>OX336390.1:88330866-89530866 GCA_946902985.2 Meconema thalassinum
GTTATTATTACCACTATTACCTTTCCCCACTAACTTTTTGATGGGGTATATTGTCTCTGATAGGGTTGAGGGCTTTTGAGATGTGGGTGCATGTCTGAACATGGGTTTCACAGGAGGTGTTAAAGGTTTCTCATTAAACAACTCGCTAACAGCATGAGTGCGTTGTAGTGTATTAAACTTGAGGTTAATATTATCTTGAGCAGTACTATCTTTCTCTTGGACTTGGTTTCTTGCTTTGGTTTGGGTTTTCCTTACATTTAGACTAGCGTGATTATTAAGTTTACATTCATGATTGTTTGAAGAAAGTACGTCCAATTCTTTTGTTTTAAGCATTCCTCGACACTGTTTCGATCGTTGCTTTGAACAGCGCCAAATAACAGTTCCATTTTTATTGCTTCGTTTCACAATATATGAATATCCTTTATAGTATGCATAAGGCTTACCATACCTAGTCACTGATACTTCCATATCAACTGTCAAGCACAAACTAATCTCTAGTAAAGACAACTTGGTAATAACAACAATAGTTTAATGTGGGAGCATATATACATGCAAAAAAAGTGGGAGCAAAGGTGGGGGGGGGGGGGGGTAAAAAGTGGGAGCAAATGTGGGAGAAAAAAAATAACTGTGAGCAAAAAGTGGGAGCATATATGGGATCAAATGTGGGAGCAAAGCAAATATAAAAAAAAAGTGGGAGCAAATATGCTAACAAATATGTCAACAAATATACCAGCAAAAGTAAATACACAAGTCAAGATAGATTAAGTGCAAAGAAAATATGCAAGCAAATATGAGAGCAAAAATGGTGTTTTTTCTAAAACAACTAGACATAACAAACTTAGTCATAACCTAACCTAACCTAACCTCACCTAACCTCACCTCACCTAACCTCACCTAACTTCACCTAACCTAACCTAACCTAACTTAACTTCACCTAATCTAACTTGACTGAACTTTACCTAACCTAACCCATCATAACTTCACCTAACCTAACTTTACCTCATCTAACTTCACCTAACCTAACTTTCAACTCACAGATCAAAATTAAATTCTAGGCATAGTTGAGTTGGAACCCAAGACTTCAGGGATAACACACAAGTATACTAGCCACTACACCGCAAAATGGGCAAATTATCATGCAACACAACATAAAGTAAAAGTTTCCTGTAGTGTAACTCATTGGCTGTCAACCATAGTTTGGGAATTCAAACCCAAGACCTCAGGACTTTTGTTTTGAACATTATCAGAAATATTATTCCATTTACATTATGCTGCTGCTGCTTATAGTTATAATAGTTGGCATTAATATGGAAAGCAAAAAAAAATGTGGGAGCAAAAAGTGGGTGGAAAAACGTGTAAGCAGAAGTGGGAGCAAACAAGTGTGAGCAAATATGGGAGCAGAAAGTGGGAGCAAATGTGAAAGCAAAAGTGGGAGCAAAAAAGAGCGAGCAAAAGTGAGTGTACAAAGTAGGAGCAAAATGTGTGAGTAAAAAGTGGGGGCAAATGTGGTGTTTTACTAAAACAATCTCCCCTAACCTAACCTAAACTAACTTCACCCAACCTAATTTCACCTAACCTAACTTTACTTAACCTAACCTTCCAACTCTCAGATCAAAAATTAAATTCTGGCCATAGTCGAGTTGGAACCCAAAACCTCTGGGATAACACCCAAGTATACTAGCCACTACATCGCGAAATGGGCAAATTATCATGCAACACAACACAAAAATAAAAAGATTTCTGTAGTGTAACTCATTGACTGACAATCATAGTTGAGAATTCAAACCCAAGACCTCAGGACTTTTGTTTTGAACATTATCAGAAATATTATTCCATTTACATTTTGCTGTTGCTTATAGTTATAAGAGTTGACATTAATATGGGAGCAAAAGTGAAAGCAAAAAGTGGGTGCAAGCATGGCTGGTTGTAGAGACTTTCATATCAACAAATACACATAAATTAAAATTTAGTAAAGTGACTTGGCTAATAATAATAATAATAATAATATTAACAGTTAAAAAAAATTCAAGGGGATTGATATTTTTCAGGGTGTAATTTCCAAAGTACTGTCAAGAATAATAATTACATGAACAGATTCCAAGAACTCTAGAGTGCTTTTAAGGTTAATGATTGGCTAGGAGTGAGATAGAGCTAGCTAACCTAAATTAACCTCAGCTCAGTAAACCTAACCTTGTCACATGGCATGTTCTACAAGTATAGACTTGCTTTGAGACTGGCTATGACGTCACAGATGAATGGCGGTGGGAGGCTGGACATGACGTTTTTATTATCCAAAAACATTTTCCTTTTTGCCAGCCTCCCACCGCCATTCATCTGTGACGTCATAGCCAGTCTCAAAGCAAGTCTATACTTGTAGAACATGCCATGTGACAAGGTTAGGTTTACTGAGCTGAGGTTAATTTAGGTTAGCTAGCTCTATCTCACTCCTAGCCAATCATTAACCTTAAAAGCACTCTAGAGTTCTTGGAATCTGTTCATGTAATTATTATTCTTGACAGTACTTTGGAAATTACACCCTGAAAAATATCAATCCCCTTGAATTTTTTTTTAACTGTTAATATTATTATTATTATTATTATTAGCCAAGTCACTTTACTAAATTTTAATTTATGTGTATTTGTTGATATGAAAGTCTCTACAACCAGCCATGCTTGCACCCACTTTTTGCTTTCACTTTTGCTCCCATATTAATGTCAACTCTTATAACTATAAGCAACAGCAAAATGTAAATGGAATAATATTTCTGATAATGTTCAAAACAAAAGTCCTGAGGTCTTGGGTTTGAATTCTCAACTATGATTGTCAGTCAATGAGTTACACTACAGAAATCTTTTTATTTTTGTGTTGTGTTGCATGATAATTTGCCCATTTCGCGATGTAGTGGCTAGTATACTTGGGTGTTATCCCAGAGGTTTTGGGTTCCAACTCGACTATGGCCAGAATTTAATTTTTGATCTGAGAGTTGGAAGGTTAGGTTAATTAAAGTTAGGTTAGGTGAAATTAGGTTGGGTGAAGTTAGTTTAGGTTAGGTTAGGGGAGATTGTTTTAGTAAAACACCACATTTGCCCCCACTTTTTACTCACACATTTTGCTCCTACTTTGTACACTCACTTTTGCTCGCTCTTTTTTGCTCCCACTTTTGCTTTCACATTTGCTCCCACTTTCTGCTCCCATATTTGCTCACACTTGTTTGCTCCCACTTCTGCTTACACGTTTTCCACCCACTTTTTGCTCCCACATTTTTTTTGCTTTCCATATTAATGCCAACTCTTATAACTATAAGCAGCAGCAGCAAAATGTAAATGGAATAATATTTCTGATAATGTTCAAAACAAAAGTCCTGAGGTCTTGGGTTTGAATTCCCAAACTATGGTTGACAGCCAATGAGTTACACTACAGGAAACTTTTACTTTATGTTGTGTTGCATGATAATTTGCCCATTTTGCGGTGTAGTGGCTAGTATACTTGTGTGTTATCCCTGAAGTCTTGGGTTCCAACTCAACTATGCCTAGAATTTAATTTTGATCTGTGAGTTGAAAGTTAGGTTAGGTGAAGTTAGATGAGGTAAAGTTAGGTTAGGTGAAGTTATGATGGGTTAGGTTAGGTAAAGTTCAGTCAAGTTAGATTAGGTGAAGTTAAGTTAGGTTAGGTTAGGTTAGGTGAAGTTAGGTGAGGTTAGGTGAGGTGAGGTTAGGTGAGGTTAGGTTAGGTTAGGTTATGACTAAGTTTGTTATGTCTAGTTGTTTTAGAAAAAAAACCATTTTTGCTCTCATATTTGCTTGCATATTTTCTTTGCACTTTAATCTATCTTGACTTGTGTATTTACTTTTGCTGGTATATTTGTTGACATATTTGTTAGCATATTTGCTCCCACTTTTTTTTTATATTTGCTTTGCTCCCACATTTGATCCCATATATGCTCCCACTTTTTGCTCACAGTTATTTTTTTCTCCCACATTTGCTCCCACTTTTTACCCCCCCCCCCCCCCACCTTTGCTCCCACTTTTTTTGCATGTATATATGCTCCCACATTAAACTATTGTTGTTATTACCAAGTTGTCTTTACTAGAGATTAGTTTGTGCTTGACAGTTGATATGGAAGTATCAGTGACTAGGTATGGTAAGCCTTATGCATACTATAAAGGATATTCATATATTGTGAAACGAAGCAATAAAAATGGAACTGTTATTTGGCGCTGTTCAAAGCAACGATCGAAACAGTGTCGAGGAATGCTTAAAACAAAAGAATTGGACGTACTTTCTTCAAACAATCATGAATGTAAACTTAATAATCACGCTAGTCTAAATGTAAGGAAAACCCAAACCAAAGCAAGAAACCAAGTCCAAGAGAAAGATAGTACTGCTCAAGATAATATTAACCTCAAGTTTAATACACTACAACGCACTCATGCTGTTAGCGAGTTGTTTAATGAGAAACCTTTAACACCTCCTGTGAAACCCATGTTCAGACATGCACCCACATCTCAAAAGCCCTCAACCCTATCAGAGACAATATACCCCATCAAAAAGTTAGTGGGGAAAGGTAATAGTGGTAATAATAACATAACAATGTTAAAGCATTCTAGCACATCTAAAAAGAAGCTTTCAACACTATCAAAGACAACTCAAACCATTGAACAGACTGTGGACACAGGTGGAAATTATCATGGTAATGATAACGATGATAATGATCATCATTATGAAAATGATTATAATAATGAGGATTATAATCATATTAATGGTGATAATGATGAACTGCTTCCCGAGATTCTGAAACCATTCATAAAAAATAGTAAATGGAACGATCCTAATATATTAGTCGAACGTCTACAGCTCTTGCATGCCTGTAAACAGCTTGGTCATATTGGTTATGAGAAAGAGCTATTAAATATAGAAAATGAACTTCGTAAAGCTGCTATTATTGTGTGATGGGTCAACATAGCAACACACCCATCCCCTAAAAAATAATTTTCAACAAGTGTTATGTTTAAAAGAAATGATAAACAAAAAGAGCTGTATTCTGTGTGTCTATCTCTTGTAAAAAAAATGATTAAATTGATAAACATAGTTTGTGTATATTTCTTGTTTTCTTGCATGTTCAAGCAATAGTTATGTCAGGGAAGGGATTCGAACCCTTGCTTCCTTATATATTTGGAAAGTTGATCTTAAGTCAAACGCCTTAACCACTCGGCCACCCTGACAGTTACTGATTTAATTAGTCTTGTTGGACATTAGTGTTTACAAAACTTTTCTTTTCCCCACTGTATATATGCTCAACCACTTTTTGGTTTTTCAATGCTGATTTTTGTTTTGTTTCAATTTTTTTTCAGTAACATTGCAGTTATCAGTATTGCAAACTGAGTGTTTAATATAGGGTTAAAGGCATCTTAAAAATCACAAGCCTTACAGTTGTCACGTATCATGTATAACATGTTATCCTACATTCCACATAGGGCTCTACCTTCTTAACAGTGAACTCTGTTGGTCATTAAAATAACTACTTGTAAAATAATTCCACTGGTAAATCCTTTTAGCAAATATCATATATTAAATATTTTCACGCCATAGAACGACAACTTAAAAATCATTTATTGTAGGAATACCTTTAATGGGATCACCAAACCTTCAAGTATGCAATATACATTCCAGATAGTGCTGTATTTTGGTCGATAGTGCCTCCAGTGCTTACATTAAATAAGAATACAGTAAACGTATAAATTTTTTATAAATCATAATTGTTTTCATAAAATACCATATAATAAATATTTTCACACCAACGAATGACCATTTGAAAATGGTTTATTGTAGAAATATCTTTAATGGAATCTCCAAACCTTCAAGTAAACCACATGTGATGTACATTCCACATAGCTACATAACCAATCTCCGCCGCATTGTGCGCTCATTGTTTGTGTTGGATTTCTGTTTCATTACTAGAACTGTACTTACTGGTCAATAACCAACATAGTGGTCAAAGTGTTCCCCTGGTAGATAACCCATGTTTGGTTTGTCAATTTCTAATTGCAAGGCCAGTCAAGACCTAACAAAAATTAGTCTTAACGTATATATCCATCATCAACACCATATCATTAAACAAATGAAACCATCTTAAGGTATTTATTACATTTAATTGCATTTTAGGAATCTTGCAAACATCTTGCAACCTTAAAGAGGAAAGTATAGACAGGAATTGTGAAAAGGAAACCGTTCAATCATTCAATGTCGTTAGCGTTAGGAACCTCAACGTAAGAGGTTATGAAAGTCTATGTGAGAGTGTGGTTTTTACAGCTGAATGCCTTTACCTGACACCCGCCTCAGTGACAAGTTTATGGGAAATGAAACTCAGCTATCATATCGAATGTAGAGCTCCTAGTCTAAGAGAAATTCATGTTGAGGTATTTGTCTGCAGAGAGTATGGTAAACGAAACAACAACAACAACAACAACAACAACAACAACAACAACAAAGAGCATACATGTAAAGGGAATATTATGAAATTTTCGAGTACATGTGGTCAATTTTAATTTAAAAAATTGGATAAATTTCATGGTTTGTACACCACTTGGCTAAATTCGGTAAATTTTAGTGAATTTTCATCTATATTCGTCTAATTTTATATGAATTTGAGGTAGTTTAAACCATGCTTAGGTAAATCAATGGAATTTCAATAAATCTGGTAGTCATTTGTTGAATTTTGCTGGAATGTTGTGTCATTTGGTCAATTTTCGGAAAATGTAGTGGATTTTAGGAAAATTTAAGGTAAATCATGGGCAAGCACACTATTATTAGCTGAGTTTCTAATACAATTTTGCATACCCTAGGACCAGTATTGCATTATAAGGCATGCCATGTGTTAGCGTTCTTAAAAGCCAGTGATAAAAAACAAAAATAGGTCTTTAATTCCACCCCTGGGCGTCATATCTAGTGTCATGTAGGTTGACGATCACGGAGTCCCAGCTGAGACCGTCATTGCTTCCACTAACTTGTGCTAGGCTCCTCACTCTCTTATTTCCTGTCGACCACACTTGCTCAACTCTTGTTCTCTACCGACCCCAACATGATTAGAGTATCCGAGCCCTAGGGAGTCTCTTCCTTTTGAAACTTCATTGGCCTTGGTTTATTTATTTTTTCTGATATCCTGAGGAGGCAGCCTTGCTTTTTTATTTTCATGTTATTTCCTGTCTTTTGCCCAAGCCCCCTCAAGAAGGTAGGGTGTATTTAGCCCCACGACTTGCGATGCACTCTGCCTATGGCTACACCCTCAAGGGCTGATCAGTTTGGAAGTTGGCAACCCCAAGGGATTTCTGAGCTGAGTCCAGTTTTCCTCCTCTTTATCCATTACCTCTGGGGCAAAGCCACTCCTAGTATACTTTTTATCTGCCTTTCATGGCTCTCCTTCCTTCAACTCCCTCAATCCTTATGCTTGAGGGTTGAGGGCCATTTTTTATTCCTTCTGTCCTTTATTTGACCAATTGTTTTCCATTTCTTCTTCTAGTATATAAGAGTGTAGTAGCTTAGATTTAATTTTCATCTTTACGATGTCCCAAACCATTGAGGGTCGCTGTAGAACGCTTCTCTCTTGTCCAAAGGACAGCATGTTGAATTCCTCACTGGCTCATGAATTTTATACTTTGTTCACTTAGTTCTCATGGCTTTGAAACTGGCTGTCTGTAACGTGATCATTATTCATTTTAACTTCAGCGTACTAAACTAATTTTAAATTAGTTAATTTTAAATTAATTATTTTAAATTAATTTTAAATTCAGATTTGTGTTTCACAGTAAACACAATGATTATTCTCCGTTTAAAACAAGCCATACCATTCTTTTTCTAACATGATAGCTTAAACGTGCGCATGGAAAGTAGTATAATCATCAGCTAAGGATTCAATTTCCATTACCTACACCTCTCATGGTATGCCAATTCGTTAAACTATAGAAAACGTTTCTATATGTTCTGTTACATTATTATTTGACCATCTCACCGTGTAGTGGTTAACCTACTTGGTTGTCAACCCTAAGGTCTTGGCTTCCAAGCCCGACTATACCATGACATTCATTTCAAGGTTCCCATAAGGTTCACTAAGCCTTTGTCAAACCTAACAACGATCTAGTCATGTGCAGAGCACGTCCGCTATCAAGCAAATGAGTAATATGAAACTTCCTGACAAGGTCGCTGTGCTGTTATCAGCAAGGCACACTACGCAAACCAAAGCCAGAGTCTCTGTGCAGATTCAACACAGCGGTAGTAGGCAAGCCTATGTTTGTTTAAAAATCATCATGAAAATAAGTCCACTGTCACTACAGAGGCCCCGGTTCGATTTTTTTTCACAAGGCTGCAACAGGGTAGACTGTGTCTTGACAGGTAAAACTTTTTGGGGTGCATTCGTGAACCATGGCAAGGGTTGGCCATCCTGACTTCATCAACACCTCCAACCAATGTTTACTATTACTGGTGAGTTACCATTTTTTTTCTTTCTTCGGCTTTTCCCTATTAGTTTGAGTCGCCGGAGCCAACCAGGCTCATTTTGATTTTGGCCGGGGATTTAAGGCCGAATGCCCTTCCTGACGCCACGTGATTTTTCAAGTGAAAATTCCAACCTCCGCTGTCACCGGGATTTGAACCCCAGCCGTCCGGGTAAAGACGAGCAGCTAAGCACCTGCGCCATCACGCTCCCCACAGGTTAGTTATCTATAAACACATTAATCCATAATTACCTAATAATAATAATAACAAAAATCATCCTCCATACACATGTCCATTAAAGCATGGTTTCACAAAGATGCTTATGCTTTTAGGTGTATAACACATTTTTTCCTCATAACATGACTATTTACTGTTTTAGGGGTGAAATGACCTATCCAGGTAAAAGCCCTAATCATCCCCTATTTTTTAAGCTATCACACCTAATTTTAGGCTTCTTCGTTTCCTAGATATGGATTTTTCAATTTTTTTGGGGGGGGGGGGTGGTTTCACCCCCCTGCTATTTTTTCATCAAAAACAAAAGATCTTAGGTTCATTTATCATTTTTAGGTGTTTAACACGTTTTTTCCCCATAACATGACTATTTACTGTTTTAGGGGTGAAATGATCCATCGAGGTAAAAGCCCATATCATTCCCTATTTTTTAAGCTATCACACCTAATTTTAGGATTCTTCGTTTCCGAGATATGGATTTTTCAATTTTGGGGGGTAGTTTCACCCCTCTGCTATTTTTCATCAAAAACAAAAGATCTTAGGTTCATTTATCATTTTTAGGTGTTTAACACGTTTTTCTCCCATAACATGACTATTTACTGTTTTAGGGGTGAAATGATCCATCGAGGTAAAAGCCTAATCATCCCCTATTTTTTAAGCTATCACACCTAATTTTAGGATTCTTCGTTTCCGAGATAGGGATTTTTCAATTTTGGGGGGTAGTTTCACCCCCCTGCTATTTTTCATCAAAAACAAAAGATCTTAGGTTCATTTATCATTTTTAGGTGTTTAACACGTTTTTTCCCCATAACATGACTATTTACTGTTTTAGGGGTGAAATGATCCATCGAGGTAAAAGCCTATATCATCCCCTATTTTTTAAGCTATCACACTTAATTTTAGGATTCTTCGTTTCCGAGATATGGATTTTTCAATTTTGGGGGGTAGTTTCACCCCCAAACAGGGAATGTTGCCCCAAGTGCTAGGACCCCTCATACAAGTCCCTAGCATGATTGGTTCGCGAGATATGAACAAAAGTGTCGTTAGGCCCTTTCGACAAAAATAAATCCTACATTCAAAAACGGGGCGTTACCCCCCAGGGCTATAATACTGCCTATGGCAAAATCCCATGAGGGGTTCAGAAAATATTAACTAACGTATAGTTAAGTCCTTTTGACAAAAGCCGTCCGTGCGCGCACATACAAAAAATATTACTATTTCAACCCCCCCGGGTAAGGGTAGTTTTTATTTTGGAGTGGATATACCCCTTCGATAGAAAAAGAGAGTTCACCACGAGTCCTACGACACCTCATACGTTTAAATCCGATTATTGGTTAGCGAGATAGTCAAAAGCCGATGACCTATTAGTTTTTATGGTTTATTTAAATACGTATTAAAAAAACACTCATTTATAAATCATCATTTAAAAAGCCCGCCCTCTTACAAAAACCGCCAAGTTCGTAGGTATACAAAAATAAATTACTATTTCATCCCCCGGGTAAGGGTAGTTTTTATTTTGGGGTGGATATACCCCTTCGATAGAAAAAGAGAGTTCACCACGAGTCCTACGACACCTCATACGTTTAAATCCGATTATTGGTTAGCGAGATAGTCAAAAGCCGATGACCTATTAGTTTTTTTGGTTTATTTAAATACGTATTAAAAAAACACTCATTTATAAATCATCATTTAAAAAGCCCGCTCTTTTACAAAACTCCTCAAGTGCGCATGCGTATTAAAAACATTCATCGCCAAAATGTCAAAAAACAACATGTTTACCCCAAATGGCGTTTCCCAATTCCATCCATTTTTAAAAAATAACCTCACCATCATCTAGAGCGGAAAAAATACCATCTAAACGACCCCTCACTCGACCCTACTCCTCCCCCACCACCTAACCCTTTCCCAACATAGGCATACATATTCAAGCACGAGCGCGACTTCAGGAAACCAACACTACCCCACTACTCGCAAATGACCTTTTAGTTTTGGTCTTTTAATCAAATAAAGAGCCTATAGGAAAGTAGGGGGCATTACTAGCAGTGCTAGGACACCCTGTATGTTCAAATCCCATGATTGGTTAGCGAGATATCAGGTTCGGGGCCGATACGAGGGTGGCTCAATAAAAAGTGAGACAGCTCTGTCCTTACCACACTACTTGAGTAAGTGAGTTCTACCAGGGCTGGCTTTTCGAATCGAGCCCTGCGCGCAAAGTCAGCGAAGCGGCATTATTGTCAAGCTGTGGGTGAGTAGTAAAATATTAAAATTTTAGCCTTTCGGCCCGAGGGCCTTTAGAGCTATGTCCCTAATGCGAGTGACCTGACAGCATTGTTTAGGGGTGTTGGGTGATTACCATTTTAGTTCTTAATTAGCCAGGATATGGCTAAGTGCACTAGGACACTGAAATGTACTTAATATAGAAGATAAAATAGTATAGACAGTTTTTATGAAGTGAGAGAGTGAAAGGAAAGAAATCTGATTAGCTATAGTAGCTGAAAGATGAGTAATAGGGTTCACTCTATGATAATTCGGGGGCGCTTATGGCGGCACCCAGTGGCTTGGTAATCGCCCAACCTGTTTATAAGAGGGTTGGTGCTTCTTGTACTTGATTTGTAAAGGTTGACTGACTGCTTCCTAATCCTCTGACTGATGGTCTCGAGGTGATAGTCCTGGTGTAGTTGGGTGTTACGTACGTACCAAGGGGCGCCTGATATCGTACGTAAAGCCCTTTTCTGAATAACCTGAAGTTTCCTGACCGAAGTGGGGGCTGCGAACCCCATGCTGGACAGTCATACTCCATGACTGGTCGCACTATAGTGCTGTATGCGAGTTGCTTGCTAAAGACATCTAGTGAGCTCTGGGACCTCAGTAAAGGCCAGAGCTGCGCTAAGATCCCCTTCGCTTGGTTTGCGCGCTGGGCTTTTATACTGTCCCAAGGACACATATCGATCGGTGAACTCGGATTACGTAATGCTAGATCGTACGTCCCATTGGCTATATCCATAGAAGGATCCAGAAGGTTGGTAAATTCCAATAGAACATCAGGAATAAGCTGGTGAATTACTCCTAACGTTATTCTGAAGTGCTGATATAATCTTCTTCCATAACAAAAGCTTTATAAAAATAACAGCTTTCAACATCCGTTGGCTCCACGTGAAACACGCGGTGGGTTCAAACTCTGGTGGGCTGACAGCTCGGAACCTGCTCGCTGACGTCATAGCACACCCCCTTCGAATTCACGCCAGACCACATCATCGTAAATGGGCACAGTAAATAAGCAAGTAAATATAGAAGTACGGCACACAAATACATAAAAAGTAGTAAGTAGATAAGCAGATAATATAAGATACTATGTATATAAATGTATTAAATGAATAAATTAGTAAATAAAACAAATAGCTTAAATACATAAATAGTTAAGTCAATAAATATATGTAATAATAAATAAACCAACATCCAACTAAGGACAATAGAAGGACATTTATTTAGTTATTAATTTAGTTATCTATTTAGTTACTTATTTATGTATTTATTTATTATTATTAATTTTTAGTTTTTTATTTATATATTATTTACTTACTTACTCATCTATTTATTTATTTATTTATTTATTTATTTATTTATTTATTTATTTATTTATTTAATCACTGTTGCTGTGTTTTGTTTGACACCTGAGAGTGCATAGCTCATGAAATAGTTCATGATATCAATGACAGCACAAACAACATGTCACAGCAAATATCTATGATTGAGATCAGTCTCACTCTTTGTAGATCATCACTTTGGTGTGAGACAAAGCTTCTACTTCTACTTGGTTGACAAGTGTTCTTCATGGGGGAAGGGTGTCACTGGTGTAACGTTACATACAGTAAACTAGATCATCGTGCTGTGTTATGTAAGGTAATCTATTGCAAGAAAACCTTCAGATGCACTCAGAGATGTCTGCCTGTCATTAGCCATTAATTTGCGTGCATACTGATGAACGCAAAATTAATTTTTCATTTTTTAAATGGGGAAAGTAGGGTAGGATCTGAATAATGAGTAAAAATATTAATAATATCGTACCGTATAGCCTCAGGTGCCAGGTGCAAGCTTTGTTAATTGACGCCCAGAGGGCAACTTGCATATCGAATTTTATCGCTCTATAATGCGCTATGAAAGTCAAGGAGGTTATATATCTAAGCTCCTTGACACTATAGCGCGTTCTAGTGGAGAAATGAGGAACGTTGTGTTGGCGGAAAATCCTGCCATTATGAACACGGCCTACTGAATTCAAATGAGTTCTTTAACTTGCCAACAACGTATGGCATGCGTATCGTGATTTACGTGCCTTTCTAAAATCACCTACCACGGCCAGGAGCGAACCTGCAAGCTTGGGGTTGGCAGTCCGACACGATAACCACTCACCCACCGTGGCAAGCTTGTATAATGAGCAATTAATGCTCTGTGAACACATGGAAGAAATCGTGATTCACCACTTGAATTCAATTGTGGAACATATCATCTCATTATTGTGTCGAACATTCAATGCACATTACAGTAACAAGCAGGGATCAGTCTGACGTGAGCCTCAACGTTACCAGGATGTAATTGGCTGGATCAATGTACAGTAGCATAAACTGGTTTTCCGTATTAATATTGTATTGTCTGCCGTGTTGTGGTAAAACCAATATTCCCTCAATTCCTCTCCTCGTCGCATCGGCTTAGATTAAGCATTGTTCTCACGGCGGAACTGGCTCCAGGACCAAACGCAACAATATACTGAGCGGAACATGACAGAGGTAGGAAATCAAACTCCAGTAGGTCTATCCCAGATATTGCAACATGTGGTAGCTCTCCCAAATGTGGTCGCATCCGGAGTTTGCCACAAACATATCAGAAACGCCTATCCAAACCCAAAAAATAAACAATTAAAGGCCGACTTGCTAGTACGGAGAAGTACAGATTAGCTGTTCTAGCAAGAGCTTTGCTATAGAGCTTACACTTTCTTTCGTTTATTCATTTGCCATAGGACGCTCCACCGGCGTATAGTTATGCATAACCAGCTTCCGGTTTAGTAGTCAGGAAATGGAAGCAATGGGAACTGTGTACTGCAATTTTACTTGCATGTAACTACGCAAATTATTGTTGTTAAGAGAAAAAAAAGCACCAAGAATCATATGATATCCATCTGTGTACAATGAAAAAGCTCTGCTTGTGTTCATTCCTTGTGTATAAATGATGCGAAGTGTCAGCTAACTTTGTGCCACATACAACACTCGTAGTCTCTAAATGATGCACATTTTCCCGTCAATTTACAACAGATTATGTTTGAAATTGTTTTAATATCGTGACGAAGTAAGTGTCTCTCCAATTGGATGATTGTATTTAACTGTATGCACGTCGTCTTAGCAAGTCGTTTTTTTTTTCACAGAGCAACTTTACACCGTAGTAGGTACGCAGCCTTTTGTATTCAGTTTTTTTGGCAAGATTATTCACTAACCTATTTCTCAAGACAGACAGTCCATACCTCCATTAGAAGGTTTCGGGTTCCATAATGCATGCAAAATTAGGTTCTTTAGTTTGTGAATTTGAGGCTATAACCCCCACCCTTCCCCTTTCAGTGATTGCAGTATGGCACTTAACGTAGACTAGGTTGAAGACGTAAATGAGCATTTTTTTAAATTTTGTCGCCAGTATTTTGGTCTAATAACTTAACATTTTCCACACCGTACTGAAATTTAGGCACGGCTGGATTTTAGGATCGAACCGCATGTGCTATCTTGCAATATGTATTTAATTATAAAATGATTATTTGTTAAATAAGTGTTAATAGATAGGCTATTATAATGATTAACTACATATTAAAGAAGAAGGGATGAGTCATTGGTAAGTGTTACCGGTACGGCATAGGCTATAATCTACAACTCGTAGCTTTCGTCACATTTTAGAATTTAAATGGGTCAAGTTAATGCATAATATACCAATATATTAACCGGATAGCAACTGATTATAATATGCTCACATATAACATTTTTAATTGGCACCAACTCCGAAATACAGTATGTTAGACCACTGCCATTTGAAATGTGCAAATAGCACATTTTATAGGCAAGCTGTTTCTTATGGTCCTTTCTGTTGCGAAGTTTTCTTAATTACTCTTTTAGGAGACACTTTTCCTTTTGTAATATTCAAGAAAGGCCATCCCTCTAGTTCTTATTTCATAAGTTGAACACCTAAAAACAAAACCACAGTCCGAAATAATAATGAAAATAATCACGGATGATTCATTGGCAATGGAAATCAAATGGAGATTCGCTATACGTAGGCTTCGGTGCCATATTAACTCGTGAAAGCTCAATACTGCTGCGCATCGGCTAGGCGACGGTCCGAACGGAATGGTGGGTGGCCATTGGATTCATTCGGTGCAGGCAAGCCGAGCGTTGAGGGCAGCAGCAGTCAGTGTCAACACCGGCGTGACAGCCGACCTTAACTACTGCTGTCTCCGGCATGCAGTTAATGGTTCTTTAACATGCCAATATCGTATGACATGCGTACCGTGATTTTTGTCGCCTTTCAAAAAATCACTTACCACGGCCAGGAGTGAACCTGCAAGCTTGGGGGGTTGGCAATCCAACACGATTACCACTCACCCACCGTGGCAAGCTAAAGATACCCGCATAGGCAGAAAGGAAATTACTTACACGTAAAACTAACTAAGTGCTGTAATATTAAGGACACAAATGGAAAGCCTCTAACAGATAGGGAAGAAAAGGTTGAGAGATGGAAAGCTTACATAGAGAGTTTGTATAAGGGAAAGGAGATTGAGAATCGTGTAATGGAAAGGGAGGAGGAAATTGATGAGGATGCGAAAGGAGATTTAATATTGAGATCAGAATTTGATAGAGCTTTGGAAGACTTAAGCAGGAACAAAGCACCAGGCATAGATGATATACCGATTGAGTTGCTACGCTGCATAGGAGATGAAGGTCTGATCAGGTTATTTCACTTGGTGTGTAGGATTTATGAGACAGGTGAGGTACCCCCTGATTTCAAGAAGAATGTAATCATCCCTATACCAAAGAAAGTGGGAGCTGACAGATGTGAAGATTACCGTACAATCAGCTTGATTACTCATGCTTCAAAGATCCTGTCTAGAATAATTTACAAGAGGATTGAAAGCCAGATAGAAACAGAGTTGGGTGAAGACCAGTTTGGTTTCAGGAGAAATGTAGGAACAAGGGAAGCTGTACTAAGTCTTAGGCTGATTTTAGAAGGTAGAATAAGGAAAGATAAGAGAACGTTCATGGCTTTTGTAGACTTAGAAAAGGCTTTTGATAACGTTGATTGGACTAAATTGTTTGACATTTTGAAATCAATTGGAATAAAGTACAGGGATAGGAGGGTGATATACAATCTGTACAGAAACCAGACAGCAGTCATTCGAGTTGAAGGACATGAGAGAGAAGCTGGTATTCAGAAAGGTGTAAGGCAAGGCTGCAACTTATCACCCATACTTTTCAATCTTTACATTGAACAAGCAATGAAGGAAATTAGAGAAATTTAAAGTGGGAGTGAAGATTCAAGGAGAAATAATTTCAACTCTGAGATTTGCTGATGACATCGTCATCTTGGCCGACAAGCCTGAGGATTTGAATGAGTTTTTGAATGGTATGGACTCCGTCTTACGGAAAGAATTCATGATGAAAATAAATAAATGTAAAACAAAAATACTGGAATGCAGCCGAAATAAATCAGAAACCTCTATGGTGATCAAATTGGCAGGTGAAAAGCTGAAGGAAGTAGGAGACTTCTGTTACTTAGGAAGCAGAATAACCAGTGATGGACGAAGCAAAGAGGATATTAAAAGTAGGTTGGCTCAGGCAAAGAAAGCATTTCTACAAAAAAGGAATCTGCTGACATCGAATATAGATTTAGGTATTAGGAAGTCATTTTTGAAAGCCTTTGTCTGGAGCGTGGCGCTCTATGGAAGTGAAACTTGGACGATTGGTGCAGCAGAAAAGAGGAGAATTGAAGCATTTGAAATGTGGTGTTACAGGAGAATGATGAAGATCAGATGGGTAGATAGGGTTACAAACAAAGAGGTATTAAGACGAGTGGGAGAGGAGAGATGTTTCTGGCGACTGCTAATGAAGAGAAGAGATAGGTTGGTAGGACACATACTAAGACACCCAGGAATAGCAAGCTTAGTTATGAAAGGAAGGGTTGAGGACAAAAACTGTAGGGGTAGACCAAGGTTAGAATATGTTAAACAGATTGCCTCCGATGTAGGGTGTCGGAGCTATGTAGAGATGAAACGATTATCTCAGGACAGGGAGGCATGGAGAGCTGCATCAAACCAGTCAAAAGACTGAATACTCAAACAACACAAAACATGGCATCTTTGCGATAGCACATACACATGCAAGTTGAAGGTTGTTTGTTATTGGGAGGAGGTATCATGCTCCAGATCCATGCCCACTTCTCGTCTGTTTGTCTCGGGAACCGTGTAGCTTGGCACTGCTGGGTATAGCGCGGGTCTTTCCGGCTACCGAGCAGGGACGCTAAAAGTCCGAGGAACTGCGCCATAACTCGGTCTCCTTGTGGTCCTTGGTGCCGAAGCTCCGTGACTGGAGGTGACCTTACCTGCCAGAGCCGTGGCCTGGAGGGTGGGCCATGACAACGAGTCGCCTTCCTCTAACTAAAACAGCACATAAATTACAGACATCAAACAAACCAATCACAGCATCCCCTACAACGTCCGACTACTCAAAACCACTAAATACCACCTCAGTCTTCCAAAAGACTTGCAAATGAAATGAAACACACCAAACAACAATAATTCACCAAAAAAACTGAACCTTCAACACCTCTAATCACCCAAAAATGACCAAATACAAACAACCAATCACAGGACAGCATTCACCCCACCACACAAATCAATTCAAAAACAGCTAATCAGCAGCCATCACCAACAATTACTTATTCAAATCATTCCATAATTATACAATCATACAATTTACACCTACTAGTCAATACATAACCCCCCCCCCCTCACAGACAGTGAAGCTTATTAATATTATCCATTTATTATTTACAAAAATCAACCCACTAGCGTTCTTTACTTCTTTCCTTAAATCTTTTCTTAATAACTTAATCCATTTTTCAAACAATATTATTATTATTATTATTAATATTACCAACGCTGAAGCTGCTGCACATAGGCCAACCGAGCGAACCAGCGCGAGCAATGCCACTACGAGGCTGAAGGTCTATAGCTACAGTAGCTCGTAGCTTCACAGGCATAAACAAGTATTAGTGCTCTCAATCATCATTCTGACAGTCATCTATATATATAACAAATAGTTCCGTGAAGAACTATACAGCCTATTTTCATATATCCTACTTACGTTAATTGGCTCTATCAACAAAATTTCAGTTTCATTGCTGAAATAGATTGGTAGATATTGAGAACCATCTAAATATTTCGGATGGTCGCCATGTTGGATTTTTATATATGTTGGTCTTAGAGTTATGTACTATTAGAGTAGATGAAGGGTATTGTGTAGGTGTAGTATTCAAACTTCAATCGAATGATTAGGACACAAGAAATCAAAATAAGGTTTTTAAAGTTTCGCACAGCTGCCATCTTGTGGTTATGAAAACAATTGAAATAAATTAGATGCCAGTGGATTAAAATTTGTATAAACATTTACAGTACCAAGTTTTTCTGCACTCGGATGGTTAAATAGCGAGAGACGTCCATTTAAATATTAATATTTCACGTCGCCGCCATGTTGTATTTGTGCTCACCAGATTATTGAAAGTCGCATAGGTGAACTTAATGTTCGAAGCCTCTATAACATACAACATTTCAGTTTGATTGCTATCATAGATTAATAGATATTGAGAACCGTCTAAACATTTCGGATGGACGCCATGTTGGATTTTTATATATGTAGGCCATAGAGTTATGTACTATTATATGACAATTTTCGCGTATGTTCATTATTCAAACGTTCATTTCGATCGAAAGATTAATACACAAAAAAATTAATTTTAAAATTGCGCACAGCCGCCATATTGAAGTTATGTGAACAATTGAACTAAATTAGATGCCAGTGCTTTACAATGTATAAAATCAGTTACTGTACCATATTTTACTGCACTCAAATGTTTAAATCGCGAGAAAAGTCCGTTAAAATGATTCACCTTCGCTTGGCCGCCATGTTCGTTTTGTATTTTGCAGGTTTTTGGACGTTTCATAGCTGAACTTCTAGTAGTACCCTACATCACCGTATAAAATTTCAGGTTGATATCAGTATTAGTTTCGGAGATATAGAATGCCGGTGAAATATTTCGCACAGCCGCCATGTTGGATTGGTGAGACGTAATAAAATTTGAAGGTCACGGTCATGGTCAGCCAAGATAGTAGGCTACTATGACCTTACCGAGTTTCATTGAAATTGCTCCAACCATTTAGAAATTATTAGGGGACACACACACATACGCTCACACATACATACATACATACATACACACACACACACACACACGCGCGGACCAAGGGTGATCTCATAAGCCTATTTTTAGTCTACTTTCGATTTTTGCAAAAAATGAAAGTAGACTTATAAGATCAACACAAGGCGAAACAAGTAGTTCCGTGAAGAACTATACAGCCTATTTTCATATATTTTACTTATGTTAATTGCCTCTATCTACATACAAAATTTCAGTTTGATTGCTGTAATAGATTCGCAGATATTGAGAACCGACTAAATATTTCGGATGGTCGCCATGTTGGATTTTATATAGGGTGTATTTGATATGATGGAAGTCTATTACACTGGTGATAGAAGAGACAATTCTAAGCACATATCTTCATGAAATTTAGTCGTATCTTAATTAGTGTAGGTGGAATTAAATCACAGAAATCGTCGGTCGATGTCTTGGAAAAGGTCTTAGGCTGCGGTCCCCTCAGCAGCACAGCTGACTTCTCCCCGTCGCCCTCCCCTCCTACGCTGAGGAATGTTGAAAAGAGTCTGAAGACGAGTGACCTACTCGCCTTGTCTGCCAATGGCATTGAAATACACAAACCGAGCCTATGAACAGCTGATTCACACCTTCTTGGGGAGTGGCTACATGACTACGTAGTGATGGTGGATCTGTTTAGGATTTAGCCAGCCTCATGGACTATGCATAGAAAATAGAAATCCTAAAGATTTGGTAAATTAATTAAAGGAACTGTTGGTCTATCTTTGTGTGAAGATAGTGCAACAACTGATTTAAAAATATTAATAATACTAATAATAGTAATAATAGGCTTTTAGACACACTAACTTCTTTTATGTTTTCTTTTTGGTATGTCGAGTTGCCAGACTTCAATGTACGTAGGATTTCTTGTATGTGCCATGAAATCCATGGACATGATCGTATTAGATCCCATTCATTTACTACATGACAGAACGTAGATCGCACCCTCGGGAAGGTTAGCACTCTACCACCAGAACTACACATGAAAAAATGAAAATCCACAGCCTGCTTCCAGTCTCCGACCGGGTCAGGAATGGAATGAATGGAGCCCCTAATCTAGCGGCGAGGATATGAACTGTGCCGGCTGCCGAGGCCTGACGCACTCCTCTGGGGCAATGATGAAATGAATGACAGATGAAATGAAATGATAGTGGAGAGTGTTGCTGGAATGAAATTTTGACAGGGAAAACCGGAGTACCCGGAGAAAAACCTGTCTGCCTCCGTTTTGTCCAGCACAGATCTCACTTGGAGTGACCGGGATTTGAACCACGGAACCAGCGGTGAGAGGCCGGCGTGCTGCCGCCTAAGCCACGGAGGCTTGTACCACCAGAACTACACATGCTGACTCTTATTATTATTATTATTATTAATATTATTATTAGACTATTATTATTATTATTATTATTATTATTATAACACTGTATTATAACAATATATTTGTATTTAATTTTCATTTTCGTGTATTTTCATATGTATGTACATTGTTGATTGACCAATAAATCAAGACCCCCCCTCTCTCCAGTTTATGGCCACCCCAGGGCTGGAGATGGGATGGGACAATTCACAATATGAACATGTGGTACCGTACTAGTATTTAATTTTGGAAGTAGTTTACCATGGGTTCCCACTTTTACCCCAGGCAATTGCCGGGATTGTTCCTAACTTAAGGCCACGGCCGCCTTCTTCTCAATAACCATAACCGCTGGCAGTGCAGCCCATGAAGGGCCTACGGCTACCAAGCGACCGCTGTCCAGACATTTGGCCTGCAGATATTAGGGTGACGTGTGGTCAGTGCATCGGGTCCCCTCGGCCATTAATCTTGATTTTCCTGACTGGGGCACTGCCTCACCATCAAACAGCGACTCAATTGCCCTTAAGAGGCTAAGTGCACCGCGTTCCAGCCCCCACGTCAGTTTCTAATATCCCTGATGGAGCCAGGAATCGAATCCAGGGCCTCGGGGTGAGAGGCAGTTGCACTGCCCCAACACCACAAGGCCGGCGCCTTCTTCCGAATCCTCACCTGAATTACAAATGCCCACATTACTACAGAAACCACAAAAACACAGGTTATCACACAAATTCTACCCACAAGCCTCTCAAACAAAACATTAAGTGTTTTACTTCCGTCTTAAATGCCTAGTTCTGAACAGACTACGGGATGTCGGAATTTTGTCACACTGTATTTCATTAAGTGAATGTTTTTAGATTTTTCAGAAATTAGTCAACAGAAGGTCCGACACAGACGCCAATGATACACCAGGGCTGAGTATCGAAATTATTTTATACATGAACATCAATCAATGAATTACACATTTATAAAGTAGGCTACACAATACTACCGGTCCTAACGTTCCAAGCCATTGCGTGCGTTGTCAATAACAACAACAACAATAACAATGGCAATACACATTTTCTTACGAGACGGTACCGCTTATCCTCATATCAGCTGATAGCCTACCACCCCTCAAGTCAACCGGTAAGGTCAATGCTCCGATTAAGTAACAATTTCCCCTTCGCGCGTCGTCACACCTGGCTCCGCCTCGTTTCCCCCAGTCTGCCGCACCATCTTCTGCCTGATTAGTTTCTGAAAAAAAAAAAAAAATTGACTTTTTAATGATTAATTATCAATTTCAAGATAGGTGAACATTTTTAACCTAGGAAGCTTAGAATAGTTTCTTCTATCACCAGTGTAACGGACTTCCATCATATCAAATACACCCTGTATATGTAGGACCTAGAGTTAACTTATGTACTGTTACATGAAGATTATTGTGTACGTGTAGCATTCAAACTTCAATCGCATGATTAGGACACAAGAAGTAACAAGGAGATTTTAAAATTTCGCACAGCTGCCATCTAGTGGTTATGGAAACAATTGAAATAAATTAGATGCCAGTGGATTAACATTCGTATAAGGATTTACTATACCAAGTTTCACTGCACTCAGATGGTTAAATTGCGAGAAACGTCCATGTGCATATTTATACTTCGCGTCGCCGCCATGTTGGATTTGTGATCACCAGGTTATTTAAAGTCCTATAGGTGAACTTAAGTTCATAGCCCCTATAAACATTAAAAATTCAGTTTGATAGCCATAATAGATTCGTAGATATTCAGAGCCGTCAAAATATTTCGGATGGTCGCCATGTTGGATTGTTAAATGTATAGGCCATAGAGTCATGTACCATTAAAGGAAAATTATTCCGAAGGTTCGTTATTCAAACAATCACATCGATCGCATGGTTACGACACAAGAAATAGAAACTTAATTTTAAAATTCACAAAGCCGCCATCTTGAGGTTATGTAAACAATTGAACTAAATTATATACCAGTGTATTGCAATGAGTATAAACATTTCCTGTACCAGATTTCATTGCAAAACATTAAATTGCGAGAAAGGCCCATTTAAAATTTTCAAATTCGCTTGGCCGCCATGTTCGTTTTGTAGTTAACCGGTTCTTGAAAGTCTTATAGATGAACTTCCAGTAGTGCCCTTTATATCCGTACAAAATGTCAGGGTGATACCGCTAATAGTTTCAGAGATATAGAATGCCGGTGAAATATTTCGCACATCCGCCATCTTGTGGTTATGTAAACAATTTAACCAAGTTAGATGTCGCTGCATTACAATGTGTATAAACATATACTGTACCAAGTTTTATTGCGATTGGTTGGTTAAATCGCGAGAAACGTGTATTTAAAAGTCGCAAATTCGCGTGGCCGCCATTTTGGTTTTGTAGTTACCAGTTTTTCAAAAGTCACATAGGTAAACTTCTAGTAGTTCCCTTTATCACCGTAAAAAATCCAGGGTGATATCGAGAATAGTTTCGGAGATATTGAATGCTGGTGAAATATTTCGCACAACCGCCATGTTGGAATGGTGAGACGTAACAAAATTGGAAGGGCACGGTCGGGGTCGTCCTGAATAGTGCAATGAACTTACCGAGTTTCATTGAAATCGCTCTAGCCGTTTAGAATTTATTAGGGGGACGCACACACACTCCTCACACACACACACACACATGCACACACGCACACACACACGGACAAAAGGTGATCTCATAAGCCTATTTTTTTCAAAATTGAAAATAGGCTAAAAATCAATGTTACGTGATAGGTTGTATGTGGGTGTGTGAGTGTGTATGTCTCATATGCGTTCATATACCACCCATCCGATTGCGCTGAAACTTGGGTGAGATGTTGATTACTCTCCAAGGAAGGTTTCTGGCTCAGTAAATCCATTTTACAATAGGCAGCGCACAAGTAGATTCAACAAATAAGCGACGACGCGCGAAGCATTTCGACACAGTCCCGTATTTGTTCGTAAACCTTTCACCCGATTGCGATGAAACTTGGGTGAGAAGTTGTTTCCACTCCATGGAAGGTTTCTAACTTAGTAAATACATTTCACAGTAGATAGCGCACGAGTAGATTCAACAAATAAGTGGCGACACGCAACGCGTTTCAACAAAGTCCCGTATGCGTTCATATACCATTGGTCCGATAGCGAAGAAACTTGGGTGAGATGTTGTGTACACTCCAGGAAAGGTGTCTGGCTTAGTAAATCTACTTTACAATAGGAAGCGCACGATTAGATTCAACAAATGAGCTACGACGCGCGATACGTTTCAACAAAGTCCCGTATGCGTTCATATACCATTCGTCCGATTGCGATTAAACTTGGGTGAGATGTTGTGTACACTCGAGGAAAGGTGTCTGGCTTAGTAAATCTACTTTACAATAGGCAGCGCACAATTGGATTCAATGAGCTACGACGCGCGAAGCGTTTCAACAAAGTCCCGTATCCGTTCATATACCATTCGTCCGATAGCGATGAAACATTGGTGAGATGTTGTGTACACTCCAGGGAAGGTTTCTGGCTTAGTAAATCCACTTAACAATTGATAGCGCACGAGTAGATTCAACAAATGAGCGATGACGCGCGAAGCGTTTCAATAAAGTCCCGTATGCGTTCATATACCATTCGGCCGATAGCGATGAAACTTGGGTGAGATATTGAGTACATTCTAAGGGGAGGATTCTGGCTTAGTATATCCACTTTACAATAGGTAGCGCACGAATAGATGCAAAAACAAATAGTTCCGTGAAGAACTATACAGCCTATTTTCATATATCCTACTCATGTTAATTGTCTCTATCAACATACAAAATTTCAGTTTAATTGCTGTAACAGATTCGTAGATATTGAGAACCGTCTAAATATTTCATATGGTCGCCAGGATGGATTTTAATTTTTGTACTATTACATTAAGATTATTGTGTACGTGTGGTATTCAAACTTCAATCGCATGATTAGAACACAAGAAGTAAAAACGAGATTTTAAAAGCACGCACACCAGCCATCTTGTGATTATGCAAACAATTGAAATAAATCACATGCCAGTGGATCAACATTTTTATAATCATTTAACGTGCAACGTTTCACGGCACTCGGATAGTTAATTCGCGAGAAACGTTCATTTAAATATTTATACTTCGCGTCACCGCCATGTTGGATTTGTGCTCACCAGGTTACTGAAAGTCCTATAGGTGAACATATGTTCATAGTCTCCATGAACAGTCTGGCTGCGTGGCTCAGGGGTAACGTTCTCGCTTGCTGAGCCCAAGGTTGCAGGTTCGAAACCTGGCGCAGTCAGCTGGCATTTGAGGGTGCGCAAATGCGAGGGAGCCGTGTCAGTAGATTTACTGGCACGTTAAAGATCCCCTTCGGGGCAAAATTCCGGCACCCCGGCGTCTCTAAAAGCCAGTGTAGTTAAAAGGGACGTAAAACCAATAACATTATTATTCTCTATGAACATAAAAAAAAATCAGTTTGGTTGCTGTAAAAGATTCATAGATATTGAGAACCGTCTAAATAATTCGGAAGTTCGCCATTTAGGATTGTTATATGTATAGGCCATAGAGTTATGTACCATTCAAGGACAATTATTGCCTAGCTTCATTATTCAAACTTTCACTTCGATCGCATGATTACGACACAAGAATAAAAACTTAATTTTAAAATTTCGCACAGCCGCCATCTTGAGGTTATGTAAACAATTGAATTAAATTAGATGGCAGTGCATTACAATCTGCAAAATCATTTACTGTACCACATTTCACTGCGCTCAGAGAGTTAAATCACGAGAAAAGTCTATTAAAATATTTCAAATTCGCTTGGTCGCCATGTTCGTTTTGTACATTACAGGTTTATGAAATATACATAGATAAACTTTTACCAGTGCCTTTTATCACCGTACAAAATTGCATGATGATATCTGTAATAGTTTCGGAGATATTGAATGCTAGTGAAATATTTCGCACAGCCGCCATGTTGGATTGGTGAGACGTAACAAAATTTGAAGGGCATGGTCGAGGTCGCCGGGAATAGTGCTATGAACTTACCGAGTTTCATTGAAATCGCTCCAGCCGTTTAGATGTTATTAGGGGGGACACTTACACACCTCTCTCTCACACACACACACACACGGACAAAAGGTGATCTCATAAGCCTTTTTTTTTTTTCAAAATTGAAAATAGGCTAATAAGGTCGACGCGCGAAGCGTTTCAACAATGTCCCGTATGTGTTCATATACCATTCGTACGATAGCAATGAAACTTGGGTGAGATATTGCGTACACTTACGTGAAGGTTTCTAACTTAGTAAATACATTTCACAGTAGATAGCGCACGAGTAGCTTCAACTAATGAGTGACGACACGCAAAGCGTTTCAAGAAAGTCCCGTATGCATTCATATACCATTCGTCCGATAGCTATGAAACTTGGGTTAGATGCTGTGAACATTTCAGGGAAGGTTTCTGGCTTAGTAAATCCACTTGACAATGGGCAGCGCGAGAGTAGATTCAACAAATGAGCTACGACGCGCGAAGCGTTTCAACAAAGTCCCGTATGCGTTCATATACCATTCGTCCGATAGCGATGAAACTATGGTGAGATGTTGTATACACTCCAGAGAGGATGTCTGGCTTAGTAAATCTACTTTACAATAGGCAGCGCACGAGTAGATTACACAAGTGAGTGACGGCACGCGAATCGTTTCTACAAAGTCCCGTATAAGGTCATATACCATTCGTCCGATAGCAATGAAACTTGGGTGAGATATTGAGTACACTCTAAGGAAGGATTCTGGCTTAGTATATCCACTTTACAATAGGTAGCGCACGAGTAGATTCAACAAATGAGCGACGACGCGCACACCGTTTCAACAAAGTCCCGTATGTGTCCATATACCATTCGTCCGATAGCAATGAAACTTGGGTGAGTAAATACATTTCACAGTAGATAGCGCACGAGTAGATTCAACAAATGAGTGACGACATGCAAAACGTTTCAAGATAGTCCCGTATGCATTCATATACCATTCGTCCGATAGCTATGAAACTTGGGTTAGATGTTGTGTACACTTTTGGGAAGGTTTCTGGCTGAGTAAATCTACTTTACAATAGGCAGCGCACGTGTAGATTCTACAAATGAGCTACGACGCACGAAGTGTTTCAACAAAGTCACGTATGCGTTCATATACCAATCGTCCGATAGCGATGAAACTTGGCTGAGATATTGAGTACACTCTAAGGAAGGATTCTGGCTTAGCAAATATACTTTACAATAGGTAGCGCACGAGTAGATTCAACAAATGAGCGCCGACGCGCGAAGTGTTTCAACAAAGTACCGTACGCGTTCATATAGACCTACCATTCGTCCGATAGTGATGAAACTTGGCTGAGATGTGGTGTACAGTCCAGGGAAGGTTTTTGACTTAGAAAATACATTGCACAATAGGTAGCGCACGAGTAGATTCAACTAATGAGCGAAGGCTCGCAAATCGCTTCAACAAAGTCCCGTACACGTTCATATAGGCCTACTATTCATCCAATTGCGATGAAACTCGGGTGAGTTGTTGTGCACACTGCAGGGAACGTTTCTAATTTACTAAGTCCATTGTATAATGGGTTGCGCACGAGTAGTTTCAATAAATGAGTGACGGCGCACAAACCGTATCAACAAAGTTCCATCTGCGTTCATATACCATTCAACTGATTGTGATGAAACTAGGGTGAGTTTTTGTGCACACTGCAGGGAAGGTTTCTGACTTAGTAAATATATTGTACAATAGGTAGCGCGCGAGTTGATTCAACAAATGAGTGACGGTGCGCGAATCATCTAAACAAATTCCCGTAAGCGTTCATATGTCATTCATCCGATTGCGATGAAACTTTGATGATTTGTTGTGAATACGCCAGGGAAGGTTTTCGACTTAGTAAATCCATTTTACAATAGGTAGCGCAAGAGTAGATGCAACAAATTAGTGACGATGCGTGAAGTGTTTCAGCAAAGTTCCATCTGCGTTCATATACCATTCATCCGATTGTGATGAAACTTTGGTGAGTTGTTGCGCACGCTCCCACAAATGTTTCAAAATTAGTAAATCCATTTTACGATAGCTTAGAGGCAGTTAACGGAAATTGAATAAAAAATTGTGTATCCAAAAGCACTTCAAGAAACCAAATTACAATGCCAACACTTTCTTTGATTGGCATTGCAACGCATGCCGGGTACAGCTTGTATCAAATAAATTTAAAAAATATGAATGAATTAAATAACCTACCAACGACAACATCATCTCACAAAGTACATTATACCTAATGTACTGTAAGATTAAGCAATCAATTTATAACGAAAATATTAATTATATCGAACTAAAATCTAATCTTTGATAAAGGAGTGAAAGGAGCCTTTAAGGGCACCAGACTCCACGCACTTTAATCGCCATTAGGCGATACAGGCTGCATGAGAGTACGACTATTCTACTCGTGCCATGGACCGGAAGATGGAGCAACTCCGGTGGGAGGACGTATGGCCGCCCCCACAGTTGGCGCCTAGTAGTGGGATGATGATAGTTCTGCTACACAGCCTACTTTCCTACGAAATTTGCCGATATCTCGGGAAAGCATGATCGGATTTTAACGAATGAGGTGTTGTTGGCGTTGGAGTGACGTCCTCTTTGCTATGAATGAGTGTTAGTTTTTTTTTAATTTGAAAATTTTTGTTTTAAAATTGGCGATATTTTTTTTGGAAACGGTGAATTTTAGAAAAAGGTTTGTTTGACATGAATGAAAGATACCTAGGCTCTCTAGGCAGAAGAGCTCGAGTCAGCCGGGAAGGCGGTGCGCAGAACACAACGCTACCATTACGTCATGTCTCACTTCCATCCCACCAATCACAGCCAGTCTCTCTTGAGAATCTGAGCTAGTGTGTTGTGAAGTGATTATATCGTAATATTTAAAGATTCAGTGGAAGAGATTGTGTACATTTTGAGTGCTATGGAAGCAGAGGGAAGTAAACGACAGGTTGTGCATAGGCAAGTCCGAGAAATAGTTTACGAAGTGTACGAATACTTTGCAATTCTAAAGCAGCGTGAAAGGGACGGGCTCGATGAGGTAAGCGATGGTGTTGCCACACCGCAGGAACTCATGGCACCAGCCTGCGGTGTGGGGACTCGGACAGGGTGCACCAGTTGCAACAGTGGACATGTATATCTGTCTCACTCTGCTGAAGCCAGCTCTAGTTACAGAGGACTGGGGATCCTGATCTTGCGGTGCTGCTTCTCCTACCAGACCTGATACTTCCCCTCTTACGCTTCGAGCCAGAGCTCATGCTAGTACGGCCCTAGTGTACAAAGGTTACAAGTAAGAAATCTGGTAGTGGCAAGAATTGATAAACCAAATAAACAGCGTTGGGTAAGTTACTTTTCAAAAGTAATTTAGTAACAGTTACCGTTACTTGCCATAAATAATTAGCGTCTGTCAATCGTTACTGTTTCGCTACTTTTGTATAACAAATATAGTTGCTTAAAACATTTCTTCCCAACTATTATATGCTTCTTTTGAACGGAATAGAAGGGGCAGATGACCATGATGTTCCGCCTATTAAAACAACAAGAATCAACCATTAATGAACGAAATATTGAATTCCTATAATGTAGAAAAAACAAACTATCAAAATAATAACATAGAAAACACTGTATTTTAAAGTTAAGTCTATTCTCTATGCCCCAAACATAAGCTCGATTAAAATCACCCGTAAATCTGACATATCATTCACGTTAATAATTGTCTTATGCAGTTTAACATCGTCTGCATACAGCAAACATTCTGAGTGCCTTATAACTTGAGGTAAATCATTAATATACAAAAGAAAGTATAATGGTCCTAGGTTTGACCCTTGTGGCACTCCCGAGTTCACGATATAAGAGTATGAATTGGTATGACGATACATTATAAATTTCTTTCTACATTGAAGGTAAGATGATGTCAATTTTAACAGCTGTGGGGAAAGTCCATACCGTGACAGTTTCCTTAAGACTATGTCATGATCAATTTTATCAAATGCTTTTGAGAAATTTGTATAAATTGTGTCTAGTCTCTTAGAGTTATCTAGTTTATTGGAAATATATTGGAAATATACTTATAGTCAGTGCTTTTTTCTAAACAAACTTTAAGGGGTAATCTCAGTTGTGTCGGACACATACTGTTATTAACTAGTTCTTCTTAATGCCATCTTACCTTGAAGAGTCTGCGCTGAATACTCATTTCCACACCACCATGCGGTAGAGTACATGGCGCGTTTTAGGTAGATTTCATTAGAAAGCTAACTATTGCAATGGGTACCATGTTTCGACTTCCGGAAAATTTCGACATATATTTGCGTTTCACATCCCCCAGACCCCAAAACCACCGTCAGTTCAAAAGTTTATATATAATTTATGTATATATGTATCTATATATATATATATATATCTATATATATATATATATATGTATCAGTTTCTTGTGGACAAGATAACTGCCGTAATTTTGCCCCAATCAGTTTGAATTTTTTTTACACAATAAGTATCCCATTAAAATCTCGGTCGAGTTCGTTAATGGGCAATATCGGTCGAAGGGGGTGATAATGGGGGGCTTTTCTCGAAAACGTGAAATTTCGCTATCACTCTCTTAATACGTGAAATATCGAATCCATTCAAAGTTCATAATATGTGTCAAATAAGTGCCAAAAATGTATGTCAAATAAGTTTTTTGATAGCACCAACCATTGACCAAAGGGGTGGAAAAAAGTGGGTTTTTCGGGAAACACTAATCATATCTCTCTTAATCGGCACAATATCAAAACCGTACAAAATGGAAAATATTCCCCTAATAATTACCTAAAACTTTTGTCTGAAAGAATTTTTGAGATGACCCACCATTACGCCAAGGGGTGAGAAAATTAATTTCGGAATTAAGGAAAATGCCAAGTGCCATCAGAGGTTACCATGAAAACGCTTCTAAATTGATGAGGGATGAGCTATCAGAGGTTGCCAAGACAACGCCATTGACGAGATCACATTCATTTTTAGCCTACTTTTCACACTTTGCAAAACTGAGGAAAAAGTAGACTTATGAGATCGATCCGGGAAAATGTGTCTGTCTGTCTGTCCTTCTGTCTGTTTGGCTGGCTGTGTGTGTGTGTGTGCCCTCCCCCCCCCCCGCCACTATCAACTCCTAAACGGCTGCAGCAATCGAATCCAATTTTAGTATGAGTAAAGATGTATACCGGAATATCTCAGGCCCATATTTGAAAAAGATGTCAGTGCTACCAACTGCTAAAAACACGCACTAGAAATTTGAGCTCCATGTTGGATATCTTGGAAGGTATACATAGGAGCTATTCCAAAAATGGCACACATGTAGATAATACTATTTCAGTTTAATTTCCAGGAAGTCATACATGACAGTGTCGCCAAAATAATTTTAAGCCTTCTGATAGGTCCAATTTTTAAATGCATATAACATCTACGCTATCAATTGAATTTCAACCAAATTTTGTATGTAATATCTGTACATAAACAGATATGATTGAGCGTATTCTTAAGAGCCATCAGGGCTGCCAACTGTTAATAATTGCTCTCTCTATTTTTATCCAAATACCAATATATCAGAAAGTATGCAAGCCGACAGCTTTAAACTATGCATACGTATATTACCTGACATTTTACATTAATTTGGAGTAACTTATATACGTCAGTTCTACCAACATGATTCTAAGCCTGCTGATAGGACCAATTTTTAAATACATGTAACTTCTATACTGTCAGTTGGATTTCAACCAAATTTCGTATGTGCTATGTGTAACATAACAGATATGACTATAAGTATTCTTAAGAGCAATCAGGGCTGCCAACTGTTAATAAATGGTGTCTATATTTTTTACCCTAATATCAATATATCAGAAAGTATGCATGCCAACAGCTCTATACTTTGCACACGTTTAGCACCTGACATTCTAGATTAATTTGGAGTAATTAATTTAAGCCAGTGTTGCCAGCATGATTCTATGCCTGATGATAGCTCCAGTTTTAAAATACATGTAACTTCTATTTCAACAAATGGATTTCATACAAAATTGGCACAAAAAGATATCATAATATTTCAGATTATTTCTGACCAGCACTCGCATGACATTGTTGCCAACATGCTTTTACGTGTACTAATAGATCCAATGTCTAACTCCAAGTAACGTCATTTGGACTTCCACATTTTGTATTCTGTACCTTATGAGATGGAATTAAGAATATATTCAGTCACCAGAGCTGCCAACTGTATTGCTCTATTAGGCTACATTATGCCTAGTATACAGTATTTCGAACTAATTAAGACATTTCGATATTACCAACATAATTTCGTCATTATTCTAGATAGGTACATATACTGTAGATTAATCATTGGCATGAATCTTAATTTTAAGAAAAGTAGGCTTTTTAGTTCGTCACGGAACTTCTTGATCCATCTGACTATGAGGGAAGCGGCTAACTGTTAGCATGCTGAACTTCTATGCCCAAGGTCGCTGGTTCAAGGCCGGCCAAATTCGCCGGATTTTCTAAGAGCGCTAAAATCCCTCAGCATGCTTTCCTTCGGAGGGGAAGTTACAACGTTCGTTGCTGGTTGCGGTGGCATCTAGCAGCCAAGTTCACAGCTAGGTGTCGTTGATGGTAGTATTTGGTACAAAATTAGGAACTACTACTTAAAATTGACTGTCTGCAGACCTTACCTGAATTACAGACTAATACAGTCATCACAATTAACACTGTTTATCAGACAGATTCTACACACACCCAATGTACACGGGGTTACATGAGCACGTTGTCGCAGACCCTAAACTGAGGAACCAACCAACATCTCTGCGGGAGATAAAATTTTGCGTGAAGAAGTAACAGACTGTTAGATAGTTACACATCAGTTCCAAACCTTGCATAAGGACAGTGTGATCACAAGTATAACAAGTAGTTCCGTGAAGAACTATACAGCCTATTTTCATATATCCTACTTATGTTAATTGCCACTATCAACATACACAATTTCAGTTTGATTGCTGTAATAGATTCGTAGATATTGAGAACCGACTAAATATTTCGGATGGTCGCCATGTTGGATTTTATATATGTAGGTCCTAGAGTTATGTACTGTTACATGCAGATTATTGTGAACGTGTAGCATTCAAACTTCAATCGCATAATTAGGACACAAGAAAAAACAAGGAGATTTTAAAATTTTTCACAGCTGCCATCTTGAGGTTATGGAAACAATTGAAATAAATTAGATGCCAGTGGATTAACATTCGTATAAGGATTTACTGTACCAAGTTTCACTGCACGCGGATGGTTGAATTGCGAGAAATGTCCATGTGAATATTTATAATTCGCGTCACCGCCATGTTGGATTTGTGATCACCAGGTTATTTAAAGTCCTATAGGTGAACTTAAGTTCATAGCCCCAATGAACATTAAAAAATGCAGTTTGATTGCTAAAATAGATTCGTAGAAATTCAGTATCGTCTAAATATTTCGGATGGTCGCCATGTTGGATTGTTAAATGTATAGGCCATAGAGTCATGTACCATTAAAGGAAAATTATTGCGTAGGTTCATTATTCAAACTTTCACTTCGATCGCATGACTACATCACAAGAAATAAAAACTTAATTTTAAAATTCGCACTGCCGCCATCTTGAGGTTATGTAAACAATTGAGCTAAATTAGATACCAGTGGATTACAATGTGTATAAATATTTCCTGTACCAGGTTTCAGTGCGCTTGGAACATTAAATCGCGAGAAAGGTCTATTTAAAATGTTCATATTCGCTTGGCCGCCATGTTCGATTTGTAGTTAACCGGTTTTTGAAAATCTTATAGATGGAATTCCAGTAGTGCCCTTTATCTCCGTACAAAATTTTAGGGAGATACCGCTTATAGTTTCAGAGATATAGAATGCCGGTGAAATATTTCGCACATCCGCCATCTTGTGATTATGTAAACAATTGAACGAAGTTAGATGTCGGTGCATTACAACGTATATAAACATATACTGTACCAAGTTTCATTGCGTTTGGTTGGTCAAATCGCGAGAAACGTCTATTTAAAAGTCGCAAATTCGCTTGGCCGCCATGTTGGTTTTGTAGTTACCAGGTTTTCAAAAGTCACATAAGTGAACTTAAAGTAGTTCCCTCTATCACCATAGAAAATGTCAGGGTAATATCGGTAATAGTTTCGGAGATATTGAATGCTGGTGAAATATTTCGCACAGCCGCCATGTTGGATTGGTGAGTCGTAACAGAATTTGAAGGGCACGGTCGAGGTCGCCGGGAATTGTGCTATGAACTTTCCGAGTTTCATTGAAATCGCTCCAGCCGTTTAGATTTTATTAGGGGGACACACACACACGAATCACACACACACGCACACACACACGGACAAAAGGTGATCTCATAAGCCTATTTTTTCAAAATTGAAAATAGGCTAAAAATGAACCCCAAATGACAAGAAGGTTACCATCCCCATAAGACAATAAAATGTTAAAAAATGCATAGAAAGACGGGGAAAAAGTTAATTAACCTCCAATTGTAAAATACTTTCTCGCAATAAATGAGGTCTGATCCTCCTACGAAAACCTGCATATTTTGCCTATTATAGCCTATCCCCTAGTTTGCCCGGTGAAATCTACCTCCACCTTCCGGCGTGCCGAGAGGATTTTTAGGTAGATTTCATTAGAAAGCTAACTATTGCAATGGGTACCATGTTTCGACTTCCGGAAAATTTCGACATATCTTCGCGTTTCACATCCCCCAGACCCCAAAACCATCGTCAGTTCAAAAGTTTATATATAATTTATGTATACAGGGTGTATTTGATATGATGGAAGTCCGTTACACTGGTGATAGAAGAGACTATTCTAAGCTTCCTAGGTAAAAAATTTGTCACCTATCTTGAAATTGATAATTAATCATTAAAAAGTCAATGTTTTTAGTTATTTCAGAAACTAATCAGGCAGAAAGTGGTGCGGCAGGCTGGGGAAACGAGGCGGAGCCCGATGTGACGACGCGCGAAGGGGAAGTTGTTACGTAATCGGAGCATTGACCTTACCGGTTGACTTGAGGGGTGGTAGGCTATCAGCTGTTTGAGCTCTACCGTCTCGTAAGAAAATGTGCATTGCCGTTGTTCTTGTTGTTGTTGTTGACAACGCACGCAATGGCTTGGGACGTCAGGACCGGTAGTATTGTGTAGCCTACTTTGTAAGTGTGGAATTCATTGATTGATGTTCATGTATAAAATAATTTCTATACTCAGCCCTGATGTATCATTGGCGTCCGTGTCGGACCTTCTGTTGACTAGTTTCTGAAAATACTAAAAACATTCTCTTAATGAAATGCAGTGTGACAAAATTTCGACATCCCGCAGTCTGTTCAGAACTAGGCATTTAGGACGGAAGTAAAAAACTTGATGTTTTGTTTGAGAGGCTTGGCGATTTTGGTCATTTAGCCCCATGTAGCTGGGTGTGGGTAGAATTTGTGTGATAACCTGTGTTTTGTGGTTTCTGTAGAAATGTGGATATTTGTAATTCAGGTGAGGATTCGGAAGAAGGCGCCGGGCCTGTGGTGTTGGGGCAGTGCAACTGCCTCTCACCTGGAGGCCCTGGGTTCGATTCCTGGCTCCATCAGGGATATTAGAAACTGACGTGAGGGCTGTAACGCAGTGCACTAAGCCTCGTGAGGGCAATTAAGTAGCTGTCCAACAGTGAGGCAGTGCCCGAGTCAGGAAAATCAAGATTAATGGCCGAGGGGACCCGATGCACTGACCACGCGTCACCCTAATATCTGCAGGCCAAATGGCTGGACAGCGGTCGCTTGGTAGGCCTAGGCCCTTCATGAGCTGCACTGCCAGCGGTTATGATTATTGAGAAGAAGGCGGCCGTGGCCTTAAGTTAGGAACAATCCCGACATTTGCCTGGGGTAGAAGTGGGAACCCATGGAAACCTACTTCCAAGATTTAATACTAGTATGGTACCACATGTTCATATTGTGAATTGTCCCATCCCATCTCCAGCCCTCGGGTGGCCATTAACTGGAGAGGGGGGGGGGGGGGGAGGATTGATTTATTGGTCCATCAACAATGTAAATACATATGAAAATACACGAAAATGAAAATAAAATACAAATACATTGTTATAATAATAATAATAATAATAATAATAGTCTAATAATAATAATAATAATAAGAGTCAGCATGTGTAGTTCTGGTGGTAGAGTGCTAACCTTCCCGAGGGTGCGATCTACGTTCAGTCATGTAGTAAATGAATGGGATCTAATAAGATCATCTCCATGGATTTCATGGCACATACAAGAAATCCTACGTACATTAAAGTCTGGCAACTCGACATACCAAAAAGAAACATAAAAGAAGTTAGTGTGTCTAAAAGCCTACTATTACTATTATTAGTATTATTAATAAGTTTATTACAGTTGTTGCACTATCTTCACACAAAGATAGACCAACAGTTCCTTAAATTAATTTACTAAATCTTTAGGATTTCTATTTTCTATGCATAGTTCATGAAGCTGGAAAAATCCTAGACAGATCCACCATCACTAGTCATGTAGCCACTCCCCATGAAGGTGTGAATCAGCTGTTCATAGGCTCGGTTTGTGTATTTCAATGTCATTGGCAGACAAGGCGAGGAGGTCACTCAACTGCAGACTCTGGTCAACATTCCTCAGCGTAGGAGGGGAGGGAGACGGGGAGAAGTCAGCTCTGCTGCTGAGGGGAACGAAGTGAAAGCCCGTTTCCAAGATATTGACCGACGATTTTTGTGATTTAATTCCACCTACACTAATTAAGATCCGACTTAATTTCATGAAGATATTTGCTTAGAATACCATCTTTTATCACCAGTGTAAAGGACTTCCATCATATCAAATACACCCTGTATATGTATCTATATATATATACAGGGTGTATTTGATATGATGGAAGTCCGTTACACTGGTGATAGAAGAGACTATTCTAAGCTTCCTAGGTAAAAAAATTGTCACCTATCTTGAAATTGATGATTAATCAATAAAAAGTCAATGTTTTTAGTTATTTCAGAAACTAATCAGGCAGAAAGTGGTGCGGCAGGCTGGGGAAACGAGGCGGAGCCCGATGTGACGACGCGCGAAGGGGAAGTTGTTACGTAATCGGAGCATTGACCTTACCGGTTGACTTGAGGGGTGGTAGGCTATCAGCTGTTTGAGCTCTACCGTCTCGTAAGAAAATGTGCATTGCCGTTGTTCTTGTTGTTGTTGTTGACAACGCACGCAATGGCTTGGGACGTTAGGACCGGTAGTATTGTGTAGCCTACTTTGTAAGTGTGGAATTCATTGATTGATGTTCATGTATAAAATAATTTCGATACTCAGCCCTGATGTATCATTGGCGTCCGTGTCGGACCTTCTGTTGACTAGTTTCTGAAAATACTAAAAACATTCTCTTAATGAAATGCAGTGTGACAAAATTTCGACATCCCGCAGTCTGTTCAGAACTAGGCATTTAGGACGGAAGTAAAAAACTTGATGTTTTGTTTGAGAGGCTTGGCGATTTTGGTCATTTAGCCCCATGTAGCTGGGTGTGGGTAGAATTTGTGTGATAACCTGTGTTTTGTGGTTTCTGTAGAAATGTGGGTATTTGTAATTCAGGTGAGGATTCGGAAGAAGGCGCCGGCCCTGTGGTGTTGGGGCAGTGCAACTGCCTCTCACCTGGAGGCCCTGGGTTCGATTCCTGGCTCCATCAGGGATATTAGAAACTGACGTGAGGGCTGTAACGCAGTGCACTAAGCCTCGTGAGGGCAATTAAGTAGCTGTCTAACAGTGAGGCAGTGCCCGAGTCAGGAAAATCAAGATTAATGGCCGAGGGGACCCGATGCACTGACCACGCGTCACCCTAATATCTGCAGGCCAAATGGCTGGACAGCGGTCGCTTGGTAGGCCTAGGCCCTTCATGGGCTGCACTGCCAGCGGTTATGATTATTGAGAAGAAGGCGGCCGTGGCCTTAAGTTAGGAACAATCCCGACATTTGCCTGGGGTAGAAGTGGGAACCCATGGAAACCTACTTCCAAGATTTAATACTAGTATGGTACCACATGTTCATATTGTGAATTGTCCCATCCCATCTCCAGCCCTCGGGTGGCCATTAACTGGAGAGGGGGGGGGGGGGGAGGATTGATTTATTGGTCCATCAACAATGTAAATACATATGAAAATACACGAAAATGAAAATAAAATACAAATACATTGTTATAATAATAATAATAATAATAGTCTAATAATAATAATAATAATAATAAGAGTCAGCATGTGTAGTTCTGGTGGTAGAGTGCTAACCTTCCCGAGGGTGCGATCTACGTTCAGTCATGTAGTAAATGAATGGGATCTAATAAGATCATCTCCATGGATTTCATGGCACATACAAGAAATCCTACGTACATTAAAGTCTGGCAACTCGACATACCAAAAAGAAACATAAAAGAAGTTAGTGTGTCTAAAAGCCTACTATTATTATTATTAGTATTATTAATAAGTTTATTACAGTTGTTGCACTATCTTCACACAAAGATAGACCAACAGTTCCTTAAATTAATTTACTAAATCTTTAGGATTTCTATTTTCTATGCATAGTTCATGAAGCTGGAAAAATCCTAGACAGATCCACCATCACTAGTCATGTAGCCACTCCCCATGAAGGTGTGAATCAGCTGTTCATAGGCTCGGTTTGTGTATTTCAATGTCATTGGCAGACAAGGCGAGGAGGTCACTCAACTGCAGACTCTGGTCAACATTCCTCAGCGTAGGAGGGGATGGAGACTGGGAGAAGTCAGCTCTGCTGCTGAGGGGAACGAAGTGAAAGCCCGTTTCCAAGATATTGACCGACGATTTTTGTGATTTAATTCCACCTACACTAATTAAGATCCGACTTAATTTCATGAAGATATTTGCTTAGAATACCATCTTCTATCACCAGTGTAAAGGACTTCCATCATATCAAATACACCCTGTATGTATATACAGGGTGTATTTGATTTAATGTACGTACGTCAATGTCTTGGAAACGGGCTTTCACTTCGTTCCCCTCAGCAGCAGAGCTGACTTCTCCCCGTCACCCTCCCCTCCTACGCTGAGGAATGTTGACCAGAGTCTGCAGTTGAGTGACCTCCTCGCCTTGTCTGCCAATGACATTGAAATACACAAACCGAGCCTATGAACAGCTGATTCACACCTTCATGGGGAGTGGCTACATGACTAGTGATGGTGGATGTGTCTAGGATTTTGCCAGCTTCATGGACTATGCATAGAAAATAGAAATCCTAAAGATTTGGTAAATTAATTTAAGGAACTGTTGGTCTATCTTTGTGTGAAGATAGTGCAACAACTGTAATAAACATATTAATAATACTAATAATAGTAACAATAGGCTTTTAGACACACTAACTTCTTTTATGTTTCTTTTTGGTATGTCGAGTTGCCAGACTTTAATGTACGTAGGATTTCTTGTATGTGCCATGAAATCCATGGAGATGATCGTATTAGGTACCATTCATTTACTACATGACTGAACGTAGATCGCACCCTCGGGAAGGTTAGCACTCTACCACCAGAACTACACATGCTGACTCTTATTATTATTAGACTATTATTAGACTATTATTATTATTATTATAACACTGTATTATAACCATGTATTTGTATTTTATTTTCATTTGCGTGTATTTTCATATGTATTTACATTGTCGATGGACCAATAAATCAACCCCCCCCCCCCTCTCTCCAGTTAATGGCCACCCGAGGGCTGGAGATGGGATGGGATGGGACAATTCACAATATGAACATGTGGTACCGTACTAGTATTAAATCTTGGAAGTAGTTTTCCATGGGTTCCCACTTCTACCCCAGGCAAATGTCGGGATTGTTCCTAACTTAAGGCCACGGCCGCCTTCTTCTCAATAATCATAACCGCTGGCAGTGCAGCCCATGAAGGGCCTAGGCCTACCAAGTGACCGCTGTCCAGCCATTTGGCCTGCAGATATTAGGGTGACGCGTGGTCAGTGCATCGGGTCCCCTCGGCCATTAATCTTGATTTTCCTGACTCGGCCACTGCCTCACTGTCAGACAGCTACTCAATTGCCCTCACGAGGCTTAGTGCACTGCGTTCCATCCCTCACGTCAGTTTCTAATATACCTGATGGAGCCAGGAATCGAATCCAGGGCCTCCAGGTGAGAGGCAGTTGCACTGCCCCAACACCACAGGGCCGGCGCCTTCTTCCGAATCCTCACCTGAATTACAAATACCCACATTACTACAGAAACCACAAAACACAGTTATCACACAAATTCTACCCACACCCAGCTACATGGGGCTAAATGACCAAAATCGCCAAGCCTCTCAAACAAAACATCAAGTATTTTACTTCCGTCCTAAATGCCTAGTTCTGAACAGACTACGGGATGTCGGAATTTTGTCACACTGCATTTCATTAAGTGAATGTTTTTAGTATTTTCAGAAACTAGTCAACAGAAGGTCCGACACGGACGCCAATAATACATCAGGGCTGAGTATCGAAATTATTTTATACATGAACATCAATCAATGAATTCCACACTTACAAAGTAGACTACACAATACTACCGGTCCTAACGTCCCAAGCCATTGCGTGCGTTTTCAACAACAACAACAACAACAAGAACAACGGCAATGCACATTTTCTTACGAGACGGTAGAGCTCATCCTCATAACAGCTGATAGCCTACCACCCCTCAAGTCAACCGGTAAGGTCAATGCTCCGATTACGTAACAACTTCCCCTTCGCGCGTCGTCTCTCCTGGCTCCGCCTCGTTTACCCCAGCCTGCCGCACCACTTTCTGCCTGATTAGTTTCTGAAATAACTAAAAACATTGACTTTTTAATTATTAATTAATTATTTCAAGATAGGTGACAAATTTTTTACCTAGGAAGCTTAGAGTAGTCTCTTCTATCACCAGTGTAACGGACTTCCATCATATCAAATACACCCTGTATATATCAGTTTCTTGTGGACACGATAACTGCCGTAATTGTGCACCAATCACTTTGATTTTTTTACATAACATGTATCCCTATAAAATCTCGGTCGAGTTCGTTAATGGGCAAAATCGGTCGAAGGGGATGAAAATGGGGGGCTTTTTTCCAAAAAAGTAAAATTTCGCTATAACTCTCTTAATACGTTAAATATCGAATCCATTCAAAGTTCATAATATGTGTCGTATAAGTGCCAAAAATTTATGTCAAATAAGTTTTTTGATAGCACCAACCATTGACCAAAGGGGTGGAAAAAAGTGGGTTTTTCGGGAAACATTAATCATATCTCTCTTAATAGGCACAATATCAAAACCGTACAAAATGGAAAATATTCCTCCAATAATTACCTAAAACTTTTGTCTGAAAGAATTTTCGATATGACCCACCATTACGCCACGGAGTGAACAAAATGATTTAAATTATAAGAAAATTCCAAGTACCAAGAGTGGTTGCCATGACAACTTTACTTTTAATTGATACGGGTTGAGCCATCAGCAGTTGCTATGACAACGCCACTGCACGAGATCACATTCTGTTTTCATATGTCTGTGGGAAGCGACTTCGGTATCGGAACTGGTAGCATGCTGAACTTCTATGCCCAAGGTCGCGGGTTCAAACCCGGCTGAAGTCGTCGGATTTACTAAGAGCGCCAAAATACCCTTAGTATGCTTTCCTTCGGAGGGGAAGTTCCAACGTTCGTTGCGAGTTGATGGTTCCGGTGGCATCTAGTAGCCAAGTTCACAGCTAGGTGTCGTTGATGGTAGTATTTTAAATTATGTAGCCTATTTTAGGTAGATTTCATCAGAAAGCTAACTATTGCAATGGGTGCCATGTTTCGACCTCCGGAAAATTTCGACATATCTTCGTGTTTCACATCCCCCAAACCACCGTCAGTTCAAAAGTTTATATATATGTGTGTGTATATATATGCATATATATCAGTTTGTTGTGGACACGATAACTGCCGTAATTTTGCACCAATCACTTTAATGTTTTACATAATATGTAACCCCTTAAAAAATCGGTCGAGTTCGTTAATGGGCAAAATCGGTTAAAGGGGGTGAAAATGGGGGGGGGGGCTTTTTTTTTCGAAAAAGTGAAATGTCGCTATAATCTCTTAATACGTGAAATATCGAATCAATTCAAAGTTCATAATATTTGTCGGATAAGTGCCAAAAATTTATGTCAAATAGGTTTTTTGATAGCACCAACCATTGACCAAAGGGGTGGAAAAAAGTGTTTTTTTCGGGAAACATTAATCATATCTCTCTTAATAGGCACAATATCAAACCCGTACATAATGGAAAATATTCCCCTAATAATTACCTAAAACTTTGTCTGAAAGAATTTTTGATCTGACCTACCATTACGCCAAGGGATGAGAAAAATGATTTCGGAATTAAAGAACATGCCAAGTGCCATCAGAGGTTACCGTGACAACGCTTCTAAATTGATGAGGGATGAGCTATCAGAGGTTGCCAAGACAACGCCATTGCACGAGATCACATTCATTTTTCCATCTGACTGTGGGAAGTGGCTAACTGGTAGCATGCTGAACTTATATGCCCAAGGTCGCTGGTTCAAAGCCGGCCAAAGTCGTCGGATTTTCTAAGAGCGCTAAAAACCCTCAGCATTCTTCCCTTTGGAGGAGAAGTTCCAACGTTCGTTGCAAGTTGCTGGTTGCGGTGGCATCTAGTAGCCAAGTTCACAGCTAGGTGTCGTTCACGTTAGGATATGGTACAAAATTAGGAACTACTACTTAAAATTGACCGTCTGCAGACCTTACCTGAATTACACACTAAAACAGTCATCAAAATTAACACCGTTTATCAGATTCTACACACCCGGGGTTACATGACCATGTTGTCGCAGCCCCTAAACTGAGGAACCAACAAAAATCTCTGCGGGAGATAAAATTTTGCGAGAAGAAGTAACAGACTGTCAGATAGTTACACATCAGTTCCAAACCTTGCATAAGGACAGTGTGATCAGAAGTATAAAAATGAACCCCGAATGACAAGAAGGTTACCATCCCCATAGACAATAAAATGATAAAAATATGCATACAAAAACGAAAAAAAGTTGATTTTTAACCTCCAAATGTAAAATACTTTCTTGCAATCAATGAGGTCTGATCCTCCTACGAAAACCTGCATATTTTGCCTATTATAGCCAATCCCCTAGTTTGCCCGGTGAAATCTACCTCCGCCTTCCGGCGTGCCGAGAGGATTTTTTTTAAAAACGTAGTCTCCCCGGTAGGCCTAGTCCACGATTACTGTGTTTAATACGTCGCACAAGTTAGGTTCTGGTTCTCAATAATTGGCAGCACTGTGTGTGTTTCACAGTAAACTAATCTTAAAGTTTAACAGTTCTCCAAGCAGGCGAGCAACGATTGTACTGGTGAATAGTTTCTGTTGAACGTTCGTTGGTTCTCCCGTTAGAGAAAGAATAATCACTACACATGTTAAACTTGACTTGATACAAGGCATCCATTGGTCTCCATCGAATAACTTGAACGAAATATTTAAGTCTCTTCAATCAGTTAAGTATGGACTGTGTCTGTCATTTTCTTATGTTTCAGAATACTTCAGCCATGTGAGTGTAATGATTCTTCGTTTTATTGCATCGCATCTATCCCTTCATCCATCTGTTTGCTGTCCCTTTCGCACTCATTATTCCAAACGTAGTTTCTATTATGTTAGTATTCTTCTTCCATCTCTCTCTTCGTGTCTTTCTTTGTATTCAAATGTGTCTCATAGTTGTTGTTTAAGCGACCAGCGCTTGCTGAAACACATGAAAATTCTCCTCTTTATTTACTCATTAGGGTTCGAACAACAATAGGCTACAGTTCGATACTGTATTAGCTCACACACACATGATGGGGAGGGTATTGGAGGGTACAGCAATCTCACGGACAAATGAGATCCAGTTATGAAAACGTAACCTCCTCACTGACATGGCTGTGCTCCCGATACCCGCGACCAAGACTACACTTTGATGATGACCCCACTCTCTCACACATACACACACACACACATTCCATTAGACACACATGATAGGGAGGGTATTGGAGGATAAAGTAGTCTCACCGCCAATGGGGGTCCAGTTATGGGAACGTAACCTCTTCATTGACATGACTGTGCTACTGATAACTGCGACCGAGACGACACTTTGATGATGACCCCACTCTCTCACATACACACACACGAACTCCCCATTAGACACACATGATAGGGAGGGTATTGAATGAAGCAGCAGTCTCACAGGCAATGGGGGGTCCAGTTATGGGAACGTAACCTCCTCACTGACATGGCTGTGCTCCTGATACCTGCATCCGAGACTGCTCTGTGATGATGTGCTCTCACTCTCACCACTACACACGCACGATGAGGGAGGATTTGGAGGGTTCCAGTTGTCTAGCAGCCAGTTACGGGAACATAACTGTAACAGTTAGCCCCATCCCTCCTTACCCTGTTTATAGGCCAAAATGATAATAATAATAATAATATTAGCATATCAAAATAAATGATCACATGACATTACCACACCCAGAATTAATAATAAAAAAACACATGAAAGGGCTAATTTAATTACTCGCTAGGCCAGCTGAGTTCACAGCAAATAAAACCTAGGAGTGAATGTTCCGATTTGCTAGGTTTTCAAGAACATCCCCAATTTGATTTAGAAAAGAGAGAACAGGCGGGACGAAACCAACATTAAGACCAGCTTGTTGGGTGGAACGCTGAATGCGTACCTCAGCAGGCCGTTTTAAATTGACCCTGCCAAAGATGAAGGATAAAACGGGGAATAATCTTCCTAGTGACTTCATGCAATAAATAATATGACAAATCGAAATAAGCTAACATGTATTGGGCAGTAAAATAAAACAATTACAAGAGACGGGCTTCCACCACTTAATTAACTAACTGACAAATATGATCTAATTAAACACAAATGAAAGACTTAATTTAAACAAACCAGACACTTGCCCGATTGGCAAGGTTTGACACATCTACATTTGTGATAGAAACGAATTTATCAGGAATGATTCCCCTGACGTCAAAACTAATGGAATAATAACATGAAGTTAGACTCTGTGCCACTTCCAAAACAAAGTTACATAAGTAATTTAAGAGCCGTTTAACACGACTAAGGCGGTCCGAAAGCCTGCTTTTGATTTAACGTCTTCGGCAGCCTTTCTGACCAAAGTTAAAACCACGAGGGTCCCATCCAGCTAACCGGAAATAGGATAATAATAATCCACTCCGCGGTAATTACATATAAAGGTACCACACAAATCGTACCAACCCTTCCAAAATATTACATACTAAAAATAATAATGTCAGTCCGCTCGAAATACGGTCCATCGCCACATGGCCTTAACGACATAGCAAAATGACACAGTTTAGTGTTCCACCGAAAGGTTGCCCCTTCTAACCAAAGGTTTATACCACCTTCTTTATTACAGCCCTCCGGAGGAACTGGCTGTTAGTTCCCCCGGAGGCGATCGCTTTAAGTCCTTCCGTCACCAACCTTCGTCTCGTGCTGTCCCTCTCGTACTGTTGTCTTGAGTCACCGATTCCACCCTTGTATATCAGCCTATCCCCACCACAAACCTCCAGTAGCACCAACTGCGACTAGTTGCACAAAAGCCAGGGTTCAAGGTCTTGAGTGGGTACTATAGAATATCACCCCATACAGGTTACTGCGTAGAAACCTTCTAGGAGTCGAGGTGTTACACAATGTCCTTTGTAAGATCTTTCTCAGAATAAGAGCATGGCGAAATGCAGCTGACAGTAAATGTTCACCTTTCAAAAGTTCACGGATCAAAGCTTGACTTATCCCTCTTTTCCATTTACGATTTTAGGTGACAGCACACACAAAGGCACAAATCCTGGCAGGAAGGCCTCGGCGAACCCATTTCAGCAGTAGCCAGGTGCCACCTTGGTGAATGGGATTCTCAGAAGAGGGCTGGTGTATTTTCTCATGAGAATCTGGTCAGACCTGGACCTCCCGCTGCGTCTCGAAGATAAGATGAACATGTACCGATTTGCAAAATTGGTACATCCTCCTCCTCCAAAGGAAGACGATGGGGGGCTGATGAACAGGGTGATGGTGTCCAGCTGGTCTCTTGGCAGCTGAAACGGCTACTCCAATCCCCGCCAGCGGACCTTGAAGTAGATCTCTTCGGGTAGAATGATGCCATGGGACCTAGATGGTACCTCCAAACTGGGCCCAGATTGGTGGCACACGTCCCACATAGTGACCACTGAAACACACATCAGAACAGCAGCGTATGGTCCAAATACAGTTCCCTTAGAGGGAACAATCGTTCCAGGCCAGCCAACCAGCCCATAACAGCTGAAGTTATCCCAGGAAGGATAAAAAAAAACATCACACGAAGCATTAGTGCGCCATCGAAGTTCACTTAAGAGTCTTTCAAATCACAAGGGATACTTGATGCTTCAAACAAGGTTCTGCGCAAAGAGATAGTGTCCAGGGCACAATTAAAGGTCCACCGAAGTACGAAAAACACACGAAAGGGGCAACCAACTATATGATATGACTGACGTTAACAAGCTTAATTGAAAGTTCACTACAATACTTAGCAAGAATAACTAAAATTTAACTAAGGTGTACAGAACCCAGAATTTTTCTTTAGAATATGCAAATCAAAGGCACCTACAAACTTGCCCACCAAAATTTTTAGACAATGTTTCAAAATGAATTTACTTTAACAAAACCGAAGGACCATTTTTCTGCGACTTCACGAAATCAGGACAGCACGTAACTATTTCCAAAATTCACAATGACAATTACATTAACATGCCGCACGGGGCATTCCATCAGAACTACATTTACTATACCGCCCGTGGCACCGCTCAAGTTAATACACTACAAAATTACCTACCGCACCGAAGGCATCACACAGAGCTCGTTTTGATATGCACACAAACACAAATTACATGTCTTGCTCAATTTTACATATTCCTGACCCACACTGCCCTCAGTGGCCTCCAAGGACAGGAGGAACAGAGACCACAACATCCTATCACACAAGCACACTAGCAGCAAGACAAATAAAACAAGGAAAAAACCACGTCACCCACATAATTCACACACACATTCACACTTTAATAATAAGAATGCCCTTAATTCCATCGGGCTGTCACCCCGATATTTCTCCCACTCCATATCTGCCAACGGGCACTGTTCCCGGTGACAACACAACGTCTCCCACCCCATAACTGCCTACGGGCTCTGTTCCCGGCGACAACACAACGTCTCCCACTCCATAACTGCCTACGGGCACTTGTTCCCGGCGACAACACAAAACATAAATAACCCTAAATTCCATAGGACAACTAGCGAACCAGGAAAACAGCACGAGGACTGCAGTTCATAACCTGACGTGAATTATTAAAACAGTATGCACTGTCATTCACACACTACACAAACAAACACCGCCCTGTCCTTCACATGACAGGTCCTCTCCCTTATGACACCGGGAGGAACATCACTCTTGCGCCATCAAACCCTGGCCATCACGACAAAATCAGCTCGGTACCTGAGCTCCCCCTCCGGTCAACATACGACCCTACAGAGGGTAATTAACATCTTCCCCTACAAAGGCATGGCCGCCTCAGAAGATGACAGTACAACACATTACCAAAACATAAATACACATTCGACACAAGGTAGGGCACCCACTAAGCGTCACACACACCCAAGTGCACGTGGTTCACCTTCCAATCACACAACACAGACAATCACAACCCCGAAAATTTCTCTACGTGGCGTTACCACAGACTACAGACGTCTCCAACTAACAACGTGTGTCACCTACCATTAATATTCACCATCCAAATACCGGGTGACACTTTATGACCACACTCAAATCGAACCCATGATGCTTCAACGCACCACTGTCATCATACGTTCCCAAAACATTAACTTCACGAAGCTACTTAAAATCTCAAAATTCACAACCTCCTCGACTAACAACACGTGTCTGTATCTCACCAAATGCTAACGCCAATAAAATCTCTCCCAGAATATCAAAACTAATTTATTCAGAATTACAAATCACAGAAGTGACAGATGTTACATCTCAAAAGGCACGAAGCAATTAAAATCTTCAAAATAAATCCATAAATCCAGCTCGCACCTAACCACATTGGAACCTCGCACCCAAAAAAACTGCCAAGCTATCAACACCCTATTACTCAGAGAATTTAAATTTATTTACCACAAAAGATGATTACTCCAGTAACTACCCAGGACACTGACTGTCACTAAGGCTCACAATCGATCAGAACATCCGGTGGCAACAGCCGAACTCACCCACACCCAAGATGACGGGGCTACTCGAAATTTTTAACGAACCCAGAACCTTTCAGAGTTGAGACTACAACAGAGACCCTAGCGGTCTAACAGATCAAGGCTGCAAGTTATAAATAACTAACCAACTAATGCACTGAAACACCCTCAAGTGAAAACTCCGGAATCAAAATATCAAAATATGCATGAACGCCTACAACAGCTGATTGTGAAGTGAACACACCCAAGCTAACGGGAGTCTACATGAAATCTCACGAACCTACAACCCTTCAGAAATGCGACCACAATAGAAAAACCTAGCCGCCTAACAGCAAGAAACTGCAAGTTATTAATAACTAACGAACCAGCCTATTTCAATGCCATCGCAAACGAAGCATTGCAACCTCCCAAAAATCTCAAAATCAGACTAGTGAACACAGCAGCTGACATACAACGACAGCTCAGCATGCCACCGCAGGATATCTCCCTAAAGGAAAACTTTCACCAACCGAACTACCAAATAATGTTTTTATATATATATACCAAAATCAACAAGTATTCCCAGAGTTACCAACTTCATCACTGGAACTCGAACACAGGACTCCAGTTCCTAACATTCATCCATCATCCATCACACATCCTTCTCAAACATATCATTATAAGATTTTACCACCCACTACAATAACCCGTTACTTTCAATTATGCAAATTAGCAATCGTACAGATATCATGAACATAAACTAATGGTATTGCGGACTCTTACCAAGAGGGCCTCCGTAGAGGTCTTTTAACCCCGACTCCCCACTGACTGAGCGGCCTCAACTACCCCAAAAAAAAAAATTCGCCTTTCACCGAGATAACGAAGTCCCATACCTATAGTCACTCGACTCGGGCAAATACTATATACACCCTGCCCGGCCCCAATCAAGATGGTACTCACACCCCAAATTAAATGGACTCCTGACAGTAGATCCCCATACGAAGCACATCTGCATAATAGGTCCATTTTCAAAATGCAACTAATACAACTAATATAAAATTAACAATAATCCATCTTACGTTACTGGCAATTAGGCCTCAATTACTCCCACCCAAATTCAAATTACAAACCTACATCAATTCATTCACACATGACTTTCATTCAATCAGCAGGATTAAAAAAAACTGAAGGATTACAAAAGAAAATAAATACAATTTTGACCACCAATGAACACCAGTTCGATTCCTAGTCAGGGCAGCAATAAAAATCGCATCACACACACTCTTTCATCCTGAACACAGTGAACCACAGAAATACATTCATACCTCTACCAGACATAAGTGCTCCCTTCCCTGAACAATCCTAAAATTCCCCATTTACATCAGTATGTTAGTATTCGGATCGTCAAGACACTATAACGCCAACGGAGTATCAACTCACGTAAGGACCTGATAAAACAACCCAAAGTTGTAGCCCTGAAATCACAGTTCTCCTTACATCGTAGGAAAACGTCCTAAAACGAAAGACACGAATCGGGGGAAAATATTTATTTACACCCTAAATGAGATGCGACGTGAAGGTGACTGCCTCCCAGAAACATCCCACTTAGTAAGTCACTCAACGAACACACACTAATATACTGAATATTAAAGCCATTTAATACTTGACCAATTTAGATGACAATCTAACCTTAAAATCCCCATGTCACAACAAGACAATTTACTCTCCCCCCAATTACTAAGCAACTTAAACCTAAATCATACATACATAAACACTCACCTGATTCATTTATACTGAATTAGCACACACGCAATTCGACATTTAACATCATTCAAAACACAATTACCGAACGTACATATAGACAGCAATTCGACCATTTTCCAGAATTAATTTAACGCAGAATAAGTTGACAATACCAAATTTTAATACTCTCACGGTCCAATTTAATTTGACAGAACTACCAACAGCGAAATAATTAACCCCCAGCTAAAGAAATGACAACAAAACTTGAAATGTTTGGCCTAATGAACAGCTGATCACTACCAATTATACCTCACACGTATTATGCACAGCGAATCGCAGAATTTCAGCCTTACATCGCTAACAATTATTAAGAATAATTACAGATTTACCCCAAGGAACCTGCTGATGATAAATCCACACACGCAATTCACATTTTCACTGTCATCAGTTGTATAAAATAATAACTTGTCACAGACGTCAGCCATGATGGTTCAAAATCACTACGTGATTCAACAGGCGTGTACTAAACGCACATCAAAACAGACACTAAGTTATTCTTACTGGAAATACAAGTTTATCAATTTCAGCCTATTTTCAAGAGAATTTAGAACGTCAATAATTTTAATTTTACCAAAACTACTTCCAATCAGACAAACATTTTATTATTTCAAAACACGTGACACAATTTGTCAAAACAACACTTCCCGAGGTGTACATTTAGCACAGGCGCAGTTAAAATTGAGCTGGACTATTTCCTACAAGAACAGAATGAATATACAACCACCCCAAAACCATACAAACAGCATATCAAAACTCACCACGTGTGAAATTCCTTCAGCCGGTCAACTCGTCAATCTGGCAACGCAGCACGGCCATTACTCTCCCGTCAGTCCTGAGTTTCGTCCAGCGCACGTGATCGCCACTTTCGGCTATCTGCTCGACTTAACAGCTGACGACAGAATTGTTCATTTGGTCTTCGGTGTACATAGCAGGTTATTTTACATGAAATCAAATCACAACATGTATTAGGTTCTGCTCTAATTACTAGCCTACCTATTGGAGAAAAGATTAGTAGTATGGAGGGCCCAATCTACATTAATTAAGTTACTGAATTTAATTTTAATTAATTACTGCAATCAGTCAATAGGAAGGATTGTTTACTAATGGCAAGATCACAGAGCAAAACCACGCTCTGCTACCATTGTAACAGTTAGCCCCATCCCTCCTTACCCTGTTTATAGGCCAAAATGATAATAATAATAATAATATTAGCATATCAAAATAAATGATCACATGACATTACCACACCCAGAATTAATAATAAAAAAACACATGAAAGGGCTAATTTAATTACTCGCTAGGCCAGCTGAGTTCACAGCAAATAAAACCTAGGAGTGAATGTTCCGATTTGCTAGGTTTTCAAGAACATCCCCAATTTGATTTAGAAAAGAGAGAACAGGCGGGACGAAACCAACATCAAGACCAGCTTGTTGGGTGGAACGCTGAATGCGTACCTCAGCAGGCCGTTTTAAATTGACCCTGCCAAAGATGAAGGATAAAACGGGGAATAATCTTCCTAGTGACTTCATGCAATAAATAATATGACAAATCGAAATAAGCTAACATGTATTGGGCAGTAAAATAAAACAATTACAAGAGACGGGCTTCCACCACTTAATTAACTAACTGACAAATATGATCTAATTAAACACAAATGAAAGACTTAATTTAAACAAACCAGACACTTGCCCGATTGGCAAGGTTTGACACATCTACATTTGTGATAGAAACGAATTTATCAGGAATGATTCCCCTGACGTCAAAACTAATGGAATAATAACATGAAGTTAGACTCTGTGCCACTTCCAAAACAAAGTTACATAAGTAATTTAAGAGCCGTTTAACACGACTAAGGCGGTCCGAAAGCCTGCTTTTGATTTAACGTCTTCGGCAGCCTTTCTGACCAAAGTTAAAACCACGAGGGTCCCATCCAGCTAACCGGAAATAGGATAATAATAATCCACTCCGCGGTAATTACATATAAAGGTACCACACAAATCGTACCAACCCTTCCAAAATATTACATACTAAAAATAATAATGTCAGTCCGCTCGAAATACGGTCCATCGCCACATGGCCTTAACGACATAGCAAAATGACACAGTTTAGTGTTCCACCGAAAGGTTGCCCCTTCTAACCAAAGGTTTATACCACCTTCTTTATTACAGCCCTCCGGAGGAACTGGCTGTTAGTTCCCCCGGAGGCGATCGCTTTAAGTCCTTCCGTCACCAACCTTCGTCTCGTGCTGTCCCTCTCGTACTGTTGTCTTGAGTCACCGATTCCACCCTTGTATATCAGCCTATCCCCACCACAAACCTCCAGTAGCACCAACTGCGACTAGTTGCACAAAAGCCAGGGTTCAAGGTCTTGAGTGGGTACTATAGAATATCACCCCATACAGGTTACTGCGTAGAAACCTTCTAGGAGTCGAGGTGTTACACAATGTCCTTTGTAAGATCTTTCTCAGAATAAGAGCATGGCGAAATGCAGCTGACAGTAAATGTTCACCTTTCAAAAGTTCACGGATCAAAGCTTGACTTATCCCTCTTTTCCATTTACGATTTTAGGGACAGCACACACAAAGGCACAAATCCTGGCAGGAAGGCCTCGGCGAACCCATTTCAGCAGTAGCCAGGTGCCACCTTGGTGAATGGGATTCTCAGAAGAGGGCTGGTGTATTTTCTCATGAGAATCTGGTCAGACCTGGACCTCCCGCTGCGTCTCGAAGATAAGATGAACATGTACCGATTTGCAAAATTGGTACAATAACCTCCTCACTAACATGGTGCCGTATAGCGAGATACCGAGACTACTGTATGGCACACACACATACATGATATCTGTTAATAAACTAGACACTTACTGATTCTCCATAGTTCAATACTATCTCACTGAAGATGCTCATGCCTCGCAATCTCCATCTTTGCAGTTGGCGATGCAGCGCGCTGAAAAGTTGAATCTGAGGCACAGAGGTCCGATGGTTCTTGTAGAACAACAGACGTTTCGACGTGACACATGAAGGATGTCCGGGATGACTAAAGGTACGATTTGGAACCTCGCCGCCAAGGCTACGCGCTGCCGCTGCAAAGACGGAATGCTGCCATGGCGGCGGAAGCTCAATACCCCTACACGTCTATTTAGACGGGATGCATTTCGAACTCCGCCGCCACTGCCTAAGCAAAGCAGCGCCGCATGGGCAGCGTGGCCGCCCAACCGCGCCAGGAGCGGTCTGGCGGCTCTGCGGCGCCGCACCGTTCGCAACAAAATTATACCAGGCCGGGAAACGGAGTATAAAACTGGTGTTTCATAAGTCCGCTAGATGTATCGACTTCTCTATAATTTGTCCGTACAATTATTTGAAAGTAATTGTATTTGACGCCTTCAATAAGGGCCAAAAAACGAGCCTTACAGTAGTCGCATATGATGTGTAACATGTGACATGTTATCCTACTATGTGTCTGCCGGGAGTGCAAATCCTTTGTTATCAGTGAACTCTGTTGGTCATTGAAATAACTACTTGTAAACCTCTAGTGCCAATGATTTATTGTAGGAATATCCATAATGGGGCCTCCAAACCTTGCAGTAAATCGTATGCGATATACATTCCACATAAGGCTGTATGTTGGCCGACGGTACCTCGATGCTTACATTAAATAAGAATCTTTAATGGAGCCTCCAAACCTTGAAGTAAACCTTATGCGATATACATTCCACATAGCCGCATGGCCAACATGCGCGAACCGGTCAGGATTTGGCACTGGAGAGAGTTCACTGTTAACAAGGGATTTGCACTCCCGGCAGACACATAGTAGAATAACATGTCACATGTTACACATCAAAAAGCAAATTATTCAAATAATACGGCATCTAAAGAACATGTAAACGGCATTTTAGACCAATATTGTATGTAACCGAAATATGTCCGAGTAATGATCGAGGCCTTACTTTCACACAGGTCACGCAGCCTTCAAATCTAGCGAAAGCGATCCAAGCGAAGCTGCCCTTAGAGCATGTTGGGGAATGAAACAAGGACAATGTATATATGTAACTTACCGCTAGAGAGTGTTGTATGTTGTAGTAGCTAATGGAATAAAGGAGTGAAAGTCACGATGTTGTTCTTCCTAACTTCACGCTATAATATCCCACACTTGGTGCCGAACACTCCGATTTTAAGTGCTAGTGAGAATTACGTCATAGTTTAAGCCAGCAGTCTACACTACGGACTAGCTTCACATACGAGGAAGAACGACCAACAGTATTGGACCAGCTACCAACCAGCTACATTTGAAGACGCCATTACCTTGCACCATCATACAGGTGAGCTATTGAAAATTATACTAACTAATATTACTTTGTGATATCTAGCACACGTTGCATGCTTTTAAAGGCAAAACACCTATCATATTGTCAATATCGTTTTCATTAAATTGATATTGGACATTCAAAGCAATGGTACGGGGCACTGCGTAAAATTCTACGAACAAGCAACCCTGGGTACTAACCTTCGACTGTCTGCGAGATTCAGAAGCTATTGGTCATCACTTTCGCTAACTAATTATGACATCAGAAATTCGCATGATGATTTATGAAATATGCATGAGATCTGCATGACAAAGGAAAGCAATAATATTTATTGGATTAAGTTACTGACGCAGGCCTTCAACTCAACGAGACGACAGTGACATCTATCAGTTTGATACTAATACTGAATCTCCTATAGAGATCGCTAGTAGCCTAAAATTGTCATCACGAACTCACGCATGCACTCTAGGAACAACATTTGGAACTGTGTCCGGGGAAAGCTGGACAGCGTTGCCGAAATGGAGCCCACACGCATCATGGCTCGCCTCGCTCGGAATTGATGGGCTCCATCTCAGCAACGCTGTACAGCTTTTCCCGGAGCGGCTAGCTGGTGAACCATGTCTTTCTTCCTCCTACAAATACAAACTGATATAAAATAAGTGAATTAATTTACGTATTTCACAGTCATACATCATAACATTTTGATGTATAAGGATTACAACGCCACCAAGAACTACATTTTCCAACCACCCCGAGCCAAGAAAAAGTTACCTTACAACAATGATAACAACTTTGTTTCTTGGACACACAAAATTGTGAAATTAATATACCAGTTATACAACATTCCAATGTATATTGTGTTAAAATTTGGAATCGATCTGATGACAGGTTTTTGAGATAATAAATCTTAAATGTGATGCATGGTTGAAACATGCTTAAAACGTGCACTTTTTGTGTTCCAACTGCGATAAAAAATATTAAAATATAAATTTAAAAAATCCAAACCTACATGAACTAACGTAAAATAGAACGACGAAAATGATGATGCTATTGGATTTTATGTATGTCTATTGGTTACTTCACAAACAACCTTCAAACTCGAGTGCACATAATACTTTGGTCGACAGTATTTATTTTACGTTTTAGAAGATGCCACGCAACCAGTTCTCACACGTTTACAACTGTTTGAAGCAGTGGGTTCGACGATTATGTCAAAAGTGGAACTTTGTGACTTTGTTAAAAGTAAATTAGGGGTAGAAAATAGTTTTGAAGAGACAACTGAATGCTCTATCCAACTCATAGTTAAGACAATTTCTTGTGTAGACGTAGCTTAAAAAATGTCTTAACTGGTGTTTATTATGAAGTAAACAAATTTTATACGTTGCTTTCACTCTAAATTCATGATTAAAACGTAAAAATAATTTTGTCCCCCTAGATTTCGATTTTGACCCACTGTGCACCGGGGACGACTTAATAACTCTCCCCGAGGGCTTTCACTTGCAGCCGACTCCCCGTCAGGCAGCGGTCTCCCGCGGACGAGGAGGAAGGGGACGTGGACTACGCGGGGCGGGGAGGGGTCGGGCAGCGGCAACACCGGCACCGGCCCAGTAACTCGAGGAGTGCCAGACGACACCCGGGAATCCCCTCTTACTACCCCGCCGTGCGTCGATAAATCACCCCCGCCGATGAAAAGGAAGAAGAAATCCCAAAAAAGAAACCTCCGCCATCTTCTCACCAACCACCTAAGGCAACGCAGAAGAACACACGGAGGCCGACGAGAAAGGTCAAAGGGAGTCCGATCAGGAAGTTTCTGCGGCCACCAACCAGGTAGTCCCCCAGTCCGGACGAATCTGAGTAGGAATCTCAGGTTGGGAATTGGTGCATTTGGACTTCTGTAAATCAGTGCATGTTTGTGTGATAAAGTTATGTTATTATCTTTGTCTCTTGTACCCCAGTTGGGGAAAATGTATGTTACTCTTATATATTTTGTACTTTGTAAAATGATTTAGTAATAAAGCTTCGGCTTTGGGCCAGCTCCTTCGCTCGACGCTGGCTTCGCCCGTGCTGCACTCTAGTATACGCTTCTCGTTGTTGGCTATATAAGCGGAGCTGGGGTGTAGCTCGAGAGCAATCAGGCGTCGAGGGCAAGGATCATGTAAGTATAAGAGATTTGTCACTTTTGGTTATAGAATTTCCGAGAGAGAACACCGCCTTAGGCTATGGATTGTACTGCCAAGTCTGGTAACATAAATAGTAAAAAGCCATATGAATGTAGCCTTTATTACACGTAAATGAACAGTATGTTCTGCGACGAGTTATTGATTATTGATGAATATAACTCAAACATAACTGCGCCTTTCGCTAGGTGCTGAAATATACGTCCAGATAGGAAAAGAATACATTTTGATATATATCAATGTTGGCAATGGATTTGTCACGAAAGACACAGTTATGCCGTTCTAGAGCTTAATTCACCTCTAGGCTAATTAAAAAATGCTCTCATACTCTACAGAATAGTTGGGATATTCGATGAATATAAAGAAAATCGTCCAAATGCACACACTACATTGCCATAACCTCACTTTTTGCCTAGCATTCCCGCAACCACCCACCCCTCCCCGTAGCCCTAAAGTGTCCTAAACCACAAATTTTATTGCAATGCAAGGGAGAATGGGTAAGGAAACAAACAAGAGATGAAATGCACACATTTATTCTCTATATATTTTTATTCGCGAGTAGTCCATATTGCCCACTAGTTTTTCACATGGTCAACACCAGGAAGATGAAAATTGCCGTATTGTTCTTACTATCATTATAATTCTTACATCCCGGTGCTTGGCAATTTTTCCTCCCTTGCAGTGGCATGATTGACTCTCAATTCAATTCAAATAAACAATGAAAATACTGAACAAATCAAAACAACCAACAACACCACGAGGAAAATCAATCAAAACAGACTATTCCCGCTTCCGCCATTCGGTTTGATGTGAACGTTCATGAGTGCCAACTACGGAAACTTAGTGCTAAAATTAATTCTTCATTGGTTGGCAGAACAAACAGTACAGGGCCTTACCCCGACCCACGCGCTCCCTATGAACTGTCGTCCCCCTGGTCGAGGGAGGGAGCACCCAGAGAGCCAAGAGCGCCGCTAGCCGCTACACCAGAAGGTGGTTTGTATTTAGCTCCGTAGCCACATTCCATTCTTTACGATATTTCTTAAACAATGAAGAAAAGAAAATCTAACAATTTTTGCGATTTCTATAAAATTAGTTATTTCAAGAACAAAGGCACTTCATTAGTAAGTGTGTACCAATAGCTTGAAAGGTTTACTGTGTTGATCATGGGCATATCTGCGTGGATTCATTTCTGTGGAAACTCTTCGTGTTTGTGGTTCTTCATTACTCGGACATATTTCCGTTACATAAAATTGGTCTAAAAGTAAGTTAAATGTAATTTAAATGTTCATTAGATGCCGCATTATTTGAATAATTTGCGTTTTCGCCCTTATTCAAGTCAACAAATAGAATCATTTTCGAATATTTAGTGTGGACAAATTAGCGACAAGTCGAGATGTCTAGCGGACTTTTATGAAACGCCATTTTCGATAGCAGTTTTAAATTATATTAATGCAGCCAATGACCATGTACTTTTCTTTTCAGGACGGGACAGGGAAGGGATATTGGAAGGAAATCGGCCGATTGAAAGGAACCGCCCCGGCATTTGCCTGGTGGTAAAAATGGAAAAACACGAAAACCATTATCAGGACAGCCGAGGTAGGATTCGAACCCACGCTCTCCCGATGCCAGCGAGCCACGAGGTAGCGCGTCAGCGCTCGCGGCCATGTGTCGCTTCATTGCCAACGGTGCGGTGCAGCAGAGCCGCCAACATGTTCGCCGATCCCCCTTCATCTAGCATAGGCCCTAAAATGACGGTTTATGATTAGTGGATGCTTGATCTTTATCTGACTCACCCTCTCGTCTACAGAGAATTAGAGGGAGCTGCAAAATGTCAGAGGAGCATTTATCGCATAAGGAGTTCCAGAGACATACGCATGTTTAAGGAAATTTTCAACCCTATTTTCACCGCTAAAAATAGGCCTAAAACAAATCAATAATGTCTCAAACACATATCCCATCAAATTTATCAAAGAGCGTACATATCATGTTTCACGTTTGTGTTGTAAACAGGGCCTTATTTCTAAATAGGCTAAGTAGGCTGCAGCCTAGAGCAGCAAATTTTCAGGGGCGTCAGTTTAGCAATTCATTCAAAAGCTAAAATGAAGTATTTCAGACGTTAATTATATTTTCCGTATGAATGGCATGTTACTTAAAACTATATTTTAGTCCTTCTACAGTTTTTCCTGCCTTATAAGAGTTCAGAAGAACTCCCTGCGAACTAGTATTTCTGAAACACTGTTAAACGCACTTTCCTTACTTTGTATTGAGGCAATTACAACAAAAACACTTTCATATGAGGTACATTATTAACGAGTTTGCCATTAAGAAATCTCGCAAGGTAGCTATGTAAATTTGAACATCAAGATTACGTGGGGTGAGTTGTTTTAGAGAAGTTTGTATGTTTTTCAACAAATAAACCAGTAATTAACTACATTTTGTGTAATTTTATTTCACCATGTCGGGCAACTTAATTCAAATTGAACACAGTTCTTCAATTGCGCAAAAGATAGTCATTAGCATTAAAATCTAAAATATGTGTAAAATAGTCATCACTGATCTCCAAGAACAAATTAATTAATTAAGTTCGAAACCCATTTCATTTTTAACGAATCTTAAAAGAAGTAAGGAAAAGAAGACAAGTAGATAACTAATTTCAGTATTACATTTATTATGTAAGCCATTAACATTGTAGTTTTATCTAAACTAAATGAACTTTATGTTTAAAAAAGATGAAAACGCCAATGAAATCTATCCATTTGTTGTATACCGGTAGGCTAAAACAAATGTATTAAGCAAATATGAATTATGATATTTATGCCTAAGCGGCAAATGGACTTTAGCCTATTGGCGGCATACTCTTAAATCCGTCCCTGGTTGTAAACTGTTTTATCGCTTGCCCATAAACTCAAAGCAACCCCCATGAAAGAAGTGATGCTACGTCCATAGTTACCGGTACCGAGAGCGTTACATTTGCCTATTATATGCACTTTGTATAGGCCTACGCCCCTGTTCTATGTGAGTGTGAATGTATACACAGATGTACTATATTGTCTTATATCAAAACAACAAAATATGGCTTGTTCATTCATTCATTCATTCATTCATTCGTTTATTTGCAATTGGGGGTGTGTTCCCCGGTGGCAAATTAGATATACATAACAAATAAATAACACAGGCCAACAAAAAAATATTGAAAAACTTTTTTAACTTGAATAGCTGATCTTTATAGAGTTTTATGAGCTGAATCCCAAGCTAGCCTTAGTTTTTTCGTATCACCCTTAGTTTTTTGAGCAATCTGCCTTCTATTATATATCATAAAACCCCTATACGGCTCATGGGCAAATTAATGAAACACTATGTTAAAACATAAACATGTTTTCAATTAACAGTAGGCTACTCAACAAAGTTACAATATGTGTTTATACAGGTTTTAATTGTCAGCTGGAATTGCTTTATACTTTCTTTCTCTTTTTTCTTTGAAGCTTCTTGTTTAGTTTTTTCTACGATGAGTCGCTTGCTGAATCTCTCGGTGAAGTTACCTGCATAAGTCCCCCATCATGTTTGTGTTCCTGCAGCCTGGTAGCGTTTTTCCATAACTTTAATGTCCTGGTGCAAAGGCTCACCTTGCTCCTCACTAACATCTCCCAAACAGCCCGGGAACTAATCAAGGTGGCTGTTCAAAAAGTGAACTTTCAGGCTTATCAAACATCCTAAATTTTAAAACTTCTTTAACATGCTAGCTACAATTGAAACATATTCTGGATCTTTTTAATTTCCCAAGACCTTTGCGACGACTTGCTTGAATGATACCCATGTTTCTTTCTCATTTAAGGTCATTCTAGATTCAAAGTTTACGTCAAAAATCATTTTTCAAATGTCAGGTCCGACAAAGACACCTTCTTTTAGTTTAGCTTCTGAAAGGTAAGGAAATTGTTTGCAGAGATAGTTGAAACACTGTCCATCTTTAGGCGAGGCCATTACAAACTGTTTCATGAGGCCTAATTATGTAGAAGTAGTAGGAGCACGTTTTTGGGATTTACAAGGCTTTTGCGCAGAATGTTCTTCTCGACAGGTTTTGAAGATGTCCTCACAGGCCAGTTCTATCTGCACCAATGTTGATCCCTAGCCCTACTGTCCCATTCACAAATGAAACATGGAAATTTTGTAAAACCACCTTGCTGACGAAGAAGCATGCATAATACTTTTAAATCACCACAAATCATCCATCCATGATCTGAATAGCCTATTTTATTTAACACCGTTTTTAGGTTTTCATATGTCTCTTTCTTATGTACAGAATGGCCAACGGGTAAGGATGCATACATGTTACGGTTGTGTAATAAAACAGCCTTTAAACAGCTACTTTTCTAAATATATGAACTAGGCTATATAATAGTTGTTGAATTCTTTAGAAATCACTTAATTTATGAAATTGAACTGTAAAATGTAAATAAATGTTGGGTGATACAGCTTTTTCAGTATCATATTTGGATTCAGCACCCCAAAAGACATAAAGATAAGGTATTTTCAGTAGAAAAGTGTTTTCATCGTTGGCCTGTGTAATTGTACATAACAATTCACTAACAATTACACTGGAGTATTTACACAAATAGTCAGTCTTTTCTTAAACACACCTATATGTTTGGGAAAAGGCTCTAAGACTGCGGCAGGTAGAGAGTTCCAATTATCAATGGCACGGTTTACGAAAGAATATTTACCATAATTTGTTCGCTGTGGTCGGCCCTTAACTTTGAAAAGATGATCGCTCCTACCCATGTAAGTAGGCTTTTCCATACGTTTGCTAAGCTCGCCCCATGCTGGTTGATTTGTGTACGTGTTGTACATAGCGCAGAGTCTAGATTTCATCCTCCTAGCCTCAAGTGATTCCCACCCAAGTTTCTTTAACATACGGCTCACACTGCTCCTGGGATTAAAGTCACTGAACACAAATCTAGCGGCCTTTCTTTGTACCATTTTCAACTCATTTATGATCCCTACTTGATGTGGATTCCAAACCGCCGAGGCGTATTCCAGAATAGGTCTTACAAGTGACAAATATCCTAATTCATTAGCAGAGGTACTACTTCCTTTTAATACCCTCATTACAAAGTGCAGGGATTTGTAAGCTTTTGAAACTACATATCCTACATGACTACTCTATTTCATATCATTCCTTACGTGAACGCCCAAATATTTGCAAGAATCTTCTTCGACAAGTATTTCCGAGCCAATGTTATATTGAAAATCTTGCCTTCGCACTTTCCCTATTTTTATTAGACTACATTTTCTAGTGTTTATTTTCATTTTATTTTCAATCGCCCACTTATAGACCAGGTTCTGGTCATCTTGAAGTACTGCATTGTCTTGTGAGTCATGTATCTTTCGATATATTACACAATCATCCGCAAACAATCGACAGTCACTGCGAATCCCATTTGGTAAGTCATTTATAGACGCCAAAAATAACAAAGTTCCGATTACGCTGCCCTGAGGGATACCCGACGTTACGGTAATTTCATCCGAGAATCGGATTTCAACTTTCACTTTCTGGGAACAACCCGTCAAAAATTCTTGGATCCATAAAATTACTCTTCTATCAATCTTCGTCGAAGCTAATTTATGGAGTAGCATGTCAAGCGGCACGACATCAAATGCCTTCGCAAAATCTATAACTATGGCGCCGACTGAAACTCCATCGTCTAACAATTCGCTAATATCTTGAAAAAGTGATCGCATCTGACTCTCGCATGAGTAACCTTTCCGAAATCCATGTTGCATATCATTAAACCATGATAATGTTTCCCACTGTTCCCTCAAGTAGTCGCAAATGAGATGAGCCATCTGCTTACAAACGATGGACGTAAGACTAACCGGCCTGTAGTTGCCCAATTCAAGTCTGATCCCTCCCTTAAATATTGGGACTACCGTAGCTCTTTTCCAGTCATCAAGGATTTGCGCATTTGGACACATTAAACATCACCTCTAAGTATCGTGCCACGGCCCTACCTCCTAGTTCAAGTACTTCACTAGCAATATTATCAGGACCCTTCGATATATTGTAACGTAATTTTTGTATTAGCTTTACAATTGCTGACTGGTTTATTTGGAGAAGTGGAGCCCCTGATTCACCGTTAAGATCCAACACACAGCTGTTGGATTTATTGAACACACTATCATAAAAGACATCTAATTCATTAGCAATGGCCTGCTTCTCAGTAATTAATTTACCGTCACCTGTTTACAAACGATGGACGTAAGACTAACCGGCCTGTAGTTGCCCAATTCAAGTCTGCTCCCTCCCTTAAATATTGGGACCAGCGTAGCTCTTTTCCAGTCATCAAGGATTTGCGCATTTGGACACATTAAACATCACCTCTAAGTATCGTGCCACGGCCCTACCTCCTAGTTCAAGTACTTCACTAGCAATATTATCAGGACCCTTCGATATATTGTACCGTAATTTTTGTATTAGCTTTACAATTGCTGACTGGTTTATTTGGAGAAGTGGAGCCCCTGATTCACCGTTAAGATCCAACACACAGCTGTTGGATTTATTGAACACACTACCATAAAAGACATTTAATTCATTAGCAATGGCCTGCTTCTCAGTAATTAATTTACCGTCACCGGACATTATCATCGACAAATTATTTGAATTTCCCTTTCTTCTCCTAACATAACTGTAATTTTTTTTCCACCCATCGCCTCCCGAACCAAGTAAACCTTGCATATAATTGTCATGAGCAGCCCTCTTTTTTAAGACGAGCTCTCTTGATAAGGACTTAAATTTCAACATATACTTGTCACTATCATGTCTTTTATTGTATAATTTCCTAATTTTCCGTTTAAGACTCCTGATTTCCCGTGTGTAATACTCACGATCTGGGTTTTGTTTCAGTAATTTAAATGGAACAAATTTAAAATTTTCAAAGAGTTAGTCCACAGGAAATTAATGTGACTTCCTTCCGATGCCCATCCTACAAATAGCTCATTCAAATACCCCTGAAATTTGCCCTGATCCGCCCTGCGATACTGGAATATGATCTTATTTGCTACATCAGAGTCTAATTTTGTAATGTCACCGTATTTAATTCAACCCCAGAATGGTCACTAATTCCTGGTACTTGCAGACAGTTAATATACAGCTCTACAGACCTTACGAGATAAACATCTAATGTATTATTGCCTCTAGTTGGGAAGTCAACTACTTGGGAAAATCCCCCCTCCCTTATGAATTTTTTGCACCGCTCTGAGCTTGACCACAGCTAGTTGACTCACCAGACCAGTCTACTTTGGGGAGGTTTAAATCTCCGGCAATTATTATGCGCTTTTTCATAGCATTACCCGTACAAGTTTTATCATACAGTGTGTCGAGAAGCGAAAAGTTATCTTTCGGTGCTTTATAGTCCCTATCACCTGAAGAGGGAATTTATTGCCTTTATCCGAAATGTGTACACGTAACATTTCATGATCCGTATCAGCCCACTTTAATCATACTTGGCACTTAAACCTAACGATTATACGGAACACGATCTCATTTCACGAGGAATTCGAACCTCTGGACGTGACTTCTTACTTCAATGAACTAACATAACCTGAAGTCAACATTAGTACATCAGCTGATGCTCCCGCTCCCTCTCGTTCTCTGTAAACGCGAGGGCGCGCTATCTGTAGACGAGAGTCTGAATCAGATCTAGATCATACTTCCACCAATCATAATCCGTTACTTTAGGGCCTGGCGCGGCTGGGAGACCACGCTACTATAAAAAAATAATGCGGCGCTGCACAGGCAGCGGTGGCGGAGTTCGAAATTCAACCCGTGTAAATACATGTGGAGCGATAGTGAGCTCCCGCCGGCATTTTTAGCCTATTTTCAATTTTGAAAAAATAGGCTTATGAGATCACCTTTTGTCCGTGTGTGTGTGTGTGTGTGTGTGTGTGTGTGTGTGTGTGTGTGCGCGCGCGTGTGTGTGTGTGTGTGTGTGATTCGTGTGTGTGTCCCCCCCTAATAAAATCTAAACGGCTGGAGCGATTTCAATGAAACTCGGAAAGTTCATAGCACTATTCCCGGCGACCTCGACCGTTTCCTTCAAATTTTGTTACGACTCACCAATCCAACATGGCGGCTGTGCGAAATATTTCACCAGCATTCAATATCTCCGAAACTATTACCGATATTACCCTGACATTTTCTATGGTGATAGAGGGAACTACTGTAAGTTCACTTATGTGACTTTTGAAAACCTGGTAACTACAAAACCAACATGGCGGCCAAGCGAATTTGCGATTTTTAAATAGACGTTTCTCGCGATTTGACCAACCAAACGCAATGAAACTTGGTACAGTATATGTTTATATACATTGTAATGCACCGACATCTAACTTCGTTCAATTGTTTACATAATCACAAGATGGCGGATTTGCGAAATATTTCACCGGCATTCTATATCTTTGAAACTATTAGCGGTATCTCCCTAAAAATTTGTACGGAGATAAAGGGCACTACTGGAAGTCCATCTATAAGATTTTCAAAAACCGGTTAACTACAAAACGAACATGGCGGCCAAGCGAATTTGAACATTTTAAATAGACCTTTCTCGCGATTTAATGTTCCAAGCGCACTGAAACCTGGTACAGGAAATATTTATACACATTGTAATTCACTGGTACCTAATTTAGTTCAATTGTTTACATAACCTCAAGATGGCGGCAGTGCGAATTTTAAAATTAAGTTTTTATATCTTGTGGTGTAGTCATGCGATCGAAGTGAAAGTTTGAATAATGAACCTACGCAATAATTTTCCTTTAATGGTACATGACTCTACGGCCTATACATTTAACAATCCAACATGGCGACCATCCGAAATATTTAGACGATACTGAATATCTACGAATCTATTTTAGCAATCAAACTGCATTTTTTATGTTCATAGGGGCTATGAACTTAAGTTCACCTATAGGACTTTAAATAACCTGGTGATCACAAATCCAACATGGCGGTGACGCGAATTATAAATATTCACATGGACGTTTCTCGCAATTTAACCATCCGCGTGCAGTGAAACTTGGTACAGTAAATCTTTATCCGAATGTTAATCCACTGGCATCTAATTTATTTCAATTGTTTCCATAACCTCAAGATGGCAGCTGTGAACAATTTTTAAATCTCCTTGTGTCCTAATTATGCGATTGAAGTTTGAATACTACACGTTCACAATAATCTGCATGTAACAGTACATAACTCTAGGACCTACATATATAAAATCCAACATGGCGACCATCCGAAATATTTAGTCGGTTCTCAATATCTACGAATCTATTACAGCAATCAAACTGAAATTGTGTATGTTGATAGTGGCAATTAACATAAGTAGGATATATGAAAATAGGCTGTATAGTTCTTCACGGAACTACTTGTTTTTTTTATTTCAGCCCGAGCCTAGCCACAGTAAGTATTTACGAGCTTCTTATTGTCTGTTCAGTCGTGTCAGTCTCCTAGTTCTAGTTCCCAATTAAGACGGTAGATGGTGGCAGGGGTTCACTTCCGTTCAAACATGGAGGAAGGTTATCGAGGGAATAGCTTGCCACGGTGGGTGAGTGGTTATAGTGTCGGACTACCAACCCCAAGATTGCAGGTTCGCCCCTGGCCATGGTAAGTGATTTTTGAAGGCGACAAAAATCACGACACTCATGTCATACGTTGTTGGCATGTTAAAGAACCCATTTGAATTCAGTAGGCCGTGTTCAATGGCAAAATTAATCTCGGGATTTTCCGCCAAAACAAAGTTCCTCCATTCTCTCCTTGAAAGCGCTGTAGTGTCAAGGAGTTTAGATATCTAACCTCCTTGACTTTCATAGCGTTCAAAGGAACGACGAAATTCGACATGCAAGCTACCCTCTGGGTGTCAATTAATAAAGCTTGCACCAGGCACCCGAGGCCATACGATATTATTATTATCGAGGGAATGTGGATGATATTCGATGTTGAATTGCATTATTAACGTAAAACAGGCATGAAACTTGCTTTAGATCAGGTTTAAAACATCCCACGCAGCAAATGAATGAGTTCTAATCAACATTTACGGTCTAACTGAAATCATTCGACATTTAACCACATGGATTAAGATCTATGATAATAAGCACCACTTCCGAGCGCACATGTGCACGAATCGTAACGTGCTTGTTTTGTAATTTTATGTCTCGGGCTCAAGACTGCCCAAGGGCATAAATTCTTACTCCTATTGAATTATTTTATTATTATATCCTCCCTACCTCTTAATGCATGTTTTCTGCCTTGTTTTATTGAAATTACCTGTGTTGGTGACTGAAACAATAAACATTGTTAGGCGGAATTGTTCCCTTTTCTCACTTGCATTTATATTTCTCTACTTACTGTTCAACGCGGCTAGCGTTCCTGGCCGACTCCCCAGAGGTCCAGGTTCGATTCCCAGCTCTGCCGAGAAATTTCAATTCTGGTGTGAGGGCTGCAACGGGGTACACTCAGCTTCGTTAGCCATCTTGTAAGTGATTTTTCATAGTTTTCCACTTCTACTCCAGACAAATGCCGGAAGTGACTATAACAAAGCCACTACCGTCTCCTTGCGAATCCTCACCTGGATATCAATTACAATACTACGTACACACAATAACACAGGTTATCAGAGAAATTTATTTACTTATTTATTTATTTATTTATTTATTTATTTATTTATTTATTTATTTATTTATTTACAAGTAGGTGGGCTGAATGACCACGATGTCGAAGTTGCTCTAATGAACAAGAGCAACATCAGCGTCTACTTTTGCAGTGGTCAATCTGCTTGCCTCTCCCCAATGTGGACCAGTCTTTAATGAGCCACAGTGGCAACTCGTTTCACATCATTTGGTGAATAAATGAGGAAACACAATTATATTGTTCACAACAAAGCCATGACTCACTCATCGTGACTCCCCACCTGAATAATATTACAACTGCTTTATTCACGTGATCTTTTACAGTGACGAACAGAGTTCACTGTTAACAAGGGATTGGCTCTCCCGGCAGACACATAGTAGGATAGCATGTCACATGTTAAACATCATATGCAACTACTGTAAGGCTCGTTTTATATATATATATATATATATATATATATATATATATATATATATATATATTTTACCAAATGATGTGACATGTTCGGCTCGCCTGAGTTTGTAGCTGCTTCTATGCGGACACCCATGGGGTGAGCTACAAGGACCGTCGCGTGTAGAGTGTTGTCTGGGGAGGAAAGTGTGAATGTAAGGTCGAGGAATTGGAAGGTAGCGTCTGTGGCATATCATTAGGGACCAACCCCGGCATTTACCAGGTAGGAAGATGGGAAACCACAGAGGACCATGTTCAAGGTTGCCGGCGGGGGGATTCGAACCTCCTCGCCTCCTGGATGAGAGTGACCGCCTGCAGCCACGCCGTAACAACCACGGCTAACTCACCCGGTAATAATTCCTCTGATAACCTGTGTTATTGTGTCTCTGTATATTGCGAGTATTTGTTATTCAGGTGGGGAATCACAAGGAGGTGGTCGTGGCTTTGTTGTGAACAATATGATAGTGCTTCCACATTTATTCACCTAAAGATCTGAAACGATATGCCATTGTGGTTCATTAAAGGCTGGTCCGCCTTGGGGATAGGCAAGCAGCTTGACCAGTGCAGAAGTTGACGTTGATGTTGCTCTTGTTCATTTGAGCAACGTCGACATCGTGGTCATTCAGCCCCACCTACTTGTAAATAAATAAATAAATAAATAAATAAATTTATCTGTTGACCTGTCTTATTGTGGTCTGTAATATTGTGACTATTTGATATTCAGGCGAGGATTCGCGAGGAGACGGTAGTGGCTTTGTGATGAACACATTAGGCATTTGTCTGGAGTAGAAGTGTAAAACTATGGAAAATCACTTCTTTGATGGCTGAGGTGGGAATCGATCCCACCTCTACTCTGTATTCGCTCACGAGGCAGAGTGTACTCCACCGCAGCCCTCACACCAGAATTGAAATTTCTCGGCAGAGCTGGGAATCGAACCTGGACCTCTGGGGAGTCGGCCAGGAACGCTAGCCGCGTTGAACAGTAAGTAGAGAAATATAAATGCAAGTGAGAAAAGGGAACAATTCCGCCTAACAATGTTTATTATTTCAGTCACCACCACTGGTAATTTCAATAAAACAAGGCAGAAAACTTGCATTATGAGGTAGGGACGATCATCATCATCATCATCATAATTTCCCCTTATCCAGTTCCTGCCGGGTCGGGGTATTTATGGCACTTCTCCACTTTCCTCTTTCCTTCCACAATTCTTATTGCACGATCTTGTCCCAGTCCAAATTTCTTTTTCTCACGCTGTTCTTCACTGAATCGATCCACCTTGTTCTAGGTCTTCCCCTTGCTCTCTTACCCTTGCACTTGGCCTCCAGCATCTGTCTTGGTATTCTATTTTCCTCCATCCTCTTTACATGTCCAAACCACCTTAGTTTATTCTTCTCAATTCTCTCATTTAGTTTTCCCATCCCAACTTCCTTCCTAACTTAATAATAAAATAATTCAATAGGAGTAAGAATTTATGCCCTTGGGCAGTCTTGAGCCCGAGACATAAAATTACAAAACAAGCTTGTTACGATTCGTGCACATGTGCGCTCGGAAGTGGTGCTTATTATCATAGATCTTAATCCATGTGGTTAAATGTCGAATGATTTCAGTTAGACCGTAAATGTTGATTAGAACTCATTCATTTGTTGCGTGGGATGTTTTAAACCTGACCTAAAGCAAATTTCATGCCTGTTTTACGTTAATAATGCAATTCAACATCGAATATTATCCACATTTCGCTCGAAAACCTACATCCATGTTTGAAGGGAAGTGAACCCCTGCCAACATCTACCGTCTCAATTGGGAACTAGGAGAATGGCACGACAGAACAGCCAATAAGAAGCTCGTAAATATGTACTGTGGCTATTCTCGGGCTGAAAAAAATGCCTCCCGCCGCCATTGCTGCGCGCCGCCTTAGCGGCGAGGTTCCAAATCGTTCCTTATTAGAAGATGATCTAGTTACTTTCATCTGCAATTCAGTAAATGGCAATACAATTAGTTATCGTGAACTCTAATAGATATGGATCAGATCAAGCAGGTTAGAAAATATAACCTTAAATTCTATGTTAGCCGGATATTTACCTTAGCTTTGCTCAAAAATTGCGTTCTCTCTTGACCATTCACCGCACGAGCGAGGTAAGTAGCATATTTGGACGGTAATATACATATAGCCTCACCGTTTACAGTGTCCGGATGTCGTTTGAGGAGCGTCGGAACTAAAACCGATAAATCCACTTTTCTGCATCCATGCTTTGAGCTCTTTGGAAGGAGTAGTGGGGGAAATATGATTCTACAAACATCTTCTCTCAAGAGCCGCTCTATCTACCTTAAAAAGTCCTTTGAAATGCCACACAGTTGCCAGTATTTATTATATTCTGCAATTATTGCTTTGCTTCACTTAGGCCTATCGTTATTTGTACCAGACTTCCTCGTTTATAATCCTTCAAACCTCTCGCAAAGGAATTAATTAAATGTGGGCTATATGACCACAATGCCGCAAAGCCACTAGAGGAATCAGGTAGGTAAATGATTTCTGCATGACCGCCTTGTCGCAGCCCCTAAACTTAAGATAATGTACTGTTACGGCTGTGAGTTTGTTTCATCGCTCGCCGCATGAGTCACAACTGCCCCCAGGCTGGGCTGTGCTCTGCCTCAGTGTATTGCGTGCGCCCTATGCAACAGGACTACTAGGACAAAGGGATGGTCCAGAATATTCGTGACTCAGCCAGTAAAGGAAACCTCGAGAAGCCGTGAACCCTGGTTGGGTCTAGAAGCATTTATTGAATCACCGGCCTGCTATATGAGCGACCTGTCGAGCAGTGTGTGTGTTTTACGAGCTAGTGCGACAGAAGTGTGGTGACTTGCGAAACCCCTAGTGAAGCCGATTCTCTTGACAGCGAGGGAGTGAGGAGCATACAGGGGACTGCCTGTGTTTTGAGCGAGTGTGATTTCACTGAGCGACAGAGGTATTGTGGCTAAGTGCCGTGCGAGTTACGAAATCCAGTGACATTGTTTCCCAGTTTGTGGACAGCGAAGCAGCGTGTAGCAGGTTATCGTAAGTAACTGTAGTTTGTGTACATAAGGAAGTGTTGCATGTAGTTCTGTCAAGGCCACCAGACTCATTAGGACGGATTAACTTCTGTGGTCTGTTGACAAGTGAAAGGGGGCAAGAGCACTCCGTAAGGAAGAGACTTGAGGAAACTGGATGAAGGTTCTATTGCTTGTATTTGCTGTTGAGTGGTGTTTATTTCTGGCCGCAATAAAGTTAATTATTTCTTTAAAGGAACAATCTGTGTTGTGCTTCAACCCACCGTAATCCAGTTAACAAAAGTGCCACTAGGGGGTGGAACGTAACAACTGGTGTCAGAAGCCGGATTACGAACTCAAGCACAAGCACAACACCTGACGGTCCTGGTTTCAAAATCCGAGCAGGTCATTTCTCTCTAATTTTCCTGTGAGTGCATGCCCTTTACAAGACAAACAACCAAAATGGAAGCGCAATTTGCAGCATTGCTAGAAAAGTTAAGTGGCATGGAAGCCAAGATGGAAGACGGCCAGAAGAAATTAGCCAAGGACCTGAAGGATGACCTGAAGAAGATGGAAGACGGCCAGAAGAAGACGGAGGACGGCCAGAAGAAGATGGAGGACGGCCAGAAGAAGTTAGCCGAGGACCTAACTGCCAAACTAGAAGACGGCCAGAAGAAGATGGAAGACGGTCAAAATAAGCTAGCGGAGGACCTGAAGAGGATAGAGGACGGCCAGAAGAAGATGGAAGACGGTCAGAATAAGTTGACACAGGACCTGAAGAAATTAAAACTGGGTCTGCGTGAGGAAGTCACGGCAGTGGAAAAGAAGTTCGACGCCTTACAAGTGGAAGTTGCCGAGCTGCGCCAACGCCCGCTGATGGGGGTGGAGGAGAAATTCAACGCCTTACAAAAGGAAGTTGCCGAGCTGCGCCAACGCCCGCCCACCGTTACACCGGGAATATCAGGAACGGGACATAGCAGAGTAACGCCCCCAACCTTCGACGGAAAGGCCCCGTGGAGCACCTAATAACGTCAGTTCGAGGCGGCCTGTTCCATAAACAACTGGAACAGCACGGAAAAGGCTACAGCTCTCATTGTAGCGCTGAGAGGTGACGCCCTTAACGTCCTTCAGGCCATCCCGACTGGATCCCAGGACTACGCTTCACTGATCGCCCATATGGAGTCCCGATATGGAGATAGCCATCTTCAGCAGGCCTACCAGATGCAGCTCCGGACCCGGGTACAGAAGAACGCGGAAACCCTGCAGGAGTTCGAGATGGACATCGCACGCCTCGTAAGGCTCGCCTATCCAACAGCGCCGGCCGACTTTCTGGAACAGATTGCGACGCAGACCTTCCCCGACGGTCTACGGGACTCGGACACTTAACAGGCGCTGCGACTCGCGCGCAATAAGACCCTGGCAGATGCGCTGAGCCACGCACTTGAGTTCGAGACGGCAAAACAGGCATCTAGAATGCACGCGCGGGTGCGTCAAGTGGACGTCGACGAACCAGTAAAAACCAACGAGACCAAGCCCCTGGCCGACGAATTGATGGAGGCGCTAAGCCGTTTCTTCGATAGTCGCGGCGCCACCACCAACGACACCGCTGGAAGACAACCGGAGAGGCGGCCCGGAAGAGGACTACCAACCTGCTGGACCTGCGGTAAGAAAGGCCACCTGAGCAAGGACTGCAGTGATCGCCGCCGCCAAGGGTTTCCGCCGGGAGAGTCAGTCGTAGGGAAACCGCGCGGCCCAGGAAAGCAAGTATCAGCCAGCCTAGGGGGGCGAAGGTTGGCTTGTGACAGTCGTCAAGCCCCGGCAGTCCAAGTTCGTGTGACGCAGTTACGGAGGGAGAATAGCAGCCTGATGGTCGACGGAGTCGTCAACGGAGAGAGCTGGCCCATGCTAATCGACACGGGGGCATCGAGGACCATCGTCAGTCCCACCGTGATCCCGAAGTGGAGAGTGCAACCCACACAAAGGAACCTCCAGCTAATAACCGCGACCGGAGAGACCGCACCGGTACGTGGCGAAGCATCACTGGAGTTCGTCATTGGTCGACGGGCGATAAAGTATCCAGAGATTGTGGCTGACGTATCAAATGAAGTGATCATCGGACTGGACTTCCTGGACCAGAACAACATCATCTTGTATCTGAGTAACAACACTCTGCACTTCAGAGGTGAGGAACTTGCTTTGCAACCAGCACACGAGGCTGTCGCCGCACGACGAGTAAGGCTGAGAGAGGACGTCATCGTTCCCGCCAGGACGGAAGTCAACGCTTCCGTAATAGTCGACGGAAGAGCTGAGGGGGTGGCGGCTGTCATCGAGCCAAAATATGAGGACATCCAGACAAAAGGCCAACTGCATTCTAACGCCGACGCCCTGTCACGAAGACCGTGCCCTGATGACTGCACCTTCTGTGCCCAAAGGGAGGAGAGCACCGGGATACAGTGCCGAAGGACTACCGTGGAACTTCAAGGGAGCTGGAGCCGCGAATCGTTCACGCGGGCGCAAGCGGAAGATGGTGACCTGGGACTGCTAGCCGAATGGAAGAGGGCCTGTGTCCCCAGACCCGCGTGGAACATTGTGAGTGACTGCAGCCCAAAGTTTAAGTCCTACTGGGCGCAGTGGGACTCGCTGATTGTAAGGGATGGCCTCAACTGCCGCGCCTGGGAGAGCACCGACGGGAAGCCATCCCGGGAACAAGTCGTCGTTCCAAAGGCTATGACGGAGGAAGTCCTGAAGGAAGTCCATGGAGGATCATCTGGTGGACACCTAGGGATAAAGAAGACCCTGGAGAAGCTGAGAGAGCGGTTCTACTGGATCGGATGCCGTACTGACGTGGTGAACCACTGCGCGAGGTGCCACGATTGCGCAGCCAGCAAGGGCCCAGGACGAAGACGACGGGGTCCACTGAAGACCTACAACGTGGGCGGCCCCATGGAGAGAGTGGCCATCGATGTTGCTGGGCCATTCCCGTTAAGCGAGGCAGGGAACCGCTACATATTGGTCGTCAGCGACTAGTTTACCAAATGGCCGGAGGCGTATGCGCTCCCTAACCAAGAAACCGCTACGATCGCAGAGACCTTGGTGAAGGAATTCGTCAGCCGGTACGGAGTACCCCTGGGGCTGCACTGCGACCAAGGGAGGAACTTCGAGTCGCAGGTGTTCCAGAACCTATGCCAGCTGCTGGGAATCCGGAAGACAAGGACAACGCCGCTACGCCCTCAGTCCAACGGGATGGTAGAGCGATTCAATCGCACCATCGAGAACCATCTCTGAATAGTCGTCAGCGAGCACCAGAGGGATTGGGACAAACATCTTCCACTATTTCTCCTGGCCTACCGCACCGCCGTGCATGAAGCCACCGGGTGCACACCAGCCCGGGCCATGTTTGGGAGGGAGCTCCGTCCACCTGTCGATCTTGCCTTCGGCCAACCTGGGAATGATCCGGTCCCGGTAAGCCAGTATTGTCAAGAACTGGTCGACCAACTGGAGGACGTGCACGCGTTCGCGAGTAGGAAACTGCGGATCGAGATCGACCGAATGAAGACCCGATACGACCAACAGACGGATGCCGGCGGATTCCACGAGGACGACCTGGTCTGGCTCTTCAACCCATTACGGAAGAAAGGCCTGTCACCCAAACTGCAGAAGTCCTGGGAAGGCCCATACCGAGTCGTGAAATGGATCAACGATGTCGTCTACAGGATCCAGCGGAGCCCGAGGGCGAAGATGAAGATCGTGCATCGAGATCGCCTGGCAGCCTACGGAGGGACACAGACGGACCAATGATTGATCGGGAGATCAGGCTTTAAGGAAGGGGGTGGTGTTACGGCTGTGAGTTTGTTTCATCGCTCGCCGCATGAGTCACAACTGCCCCCGGGCTGGGCTGTGCTCTGCCTCAGTGTATTGCGTGCGCCCTATGCAACAGGACTACTAGGACAAAGGGATGGTCCAGAATATTCGTGACTCAGCCAGTAAAGGAAACCTCGAGAAGCAGTGAACCCTGGAAGGGTCTAGAAGCATTTATTGAGTCACCGGCCTGCTATATAAGAGCGACCTGTCGAGCAGTGTGTGTGTTTTACGAGCTAGTGCGACAGAAGTGTGGTGACTTGCGAAACCCCTAGTGAAGCCGATTCTCTTGACAGCGAGGGAGTGAGCAGCATACAGGGGACTGCCTGTATTTTGAGCGAGTGTGATTTCACTGAGCGACAGAGGTATTGTGGCTAAGTGCCGTGCGAGTTACGAAATCCAGTGACATTGTTTCCCCGTTTGTGGACAGCGAAGCAGCGTGTAGCAGGTTATCGTAAGTAACTGTAGTTTGTGTACATAAGGAAGTGTTGCATGTAGTTCTGTCAAGGCCACCAGCTCATTAGGACGGATTAACTTCTGTGGTCTGTTGACAAGTAAAAGGGGGAAGAGCACTCCGTAAGGAAGAGACTTGAGGAAACTGGAGTAAGGTTCTATTGCTTGTATTTGCTGTTGAGTGGTGTATCTTTCTGGCTGCAATAAAGTTAATTATTTCTTTAAAGGAACAATCTGTGTTGTGCTTCAACCCACCGTAATCCAGTTAACAAAAGTGCCACTAGGGGGTGGCACGTAACAGTACAATCACTATGGTTACGCGCTCATTGTTAGATACCGGTACCGGCACGGTTTATGTCTCTAAACTCACGAGCTAAAAATAGTAACAAATAGCATCAAAACTCACGACAATAAACTAGTAGCTGAATGAACATTATAATAATAGTCTGAAAACTCACGACTCCGGAGAGCTCACTTCCGTTCAACCCATGTTTGTCCACCCAGTTTTAGAATGGGATTTCGTTTTTATTGTACAGACGTCACAGTGACGCAGGTTATCAGACAAATTCTATTCCCACCCAAGTACATGACCACGATGTCGCAAAGCCGCTAAAAGAATCAACAGCAACATCTTGATGAGAGAGGTGCCAATTACAAGAGGGCAAGCAGTTCTGGCTGGCTCTAACAATGGACCTTTTCCCAATGAACTGGCTTGGCCGTGGCTACCTATAACCTTATAGGTGGCTATGGCTTGGTCCGTGAGTTTTGAGACTGGCCCAAGTACATAAACCGGTTAGAACCTACTTTTACTAACCCTCATCTTGAAATTCGCGAGTTTTGAGACTCGTGAGTTTTAAGACGACACGACCGGCCCATGGATTGTTTAGTTCTTACCAGTCCCCGGCCAACTACGATGATCAAAGCATATCCAACGAGAAAGAACGCCCATGGTGAGAATTTCTCACGAGATCAAGTTACTGCTAGAGAGATTGTTTACGATTACTCTCAACATGTTGCATTGATGAAGTTCAATAAAATAAAATGAACGTAGAATTTCAGATCACCAGAAATGTATACAAGAAGAAGACATTATCATGGGACACTAAAGTTAAACATTACAATTCTGTGGTGAGACCTGAACCACTCTTTGGAGCTGAAACATTAAAGTTAATGCGGAAAAATTACATAACAAAATCATGCTCATGGAAAGAAGATTGGTTCGATGCATCCTTGGCCCAAACAGACTATAACAGACCACGACCTAACAAGGAAATATACACCCATGTGGAGAAAATAATTCACACCATGCGCAAACGACGGATGTCATTTCTTTAGCCTACTTTTCACATTTTGCAAAAATGAGGAAAAAGTAGTCTTATGAGATCGATCCGGGAAAATGTGTGTCTGTCTGTCTGTCTGTCTGTCCTTCTGTCTGTCTGTCTGTCTGTCTGTCTGTCTGGCTGGCTGGCTGGCTGTGTGTGTGTGTAGCCCCTATCAACTCCTAAACGGCTGGAGCAATCGAAATAAAATTTGGTAGGAGTAAAGATCTATACCTGAATATCTCACGGCCATATTTGAAAATGATGTCAGTGCTACTAACTGCTGAAAAATCGCAATTGAAATTTGAGCTCCATGTTGAATATCCTGGAAGGTATAAATATAAATATAAATATAAATATAAATATAAATATAGATAATAATATTGCAGTTTAATTTCCAGAAGACCATACATGGCAGTGTTGCCAAAATGATTATAAGCCTACTGATAGGTCCAATATTTAAATGCATATAACTTCTACACTATCAATTGGAATTCAACCAAATTTCGTATGTTGTATGTGTACATAACCAGATATGACTGAGCGTATTCTTATGAACCACCAGTGCTGCCAACTGTTAAAAAATGCTCTTAATTTATTTTATCCAAATACCAATATATATGAGAAAGTATGCAAGCCGACAGCTTTAAACTATGCACACGTATAGTACATGATATTCTATATTAATTTGGAGTAACGTATTTACGTCAGTGCTACCAACATGATTCTAAGCCTGCTGAGAGGTCCAAATTTAAATACATGTAACTTCCATACTATCATTTGGATTTCAACCAAATTTCGTATGTGCTATGTGTACCATAACAGCTATGACTATGTGTACTCTTAAGAGCAACCAGGGCTGCCAACTGTTAATAAATGCTGTCTCTATTTTTGTTGCCCTAATATCAATATATCAGAAAGAATGCAAACCAATAGCTCTAAACGTTGCACAAGTATAGTACCTGGCATTCTAGATTACTTTGGAGTAACTAATATACGTCAGTGCTGCCAACATGATTCTAAGCCTGCTGATAGGTCCAATTTTAAAATGCATGTAACTTCTATACTAACTAATGGATTTCATTCAAAATTGGCACAACAATAGATCATATTATTTCAGATTATTTCTGACCAATACATGCATGACACTGTTGCCAACATGATTTTACGCGCTGTTAGATCCAATGTTTAACTGCATGTAACGTCCATGCTATTCATTGGACTCCAATCAAATTTTGTATTCTGTACCTTAAGAGATGGAACTAAGAATATATTCAGTCACCAGGGCTGCCAACTGTAGTGCTCTATTAGGCTACATTATGCCAGGTATACAGTATTTCGAACTAATTAGAAATTTCGATATTACCAACTTAATTTCGTCATTATTCTAGATAGATTAGCATGAATCTTAAATTTTAAGAAAAGTAGGCTCTTTAGTTCGTCACGGAACTTCTTGTTTGTCGTTGTGGCCTATCAGAGTGAGTTTGAGATGCGCTGTTGTTGGGCATTTAAATGGAATGATTAATGACAGGCTAACAAACAAATGTAATACCTTAAAATTTTAATACTTAAAGTTCAACCAGCGTGGTTTACACAGACATTAAGGAAGCCGACATTGACATTACAGATGCATATAATAGGAATTTATTTCGGGACAACATTCAAGAAGTGATCTTCAGGGAGGAACAAGAAAGACAACGAAAGCAGCCACGGAACATTGAACAGCTCCGAAATCAGAGATCAGAGAGGATGAAGCGAATGTGGGCAGAGAGAAAAAAGGACATGTGGCAAGATTTGAAGTAATGATTTAGGTGTTAACGGCTACCTATCTACTTCCCGAACTTGTAACTCTCGGCTATTTTGCTACGGAGCAGCACTTGCTGGACAAGACTATGTTTCCTCGCACTACCTCGTGCGCTGGTACGTGTCGGCTCGTAGGGAACATTTCCGAAGCTGAGTCTCGACTTGCTTCTGGCCGCTGGGCTTCTCTCTCCCAAGCGGACCCTATTAATCTATAACAAACAACGATTATTAACTTCAATAGTAATATATAGATGTCTCTACTGAACTAGAATAATAAAGGAAGATGGATCGCCCCAATGGGCATTAATTTTTACTGTATTCACTAAGTGATTTTGTTCTTTTGCGTGATATCGTTAATGGTAGACCTGGTTACGCCTTTCATCGCATATCACATATACACATTTGTCTCTCGGGCTATGGTAAAATCTGGTTAAGCAAATCTTATGACGGAAGCCATGAATGGCGAGCCTCATTATGATATAGGGGCGTGGTGGCGCAGCGGTCAAGCTGTATGCCTCTCACCAAGGCGGACCGGGTTCGATTCCCGTTCAATGCATGTGAGATTTTTGATGTGAAATGCCATGTCCTGTGGTTCGGATTCCACGTAAAACGGAGGTCCCGTGGCTTATGATCGCGAGATTAACGGTCACGTTAAACTACAAGCTTCCTTCCTTTCATTATGATATGTCTTTGTTCTTGATTCACGTTGGTCCTCGTTCTGTCCATCATGACGTCAGTGATATATAGGTCTGGGTCGATCTCTCTTCGATTTACTTTTCTACAGTTTAATAGATCTGCAGATGGTCCTGTAGCTGGCAATGGAATTTTCAGCCTGAGTTCCTCTATGTAGAAGGTTTCATTCACTTGCTCGTTTACCAATCTTTCTAACTCTCAGCACATATTTTAAGAATCGCGTCTTGACTCTCTATATTCTTTCGAGAGCGCTGTGCGGTGATCCCATACTATTTCTAGACCATATGTCACAATGGAGGAGGTAGTGGTATGGATAGCGTCAAGGCTGTATCTAAAGATAGGGCTGTTAGATTCCGGATCTTGTATATGGTCCTGATGGCTGTTGCTGACTTCTCTATGATGGCTGAAGGAGGTTGCTGTAGTCTGCAGGGTTATGCCCAGGTATTTGAACTTGTTTAGTAGTTGGTGTACAAGGTGCGTGTGTCTACTGAACTAGAATGCATAGGCCTGGATGACGAACATTTGTTGGCATGGTAACCACCAGATATCAGTATCATTTTTCCCCACGCAAATCACACACTATAGTCAATTTTGGTTTAAAAAATACAATTATTTTGTCAGTAGATTTGTAGGTTCGGACCTTTCTTTACAAGTTGATAGCTTTGTTTTACATCAAACACATCTCTAGGTGGTTTAAATTTGCATTTAAATGTCCATTGCATTTTGTGCCACACCCACCTTTTATGTTTACTAAAATGTTTTCGAAATTCTATCAAATAAAATTGCTTAATGGGAATATTTCTTATTATTATGTTGGCAGCACATACCTGTGCTATGTTTTCTCATGCTGGTTGTGTTTGGTACTGCACATACAGCATATGATTAGCACATGGTCACAACATTCGTTTATAATGGGTCGATCAGAGAGATTATTCAAGATACGTAAGGGAGGGCCTGGAAGGAAGAACATTTCATCAGAGGACAATGCGAAAGGAGTAAATAATGCTGTGAATACCCCAGTTGCTGTGTACAATGAATATGAAGGAAATGTAAATACTTTTAGGTTAGGTGACAATATTTCTCCCAAAACTGATGGTAGTAATGAACAACATTCGCATTACAAAAGGCTGAAAAGGAGTTGGAATTGTTGAAGAAAAATTCGGTGGCGCTACAGAACAGGAGAATATGTGTAAAGGACTCCCAACTACTCCGAGAAAGGTTTGTCAATCATAAATACTATATTTTCAGTTTTTTTTAGCGTATGGCTTTTAGTGCCGGGAGTGTCCGAGGACATGTTCGGCTCGCCAGTTTTGTAGCTGCTTCGAGACGGACACCCAATGGTTGAGCTACAAGTACCGTTGGGGAGGGAAGGAGGGAAGTTGGAATGTAAGGACGAGGAGTTGGATGGTAGCGGCTGTGGCCTATAGTTAGGGACCAACCCCGGCATTTGCCTGGAAGGAAGATGGGAAACCACAGAAGACCATCTTCAAGGTTGCCGGCGGGGGGATTCGAACCTCCTCGCCTCCCGGATGTGAGCGACTGCCATCAGTCATGCCGTAACCACCAAGGCTAACTCACCCGGTTATATTTTCAGTAATATACCTTGTTGAAAGTTACCAAGGCTTGTTCTCCGGTTCTGTAGAATTAATAAAAATTCTAGACAGCATGTCAGGCAGTTGAAAAGGGCTAGGGAAGACGTAGAAAATTATGCTGATCCAGTATATGGAACAGCAATGTTTTGAGGTCAGTACAACATCATGTAAAACTTCAATGGCCATTTTCACCAATACATAATATTTGAGATAAGTGAATCTTTTTCTCAGGATCTAATTAAGGCAGTGACTTGAGAGTTTCTCAGCCTATTGTACTAATACCAGACCATCTATGGGCATTTCTTCAAGGCTCTGGTTTGTACTAGAGGGTATTTGTGAACCTAGACCCATGTAAAAATGTGAAACAAATTACAACATAATGAAATTATTCATAATATACAACTTATAACATTCCTCATTCTAAAAAATGTCAGTATGTTTCAGAAGGTATCATATACATCCCATAAAAATTTCATGTGTTTATTGTAAATAGTTCCTGAGAAAAATTGGCTAAAATCTACCATATTTAACATTGTCGACATACGGACTACAGTCTCCCTTTAAAATAGTTGCAGTGATTGAGCTACAATCTCTGAAGATACTGTGCGACTCGAGAGCCTTTTGTAATGATAAGTAAAATCATACAACATGGTTTCATTCATTTGTTTCGTTCTGTCAGCCACTGAGCCTTGATAACCTGCTGAAAGAAGCTGTTGCTGGTGTTGCGCTCTGTAATGAACCCCCCCCCCCCCCCTCACTGTTACCAGAGCAAACAACGAATTGTTTTTAGTGCAGACGAGTGCTCCGCGGTAATAACACACAAACACATAGTATAGGTGCAATCTGAATCCTATTAGAGGTGTTGTGACACTCAAAGAGACGGAGCGCTGATGCTCTTTCTAGGCCAAACCAGCGCTACCAACACAATGGGAGTATAACTTTATTTTCCTAGAACATAGCCGGTACCCACTGAACAAACTAAAGCTCATATTGGATAATCATAATAATGTTCCATGTGTATGAAAGCTCCACAGTTTAGAACTGTCTACGTGGTGTTCGGGTGAGTTTCTGTCCAAGGTAGTGTCAAATGGAATACATACTTTCTTTTTTCATTTCAAGAGAGAAAGATTGATTGAGGCGGCTTCGGTGGCGTAGTCGGTAGCATGCTGAGCTTCTATGCCCAAGGTCAGGGGTTTAAACCCGGCCGAAGTCATCGTATATTTTAAGAGCGTTAAAAATCAATCAGTATGCCTTCCTTCAGAGGGGAAGTAAAGTCGGCCGGCGGTCCCATGCCATAGATTTATGGCATGATAAACCTTCCACTAATTACACTTGCGTGAAGCTAAATTATATGTTAGATTTGCCTGACACTGTTAGGTTCCAACGTTCGTCGCCAGGAGTCAAATGTGGTGGCATCTAGTAACCAAGTAGCAAAAGTTGGAGCTACTTGAAAATCTAATGTCTGGAGCCCTTCCTTGAATTAAAAACAGATTGCACACATTAATACAGCCATCACAATTAACACCGGTTATCAGACAGATTCTACACACACCCAAAGTACACGGGGCTACATGACCGCGTTGTCGCAGCCCCTAAACTGAGGAACCAACCAACCAAAGATTGATTGAACTTCCTTCACTACACCGAGAAACATCGAATCTTGCATATGTTTTTCAGATCTAGATGCTGAATACCTGTTAACCTTTCTAACAAGGTTATATTACAGGGGAGCACTCGCAATTTGCATGAGGATAGGTCTGTAAACCAGTTTCTTTATATTGTTGTTGTCACACTAAGTTCGTTATTTTCGCATTGAAGTTACGGGGACAAGTTCAGATCCAGAACAAGAATCGTGTTTTGCGTTCAGCGGACAACATGTTCACACTGAGCACGGCTGCGCTATAAAGTATCGAAATGTTATACACAGGTGGCTAAATTATTGTGGTAAAACTGAACAGAACCCAATTCGTTATTGGTTCTCGGTTCATAGAATCTTAATTACGTTTACTGATGACACCAATTAATACGATTACTGTATGTTATATTATTTCTAACAGCCTCCGTAGCTTACGCGGCAGCACGCCAGCCTCTCACCGCTGGGTCCGTGGTTCAAATCCCGGTCACTCCATGTGATATCTGTGCTGGACAAAACGGAGGCAGACAGGTTTTCCTCCGGGTACTCCGGTTTTCCCTGTCAAAAATTTCATTCCAGCAACACTCTCCACCAGGGGCGAAACTAGGGGGGGGGGGGGGGGGTATTGGGGGGTGAGGAACCCCCCCCCCCCCATATGTTTTCCAGTTGAAAAAGTCGGAAAATTTGACTTGTTTGTTATTCACGTCGGTAATTCATATGATGGGCATTAACACATGGAAAAAAATAGTGTTCAAAAATTATAATTGCCGAATTGGAAATATTGCCAACTTGGAAATGCTTTTGCCGACTCGGCATTTATCTACAAAATGTTTTAATGTTCCCATTATTGCCGAACAAACTGAGTTATAAATGTTGCCAGCAAAAGAAATAAGCCATGTTAGGTTTGTAAAAGAAGACTAGGTTCGGTACGGTTACGTTTCATACGGAGCAAGACTGCTATGTATGCATCTTTTGTGCGATGGCATTCACAGAAAATGTTCTCCGGTATGGGTATGATTCATACGAAGCTGGACTGCTATGTGTGTGTCTTGTGTGCGAGGGCATTCACAGAAATTAAAACTCAGAAATTCTTCTAGGTTTGTGCCGTGTCTTGTGTGGAGTTTCGCCTAGGACACCAAGTCCGCCTATTAGCCAGCTGAGTTTTAATTCACCGGCCGTGAAAGCCAATATACCAACATTCATAGAAATTTTTCTCTAAGTGTTCGAGTTGTTAATTGCTGGCATTTGGTCAATCTAACCCCACCAAATTCTTTGTGAAGACTGGTCTTTTTTTTCCTGCTTATAATTTATAAACTGTTATTCATCTTCTTTGTTGCGAGTCTCTTGACGTCTTTTTGTGTTTTTGTCCAATTACATACGATTTGTGTTTGTGTTTCATGCTTTAATTTGAAACTTTAATATGGTAAAAGAATAAGAAATCTATAAAGCGATACAAAGTTCATTGTCTTAATTGTGGCAGCGTTTTCGATGACGACTATGTATCTCGTCATTTAAAAAAGAAACATAATGATCAGCCCATTAAAACCACACGATTTGGATTACCAGAGAGCTCCAGGTCCATACTGGCACTTTTGCATGCGCAATCAAAAAAGAAAACTGGTGAGACTCACAATCAGGTAGATATAAATTATGCATTTGAAATATTAATATTATGACAAATTTCTGATTTCAAATTGTGAATAATTGAACCGACTCATTTTTATGCAATTACCGCAGCATATGTGAAACAAGTTTCAGGTAGATTAATGTACTATTTGTGTGATTTAAAGGGTGATGCTTCAAGCTCTTCAAAAAGGTGCTCTGATTCAAATGGATCGACACCTCACAATCTTATGAAAGAAATTTTAAGCAGTTCCGAAGTGATTTCTGTTGATGAGCACGAGATTCCAAAGCAGCATTCGTCAGATAGCTTACTCGAACTATAACAACTGGTAGGTTAATTTTTGTATTTTACCCACCAAATAGAGATTATCATTTTTAGCCTACTTTTCACATTTTGCAAAAATGAGGAAAAAGTAGACTTATGAGATCGATCCGGGAAAATGTGTGTCTGTCTGTCTGTCCTTCTGTCTGTCTGTCTGTCTGGCTGGCTGGCTGGCTGTGTGTGTGTGTCCCCCCCTATCAACTCCTAAACGGCTGCAGAAATCGAAACCAAACTTAGTATGAGTAAAGATGTATACCGGAATATCTCACGTCCATATTTGAAAATGATGTCAGTGCTACCAACTGCTGAAAAAACGCACTAGAAATTTGAGCTCCATGTTGGATATCTTAGAAGGTTTGCATGGGAGCTATTCCAAAATTGGCACACATGTAGATAACACTATTTCAGTTTAATTTCCAGGAGGCTATACATGACAGTGTTGCCAAAATAATTTTAAGTCTTTTGATAGGTCAAATGTTTAAATGCCTATAACTTCTACACTATCAATTGGATTTCAACCAAATTTTGTATGTAATATGTGTACATAAACAGATATGACTGAGCGTATTCTTAAGAGCCACCAAGGCTGCCAACTGTTAATAATTGCTCCCTCAATTGTTTTTATCCAAATACCAATATATCAGAAAGTATGCAAGCCAACTGCTTTAAACTATGCACACGTATAGTACCTGACATTTTAGATTAATTTTGGAGTAACTTATATACTTCAGTTCTACCAACATGATTCTCAGCCTGCTGATAGGGCCAATTTTAAATACATGTAACGTCTATACTATCAGTTGGATTTCAACCAAATTTCGTATGTGCTATGTGTAATATAACAGATATGACTATAAGTATTCTTAAGAGCAATCAGGGCTGCCAACTGTTAATAAATGCTGTCGATATTTTTTTAACCTAATATCAATATATCAGGAAATACGCAAGCCAACAGCCCTATACTTTGCACACGGATAGCACCTGGCATTCTAGATTAATTCGGAATAATTAATATAAGTCAGTGCTGCCAACATGCCTGCTGATAGGTCCAATTTTAAAATACATGTAACTTCTGTACTAACAAATGGATTTCGTCCAAAATTGGCACAACAAGATATCATAATATTTCAGATTAGGCTATTTCTGACCAGCAGACGCATGACGTTGTTGCCAACATGCTTTTACGCGTGCTGACAGATACAATGTCTAACTGCGTGTAACGTCCATTTGACTTCAACCATTTTTTTCCTGTACTTTTAAGAGATGGAACTAAGAATATATTCAGTCACCAGGGCTGCCAACTGTAATGCACTATTAGGCTACATTATACCAGGTATATTTCGAATTAATTAGACATTTCAATACTACCAACTTAATTTCGACATAATTCTAGATAGGTTCATATACTGTAGATTAATCATCGGCATGAAACTTAATTTTAAGAAAAGTAGGCTCTTTAGTTCGTCACGGAACTTCTTGTTTTTCACTGGATAGGTACATTTGTTTTGTATACTGTACTTTGAATTAGAAACTGTGAATCCTCTTTTTGTTTAGAATCAAGCTCTTCAAAAACGTGCTCTGATTCAAATGATACGACACCTCTCAATCTTATGAAAGAAATTCCTGGCCTAGTGTCATAGTAGAGTAATCGAGGTGGCCATGGTCAAATACAAGGCATTCCCTGCGTCTCATGCGCTCTGTTCAGTACATAAAACTGGCGAAATCTCGACAGATATTTATGAATATTTATGTTCGAACATAAAACAGTTATAATAATTATAGTCGAACATAAACATAATGGTAATTAAGACACTCGTATGGAAATTATAAAACTCGCATACGCTCGTTTTATAAAAATACTCGTGTCTTAATTATAGCCATTATAGGCTCGTTGCATAATGTACTATTCTGTATTAATCGACTTCATTAAACCACTTTTTGAAATGTTCAAAACACTATTCAATCGAGAACGGATTGAGAAAGTTTTGAAATTAATTCCCTACCGCCCATTTACAGATAGTTTAGCTGTGAAAGTCGAATTGGAAACTTTCTCCGACCAATGTGAAAACGCCGAAAACATGAAAGATATCTTGCGAATTAGTGAAATGGTCAAAAAGGCGTTGCCTGCAGCAAATTATATTTGTCGAATTGCAGTTACAGCACCTGTATCAGTAGCTAGTAATGAACGTAGTTTTAGTAAGTTGAAAAATGTAAAAGATTTCAAACGAAGTACAATGAACAATGATAGGTTAGCGAACCTCATGGTTTTGCATGGTGAAAAAGATTTATCAGCTAAAATAAACTTAGATGTTCTTGTTAAAAGGTGGTCGCTATTGAAGAAGAGGCGAATTAAAATGTAAGCAATTAGGTATAGGTACCTAATGACCTTGTTTTTTTAATGGTTGTTTCTGTGTTCTTTTCTTTTTCCAAGTTGGTATTATATCTTCGTTTCATTTCCATGTTTTTGTAAAATAAATAAATAAATGACGTATTTGCTACTGTTACCATGTCAGCTGATTAATTTATCAAATGAAGGTATGTAACGAATGCATGCCTGAGTTTGGAAAAAAAATATAGTCGGCAAAAAGTGATTCCAAAATAACCAAGTCGGCAAATTTGTGGCATTCCACCCCCTCTCCCCCCCCCCCCCCCCCCCCCCAAAAGTACCTTTGTTTCGCCCCTGCTCTCCACTATCATTTCATTTCAACTGTCATTCGTTTAATCATTGCCCCAGAGGAGTGCGTCAGGCGTCGGCAGCCGGCACAGTCCATATCCTCGCCGCTGGATGGGGGCTTCATTCATTCCATTCCTGATCCGGTCGGAGACTGGCAGCAGGCTGTGGATTTTCATTCATGTTATATTATTTAATGTAAAATGTTTTCAACATGACATTTTGTACCTTTTCAGTCAGTCAAGACGATTGTGCCCAATGAATGAGCGGGCTACAATATACCAATATGTAAATTCACCCCTGGAAAATATTGCATGTATTAATTTAGTTAATATTCACACTTGAATGGGGCAGTTTAGGATTATGAGTTTCGACCCTCAAGTGGCCATCATCAGATCCTGATCATTGTGTCCAAATTTTAAATTTTAAACAATGTCACTATTGTAGTGCAATAGTGTCGTTAGGTGAAATTATGATCGAATCGCTTGAATCTTTCCATACGTTAGTTTTCTTTTGTGAATTGCGTGAGTAACGGTGTATATGCACGTGTATACAATTTAGAATATCACACTGTAATAATAATCGACGTTGTCCTGGAAAGAATCATGAGAACGTGGAGGAATGCCATGAGAGAAGAAGGGATAGAAGGAATATGTTTAGGTACAAAGAAGTAAAGTGTGAAGGTTGATTGCTTAGCGTTTGCGGATGACATGGCATTGCTAGCTGAAAATAAAGAAGAAATTAAAATAATGCTTGAAAAATTACACGAAATTGCAGGTAAAACGGGACTCAGGATCTCGTATGAAAAACAGAATACATGGAATACAAACATGATAACGAAAAGCACTTAGAAACAAAATATGGGAAGAAAGAGGTCGGATAAGTTTAAATATCTTGGTGAATGGATCCAGCCTAATGGACTGGATAATGCAGCAAACAAAGGGAGGATCAGAAAGATGGAAATAACTTATAAATTAGTACAGAATAGGTACAACAGAAGAACAATATCTTACGGAGCGAATATAAGACATTATGCCACGGTTGTCAAGCCTGAGGGATTGTATAGTTCAGAATATTTGATACTGAATAAGAAAGGTGAATTAGAGGAACTGGAGAAGAAAGAAAGAAAGAAAGAAAGAAAGAAAGAAAGAAAGAAAAATCCTGTGGAAGATCTTAGGACCCGAAAATGGCGGAAGAGGCGAAACAAAGATCTCTACGGACAAGCAGAAAAAATCACAGATACCATACGGAAGAGAAGATTGAAGTTCTATGGACCCCTTACGAGAATGAGCGATATTCGACTAACGAAGAAGATCTTTAATTACATCGCCAAGATAAAAGCGACTACAAAATGGGTAGATGAAATAAGAAAGGATATGGAGGAAGTTGGGGTCAGTCCAAATGAGATCTGGAATAGAGAGGTGTATCGAGGTACGATTGATGCATTCAAGGGGTTCCAGGAAAAGCAAAGGAGAAGAGCCAAGAACATCTGGTCGGAAGAAAGGAAGAGAATCCACAGTGAAAGGATGGAGAGTTTCTGGGAGCAGAAAAAAGGACTAATCAGCAAGTCAATTGTTTCCCGTGGTCCAAAGTAGTCCAAAATCGAACAAAGAAGAATAATAGACTAATTAACAAGTTTTTGCTTGCACTAGAAAAATAATTATAATGTTCACTCATCCTGGTGTTGGTGATTCTTACTACGATGTAGACACAGTGTCCTCCAACTGCTACTGACGCGGCAAGCTAATATGCCCCCTGTCGTTCACATGTCTGCCTGCGCGCTATCTGTTATCGGAATTATGTGATTAAGGTTTTGAAAAGGCTATCGTTGTACCTGAACTAAACTGAATGAGGTTGGAGTGACTTATGAAAGTGTATGTTAAGGACTCTGGAACTGTTTCCATGTTTTCAACCCTCAATGGGGTCTTCGTCAGTGTGCCGGTATTACGTCACTATTTTACGTTTGCTACGCCTTTCGATATGTTAATTTTGATTGCCTGGTGTGATGACTTCGGTTCTCTGTTTTCTCGCTAGTGAGCTACACCGAAAGGTAGGAACTTATATTTGTCTTTCTACTGAATGCAGCTGATGTTCCGGTCCTGTGAGAGAACGCCGAGTTGGTTGTCATTTGTCTAACTATTGTGTTACATGTCAAGTACGAAGTGTGCCGAGATCTTGTAATATTTTGGTTAGACTTGGATCTCCACGGAAGAAGACAGTAGTTGAGTTTGCTGCTAGGCCTGTTATGTATCAAAGTGGCCTGAGATACGGTGATAGTTCGTGTCTCCGAGAGTAAATATCTGTACTGTATTATGTGGTACAATCTGCTTTGACTTTGAGATGTTAAATATGAATTGTCGGGTAAGAATCATGTTGGCCGGGAGTGATAAATTGGACTTGATATATGGGGTGAGTTGTTTTGGTAGCCTTAACCTTGGATGATGTATTGGAGTTGTTGCTGTTGGTTTTTGTTTTATGAATCTTCTGTTGGCAAACGGTAACAGTAGTCTTCCGTCAGCCGAGGAGTGAACAAGAGAAGTTCTCAGGAAGCCATGACAGGGCTTAGACGTTTATAAAATTTTGCTGCCGAGGATAGTCAAGTATTATATTAAAAGATATGAATTACGACATCTTGACATGGGTTTAAGCATGTACATGTATCGAGCAGCTGATATTGATATTGTGAAGAAGTTGAGAATTGTATGAGAGTGAGTGGACGTTGGATTGATAATGTTTGCTTTGAAACCTCTTGGATTATCGGAAGAGATAAATGTATTCAGGCCTATTAACAGGCGTTGGAACACGAATGAGCTTTATATTGGAACTACCGACGATTTGAGCAATATTAGTAACAAGACGAGTCGATACAAGTGAAGGAAAGTCGTGAAAGATTATACGCCGTTGTCATTGCTTGTTTGGAAACTTGAATTACTGTGAATGTTGATCTGTCGTTTAGAATATAAGGCAAGTACCAAAGAATCTTGTATTTTTTCATGTCCTTTAAATGTCATGTAATGTATGTAAGTGTTATTGTTAATAGAAGTTGTTACCGCAGTTGTATCAGTGTATTATTTCTAGGCCTAGGCAAAGATACTGTAGTCTCGGTACATTCATCTGGGTTATATCGCAAATGGGCTCGGTCGTATTCTGCTGTTAGGAGGGGGGTGTTACAGTCAGGATGGGTTGCTTTGCTCTAACTTAACATACACAGGGTATAAAACGAAACACACATTATAGCAAGTAAAAGATAAACTATAAGAATAACAATTTGAATTACAATTCTATTAGAAGTCGCCTCCGTAGCGTAGCGGTCAGCGTGGTTAGCTGCCGCCCCAGAGGTCCTGGATTCGATTCCTGGCTCTGCCACGAAATTTGAAAAGTGGTATGAGGACTGGAACGGGGTCTACTCAGTCTCGGGTGGTCCAAATGAGTAGAGGGGTTTCGATTCCCACCTCAGCCATCCTCGAAGTGGTTTTCCGTGGTTTCCCACTTCGTCTTCGGGCAAATGCCATGATGGTTCCTACTGTAAGGCCACGGCCACCTCCTTCCCTCTTCCTTGCCTATCCCTCCCAATCTTCCCCTCCCTTTCCTCATGAGGCGCCTGTTCGCTTTGCAGGTGAGGCCGCCTGGACGCGGTGCTGGTCTCACCTCCCCAGTTTTATCCACTCCAACCAGATGATCCCAGCTCTAGGACACTGCCCGTAGAGGCGGTAGTGGTGAGTTCCCTCGCTGAGTCCGGGGGAGCCACTAACCTGGAGATTAAATTCGATTTTAAAAAAATACAATTCTATCAGAATGGACGGCCTCACAATGTCATTTAAGAAAGATGTTGTTCACGTATTAAACTAACTAATTTGCATGTAAATATCATCCTGTTGAAAAAATTCTGTCTTGAATTTCCATGTAATGTAGGTTGTGAGGTGGTACTGGTTGACAGTCTATTGAAACTGTTAATTTGTGAAATTCTAATGAGATGCTGGTAGTATTTGCGCGCGCCCGCTTAGGGGCAAAGTGCGTTGTAGACCGTCACACATTTTTTATCATGCATATTTTGGCTTGACTCCAGCCCAAAATCATACCTATGTTAAAAAAGAACTCATCCGACCTTAAAAATAACGTTGACCATGAGGATCCGGAAGTAGAAAATAGAGAGAATAGACTATAATCAATAAAAATCTGCAGCATCTCTATGAGCTTTCTGCAGTGTTCTGCTCGAGTCCCTACTTGTCCTGAAACAGTGCGAGGTACTAGAGAACAGTTCTATTTTAGAGCACATCGCTTCGCGTATCCCTTTGTTACTGTATCAATTACCTAATTAGCGTACCTCCCTCCGGACACTGTCAGCTTTGTTGTACGTTCCAGGATCTGAGTGGCTAATTCCTGAGCGCCCCGGGCACCAAGACATTCAAGTGATAGCTTCACTCCATTACAACGGGCTTTCATCCTCAGGGTATAGGGTACAACTAGCAATAATAATAATAGTAATAAATACAGAGAGAAGATTGAGAAACGGGCAACGCAAATTATAAAATCTGCCTTGTCAAACACTAATAAGTTTAAAACTCAGCGATTCTTCTAGGTTTGTGCCGTGAAAGACAATATGCAGGGCTTCCTCCACTCACTCGTCCAAAAATAGTGAAATAGTGAGTGATTTTTCTTTAAAAAAAAGTGATTAAATAGTGAGTAAATTCATAGCATTATTCGCATTTATGGCCGTGTAACTGGTTCATAATTTTAACGTTTTTTCATATCTGTAGGCGCAATTATGGGGGAGCTTGGGTGGCTAAGCTCCCCAAAACCAACCATAGCCCCCCCCCCCCCACACCCAAAAAAAATGTGACAAAACTGTATTGAAATAGACAAAATTTTTAAGAATGTGTATCTGAAAAACAAATTACCCCCCCCCCCCAAATGTCAACCAAATTGCACCTATGATAATATCTGTGAGTACTGTTTGTGATTTTTCATGTAGTTAGAGGACACTTGGAAATAATGGATAATCAATGCAACACTCGAGAAATTTAAATCGTAAAACAATATAAATGTGAACTTTTGTTAAAAAAAACGCTTTGTTAAAATTTTCGGCGATCGCTGCATGGCTCCGGCTGTGGTATTGCACTATGGAAGCCTTTCATGCTTTCTGGCCGCCTGGCTCGCTGCCGGCAACGCGCTCAGGCACCGGTGGCAGAAAAATGAACTACCCATTCATGGGTATATTTTGGTTCGTTCCTAGAAATCTGATTGTGCAAGAGACCATTTTTAACACAGAATGTGACCATTTTTGTAATAAAAAGTGAGAATAGTGAGCAATTTTATCAAATAGTGAGAAAAGTGAGGCTGCTTTGAAAATAGTGAATAATAGTGAGAAAAGTGAGTCGCTGGAAGCCCTGCAAATATACCATCTTTTTGGAAGCCTTCATAGGAAGGTTCAGGCTGTTGGAGCTTTTAGTTCTCGCAGTCAAGTAGTGCAGTTGCACTCTATATAAAGGGAGGTAGCACGCAGTTCGTTCGGGCGGGGACACCAAGAGCCCGCCGATGACCCAGCTTGGTGTCCTAGGCGAAACCCCACACACGACACGGCACAAAATTAGAAGAATTGCTGAGTTTTAATTCACCGGCCGTGAAAGCCAATATACCAACTAAGAAGTTTAATAATTAAATTAAAACGTACATGTTTCAGTATACAATGATACCCTCTGTGGAGAATGAGTGAAAAGGAGCTCAAGGAAACACACAGCTTGCTAACATAACGCCATCTTATTTAACTCCAAAGAACTTATGTACAGATAGGAACACTCTACACTATATACACAAAGTTCAACACACACAAAGATATGTCAGTCCTTCACATCCTCCCCACCCTGGTCGACCTCTAGAGGTATGACCAGCTGAATTGGACGCGTTATCCGGTTCCTGTCTGGCGTGCGAAGGATGACGGTCCTGAGTATTCCGTCTCGTCCAGGTCGTAGTTCCTCGATTACGCCTCTGCCCCATACGTGGCGAGGACGGTTGTCGTCTTGCAGCAGGACCAGGTCACCTACCCGGAAGTTCGGGGTTTTGCCGCATGTCTGTCGTACGTGGTGATGGTTGCGTAGTTCGAGAAGATATTCCTTCATCCAGCGTTTCCGGAAATCTTCTGCCGCTTGTTGCTGGAGCCTGTATTTCCTTTTCAAGTCCTTCTTAATAGCAGGCTCAGGTCCTGTAGGGATTGTCGTCAGTTTGTCGCCGTGGATGAAATGACTTGGAGTCAAGGCTGTAGTTCCTTCATCCTGAAGAAGAGCACGGGAATTTATGGCGGCTTCAATGCTAACGAGAATGGTGTACAGGGTTTCCTCATTCACTTGCCGCCGGCCTAAAACTTTGCGCAAGCTGCGTTTCGTAGTGCCGACCATTCGTTCCCACTATTCTCGCAGGGTAGCTGACAAGAGGAAAGGGCTACTGGTTGGTCCGAAAGGTAATCGGGTGAAGTGGTAGGTGACCACTTCGTCGGTGACGTGGTATTGGCCGTTTTCGTCCTTGATTACTCGAAACCAAAAGAACCGTGTTAGATCCCTGTCGCTGGAGTCAAGCGAGAGCTGCAGAGAAGCTTGCTTTTTATCTCCAAGAATAGCATATTGGTACAATCTAAACCGAAGCAGGATACTCATTACGTCGGGGAAAAGATTAGGTCCGATTTCTAGGACGTCATTCAGCGATAGAGATCCATTTTCCTGAGACGAAGCGTCGAATACAACGCGCCACTTAGTTACGTTCTGTTTCGTCTTCTTGACTGCATGATGTGATAGATAGTACACAGAAGTTGCTCGGTTGTCTGGGTTAAACATCTCTACTTGGCCTTGGATAATGTAGTCGAGCATTCTTTCGTTGTACATGGCGTTATAGTCTCTATTTCGTTGCGGTTTCTTCGTCAAGGCTTGGAATCGTCCCTCAGCGTTAGTGCGGTTATCCGATGCAAATTCCTGGTTTTTCTTTGGCAAAAAAAACAACTCTCCGTCCATCTTGAATGCAGTGAGATTCATGAAAGTTTTTGAGGATATCGAGATCCTTGGAGCTCATCGTGTGGGATCTTGATTCTTCTTCCTTGATTCCAATTGCTTCAAGGTTCCAGAAGTTACGGACTTGGTGCTCGAGAAGTGAAGGGTCATCCTGCAGTGTTATTTTGTTAACGGTTAGCTGGTTGACGGTGACTCCAGATCTATTGCCACTGAGTACCCATCCGAAAAGTGAAGGAATGAGTACCAAAGACGGAGATATGCGAACAGGTTGTGTGTCCTTGATCAACTTCCAGTAGTGATCTACAACTAGAAGTTAAATTGGGAGATCGTGTTAGTCATCCTTAGGGTCAGCTGGTATTAACTTGCGTACTGACTTCAGGGAAGAGACGTCTTGTGGCACAGTGGGGTGCATTGAGTAAGTGTTTGCACTTTCGAGTGCGGTGATGCCTATTGACGCGTTGGTCTGGGTGCCCTGTAACTGGAAACTAACCAGACGACGCTTTTGAGGGATAGTAGTGTCAGATTCGAACGCTGCTATAGATATGTCTCGTTCCGTGACAGTAGGAAGCTTCAATATGTCGACAAGAGACTTGCTTATGAATAAATGTAGACTGGCTGCCTCCATCGAAGATGCAACGTGTCGTTTTACTTAAGCCAGTTGGTCCAACAATTCGAATACGCGCAGTTTGTAAGTGAGTATAGTCAGGAGTCTGAGAGTGGATTTTGTTGACCGAAGTGGAGGTTACATCATTGCTTGAGCAAATGGAGTAGTGATGGGACTGCTTACATTTTGAACAAGATGCTCTCCCGCGTCTATTGCAATTCTTCGAATTATGCCCTCGATTCAGGCAGAGGAAACAGCGATTATTCGTCTTTAGCTTCTCAATTCGGTCATGAACTGATGGAATTTCTTGGTGAAGAAGTCGATGGAGCGCTAGTCACCCAGAAGATCAGAGGTGACCCAGTGTTTTCAACCAGTCTCGTCCCCACGACAGTCGCATTTCAATTAAACGCTAAGTTAAAAAAGAAACATTGCAGCAAACAAAGAAGCAAACAGAACCATTCTGTGCATTTTGCGACCAAAGAGGCCACTGGGCGCAAGATTGTAGGAAGGTGAAAACTCTTCATAGAGTAAAGTGGAACAACAACACTAAGTTCGCCTCCATCTGCGATCAATATGTGTCCTATGTTATCAACCATTACGGCCACAACTCTGCTATTGTGTTTGATGGTTACGAAGACACGAGTTCCACGAAAAGAGGTGAACAACGTCGGAGAGCATCAAATAAAACATCAGTGGATATAGACTTCGATGAGAACATGGTGGCTTCTGTACAGTAGGAAAATTAAGCTGATAGTGATTAGTATGTTAGCGCAGGCCTTGGATGCAAAAGGTATACAGTCACTATAGCCAAAGCAGACGCTGACTGAAGCATTGTCAGGTATGGATTACAAAATACCCCTCATTCGACTGTGGTGGTAATTGGCGAGGACGTAGACCTGCTCGTATTACTCGTGGCACTCACACCACGAGACACAAATGTCCTTTTCATGAAGCCTGGATGAGGCAACACAGAAGACAGACTGTACTCCTCCCAACAACTTCAGACCTTGCCATTCTGCCAGTACATTCTATTTATCCATGGCTTCACTGGATGCGATACCACTTCTGCCATTTTTGGGAGAAGTAAAGCAGCCATAATTAAATGTTTCGAGAGGAATATTAACGAAACCAAAAGCATCGCTGAAGTTTTTTATGACTCCACATCCTCGCCAGGAGATATCGCTGAAGCTGGGGAACAAATGTTCCTACTGATGTATCAGGCACCACTCCACGAGCATGACCTCAATCATCACAGGTACATTTCATTTTGTATTGCATGTACTAACTTCGTTGCTGTTTGATACATACATATTCTATTGTATTATGTTCTATTCACAGGTACATGTGCTTCGTCAAATCGTCAGCCAAGATGAAAGCAAACTTGTCTTCATTGCCACCTACAAAAGATGCTGCTCTATATCACTCGTGCAGAGTGTTTCTACAGGTTCAGCAGTGGTTTGGAAATGGAACACTCGAACCTGAACGTTGTGGTTGGACAAGGGGAGATGGGGGATATCTGACTCCTATTAAGACCATGGCCGCTATTGCACCTGACAGCGTGCTCAATTCTATATTTTGCCGTTGTGCCACAGGCTGCGGTATGAGATGTGGGTAGGGATGGGCGCGACTGAAGCCTGGAATCGAGAGTGTCGACTCGATCGACTCCGAACACCGGTCTCGGTTCGCATGAAGCCTCGCGACTCCACGCTCCACTTTAATCTGATGCGTATTGCGGGGCCGCTTCGCATGAAGCCTCTCGACTCCAAGCTCCCCTGTAGAGTATTGCGGGGTGGCTTCGCATGAAGCCTCACGACTCCAAGCTCATCTGATGAGTATTGCGGGGTCGCTTCGCATGAAGACTCGCGACTCCAAGCTCACCTGATGAGTATTGCGGGGTCGCTTCACATGAAGACTCGTGACTCCAAGCTCACCTGATGAGTATTGCGGGGTCGCTTCGCATGAAGCCTCTCGACTCCAAGCTCACCTGTTGAGTATTGCGGGGCCGCTTCACATGAAGCCTCTCGACTCCAAACTCACCTGTTGAGTATTGCGGGGCCGCTTCGCACGAAGACTCGCGACTCCAAGCTCACCTGATGAGTATTGAGGGGCCGCTTCGCATGAAGACTCGTGACTCCAAGCTCACCTGATGAGTATTGAGGGGCCGCTTCGCATGAAGCCTCGCGACTCCAAGCTCTCGTGATGAGTATTGCGGGGCCACACGGTCCCTTCGCATGAAGCCTCGCGACTCCAAGCTAACCTGATGAGTAAGGTCCGGATAGTTATGTGTTTATATATATTTAATTTTACTAAATATTTACTATTTATTTACATATATTTGCCGTTTTTATAAATAAATACATATTATGGCGAATTTATTCGTAACATATTTCCTGTATTAGGTGGTATGTCGCACTCCTTAGATAAATGCTGCCGACATTTTCGACCCTTGGCAATTCCATTAATTTGCCTCTCTATTTCGGGATGTACCCTTGTCTCTGTATTGTAGTAGTATTTCAAGACAGGAATTCCCTGGCCATTAAGTATAGCAGGGGGGCTGGAGAAGACTCGCGACTCCAAGCTCCCTTGTTGAGTATTGCGGGGCCGCTTCGCACGAAGCCTCTCGACTCCAAGCTCACCTGTTGAGTATTGCGGGGCCGCTTCGCATGAAGACTCGTGACTCCAAGCTCACCTGATGAGTATTGCGGGGTCGCTTCGCATGAAGACTCGCGACTCCAAGCTCACCTGATGAATATTGTGGGGCCGCTTCGCATGAAGACTCGCGACTCGAAGCTCACCTGATGAGTATTGCGGGGCCGCTTTGCATGAAGACTCGTGACTCCAAGCTCACCTGATGAGTATTGCGGGGTCGCTTCGCATGAAGACTCGCGACTCGAAGCTCACCTGTTGAGTATTGCGGGGCCGCTTTGCATGAAGACTCGTGACTCCAAGCTCACCTGATGAGTATTGCGGGGTCGCTTCGCATGAAGTCTCGCGACTCCAAGCTCACCTGTTGAGTATTGCGGGGCCGCTTTGCATGAAGACTCGTGATCCAAGCTCACCTGATGAGTATTGCGGGGTCGCTTCGCATGAAGTCTCGCGACTCGAAGCTCACCTGTTGAGTATTGCGGGGCCGCTTTGCATGAAGACTCGTGACTCCAAGCTCACCTGATGAGTATTGCGGGGTCGCTTCGCATGAAGACTCGCGACTCCAAGCTCACCTGATGAATATTGTGGGGCCGCTTCGCATGAAGACTCGCGACTCGAAGCTCACCTGATGAGTATTGCGGGGCCGCTTCGCATGAAGACTTGCGACTCCAAGCTCACCTGTTGAGTATTGCGGGGTCGCTTCGCATGAAGACTCGCGACTCCAAGCTCACCTGATGAGTATTGCGGGGCCGCTTCGCATGAACACTCGTGACTCCAAGCTCACCTGATGAGTATTGCGGGGCCGCTTCGCATGAAGACTCGAGACTCCAAGCTCACCTGATGAGTATTGCGGGGTCGCTTCGCATGAAGCCTCTCGACTCCAAGCTCACCTGATGAGTATTGCGGGGCCGCTTCTCATGAAGATTCGCGACTCCAAGCTCACCTGATGAGTATTGCGGGGCCGCTTCGCATGAAGCCTCTCGACTCCAAGCTCACCTGATGAGTATTGCGGGGTCGCTTCGCATGTAGACTCGCGACTCCCAGCTCCCCTGATGAGTATTGCGGGGCGGCTTTGCATGGAGCCTCTCGACTCCAAGCTCACCTGTTGAGTATTGCGGGGTGGCTTCGCATGAAGACTCGCGACTCCAAGCTCACCTGATGAGTATTGCGGGGTCGCTTCGCATGAAGACTCGCGACTCCAAGCTCACCTGATGAGTATTGCGGGGTCGCTTCGCATGAAGCCTCGCGACTCCAAGCTCCCCTGATGAGTATTGCGGGGTCGCTTCGCATGAAGCCTCGCGACTCCAAGCTCCCCTGATGAGTATTGCGGGGTCGCTTCGCATGAAGCCTCGCGACTCCAAGCTCACCTGATGAGTATTGCGGGGTCGCTTCGCATGAAGCCTCGCGACTCCAAGCTCACCTGATGAGTATTGCGGGGTCGCTTCGCATGAAGCCTCGCGACTCCAAGCTCCCCTGATGAGTATTGCGGGGTCGCTTCGCATGAAGCCTCGCGACTCCAAGCTCACCTGATGAGTATTGCGGGGTCGCTTCGCATGAAGCCTCGCGACTCCAAGCTCCCCTGATGAGTATTGTGGGGTGGCTTCGCATGAAGACTCGCGACTCCAAGCTCACCTGATGAGTATTGCGGGGTCGCTTCGCATGAAGCCTCGCGACTCCAAGCTCACCTGATGAGTAATGCGGGGTCGCTTCGCACGAAGCCTCGCGACTCCAAGCTCCCCTGTAGAGTATTGCGGGGTGGCTTCGCATGAAGCCTCACGACTCCAAGCTCATCTGATGAGTATTGCGGGGTCGCTTCGCATGAAGACTCGCGACTCCAAGCTCACCTGATGAGTATTGCGGGGTCGCTTCACATGAAGACTCGTGACTCCAAGCTCACCTGATGAGTATTGCGGGGTCGCTTCGCATGAAGCCTCACGACTCCAAGCTCCCCTGATGAGTATTGCGGGGCCGCTTCGCATGAAGCCTCTTGACTCCAAGCTCCCCTGATGAGTATTGCGGGGTGGCTTCGCATGAAGCCTCGCGACTCCAAGCTCACCTGATGAGTATTGCGGGGTGGCTTCGCATGAAGCCTCGCGACTCCAAGCTCACCTGATGAGTATTGCGGGGTCGCTTCGCATGAAGACTCGTGACTCCAAGCTCACCTGATGAGTATTGCGGGGTCGCTTCGCATGAAGCCTCGCGACTCGAAGATCACCTGTTGAGTATTGCGGGGCCGCTTTGCATGAAGACTCGTGACTCCAAGCTCACCTGATGAGTATTGCGGGGTCGCTTCGCATGAAGACTCGCGACTCCAAGCTCCCCTGATGAGTATTGCGGGGTCGCTTCGCATGAAGCCTCGCGACTCCAAGCTCCCCTGATGAGTATTGCGGGGTCGCTTCGCATGAAGCCTCGCGACTCCAAGCTCACCTGATGAGTATTGCGGGGTCGCTTCGCATGAAGCCTCGCGACTCCAAGCTCCCCTGATGAGTATTGTGGGGTGGCTTCGCATGAAGACTCGCGACTCCAAGCTCACCTGATGAGTATTGCGGGGTCGCTTCGCATGAAGCCTCGCGACTCCAAGCTCACCTGATGAGTAATGCGGGGTCGCTTCGCACGAAGCCTCGCGACTCCAAGCTCCCCTGTAGAGTATTGCGGGGTGGCTTCGCATGAAGCCTCACGACTCCAAGCTCATCTGATGAGTATTGCGGGGTCGCTTCGCATGAAGACTCGCGACTCCAAGCTCACCTGATGAGTATTGCGGGGTCGCTTCGCATGAAGACTCGTGACTCCAAGCTCACCTGATGAGTATTGCGGGGTCGCTTCGCATGAAGCCTCGCGACTCCAAGCTCCCCTGATGAGTATTGCGGGGCCGCTTCGCATGAAGCCTCTTGACTCCAAGCTCCCCTGATGAGTATTGCGGGGTGGCTTCGCATGAAGCCTCGCGACTCCAAGCTCACCTGATGAGTATTGCGGGGTGGCTTCGCATGAAGCCTCGCGACTCCAAGCTCACCTGATGAGTATTGCGGGGTCGCTTCGCATGAAGACTCGTGACTCCAAGCTCACCTGATGAGTATTGCGGGTTCGCTTCGCATGAAGCCTCGCGACTCGAAGATCACCTGTTGAGTTTTGCGGGGCCGCTTTGCATGAAGACTCGTGACTCCAAGCTCACCTGATGAGTATTGCGGGGTCGCTTCGCATGAAGACTCGCGACTCCAAGCTCACCTGATGAATATTGTGGGGCCGCTTCGCATGAAGACTCGCGACTCGAAGCTCACCTGATGAGTATTGCGGGGCCGCTTCGCATGAAGACTTGCGACTCCAAGCTCACCTGTTGAGTATTGCGGGGTCGCTTCGCATGAAGACTCGCGACTCCAAGCTCACCTGATGAGTATTGCGGGGCCGCTTCGCATGAATACTCGTGACTCCAAGCTCACCTGATGAGTATTGCGGGGTCGCTTCGCATGAAGCCTCTCGACTCCAAGCTCACCTGATGAGTATTGCGGGGCCGCTTCTCATGAAGATTCGCGACTCCTAGCTCACCTGATGAGTATTGCGGGGCCGCTTCGCATGAAGCCTCTCGACTCCAAGCTCACCTGATGAGTATTTCGGGGTCGCTTCGCATGAAGACTCGCGACTCCCAGCTCCCCTGATGAGTATTGCGGGGCCGCTTCGCATGAGGCCTCTCGACTCCAAGCTCACCTGTGAGTATTGCGGGGTGGCTTCGCATGAAGACTCGCGACTCCAAGCTCACCTGATGAGTATTGCGGTGTCGCTTCGCATGAAGACTCGCGACTCCAAGCTCCCCTGATGAGTATTGCGGGGCCGCTTCGCATGAAGACTTGCGACTCCAAGCTCACCTGATGAGTATTGCAGGGCCGCTTCGCATGAAGCCTCGCGACTCCAAGCTCACCTGATGAGTATTGCGGGGTCGCTTCGCATGAAGCCTCGCGACTCCAAGCTCACCTGATGAGTATTGCGGGGTCGCTTCGCATGAAGCCTCGCGACTCCAAGCACCCCTGATGAGTATTGCGGGGTGGCTTCGCATGAAGCCTCGCGACTCCAAGCTCATCTGATGAGTATTGCGGGGTCGCTTCGCATGAAGACTCGCGACTCGAAGCTCACCTGATGAGTATTGCGGGGTCGCTTCGCATGAAGACTCGCGACTCCAAGCTCACCTGATGAGTGTTGCGGGGTCGCTTCGCATGAAGCCTCGCGGCTCCAAGCTCCCCTGATGTGTATTGCGGGGCCGCTTCGCATGAAGCCTCTCGACTCCAAGCTCCCCTGATGAGTATTGCGGGGTGGCTTCGCATGAAGCCTCGCGACTCCAAGCTCACCTGATGAGTATTGCGGGGTGGCTTCGCATGAAGCCTCGCGACTCCAAGCTCACCTGATGAGTATTGCGGGCTCGCTTCGCATGAAGACTCGCGACTCCAAGCTCACCTGATGAGTATTGCGGGGCCGCTTCGCATGAAGCCTCTCGACTCCAAGCTCACCTGATGAGTATTGCGGGGTCGCTTCGCATGAAGACTCGTGACTCCCAGCTCACCTGATGAGTATTGCGGGGCCGCTTCGCATGAAGACTTGCGACTCCAAGCTCACCTGATGAGTATTGCGGGGCCGCTTCGCATGAAGCCTCTCGACTCCAAGCTCACCTGATGAGTATTGCAGGGTCGCTTCGCATGAAGACTCGCGACTCCAAGCTCACCTGACGAGTATTGCGGGGCCGCTTCGCATGAAGACTCGCGACTCCAAGCTCACCTGATTAGTATTACGGGGGGCACACGGTTGCTTTTTATCCGAATCTCTCATTATTTTTATTATTTGCAATCATTGTACCAAATTGTTGGAATATTGCACTTTAGGCAGGTTGTATTACTATTATTGTTATAAATAATAATCACCATAATAAGCACAATAACAATTACACCTACAACATTACCGATGATAACCCGAAACAATCATCCATGTTTGCTGGCTAATAATGCTACTGTATTCATCGTAACACAAGGTATCAAGGGACGAACGTGGATGCATAACAAGACCGTCAAAATATGAGAGACCTGTGCGCACATCGTAAACAAAGCAATTAACAAACCATAACATAGGCCAAATCTTACATTAATTCAACACCCAACTTTTGTTATTGGAGACACGGAAATGAAACAGCCTATCATGAAAGTAACAAGTAGTTCAGTGAAGAACTATAGTCTACAGCCTATTTTCATATATCCTGCTCATATTAATTGCCTCTATCAACATACAAAATTTCAGTTTAATTGCTGTAACAGATTCGTAGATATTGAGAACCGGCTAAATATTTCAGATGGTCACCAGGTTGGATTTTTATTTTTGTACTATTACATTCAGATTATTGTGTACGTGTGGTATTCAAACTTCAATCGCATGATTAGAACACATGAAGTAAAAACGAGATTTTAAAATTACGCACAACAGCCATCTTGTGATTATGCACACAATCGAAATAAATTAGATGCCAGTGGATCAACATTTGTATAAGCATTTAACGTGCAACGTTTCACGGCACTCGGATAGTAAACTCACGAGAAACGTCCATTTAAATATTTATATTTCGCGTCGCCGCCATGTTGGATTTGTGCTCACCAGGTTACTGAAAGTCCTATAGGTGAACATATGTTCATAGTCTCTATGAACATAAATAAATTCAGTTTGGTTGCTGTAAAAGATTCTTAGATATTGAGAACCGTCTAAATATTTCGGAACCTCGCCAATTAGGATTGTTCTATGTATAGGCCATAGAGTTATGTACCATTCAAGGACAATTTATGCCTTGGTTCATTATTCAAACTTTCACTTCGATCGCATGATTACGACACAAGAAATAAAAACTTAATTTTAAAATTTCGCACAGCCGCCATCTTGAGGTTATGTAAACAATTGAATTAAATTAGACGGCAGTGCATTACAATCTGCAAAATCATTTACTGTACCATATTTCACTGCGCTCAGAGAGTTAACTCACGAGAAAAGTCTATTAAAATATTTAAAATTCGCTTGGTCGCCATGTTCGTTTTTTACTTGAAAGGTTTATGAAATATACATAGGTAAACTTGTATCAGTACCCTTTATCACCGTATAAAATTGCAGGGTGATATCTATAATAGTTTCGGAGATATAGAATGTCAGTGGAATATTTCGCACAGCCGCCATTTTGAGGTTATGTAAACCATTGAACTAAATTAGACTCCCGTGCATTGCAATGTGTATAAATATTTGCTGTACCAAGTTTAATTACGTTTGGATAGTTAAATCGCGAGAAAAGTCTATTTAAAAGTCTCGAATTCGCTTTGCCGCCATGTTGGTTTTGTAGTCACCAGGTTTTTGAAAGTCTCATAGGTGAACTTCTAGTAGTGCCCTTTATCACCGTGCACAATTTCAGGGCGATATCGGTAATAGTTTCGGAGATATTGAATGCTAGTGAAGTATTTCGCACAGCCGCCATGTTGGATTGGTGAGACGTAACAAGATTTGAAGGGCACGGTCGAGGTCGCCGGGAATAGTGCTATGAACTTACCGAGTTTCACTGAAATCGCTCCAGCCGTTTAGATTTTATTAGGGGGGGGGGACACACACACACCTCACACACACACACACACACACACACGCACACACACACGGACAAAAGGTGATCTCATAAGCCTATTTTTTCAAAATTGAAAATAGGCTAAAAATGCACACACAGTGCCAAGAACTTCGTAATTGGTATTCGACATTCCATATAACGATCTTGCCGGCAAAATAAATATCCCACACTATACAACAACTAGGCCTATACCTATACAGCATATTCTGATACTGTAGAATCCTACAGTAGATCATAACAAAGAACGACTTTGCATATAATCATTCTATTGAATCGTTTTGCAGGTTATCAAGGTACTTAGAATACTCAATAGGTAAGCCATTCCGGAGTATGCGCTGTCATTGGTCAGCGCTCCGTGACACAGTCAGGCAGGCAGAACGCTCTCTATCGTTAGATTACCCACAGAAATGTGAATACTGTTTCGCTCTTCCTTTCCTTCTGTCCGCATTAAAGGACAACACCGATGGACTCTATTGTATTTTAAATCTTTTTACTTTCGATAGAAAGACATTGAATAACAATCAGGCAGGTAAACTGGCAATAAACTACGTTATATTTGCTGCCAGCATTGCAGTAAACTTTGATTAGGCATGTTCAATATGTAACGGACTGGCTGCCTACGGCTGTCAGCTTGGGAGTCCTACACCAGGGCTCTACGGAAACCACACATAATTATAATTATTATTTTAACTAAACAATATTATAATAATAATATAAATGCGCTTCTTTTACCCTTTCAATACGTACACCTCAACAAAAGATTATCAGAGATATTCCGTACCCTGGTGTTTCGTAATTATTTTAATTCATAGAGACCTCCGTGTGAAGCAGCTAGAATTCTTAGCTGTCGCTCTGGAGGTCCGGGTTCGATTCCCAGCTATGACAAGAAATTTAATTCTGGTATGTGGGCTGCAACGGGATCCACTGAGCCTCGTGAGGAAAAACTGTGAAGAGGAGGGATCAGTTCCCACCTCAGCCATCCTGGAAATGGTTTTCCATGGTTTCTCACGTCTACTTCAGGCCGCGGCCGCCTCCTTCCCAATCCTCACCTGAATTACAAATCCATGGACTATATCAGACACCACAATAAAACAGATTATCAGACAAATTTTGCAAACACCTTAGTACACGGGGCTAAATGACCACGATGCCAAAGTCTTTCAAATGAATAAATTGTAGGCCTAATTGTCTATGCAACTGTACCAATTTTAGTGTATTGACAAGTCTGGCCTAAATCATTTCTATTATCATGTACTGTTTTACCGTATGTCATGTAATTATCTGTTTAATTGTTGGACTGTGAATAATGTTTACATTTTTCCATGCTTCTCGTACAAACAGTACTGGGCTAATATTTATGCAAGCAATCCGTTTCATTCCAAACTTTTACTAAACAGACGTTAATCAAAAAAGACTGACAACTTACGTTATAACGTGGCTGAACGTCTAAACCTTCAGTCCTGAAGATGATGCCATCCAGAGCTGGTTCCTCCTTGCTGAATTTTCCTTCATTATTTCCAACTTCGACGCTTTATTCAAGTGCCTTATGCGAATAAAAGTCCTTGTTCGCACATACAAGGCAATAATTTTCCTGTTAACTTCAGGGAATTTAGTCTGTATGATAGATGTTAGGGTTTTCATCACCTTGTTGGACTTAGAATATTGTTGCCCGTGGAAGGAAGCGAAAATTACTTCAAACTGCGTTGTTGCAATCATCCATTCTGGTGTTGGAGAAGTGAGCCCTCCTTTAGAAATGATAGTGATCCAGTCGTGTTCAGCAGTTAGTTTTTCAACAATAAGACATTTTTCAGCAACATTTCCTAAAGAGCTGTCAATATTTTTGCATTTGAAAGCAATAAAACCTGCGATGTATCTTAAGGCATCGTGAGTCACATCCTCATTGCGGCATGTTGAATTGCCATGGTCGAGGTTGATATCTTGAAGCAACTGTTCTTCACTTCCATCGCCTGAATACTCACGAAGTACATGGGATGAGGTGCCTATCACTGAGATGCACAATTCACTTGAGAGGAACTTCTTGAATTCTTCTGCTGTTTCTTCTACTCTACAGTCAGAAGAGGAACCAGGTTGACTTGCATCCTCAGCAACAGAGACATCACCGGACAAGGCATCTCGTTCGCATTCCCTGTTAATATTAGGTCTAGGAGGCGCATTCGGTTCTTTACTTCGAAAGGTGTAGGGTTGTTAACTTGTTACAGAATACACCAAGGCCGCGAAGACGAGACAAGAAATTTTCGAGGCAAACTTGGTTTAGTCTTGAGGTCAAAATATAGGGCACACCAATGCTTTTGAGATCTAGAAAAAGTCCAAAAAGAGAGTTTATTGACATTAATAACCCTTTCTGAAATGGGAGAAGGTCGCTTCTCGTCCCTACACGCATGCCTGAACAAATGTCTAGGAACCTTCTTAAGGTGGCTTATGTGATTCAGTCCATAACCACTTCTAAGGGGAGCCTTCTCATCCTTGGGGAATCTAGAATTTAGTACACCAAATACATCGTTAATTAATTCAATACTAATTCCTTCGTGATCTTGGTTTAGAATGTACTTCACAGCTTGGGCAGTGCGGCGGGAAAAGAGCTGTGCAGCCATTCTTATATTTTGGCGAGCACGCCCACTAACAGTCAGGAGGGCTTGAGAAATGTGGTGTGTGATCGTTAGATCACTTCTCTGATGTTCCAGGAGATCTTATATCAATTTTTTCGTGACAGTTGTTCCATCGGGTAGAGTAATTCCTTTATCTAGGAAGTGATTTCGGAGAAGTTTTAACAAGCGAGGGACGTCACAAAAAACAACACTTTCTTATTACTGCCTACAGGGTTGTAGAAATACGTCTTGCTAGAGGATACCCCCAGTTCTTTCCACACCTTCGCATTTTTACCCCTCATATCACAAGTGACAGCCACAACACGCACTCCAGCTCCTTCTACCTCCCGGATTATGGATTGTAACAGTGTGCTTGTCATCGTGACATGAAAGTCATAGTACACAGGTTGTTTCCATGGCGAAAATAAGCTGCGAATCATCGCCACCTGAACGTTCTTATGAGGCTCAAGTATCACATCATCAGATGAATCGTAACTCACGCGACCGTCGATGTTCATTTCATCGAAACTTAGAACAGGCAGTGCTTCGAAAGGTTTGAAAGTTTCCGACTTAGCTTTAATTAAACTAAGAACTTCGGTTAAAATGCCCAGTCTACACTTGAACTGTCTTGCCCATTTTTGGAGAGTTGAGCGGCAAGGCAAGGGGTACTTCCTTTTCCTCAAGTATGCATACGCCTCGGGAAAAAGAGCTCTTAAAGTGAGGGCATTCGCGATGTTTCTAGGACCCCATCTAACGCGTTTTTCCATTTTTAGTAAGCAGCGAATTTGGCCAGATGTAAAGCATTGTAACAAAATATATTTTACCTCTTTGTCTATCACTTGCTTTATGTTCCAATGTGATCTTCTGTTGGATATCACATGTCCTTTAGGTTTAACTTTCTTGAAAGCAGCATTTTTCTGCACCAAGATAGCATTCTATTTCTCCAGGGCAGCATTTTTCCTCTTTAAGAACTCTATTTCTTTCCGTAATTCTTTAATTTCTTGCTCTTTCATTAATATGACAGAGTCGGTGATTACGTCTGTGTTGGTTTCCTTATCAAGTTTTCTTTTATTTTGGGATGACTAATACAATGTTGTTAAAACCCTCTTCCGTACTGACCTTGTGTCACAGCGGAGTTTCCGGTCTGTTACAACCTATAGAGGGAAAGAACTTTAGAACAACACTTCATGCAAGATATATACTCATGAATTGACAGCTTAATCAATGACGCTCTTATTTAAAGGTGATTTTCTTCAATGCACTAACGCTAACGCTGCTCACATCTGAAAGTTCATTACAACAGAGCCGCACCTAATATATTGTATTTCCCCGTCTCTAGAGAACAATAGGGTAAAGGAATGTCAAGACCCTACTCCTACTGCACAAACGTGAAGTTGCACTACCACTGTGTCTGTAACTTCAATTCGCAGGTTAATTATAAAAAGTAATGCCATTTTAAAACTCTCAAACATGCTCAACGATGTAGGCCCAATAAAAATGCATAATATAGAAGTAACGAACAATGCAACTGTAATACAGACGGTGTTTAACATCAATAATAAATTATATCGAACCTTATCTCCTATATTGCTGGCCCCTGCTACAGGACATTCAATTTTATTTCCATACCAGTTGGGTATTTTTTGAGATGGAACAGCGTCTGATATCAGTATGTTCCTTAAAGGGAGACCCAATAGTTCATTTTTCAATTCCCGCTCGTAGTCCTCGAGAAGGAAATGAACTGAACATATTTGTGCATTGAGCACTTCATAAAGAAGTCCGCTCGCTTGCACCGCGGTACCCACTTACGTTGAAATTCCAGGATTTTGGGGAAACGATGGTAAACTACGTTTTGAGAGTCTTGTAAGCAATATTATTGCATTGTGCAACGGCACAATTAGATTTATTTTTACTCATTTCACCATAAACGCAAGTAAAATAATGCGGAAATTAAATAAAGTATGACCAGGTACTGTAACTTTTCCACTAAATACGTTTGTACACTATAAACAATACCAATACCGCTCATAAACAGACAATGATTACACAGGGACTGCCGCGCGTGGAGACTAGATGCCTGCCCAGTGACGTAGATGCTCCCTGGCTGGCTGTATGGCGGGAAGCCGGAATACACCTACCTGGCAGGTTATAATAGCTTGCCATACATTTCAATATTTTAAAAAATCACTGGCAAGCTAGCAGCAAGATTGTCAGCTGTATTTTAAACATGCCGCTGCGATGGCGAACAACGTTGCTCCTGGCGCCGTGTGGCATACATGTTCAAGCAGTTCCACAAACAGTTGTTAGATGGCGTTAGTGCATCAGTGGAGTCGACACTGGAGTCGAGAGTATCGGTTCCAGCGGCAGCAGTCTCGACTCTTCGCGACTCCGTTCGCTACCCATCCCTAGATGTGGGTACCGGAAAGCCGGCATCCACTGCTCACCTGTCTGTGGCGATTGCCACGGCGCTTGCACCAACAGTGCCCCATTCAATTAGAGTCAGAAGAGTTGGACGGTGAGGAGTATGAAATGTTTGATAGTCAATAAAAACGATTGTATTAGAATTATGTTTGGGCTGTTACTTATTCCTCTCTATGTCTCATTCCTAGGTGGTCACTTTTTCTAAACTGTGGCCTTCTTGTACCTTGGTGTATAGGTTCCAGACATACATTTACAGTGGACACCGGTAATTGGGGACATACCAGGTGACCCATTTTACGCACTAACACGTACTAAACGGGCTAAGTACAGTCTCACAGAAAAATGTACGCATTTCAAACATAAACAGTTTATAACCAACACCCCCCCCCCCCCAATTTGTTTGGTCAGTAATTTATGAACATTTTAAACAATTGAATGACATATTCAAGTTTCTCTTTGTCCAACAAGTAAATTTACTTTTATTATAAGAGGGTAACAGTGGCGTTAACTATAAAAGAGGCATTTGTAACTTATTTTTTAAAGAATATATACAACGAAAAATAACGAACTCTTCAGAACATATATATACCGGTATACTTCGATGGGCTGGACTGCAAACTATTAGATTTTGATCATGTTTTCATTCCCATAAAAACGAAATTGTATTCCGAAATATTGGTCTCCCCCAAAACAATCATATATACGCCACTGCGTTCATATATATTTATACATTCTAGGTATATATCTTTATTTATATGGGGAATAAATACCATTTATGTTTACATGATCAATAAATAACGAGTTACAGAGAGTTGAAGCCTTTGAAAACATAAGTAAAATAATGAGCAGTATACTAGCGAAATCTCGAAACCGACCCCGATACGTCAAAACGCTATAACATTTAAAGATATAAAGATAAATTAGCATACGTATATATATTCTTGAAGGCAACGTCGTGCTCTACAACTTCCTTCCTCACAACTTTCCTGTAAAATGGAAGACAAACGGATTGGAAGGGCAAGTTTGACGAGAAACGTAAGGCTCTACATATTTTTCTGCAAATTGTCCATGTTCACCAGCTCATATCTCGAAGAAGGTAACACACAAGTGTAAAAATTAATATACCATTTTGTAGGGCATTTAATTACCTTTCAGTTAGGAAAGTATAAAAATTTCTGTAAGATATGCCGTTTGAAAGTTATGCGCCAAAGACGAAAAAGGGGGGCCTTTGAGCCCCCCTGCCCTTCCCCCCCCCCCGCAGCACCTGAAATCGACGGGACTTTATTAGGCGTTGTTCAGGGAACCTCCCTCTACACATTCCAGAAACATTTGGAACTACGTGATTTAATGCAGCAAAAAATCCTAATTTGACTGGACTAAAAGGCTGCAATTATTCTGAAGACCTGCAGCATCGTTGTAGAATTTTGAATAAGCTCGAGGATTTTCTTGGACCCTCTTGTGAAATAGAGACGCGGAAGGTAACATTACTGGAAAAGAAAATTAACAGTAAAACTTTCATGGTATATAATGTGGTTTGAAAATGTACTGTATGTTATAGGCTTTACAAAGTGTTATTTTACTCAGTTTCTTGTACGTAATGCACTGATACGAGTCAGGTTTCCAACTGCAAGTTGAATAAAAGTATAATAATATTAATAATGAATGAATGATCGTGTGGCCTCCGGAGAGACTGGGTGCAGGTCTTTCAAATCGACGCACGTGGGCGACCTATGCGTCGTAATGAGGATGAAGTGATGATACACCCAGTCCCCGAGCCACGGGAATTAACCTCTGGAGATTGAAATCCCTGATGGCTCGGCCGGGATTTGAACCCGGGACACTTCAGGCCAAAGCCTAGTGCACTAATCATTTAGCCACGGAGCTGGAAATTAATAATAATAATAATAATGTGAAACGGAATTCTCAGGAGCTTTATTAGCATGCTGAAAAGTTCACTCAATCCTTCAGGAAAAGGTGATTGAAGTTCTACGGCCACATTCTCAGAATTCTCAAACTTGCTCTCTCAATGGAAGTCAAGAACAACTGGATTAGTGAAATAGAAATAGCCCTTCAAGAATTAGCATTACGGAGGAAATTTTACATGATCGACTCCAGTTCAAAACAGTAATCAATAACCATAATTTCTTAGGGAAAATTACTACCAGGACCAAGAAATCATGGACGGAAAAACGGAGGAAGTTTTTCAGTGCCCAGATGAAGAGAATTTTGGGAGAAGAAGAAAACATAGGTTGGTTGGTTGGTTGGTTCTTAAGTTTAGGGGCTGCGACAACGCGGTCATGTAGCCCCATGTACTTTGGGTGTGTGTAGAATCTGTCTGATAACCGGTGTTAATTGTGATGACTGTATTAGTGTGTTTTATCTGTTTTTTTTTTAATTTAAGTACATACTGCAACTTAGAATTTTTCAAATAGTTCCTACGTTTGCCGCCAAGCGCCACCGTCAACGACTACTAGGTCAAGTTCAGAACTTAGCTACTAGACGACACCGCAGTCGGCTCTTGACATCGAACGTACGAACCTAAGAGCGTTGTTTACATTCTTAACCTATCCAATTTAGCTTCACACAGGTGTAATTAGTGGAAGGTTTTTTAACATGCCATAAATCTATGACCTGGGACCGCCGGCTTTACTTCCCCTCCGAAGGAAGGCATACTGGGCGATTTTTAACGCTCTTAAAAAATCCGACAACTTCGGCCGGGTTTGAACCCGCTATCTTGGGCATAGAAGCTCAGCTTGCTACCGACTACGCCACCGAAGCCGCTGAAGAAAACATCCTTAGCAAAATATGTTCCATCGCACTCCACAGATGGGCATAACGAAGTGAAAATAATAATAATAATAATAATAATAATAATAATAATAATAATAAAATATACAGTCAGTCTGAGAGACTAGACTTTATATTATTTCAAATGACGCATGCTACAAATGCTACACATGTAAGAAAGGCTCAGGAGGGCTCTTTGCACTCTGCTGCATGACGTCACGCACTCTCCGTCTCCGTATCACATAACGCCAGACTCCAGGAGTAAACTCAGACTCAACAGACTCCATTACCCTTTAACTTAGGCTTCCCGCGCGAGGGCTGCATGACGTCACGCACTCGCCGTCTCCGTATCGCATATTGCCAGACCCCAGGAGTAAACTCAGACTCGGTGCATATGCACTGAACAACATGATGACGTCATACACGCCGTAACCGTGACGCATAACGGTAGATCTAAGCATAACGATGAAGTCGAAAAGATCATTTGAAATTATAATAATAATAATAATATCGCAGTGCCCAATTCCCTTAATCTGCAATAAACCTGGTGTGAGAAAATTATCTTGACCTATCTTTACACACCACAGATACAGAGTGTGTTACAAAGGCGGTTGTCCAGAGCTGGTTCATGAGGGAAATTGTTTATATGAGACCACCGTTTTTTAAAGTACATATTGTTATCGTAAGCAGAAACAACAAATATAGATGGCATATTGGTAAAGCCCTGCTCGGATCCGGGCATAGTTTGCATGACTATGCGGATAGCGAATAAGCTGCGGATAATTTTGGAGTAAATTTGCGGATAGTTTTTATAATACAATCCGAACTTGTTGAATATCATTACTCGGACCCGGATGTTTATGACATAATTATATGTTTCCGTTATTTCATTTTTCATGACAAATGGAAGATGTCATTAAGCATAATTAACACTCCGAACTGAAAAGGGTTGCAATTATGGCTGTATAACATTCATTCTAAACATGTTGTTGTTTGAGTCTTCAGTCTTTTGACTGGTTTGATGCAGCAATCCATGCCTTCCTGTCCTGAGCTAATCGTTTCATCTCTACGTAGCTAAGTATAGCACATGACATACACATAGCTTAGGGGAACGACTTTCTCCTCAAATGCCTAAATGGGTTGCTTTAATCACATGATGCTTTATTTAATAAATATATTATTGTAATGCCAGTAGATTCGGATATCAAACGTGCAGATGCGGATAAAAGTTGTGCTGATGCGGATAAAAGTTTTGCGAATGTCGTGCGGATGCGGATAAAAGGCGTGTGGATGCAAAAAAAAAGTAGTGCGGATGCGGATAAAAGTTGTGCGAATGTCGTGCGGATGCGAATAAAAGTTGTGTGGATGCGGATAAAAGTTGTGCCGATGCGGATAAAATTGTGCGAATGTGGGGCGGATGCGGATAAAAGTCGTGTGGATGCGAATAAAAGTTGTGCGAATGTCGTGCGGATACGAATAAAAGTTGTGTGGATGCGGTGCGGATGCGGATAAAAGTCGTGGGGATGCAAATAAAAGTTGTGTGGATGCGGGGCGGATGCAGATAAAAGTGTGTGCATGCGGATAAAAGTTGTGCGGATGTGAATAAATGTTGTGCGGATGCGAATAAAAGTTGTGTGGATGCGGATAAAAGTTGTGCGAATGTGGGGCGGATGCGGATAAAAGTCGTGCGTATGCGGATAAAAGTCGTGCGGATTCGAATAAAAGTTGTGTGGATGCGGGGCGGATGCAGATAAAAGTGTGTGCATGCGGATAAAAGTTGTGCGGATGTGAATAAAAGTTGTGCGGTTGCGAATAAAAGTTGTGCGGAAGCGGATAAAAGTCGCGTGGATGCGGATAAAAGTCGTGCGGATGTGGGCTGGATACGGATAACAGCCGTGCGGATGCGCATAACGTTGTGTTTATCCGCGCAGGGCTGTACATATTGGCATGGTTCATATCCCTACAGCGTGACCAAGAGACTGCTTGTTAACAATTCATACTGTTTGTATGTTTGCTGTGGTCCTTTTTATACTCGGTGTGGTATCATTTCTCTTGTAACGATGTATAGAATTGAAATATACAAATCACTTCACGATAAACTAATAACTTTAAAAACATTCGGATTTTATTGACCAAGTACAAAAGGTGACTCAGGGGCAGAAACACGGCCAATCATCTACGCGTGCGTGTGTGCATTTGTAGAAGTTGACGATTCAAAGGGTTTCCAGACTTAAAAAAAAGTACTAACAACCAAAAATCCAACACTTACACAAGTGTAATAGAGTAATCGTTGTTGTTTGAGACTTCAATCTTTTGACAGGTTTGATGCAGCCATCCATGCTCCCCTGTCCTGAGCAAATCGTTTAATCTCTACATAGCTACCACACCCTACATCTGAGGCAATCTGTATAACATATTCTAATCTTGGCCTACTCCTACAGTTCTTGTCCTCGACCCTTCCTTCCATAACTAACTTTGCTATTCCTGAGTGTCTTGTATGTGTTCTACCAATCTATCTCATCTCATCATTAGCAGTTGCCACAACATCTCTACTCTCCCAGTCACCTTAATACCTTTTCATTTGTAACCCTATCTACTGTCCGTCCACCAGCTCATGGTCTTAGGGGGCTGAAGGGAAGAAGAGAGGCATTCCAGCTGCGTTGATTGAGTGGACGTGCCGCTGCAGGTATTACCAACTCAGCACCGATGTTATTCACGCTATGGTTACTCACTGCTACTTTCGTTTAGTTTCAATTGTGAAATCGTACGGGTCAGTAGTAGGTTGGCACTATTGCCGTTCATGCAGAGGCCAGCTGTCTCCAGCTGACTCATTGCATTCCTGCCACGGTTCTTAAGCTGGTGGACGGACAGTACCTATCTGATCTTCATCATTCTCCTGTAACACTGCATGTCAAAAGGTTCGATTCTCCTCTTTTCTTTTTAGGAGCGAGGTGGCACAGTGGTCAACCTGTTGGCCTCACACCAAGGTGGATCGGGTTCGATTCCCGGTCAATGCATGTGAGACTTTCGAAGTGAAATGCCATGTCCCGTGGTTCGGATTCCACGTAAAAGGAGGTTCGGTGGCTCTTGATCGCATGATTAACGGTCACGTAAAACTATTAGCTTCCTTCCTTCCTCCTCCTCTCTTTTGCTGCACCAACAGCCCAAGTTTCACTTGCATACAGCGCTACGCTCCAGACAAAGGCTTTCAAAGACAGACAGCTCATATAAGCTAATCGAAACGCAATAAACCCCGCCAAGATATATCTTGCTTTGATACTCATTAATCTACTTGTCTTATTTTGAAACCAACCACTACTTTAACATTTAAAAACAGTATGATCTGTCCGGTTTTGAATACCCTTCTCTTCCCACATGTTAAAAGGGCATTTAGGACTTGTTAAATCAGCCGTAATCTCAAAATCGCAAAATTAGTGATGTATCATGTTTTGTTACCAGACGACTCAATTTCGTATTCCACTACATACAAAATCACATAATTATACAGTACATGGTTTAATATTTACACAGACAATGGGAGTGGATGAATGGTTTCATTTCCTTGAACCTTCTTTGCCGCACTTCACTAAGTCTTAATTCATTGGATAGCTTCGAGGGATTATTTACAACAAATAACATCTTACATGTCACCGTTCATCATAAGGACACTAAGCCTACATGGAGAAGAGATGGGCTCGAATACCACATCGAATCGGAAAACCACTTTTACTCCAGGGAAATGTCGGGATGGTTCCTAACTTACGTAATTTCAATTACAAATTCACACACTAATACAGGCACCACAAAAACACAGGTTATCTGAATAATTATATATTATCTTTTACTCGTATATATACAGTATAATTATATACACACCCAAATACATGACCACGACGTTCAAGCCCTTCAAAGTAATCAACAATAACAACAGAACTGTCAGAAGGGAAGGCAAAGTGTACAGTGATTTCAATTTACACTTGGTCCATAAAAAAGGAAATCTAGATTTTAAATCATAGTGGCCTGCATTTATATAATAACAAGTAGTTTCGTGAATAACTCTACCGCCTATTTTCATATATCCTACTTATGCCCATTGGCTCTATCAACATACAAAATTCAGTTTGATTGCTGTAATAGATTCGTAGATATTGAGAACCGTCTAAATATTTCGGATGGTCGCCATGTTGGGTTTTACGTATGTAGGCCATAGAGTTATGTACTATTATATGACGATTTTTGCGTAGGTTCATTATTCAAACGATCGCATGATTAATACACAAGAAATAAAAACTTAATTTTAAAATTGTGCGCAGCCACCATCTTGAGGTTATGTGAACAATTGAACTAAATTAGATGCCAGTGCAATTACAATGTGTATAAACATTTACTGTACCAAATTTCACTGCGCTCAGATGGTTAAATCGCGAGAAAAGTCTATTAAAATGTTTCACCTTCGCTTGGCCGCCATGTTCGTTTTGTATTTTACAGGGTTTTGGAAGTCTCACAGCTGAACTTCTAGTATTACCCTTTATCACCGTACAAAATGTCAGGGAGATATCAGTAATAGTTTCGGAGATATAGAATGCTGGTGAAATATTTCACACAGCCGCCATCTTGAGGTTATGTGGACAATTACTGAATTAAATGCCAGTGCATTACAATGTGTTTAAACATTTGCTGAACCAAGTTTCATTGCGTTTGGATGGTTAAATCGCGAGAAAAGTCTATTTAAAGGTGTCAAATTCGCTTAGCCGCCATGTGCGTTTTGTAGTTAATGGGTTTTTGAAAGTCTTATCGATGAGGTTCTAGTAGTGCCCTTTATCACCATACAAAATTTCAGGGTGATATTAGTAAAAGTTTCGGAGATATAGAATGCCAGTAAAATATTTCGCACTGCCGCCATGTTGGATTGGTGAGACCTAATACAATTTGAAGGGCACGGTCGAGGATGGACGTAATAATAATATGATCTTACTGAGTTTCATTAAGATCGCTCCAGTCGTTTAGAAGTGATAAGGGGGGGACACACACCCATCCACACACACAGACACACATACGCACACACACACACACCGACAAAAGGGGATCTCATAAGCCTATTTTTAGCCTACTTTCGATTTTTGCAAAAAATGAAAGTAGACTTATGAGATCAACACAGGGCGAAAAAGTGTGTCTGTCTGTGTGTGTGTATGTGTGTGTGTGAGTCTGTGTGTGTGTGTGTGTGTGTGTGTGTGTGTGTCTGTGTGTGTGTGAGTGTGTGTACTCTGAATGTCTGTCCCCCCCCTATCAATTCGAACACGGTGAATGCGAATTGAACGAAATTTGGTACAAAGGTAGCACTAGCAAAGGACACCTCAGTGTCATGTTTTATATCGCCGCCATCTTTACTAAAACTGAATGACGGCCACTCAAACGTTCAAAACGTAAAATCAAATAACGACTAACCAAATCATCCGATCTCTACCAAATTTGGTAACAACATACCTTCGTATATGATGCGTCTTGTGACCACACTACAAGGTCGTCCGCCATACCATTTCAGGATGGCGGCCGTGCGAATTATGCAAACTTTATAATCCATATTATGGGACCCACCAGTTCAGATTATCGAGCCGAGAATCGTTTTAACTGTTCTAAAGGAAGAGGCACGTTCGAAATTAAAAGTTTATCTTGTAATACTATAGTGCAGACGTGATTTTAAAAAGCTGAGCTGATTCAGTAATAAGACAAGATGGCAGCGGATATCTTGTGCCTGACTTATATTTCACTAATTTGAGTATTGCATGCAATATAGCGTACTGATACAAAATAAATAAACTTTGTATGAAATGCTTTATATATAAATAATATACTCCAGTGATGAAATCGTTTAGTATAAATCATTATTTGCTAACAAGTTCTATGTAAGTCATTTTATATAGAACGATATTCGTTGACACAATTAGCTCAGTGGTAGAGCGTTAGCCTATCGCTCAAATGCCTATGGTTCAAACCCGATCAGAGCTAGATTTTTTGCTTGAAATGTTATATGTTTATTGTTTTGTAATGACTCAGATGTTTTAAAATTAAGCGTTATATTGTGCATATTATGGTGTAAAATATATATTTAATTAAAACATAATTCGCCAGCAGATTTACTCGAGACATCTAGCTGCCAAAAAGGTAACTGCACGCCGACATACTTATTAACTTCCAGATTTTATTGAAAAGTTTCTTCTTCTGGCCGCTAGAATGCACTCGCTCTGTTAGGATTATATTGTTCGATATTTCACCAATAGATGTCACGACTAGTCTACGTGGGGCTCCATTGATTACTATGCCATTGGCATTCTATGCGCATCGAATTTGAAGAATGACAAGATGATACTACGATACATTTTTACTTTTTATTTTAAAGGGTTTGTAACAGCCTATTTTGCGTTACTTGAAAATGTTATTTGAAGTAAAGAACAAAACGATTTCACATAGTAACTGAGTTCAAGCCGTTGGTGTTAGTTCAGGTATTCATTACTACTTTTATTTCAGGCAAATAGCAATCGAAAATATCCACATAGTTTGTATACACACGTCTCTGTAGGGTCATGGAAAGATTTGTTAATTCAATTAGGGTTTTCGATTCCCGGTCAATGCATGTGAGATTTTCGAAGTGAAATGCCATGTCCTGTGGTTCGGATTCCACGTAAAAAGGAGGTCCCGTGGCTCATAATCACAAGATTCACGGCCACGTAAAACTACAATCTTCCTTTTTTTTTCAATTAGGGTTGTGAAAGCCTTGCACAACCAGACGTGTAAAGACATTCCTCAACTCAAAGTTGGATGTTGCCCACGGCAGGTCGTATATGTAATAATAATAATAATAATAATAATAATAATATATTATTATTATTTTTTTTTTCTTTTTAGGGGAAGAAATGCATTTACGCACAGAGTGTCGGGCTCCTGCTACTGAGTAGCAGACTACCGACTAAAACTCCCCCTTTACTTCTGAACACTAGCCTGGAACCGTTTAGCACATTAAAACAATAATAATAATAATAATAATAATAATAATAATAATAATAATAATAATGTTATTGGTTTTACATCCCTTTTAACTACTGCTGCTTTTAGAGACACCGGGGTGCCGGAATTTTGGCCCGAAGGGGATCTTTAACGTGCCAGTAAATGTACTGACACGGCTCCCTCGCATTTGTGCACCCTCAAATGCCAGCTGACTGCGCCAGGATACGAACCTGCAACCTAGGGCCCAGCAAGCGAGAACGTTACCGCTGAGCCACGCAGCCAGTCCGGTCGATTATGTCTCCAGATCCATAACATTCTTGATATACTTCTTATCTTTCTTTCTTTCTTTCTTTCTTTCTTCAATGATGGTAGCAGTTTTTATCTAGATTGTGGCGTTTGGTAGAGGTAAATCGTTTCTATGGCCTTCAACAAAGAATAGTTCTATTATACTCTTTGATAATAACAACGAGTTATAACTATACTCATACATTTAGGAGAAAGTAGGCTATATGTTCTTTACTGAACATCTTGTTTTAAATAAAATGAAAATAGTCTAAAAATATTCTATCCGTACAGTCACAAGGAAGAAAAGTTCCTACAGATGAAGCAGCTCTTTTTAATTTAAGAGTTTATTGAGTTCTCCTATTCCAAAACAACTCCTGGATTGGTGTCCCTTCATGTATATGTGTACGTTTGTGTGTGTGTGTGTGTGTGTGTGTGTGTGTCACAGTTACGGCGAGGTGTAAGTGTGTCGCACACTACTCGTTGTAATTGGCTCATCCCAGAGTTGATAGCTCTCGAAATGAAGGCACCTCATTAAACACGAATGAACTTGTTGCTATGTGTTGCAGTAATTAATTATGTATGATATGTGCACTGCAGTCCCCTGAGACCAGAACGCAATTCAAACGTGTTGTATGCGTCAATTGTCCTGTGAGATATCAGTGCATACCAGACCACATATTGTAATTACTCAAAACTGCAGTACTTAGCAAAATAATAAGGACATCATGATAGAAAATAAACAGAATCTTCTTCTTCCTAGCATTAATCCCTTGCGGGGTCTGCTACTTTGCTACATCTCCTCCACTTCTTTCGGTCGTTGATATCTTCTGGTGTTAGACCAACAGCGTGCATGTCAGCCTTGATGTTGTCAGTCCACCGCTTTGCAGGTCTTCCACGTGGTCTTGTTCCACCTGGGTTGATGTGGAGTGCTCTTTTAGCAACTGAGTTTTTCTGTCTTCTCATGACGTGACCGTACCTTCTCGACAATTGGTGCAACACCAAATCTTCCCCGGACGTCTGTGTTCCTTGCGGGTCAAATCGGGTCAGCCCCATAGACCATCGGAGCATCTTCATTTCCATCGTATTCAAAATTTGCTCATGTTGTTTGGTCATAGGGCGACATTCAGTCCCATAGATGGCTGCTGGGCGTACTACAGACTTATAGACCTTTGCCTTTAAATGCAGAGGCATCTTTTTATCACAGAGAACTCCAGTGACTTGTCTCCACTTGAGCGAGGCTGCGTTTACCCTCATCCGAATATCAGGAGTGGCGTCACAATTTGAAGTGACAGTGGACCATAAGTACTTAAAATGCATGGTCTTCTGCAGATTTTCTGTGCTAATACTGATGGTACCTCTAGTTTGGGGGCCACATTACAGGTATTCTGTCTTCTGGATATTGAGGTGTAGTCCATTTTCAGCCAGTCTGTCGTTCCACGTTTGAACCCTGTGCTGGAGTTCAGGGCGGGATTTTTGGGCACGTACCACATCATCCGCATAGAGAAGGGTCCAGGGATGTGAGGTCTGTATGTCCGCCGTTGCTGTATCCATGCAGAGGATGAATAACAGTGGTGATAGAGCAGAACCCTGATGAACACCCACAGTGATTTCAAAAGGTGGGGAGACTCCAGCTGGCCTACGAACTACACTAGTGGCATTGCGATACAGAAGTTGCACCCAGCTTACATATTCCTCAGGGACTCCATGGCAACGAAGAGCTTGCCAAATAAGATCATGAGGGATACGGTCAAAAGCTTTCTCTAAATCGAGAAATGCCAGGTGTACACTCCGCTGCCTCTCTCTGTGCTTTTCCATTAAAAGGCGTGTGGCATGGACAGCATCGATGGTACTGCATCCCTTAACAAACCCACACTGGTTTGGTGTTACAGTGACAATATTTCTGAGTCTACAATCAACCACACGCTCAAATATTTTAAACGTATGACAGAGGAGTCGAATAGGGCGATAAGTTGAGCAGTCACCCACATCACCTTTTCCCTTCCAGATTGGAAGTGTTATGCTAGTTGTTCATGCATGGGGAAGTTGGTTCTCAGCAATGATCCGGTTAAAGAGTGTGGCAAGGAATTCTGAGGCAGGCCTTCTTAGAATTTTCCATATTTCCGTCGGTAAGTCATCTGGGCCAGTTGCTTTCCCACTCGTTATCTTGCTAATGGCAAGCATTACTTCCTCCAATTGGAGGAACGGGTCCTAAGGTAGGATCAGGACTTGCAATTGGTGGGTGTGGAAATTCTTCGTTGCAGATGCCAAAAAAGTAGTCTGCCCAACGTTGGAGGATAGATTGCTGTTCTCGTAGTAGCTTAGCGTTCGCATCCTTGATATGCATGACATGTTCAATGTCCTGAGTTGAACGCTTACGGGACTTAGCAAGACGATATACATTGTTTTCTCCTGAGGGTGTGTCAAGCTGGTCGTACAGGTATTGATAATAATTGTCCTTTGCAGGAACTACTGCTCTTTTTGCTGCTGATTTCAGGTTACGGTATTGCTGGAGGTCAGTATCAAGACGCGAGTTCCACCAAGTCTTGTAGGCCATCTTATAGAAAAAACAAGATGTTCAGTAAAGAACATATAGCCTACTTTCTCCTAAATGCATGGGTATTGTTATAACTCTTTGTCCTTTTCAAGGAGTATGATTGAATGTTGGTTGTAGTAGCTTGTTGAAATACAACGTGCTATAGGGATATTAAACATGAATATGAGGTGCCCTTTGCTAGTGCTACCTCTGTACCAAATTTCGTTCAATTCGGTTTAGCCGTGTTTGAATTGATAGGGGGAATCGATTTGCACACATACTTGGCCACCATCTGCAAACTATTGGGCTGATGTTCTTGCAGTTTGGTCAGAATATGTTTCCCACATAAAGATATGGTGTTGCAAAATTTGGTCGAGACTAGATTATTAGGTTGGTCGTAATTACATTTTAGCTTTTAACATTTGGGTGGCCGCGATTACGTTTCCGTCAAGATAGCGGTGATATAAAACATGACACTGAGGTGCCTCTTGCTAGTGCTACCTCTGTACCAAATTTCGTTCATTCGGTTCCACCGTGTTCGAATTAATAGGGGGAATCAATTTTGACATAAAGATGGCCGCCATCCGCAAACTATTAGGCTAATGACCTATTAGATTGGTCAAAGGATGCTCCCTCCATAAAGGTATGTTGTTGCAAAGTTTGGTAGAGATCGAATGGTTATGTTAGTCGTAATTTGATTTAAGCTTTAAACATTTGTGTGGCCGCTATTACGTTTCTGTCAATATGGCGGCGATATTAATCATTACACTGAGATGCCCTTTGCTAGTGCTATCTCTGTACCAAATTTCGTTCCATTCTGTTTCACCGTGTTTGAATTAATAGGGGGAATCGATTCTGACACAAAGATGGCCGCCATCCGCAAACTATTGGCGAATGACCTATTAGATTGGTCAAAGGATGCTCCCTCCATAAAGGTATGTAGTTGAAAAATTTGGTTGAGATCGGATGATTAGGTTAATCGTAATTTGATTTAAGCTTTGAACATTTGTGTGGCCGCCATTACGTTTCCGTCAAGATGGCGGCGATATAAAACATGACACTGAGGTGCCTTTTGTTAGTACTACCTCTGTACCAAATTTCGTTCCATTCTGTTGCACCGTGTTCGAATTAATAGGGGGAATCGATTTTCACACAAAGATGGCCGCCATCCGCAAACTATTACTCTGGTGACCTATTAGTTTGGTCAAAGGATGCTCCCCTCATAAAGGTATGTTGTTGCAAAATTTGGTAGAGATCGGATGATTAGGTTAGTCGTAATTTGATTTAAGCTTTGAACATTTGTGTGGCCGCCATTACGTTTCCGTCAAGACGGCGGCGATATAAAACATGACACTGAGGTGCCTTTCGTTAGTACTACTTTCGTACCAAATTTCGTTCCATTCGGTTGCACCGTGTTCGAATTAATAGGGGGAATCGATTTTCACTCAAAGATGGCCGCCATCCGTAAACTATTACGCTGATGACCTATTGGTTTGGTCAAAGGATGCTCCCCCCATAAAGGTATGTTGTTGCAAAATTTGGTAGAGATCGGATGATTAGGTTAGTCGTAATTTGATTTAAGCTTTGAACATTTGTGAGGCCGCCATTACGTTTCCGTCAAGATGGCGGCGATATAAAACATGACACTGAGGTGTCCTTTGCTAGTGCTACCTTTGTACCAAATTTCGTTCAATTCGCATTCACCGTGTTCGAATTGATAGGGGGGGACAGACATTCAGAGTACACACACTCACACACACACAGACACACACTCACACAGACACACACACAGACTCACACACACACATACACACACACAGACAGACACACTTTTTTCGCCCTGTGTTGATCTCATAAGTCTACTTTCATTTTTTGCAAAAATCGAAAGTAGGCTAACAAGAAGTTCCGTGACGAACTAAAGAGCCTACTTTTCTTAAAATTTAAGATTCATGCCAATCATTACTCTATATGGATCTATCTAGAATAATGACGAAATTAAGTTGGTGATATCGAAATATCTAATTAGTTCGAAATACTGTATAGCCTACCTGGCATAATGAAGCCTAATAGAGAACTACAGTTGGCAGCCCTGGTGACTGAATATATTCTTAATTCCATCTCTTAAGGTAAAGAATACAAAATTTGGTTGAAGTCCAATGGATAGCATGGACGTTACATGCAGTTAAACATCGGATCGAACAGCGCGCGTAAAATCATGTTGGCAACAATGACATGCATGTATTGGTCAGATATAATCTGAAACAATATGATCTACTGTTGTGTCAATTTTGAATGAAATCCATTAGTTAGTATAGAAGTTACTTGCATTTTAATATTGGACCTATCAGCAGGCTTAGAATCATGTTGGCAGCACTGGCGTAGGCCAATATTAGTTACTCCAAATTAATCTAGAATGCCAGGTACTATACGTGCGCAAAGTTTAGAGCTATTGGCTTGCATACTTTCTGATATATTGATATTAGGGTAACAAAAATAGAGACAGTATTTATTAACAGTTGGCAGCCCTGGTTGCTCCTAAATATAGCCTATGCATAGTCATATATGTTATGGTACACATAACACACACGAAATTTGGTTGAAATCCAAATGATAGTATAGAAGTTACGTGTATTTAAAGTTGGACCTCTCAACTGGCTTAGAATCATGTTGGTAGCACTGACGTATATAAGTTACTCCAAATTAATATAGAATGTCAGGTACTATGCGTGTGCATAGTTTAAAGCTGTCTGCTTGCATACTTTCTGATATATTGGTATTTGGATAAAATAAATTTAGAGCATTTATTAAAAGTTGGCAGCCCTGGTAGCTCTTAAGAATACGTTCAGTCATGTCTGTGTATGTACACATAGTACATACGAAACTTGGTTGAATTCCAATTGATAGTGTAGAAGTTTTAGGCATTTAAAAATTAGACCTATCAGCAAGCTTATAATCATTTTGGCAATACTGCCATGTATGGCCTCCTGGAAATTAAACTGCAATATTATTATCTATACGTGTGCCAATTTTTAAATAGCTCCCATTCATACCTTCCAAGATATCCAACATGGAGCTCAAATTTCAATTGCGATTTTTCGGCAGTTGGTAGCACTGACATCATTTTCAAATATGGCGGTGAGATATTCAGGTATAGATCTTTACTCCTAACAAATTTTGTTTCGATTACTCCAGCCGTTTAGGAGTTGATAGGGGGGGGGGACACACACACAGCCAGACAGACAGACAGACAGACAGAAGGACAGACAGACAGACAGACAGACAGACAGACACACATTTCCCCGATCTCATAAGTCTACTTTTTCCTCATTTTTGAAAAATGAGAAAAGTAGGCTAATAAACAGAATAATATCAAAAAAAGATACGAGCCTTACAGTAGTCGCATATGATGTGTTACATCTGGCATGTTATCCTACCCGTATACTACACAGCTTGGACATTCTTAAAATGTTAATTTACACTCCATTTTCATACTGGTACCATGATGAATGAATAGATTGAATTGGAGATATGCTACTGCCACATTTGTGGCGCAGCGGTCAAGCTGTTAGTCTCTCACCAAGGTAGACCGGGTTTGATTCCCGGTCAATACATGTGAGATTTTGGAATTGAAATGACATGTCCTGTGGTTCGCATTCCACGTAAAAGGGAGGTACCGTGGATCATGATCGTGAGATTAATGGACACGCAAACCTACAAGCTTCCTTCCTTCCTTTTACATTAATAATTCATAATAAGAAAGTGACACACAACGTCGACAGTACTCTCAAATACTGTGAGCACATTCCTCAGTAACTATAACATCCATTATTCTCAAGGCTCTCATACAGTTCGTCGTAAACAATCAAAACATAGCGTCCTACGATCATGAAATGACCTAGTCTCACATATGATGGAAATACAGCTTTTATTCCACTCATATAACAACATTCTGTTATGCATTTAATATTTGACTACTCACCCACAGCTTGACAATAATGCCGCTTACTTAAATGTCATTTGTCGTCTTTGTCCTACCCCATGTGGTATTCAACCTTGAACGTGAAGCTTCATAAACTGCTCAATGACAAATGAAAGTCGGAGAAACATTTGCCACTGTGCTCGTCAAACCAGAGCCTGCTAAATGCACTGCCTACTGTATTGCCATAACATTCTCGCGCTACAGAGCACACACTGCCTTGTTTCCAATACACACATTTTCAATTGTACATCCAGCTGGCAGTCCGTGTTCCCTTCCGTCCGATCCACTTCCGTTCGATCCACTGCCGCCCGATTCACTTCCGTCCCATTTTTCTGGAAGTGCGTCTTCACTTCCGTCCGATCCACTTCCGTTCGATCCACTTCCGCCCGATTCACTTTCGTCCCCAATTTTCAAAATCACTCCCACAAATCTATCCAGCAACCGAGCGGAAAGATGTTACACATCAATAAACAGGTATCAGTCCAAAATCACAGACAAGATCATCAACCCAAAATCACAGGCAAGGACATCAGCCCAAACTCACAGACGAGGTCCTCAGCACAGACTCACAGACAAGGTCCTAGTAAAAAATACTCAGTGTTATTTCGACGTTCAGTAGTCACTTGGAGCACCTTACATCCTGATCCGATCGGGGCAGAACACTGTATAGCCCGAGCAGGACAATAGTCCATATTGTATTCAAGAGCTCTCTGCACGTAGTAGTCTACAGTTAATTTTAGTGATTGTTATGAGCAAGCTCCAGATTCTTATATTCTGACCCATTTTAATCGTTTTAATATTCAAAGGTTGGTTGGTTCCTCAGTTTAGGGGCTACGACAACGCGGTCGTGTAGCCCCGTGTACTTTAGGTATGTGTAGAATCTGTCTGATAACCGGTGTTGTGATGGCTGTATTAGTGTTTGTTATCTGTAATATAGGTAAGGACTGCAACGATCAATTTTCAAGTAGTTCCTACTTTTGCTACTAAATGCTTCCGTCAACGACATCTAGATGCGAACTTGGTTACTAGATTCCACCACAACCAGCACCTTGCGACGAACGTTCGAACTTATAGAGCGTTTACAAATCTAACCTACAAGTATTCAAAAGGTTTAAAAACAGAATGTAACTCTTGCATAAAAGACTTTGTTACTTTTATTTATATTTGAATTGCAACCGAATGGCCACAGCAGGTTACCACCCTACCAAGGAATTGTTACCGCTAGTCGTTGAGCGTGGCTGTTGTGTATACATTACGTCATCTCGCCACGTTATGGCTGCTGCGGGCGGTTGCGGGGCAAGAGGGGTATCGCATGTACAGTCATACAATGAGAACATACCACACAGCGCACGACCCAGCACGAACTATGCACACACACGACATGCGATGAGGTTTTTCTGTCGACGACTGAACGTCACTCGCAGGCGTGTGGCTGGGCGGCGCGCATTAGTTCCGATTTCCGCCACCGGTAACAATTCGCTGGCAGGGTAGTATTTTAATTGAACGTCCGTGGGCTCCCAGCAAGTTCAATTTCAAGTAGTTCAAACTTTGCTTACCAGACGCAACTGTCGCGGCGAACGTTGGAACTTAATAGAGCGTTTCTAACCGGCCAAATATAACCTACAAATTTTGCTACACACTACCAATTTGCTACTTTTAACTAATGGCAACGTGGACATACTCATTGTTACGAATTCTCGTTACTTATGCAAGTGCTAGCAAATCAATGTCTCCGTTTGATGATTCAGTGTAAAGCCTTCAACAAACGGTTCTCAACAGCTTTCTGTTTCAAAACGTTTCTTAGTATTTCATTGTTTATTAACAGGACTTTGTCTCTTAATGATTAAGCTTCAATACAATATTAACACAGTTTTTTGGGTCTTCAGTCTTTTGAGATTAGATCTGTTATTAGTTTTCTGAATGCGAAGAACACTAAACATTCATCGACAGTTTTGCGAGATGTACGGAGAAAATGCGATGAGTGATTCAATGGTAGGAGATGGATCCCACAGTTCAGGTTTGATGCAGCACTCCAAACCCCTTGTCCTGAGGTAATCGTTCCGCCTCTACATAGCTACCTCGCCTTACATACGAGGCAATTTGGTTCTAACCCTGGATTAATCCTACAGTTCTTTTTCTCGACCCTTCCTTCCAACACTAAGTTAGCTATTCCTGGGTGTCTTAGTACGTGTCCTACCAACCTATCTATTCTCTTCATTAGAAGTCATCAGAAACATCTCTCCTCTCCAAGTTTCTTTAATACCACTTAATTTGTTATTCTAACTATCCATCTGATCTTCATCATTCTCCTGTAACACCACATTACAAATGCATCTATTGTACTCTTTCCTGCTGCGCAAACAATCCAAGTTTCACTATATACATGTATATAAGTGCTTTACGTTCCATTTCTTCCGACAATCTTAATTCAGCGGAAATTTAAATTACTAGCTTCGGAGCAAGTTTACGAGCTAGTGAGCGAGCCTATTTCTCCAGATTCGGCCAGCATCCAACTGTCGAGTCCTGTCGAGTTAAGACTTCAGAGAGGAGTGTATGTGTTTGGAGATTCCCTGTTCACCTCGGATTTTCTGAATTGCTTCTGGGACCTGCCGTCCGTGCACCTTTTAAGCTTATGCTGGGTAAACCGTTGAAGATACCGAGTGAAGCCGGGGCGGGTTGCTAGTTTTAAAAAAATGTCTGTTCTCCTAGACATGACTGGCAGCGAGGTGTAGCGGAAACGTTCTCGCCTGCTGTGTCCAAGGTTGCTGGATCGAGTCGTGGTGCAGTCAGTTGGCATTTGACAGTACACAATTGTGAGGAAGGCGTTTAAGTAGATTTACTGGACGTTAAAGATCCTCTTCGGGACAAAATCCGGTACCCCTGCGTCTCTAACAACCACAGTATTTAAAAGGGACGTAAAACTAATAACACTATTATAATTAAAATTATTACAAAGTAATTAAGCTTAAGCTTAATTATCACCTTAATTAGCTTGCCACGGTGGGTGAGTGGATAGCGTGTCGGTCTACTAACCCCAAGATTGCAGGTTCGCTCCTGGCCGTGGTAAGTGATTTTTGAAAGGCGGCAAAAATACGACACGCATGTCGTACGAGGTTGCCATGTCAAGGAACCCATTTGAATTCAGTAGGCCATGTTCATAATGGCAAAATTAATATCGGGAGTTTCCGCCAACACAAAGTTCCTCATTTCTCTACTAGAAAGCGCTATGGTGTTCAAGGAGCTTAGTTATCTAACCTCCTTGAATATCATCGTGATTCAAGGAACAACGAAATTCAACATGCAAGCTACCCTCTGGGTGTCAAATTACAAAGCTTGCACCAGGCACCCAAGGCCATACGTTATTATACAATTTCGTGTCCAGTTCAAGCTCTTTTAACCCTTACAGAAGATGTTTGGGAACCACGCCAGTGTTTGAGATGACTATTGGTACAATTCGAACTCTCTTAACCGTCCATTGCTTCCTGATAGGTTCCACCGGCTCCAAATATTTGGACACTTTATTAGCATGTTTAGCTTACAGGTTGTGGGTATTAGGCTATTATAAATAACTTAATTTAATTTATTTATTTACTAGCCACCCGACCCGGCTTCGCCCGTGAACAGTAAATGAATGCATTACGTGCACTTTTCTTTCCAATGTCAATGAACAACGACCAATATCCGTTTTACGTCTCGGCATGATGGTTTCAAATCACTGATAGGACTATTAATTATATTATCATGGAGATAGCATGTGCAACAAATTCTTGTCAGACGTAATTTTAGAATGGAGAGGTGCATGAAACACAAATCCCCCTTCCGTCCAATCATAACTTGACTGTGAATTTTGCGGAACGAAACGTTCACAGGCGAAATGAAGAAAAGCCGAGTTGCACTTCCAGGGAAACTACAAACACAACCACTCTTCTCTAAAGTTTTTAACTAAACACGAATCGACAGTTTGCAGCTGGCTGTATCTGGGGCAATAAGTTCGTCCGCTAGCTAAGCTGTAACTGGGATGATAGACTCGCCCCTATCTAGCTCGTAAACTGTCGCCTCAGTAACTGAATGGAGATTGTTGGAAGAAATGGAAACGTAAAAACACTTATACATGTACTAGGCGATGTATTGAAGATAGAGATATGCTCTCCCGGGATTTTTTGTAGAACTTTTCATGCTGAACAATTATTACACTCATAGTATATAGATATTTTTAACGGTTTGCCCAGCGTAAGCTTAAAAAACGCACGGACGCCAGTTTTGTCGACCTTTTCACTGAAATCGTTAGTGCTTGACTTGCTTTGGTCATAAATAAATTATATTCTACAGAAACTTTCTTCGAGATATCTTTTACAGAATGGTGAAAACCGCATCAAAATCCATTCAGTGGTTCTCGAGATTACCCGTGATGTCCAAGAATCGGGGACATTATTTTATACTAAGTAGAGATTATACGCCAATCAGTATAATTTAATATAATATAATCCCCCTTCCGTCCAATCTTAAATTGACTGTGAATTTTGCGGAACGAAATGTTCACAGGCGAAATGAGAGTTGCACTTCCAGGGAATGGCGAAGTGAATGAAACTCAAATCCCCCTTCCGTCCAATCTTAACTTGACTGTGTTTCACAGGCGAAATGAAGAAAACTCGAGTTGCACTTCCAGGGAAACTCCAAACACAACCACCCTTCTCGGAAGTCTTAACTCAACATGACTCAACGGTTTGCTGCTGGCTGTATCTGGGGCAATAGGTTCGCCCGCTAGCTAGGCTGTAACAGGGATGATAGACTCGCCCTTAGCTAGCTCGTAAACTGTCGCCTCAGTAGTTGAATGGACATGGTTGGAAGAAATTAAAACGTAAAAACACTTATAGTGGGCGATGTATTGAAGATAGACCTATGCACTCATGGACTTTTTTGTAGAACTTTTCATGCTGAACAATTCTTACACACATAGTATTTAGATATTTTTAACGGTTTGCCCAGCGTAAGCTTACTATGCGCTCGGACGCCAGGTTTTTTTTCGACTTTTCCACTGAAATCGTTACTGCTCTGCTTCCTTTGATCATAAATAAATTATTTTCTACAGAAATCATCCTCGAGATGTCCTTTACAGAATGGTGAAAACCGCATCAAAATCAATCCAGTGGTTTTCGAGTTGACCCGTAACATCCAAGAATCGGGGACTTTGTTTTATACTAAGTAGAGATTAAATACAATAATTGTATTATTGATAGTACATTAATGTGTTATCACTCACGAATCTCGCGGCATATATAGTACTGAATATCTCTGAAACATATTAATTATTATTTACAACATATATACAGATTGTATTTCAATACAAGAGTGCAAGCAAAAAATATGTTGTTTTTTTTTCATTTTTTTTAATGTATATATTTTAATCATAATTATTGTTGTTTTTTGGATTTTTTTGTTGTTTTAATATTCTTTCGTTTCCATTTAATATATAATTTGATTTAATTTGTAATTAGGTGATAATGAGAAAAGTATTAATGAAATTAATTAAAGACACAAATAGTTACACCATAGTAGTTATAACAATAATATTAATAATGTTATTGGTTTTACGTTCCTTTTAACTACTGCGGCTTTTAGAGACGCCAGGATGCCAGAATTTTGCCCTGAAGGGGATCTTTAACGTGACAGTAAATCTACTGTCACCAATCCCTAGCCAGCTGATTGTGCCAGGATTCGATCCTGCAAACTTGGGACCAGCAAGTGAGATCGTTACCGCTGAGCCACACAGCCAGTATATAATTATTATTGTAATTATTTTTGTTATTGTTATTATTTTATTTATTATTTTTATATTATTATAGGCCTAGTCCTAGACATGTTCACTAATGATTCGACGTTTCAGTGTTGTGGTAAAATGAGGTTGACTTATTAAATGCCTCCACAATTAATTTTGGAATGGTCCCTCTTGCCCATATCGTTAGCCCAACACCCTCAATATTTCCAATGAAGTACTGTAGGCTACTTTTGTTCAGCATCATCTTTAAACCCAAGTCAGCTCAAAAATTACACTGCTTTCCTTTCTTCTGTCAATGCAATGATATCCTCATGATGCCCTATGTTCGCATTTCCGAAAGCTACTAAAGCCGGCAATTTATTCATTTTAGCTTGTAATTTTTTGAGAGACAAAAAGTTTAAAGTTTAGCTGTCTATTAACCTAGCTTATTTGACATGTGGTCACGTGTTTCCTATGTGGTATCATTTGGGTCTAGATTGACCATTTTGTTAAATGTTTACGATCTTTTTCACTTACTTGTTCTGCATTTACGCCTGTTTGGTTTTAAGACATTTTCTTTAGGCCAGTTACAGTTAAAATATTTCTTCCAATCTTCATTATTGCACCGATTCAAATAACAGCCATGTTGTTGCCATACCTTTCGTTTCTATTTCAACGCTTCTCATTGGTTGCTGTAGTAGAGCCGACCAATCATGTCTCCTGATTCTTCGAAGTTTCCAGAAACTCCTCGTCGGAGCTCCTATATAACACCGGCAGTTTGAACCTTCTACACACACGTTGCCAACTTGGATACTTGTTGTCATCATGTCAAATTATTTGACATCGTAACATTGTAACGTATTTGAAGTCTACGAGCTATTCTACACTTCGACACGATTTCGCTGTCTAAACAGAACTTCCTACGCCATGGGATTTTAACAAATTTCATCACCTACTGACACTTTGTGTCTTATTGTTTTATGGGTCTCGGCTGGGATGCCGTAAGGTCTTAGTTTCTTCGAAATACTACAAGTCAGGTAATGTATTGTGACCATGCCTAACTTGGGCAAAAGCGTGTTTCTTCGAGTCAGCATGCACTTTTAGCAAAGCTTCGCTAACTTTTAAACTGCTCCTCCTGGAGAGGTAGCGTTGTTATTGACCTGCAAGGTCTCTGTAATTTTAGCGGTCTGGCTGCTTGTGTTTCAAGTGTCATATGCATCCATCGCTGCAAGAAACAAAAGATAAGTAAAAGTGTTTCTTTGAAACTTTTCAAGATAGAAGATCATCGAGATCCTCATTTAAAACTGGATTTCAATCATTTTCCGGGCTCTGTTCTCAGGCCGCACTTGTGCAGGGAGATTTGTTTGCTGGAGTGGGGCCGGCGACCGGCTACCAGGTGCGCGCGCCTTCCGCCAGCCAACTGAGCTCGCACAGCGAATTGCGCGCCGGTGGAAATCGTAACAAAGTACATTACTTGATGGTAAATTCACCAGCATATCATAATTAAAGAACTTACCTATCCACAGGAAAAGCTGAGAGTGTTCTCCTTCAACTAACAGACAGGCGTTGTACCGTGTAAATAAAATAGCGTTTGCACGTTGTAATTCCCTTCTGTCGTGAGGGATATCTGCTGCCGTATATTGTTCTCCAGCTCAACTAGGGTACGTTTTTTGTTTGTTCGGATCGCCAGTTTGTAGCTGCTTCTATGCGGACAGCCATGGGGTGAGCTACAAGTACCGTCGCTTGTGTTGTTAGTTGTCTGGGGAGGAAAGTTTGAATGTAAGGACGGGGAGTTGGAAGGTAGCGGCTGTGGCCTATAGTTAGGGAACAACCCCGGCATTTGCCTGGAAGGAAGATGGGAAACCACAGAAGACCATCTTCAGTGTTGCCGGCGGGGGGATTCGAACCTCCTCACCTCCCGGATGTGAGAGACTGCCAGCAGCCTTGCCATAACGACCACGGCTAACTCACCCGGTAGGGTACGGGTAATCGATCTGAACACTTTGTATTTAAAATTAACCCACAATTGAACATCAAACGTGCTTAGGTCCGTACTTCTATTAAGTACAGTGGACACGCAGGTGGGTACAGGAGTAGATACTTAATGTAACGATGTAACTTCCAAAGTTATTGTCTGTCAGCTGAAGGAGAACATTTTTTAGTATCTTCTGTGAAAAGATACTGGTGATGGGAGGTCATCCAGATTCCCAAGAAATAAAAAAAAGATACAGTCAGTCTGAGAGACTAGACTTTATATCATTTCAAATGACGCATGCTACAAATGTTACACGTGTTAGAAAGGCTCAGGAGGGCTCGCAGGACTCTTTCAACAGACTCCATTACCCATTAACTTAGGCTTCCCGCGCGGGCCGGGGAGAGCGGGAGGTGCACTCTGCTGCATGACATCACGCACTCGCGGTCTCCGTATCGCATAACGCCAGACCCCAGGAGTAAACTCAGACTCAACAGACTCCAATACATTTTAACTTAGGCTACCCGCGTGAGGAACGGAGAGCGGGAGGTGTACTCTGCTGCATGACGTCACGAACTCGCCGCCTCCGTATCGCATAACGCCAGATCCCAGGAGTAAACTCTGACTCGGTGCATATGCACTGAACAACATGATGACGTCACACACGCCGTAACCGTAACGCATAACGGTAGACCAAAGCATAACGATGAAGTCAACAAGATCATTTGAAATGATATAAACATCTGTGCTCTTTAATTAAATCTTACAGCTGTTGTTTATGTTACCTTCTTATCTGTGCGATGACACTACACACCCTCGTTGATGTAAGTTTAGTGACTTAATGACTTTAATGACCCTGATTAGCTCGCCTCCGCCTCACGCAACCGTGCGGCCCCAGCTCAGTTGGCTGGCGGAAGGCGCGCGCGCCCGGCAGTCGGCCGCCGGTCCTGCTTCAGCAAAAGAATCTCACTGTATAACAGGCTTTTTCAGCCTTCTAATTCTGCTTAGTTTTTTTCCTATTTTTTATGACTTTCAGTTCGCCTTATGAAGTTATATGAATAATTCAACCGATTACTTAGTCTTTGAAAGGCGCTTTCTTGCCATTCACTTGTTGTTAAATCACTGCACTCTTGTTTGCCTTCGATGGTCTAACCCAGGAGGATGACAGTTCATAGGGAGCGCGTGGGTCGCGGTAAAGCTCTGCTCTGGTTGTTCTGCCAACCAATGAAGAATTAATTTTAGCGCTACGGTTCCGTAGTTGGCACTCATGAACGCTCACATCAAACCGACTGGCGGAAGCGGGAATGGTCTGTTTTGATTGATTTTCCTTGTGGTGTTGTTGTTTGTTTTGATTTGTTCAGTATTTTGATTATTTATTTGAATTGAATTGAGAGTCAATCATGCCCCTGCAAGGGAGGAAAAATTGCCAAGCACCGGGATGTAAGAATTATAATGATAGTAAGAAAAATACGGCAATTTTCATCTGCCTGGAGTTGACCATGTGTAAAACTAGTGGGCAATATGGACTACTCTCGAATAAAAATATATAGAGAATAAATGTGTGCATTTCATCTCTTGTCTGTTTTCTTACCCATTCTCCTTTGCATTGCAATAAAATTTGTGGTTTAGGGCTACGGAGAGGGGCGGGTGGCAGCGGGCATGCTAGGCCAAAAGTGAGGTTATGGCAATATAGTGTGCATTTGGACAGTTTTCTTTATATTAATCGAATATCCCAACAATTCTGTAAAGTAGATAGCAATATTTAATTAGCCTAAAGGTGAATTAAGCTCTAGAAAGGCATAACTCTGTCCTTAGTGACAAATCTATTGCCAACATGGATATATATCAAAATGTATTATTTTCCTATCTGGACGTATATTTCAGCGCCTAGAGAAAAGCGCAGTTATGTTTGTGTTATTTTCATGAAAATCAATAACTCATCGCAGGACATACTGTTCAATTACGTGTAATAAAGGCTACTTTCATATGGCATTTTACTTTTTATGTTGCCAGGCTTGCCGGAGCAGTACATAGCCTCAGGCTAAATGCATAAATATGAATATAACAAAAGAGCAAAATTCAATGGACAACTGACAATAAAGGATAATATATGAAACTGAACTCAGTATTTGATTAACAATTAGATTTAACATAAATCCTATAACCAAAAGTGACGAATCTCTAATAGTTTACATGATCCTTGGTCTAACCTCTAATGAATACACGTAGCAATTACTTCTTTTTTCTATTCCTGTTCACATATCGACTGGTTTGTGCCATCATTCAACTTGCATATAACGGCATCACTTGGATTTACTTTGGATTTATTGGAGTTTTGAGATTTGGCCCTCGAACACAATAAAGACATTTCTAGCTAACCATTACCTTGGTTAAAGCTATACTTTTGGATTGAACAGTGTTTCGAATCAGGGTCCTCAAGCACCCTCAATTCTTCTATTTTTGGATTCAATCTTAATTGGTATTCTTTGGGTTATTCAACCCAAGTATCTACCGACAGTAGTGGCTACGCTGGCTAAAGCGCAGCATTAGGTCATGGGGCCAAGCCCTCTGCTGACTCGATAGACGCGTGGGTTCGAGCCCCACCGTCGGCCGTCCTTGAAATGGTTTTCCGTGGTTTCCCATTTTCAACACCAGGCAAATGCTGGGACGGTACCTTCTGACAGGCCACGGCCGCTTCCTTCCACATCCTTGCCCAGTTTCATTCACCATCATTCATTTCATCTCTCATTAACTCCTCTCCTGAGGTTGGCGTCAGGAAGGGCATCCGGCCGTAAAAACCATCGCCACAAAGACTTCCATCGCATCTCATCCCCGACCCCGTTGGAAAAACGGGAATAATAAGGGGTAGACATACATACATACATACATTCAACCCATCTACCCCTTTACTTCACTTCGTTGTCTTTCAAACGTTTTGGGATTGTGCCCCCAAGTGTTGGGAAGTAGAATACAAAGTTACATTCTAGCATCTTGGGCTTAGGCCCCAAGTGCTAGATTTTCATTTCTACACATTGCAAATTGATTGCAGGTACCAGTTGATACTGTGTTCGTCAATGTTGTTTGGAACTTCGTTCCTCCTTGTTAGGAATTTATGTTAAATCTAATTGTTAATCAAATAATGAGTTCAGTTTCATATGTTAACCTTTATTGTCAGATGTTGATTGAATTTTTCTCTTTTGTTATATTCATATTTATGCACGATCAAAGTTATTAATAAATCTAATGCAACCAAGCAACTTGTTCTACCCTTTAACCGTTCTAATCTTACATTTCCGAAACCCTTCTTGTAAAGTTCAACTTAATTTTAGTTCAAGGCATTTTCTTGAGTTCTGTCTGATTCAGGAGGTCTTAATTCGAGCGATCCGTTCCACCCTGCAGCAACATATCGGGCTTGTGCATTCTCCTCCAAACCACAGAAATGACTAGCGTTCTTCGTTGTCACCCCGCAGGTCCGGATTCCATTCCCAGTGCTGCCAAGAAATTTTAATTCTGGTCTGAGGGTTGGAACGAGGTAAGTCAAAACTGAGAAGAGGAGGTGTCGACTCCCATCTTGGCAATCCTGGAAGTGGTTTCCCGTTGATTGCCCACTCTACTCCAGGCGAATGGTGGGATGATTTCTAACCCAAGGCCTCGGCCGCCTCCTTCCCAATCATATGCCCAATGTTTACTCTTCCGACCTCCACTGACCTCACATGCGATTCCAGTGCACCTGCCAATAATTATCAGACTAGAATCTACTCCCAACGACCTTCTTGGCAGGAGTCTCAATACGCGCCCCTAGATCACGAAAGGAGGCCCACATGTTAAGTTACACTATAGCCTATGTGTATTTCAATCTAGAACGTAATAATTGTGTGCATCAACTGTTCATTAATTAATAGTTATTTTAATTTCCCGAATGAATCAGTTAACATTATAATTACTAACTGAAGTACCCATGCTTCGCTAGGGGTCATAAATTAATTAAACTGTGAAGGTTACAGTTAAAACTGGGGATAGGCGAGGTGCTGCGTGGAGGGAGATTAAGGATGGAACATTTTGACCAACTACACCGCTCGGTGTTGACCATGTTTTATAGCACAAATTTAGGTTTTACTCGCTAACTGTTGGAGATACACGAAAAGTGATAAGGGCCTTTTGGATAGAAAATTAAATTTTAAACCTCGTATATGCCGCCAAAGGTTTGCTACTTCTTAGCGTTCTCTTTATCTTTATCTTTGAAATGGAAATAGGGAAGTTTGAAACCAAAGGGTGTAGTGACGTCACTAAAATGGTCGCCATCTTTAAATAGTGCAAAGTATCGAAATCATCTACCTTCATGTAAAATTTCATGTACAGTTAAATAGGACCAGTGTTTCATGCGTGATTGAGTAATACACAGACACACAGACACACACCATCTCATTTTTATATATTAGTATAGATTTGTTATACTTGCATCCGGTTAAGTTCAAAAGGAACTCCCGCTATTTAGACTTGAGCATGCCTGTTAAGATTTTCTCCTTTACGTCCTGGGCTGGGCTGATCAATCAGCTTCCGAAGAGTCTGCACGTACTTCATATCAGGCGACACGGAACGTCGCGACGGCAGCTGCACGGCTTCTTACAAGTGAATTGGTGTGAACGACACTTCGAGAGCTAACCTACAAAGAAACAGCAAAGTTTCAGTCCTATAACCCCAATTTGTAACTCCAACTTTTAACTTCTCACAGTGTCACTTTCAAAATCAATACTATTAATATCTAATCAACCAATCATTCATTTTTGATTTGCCTATATAATGAGTGTGATGGAACTAGTAAATTGCCTTGATGACTTGACTGTTGCCTTCCTGTTCTACCCCCGTAGTTCCGCCCCTTAAAACAATAACTAACATAACTACCCAAATAACCAATTCACTGGGTTGTTTCTGGCGTTCCTCAGACCATTTATTGTCAGCTTTCTTCTTGAGTTACTCAAAAAATATGTTTATTTGCTGATGTTCTGTAGGCTTCGCGATTTTGAATGATCTATTTTATGATAATAAGCAAAAATATTTCCATAGTGGTTAATAATGACGATGTCGGTTGGTTGGTGGGTTGGTTGGTTCCTCAGTTTAGGGGCTGCGACAATGTGGTCATGTAGCCCCGTGTACTTAGGGTGTGTGTAGAACCTGTCTGATAACCGGTGTTAATTGTGATGGCTGTATGTTCCTACTTTTGCTACCAAATGCTATCGTCAACAACACCTAGCCGTGAACTTGGCTACTAGATGCCACGGCAACCACCTCCAGGCGGCGAACGAAGAAACTGAAAGAGCTTTAATTAAATCTAACCTATAAATTTAGCTTCACACAATTGTAGTTAGTGGAAGGTTCTTTTACATGCCATAAATCTATGACATGGGCCCGTCGGCTTTACTTCCTCAGCGAAGGAAGGCCTAATGCTGCGCTTTAGCCAGCGTAGCCACTACTGTCGGTTCTTTTCCCTCCCTGTCTTTAATTTTTCTTATTCGTTTCGTTTGTCCTTATCTTCTTCTAGCCCGTAAGATTTGTAGATAGTTTTAGTTGTCGTTTCATTTTCACGAGCACACAAACTATTAGGGGCCGATAACGTAGATATTAGGCCCCTTAAAACAACAATTATCATCATCATCATGCAATATGTCATGTTTCGATCTACAGTTATGTTCTTAAGAAACATTTTTGGTTTCTTTTCAAAATCCTCATAACCCTTTACGAGCTAGCGGTCTCTATATTAACCACCTGTCATAAGGAGAATTTATGCTTTCAACGATGCTGATAGTTGAATCTTTAAGCCAAATTTTGGAGAATTTTCATGTCGAAGTGCAAGTATTTCTAAAAATCAAATATTATATACGCATCTACTTGACGTAATGTATTGGATAAAATTTTATAAAGTTTAAAACTAAAAACATTAACAATTAAATTGTAAAAATAAAATATAAATCATAAAAGAAATATAAGATTTAAAATAATAAACATAACTATAAAAGAATTATGACAATAATTGTAAAATTCAATTCGAAATTATTTAGTTAATTAATTCAATAACAATATCAAAATTAAATCTATAAGAACATAAATTGAAAATTAAAAATAAATATATAAACATTAAGATTGAGAAACAAAAAATAGCTCTTGAACTTTCTTATTCCGTCGCTGAATATTGTTGCTTAACTTGGCTTAACAGTGCTCAAATTGGACTAGTAGACACCCAGCTGAACCAGGCAATGCGTATCATTACAGGGTGCATCCGACCTACTAACACACACTGGCTTCCCACCCTAAGCCACATACCACCTCCATCCCTAAGAAGATCACAGTCAACAAGACGGACAGAGTCGAGAAGGCTGTGACTAGACAATGTTCACGAGGTTCGTGCTGCCGTACTTACATCTCATTTGGAAAGGTTTTTGGATATCACATTGGAGTGCGAATCGTATATCAAAGTATTCTAGATACCTACAACACTTTTGTAAGTATTATTCCTTATATTTGTGAACCTTACCGTAAGTTACGTGAAGTGGAAAATACACAACCTAAAACTCTGTTCTGATCAACCCAACATGGCCGCCGCCTCTGTTGATAGAGTTCGGCGTCTCTTAACGAACACAACGAATGATAAAACTTCTGACGTATCAACCCACCAAGTACCAAACCAACCAATGAATTATTATAATACTGTAAATATCCCTGATTTTAACAACAGTACATCTGGCACCCAAATGACAACTACAATAACTACCGGTACCAAAAAAAATCCAAGGTCAAGCTATTCTGCTATAGCTCAATCTCTCCCCTCCAAAGAACAAGCTATCGTAATTGAATCCCAAGATGGAATCAGTATCAAAGATTATGTGCTAGCTGTAGGAAAACTCACTAGCCCTAGCAACATTCGTTTTGTTTCACGAATATCGAATGGACGAATATGCATTTTTCTTTCTAGCAAGAATGTTGTTGAAGAGTTAATATTAGCAAACCCCAAGATCTTAATAAACAATGTATCTTTGGAAATACGACCACTCTTAACAAAAAACAAGCGTATTATATTATCAAACGTTTGTCCTGTAATACCCAACTATATAATTGAAGAGGAATTGTTAAACATTGGTGAGAAAATCATGTCTAAAATTACCCCTATCAGAGCAGGCTTATCCATCCCAGGTTTCTCTCATATTTTGAGCTTTCGAAGACAAATGTACATCCAAAATGAAGACTTCGATAAACTCCCTGCATCTCTCCAAATTGAATACGATGGCACTAACTACTGGATTTACCTATCATCTGACTCACCCACCTGCTTTATTTGTAAAACTGAGGGACATTTGGCCAAAGACTGTCCTACTAACAACTCAGTTCCAAATGATCAACCAACCTCTCAGCACGACATTCATGAAATTGACAAACCTAACCTCTCCAATTTTCCTAAACTACAAGAGAAACCACAAACAACAGAGATAAACCCCAAAAATGCAACCAGTACTTCCGACCTTCCTCCAACAAATTCACATGATGAAACTTCATCAGCTATCCTAAACTTAACTCAAAACCAAGATTGTAATGGTATTTCTCTCTCCGAAATTCCAATAGAAATAACAGTGCCTGAACATAGTGAAACATGTCCTGTCTCAACAACTGGACATTTCCCTGGATTTAAAAGACCAATGTCACACGCCAGCAGTGAAAGAACTGACCAAAATATTTCTAATAGCAACAGACCCAAAATGGACTCTTCTGAACAAATTGAGAATCACAAGGTAAATCACATTTCTAAGAAACCCAAGAAAGAACCACAAAAACCAACAATCAGCGATATGCTCCTTCCTGTGAAACAGGTTTTGGAAGCTGATCCATCAATAGCTCCTCTCAGTTACACACAACTCCAATCTTTTCTCGAAAATTCCCAAGGTGTCAAGGACGTGATGGCAATTGCTTTCAATTACACCCAAGACATAGAAGGACTCGCTAAAGCCCTACAGAAACTCTACCCCTACTACACCGATAAAAGCATTAAAAACAGAAGCTCTCGGATAGTGAAGAAATTACTGAAGTTCGTCAACCTAAGCGAAGACCAAATGGATAACAATGTTTCTCTAGACTATTCTAGCGATGACTAATCTCTCCCTCTATAATAATGGAAATGGATCTTTTGCTATTTTTTATCATACTTATGGCAACAACACTACTCCAATGGAATATCAACAGCTATCGATCCCAGTTAGAATTCCTACAACTCCTAATAAATAAACACCAACCACCCATTATCTGTCTCCAAGAGACCAACTTTCGGAACGATTTTGCTGCTAATCTAAGACTTTACAATGTGTATCATAAAAACAGAACTAATGCAAGTCATGCAAGTGGAGGAGTAGCTACCTATGTCAAAAAACAATATATACCTTAAAGAAATTTCTTTAAACTCCAATTTGGAAGCTGTAGCCGTCTCATTGCATCTACCTCCCTCTCTGTGTATCTGCAATATTTATATACCAAACAGTTATCTATTTCACGGAGATGATCTACGAAATCTTATCCGTCAGTTACCTAAACCATTCATTCTAGTAGACGACTCCAACAGCCATAACACGTTATGGGGCAGTCATCACTCCGATGCAAGAGGGAAGGAGATAGAAAAAATACTAGATGAATTTGACCTAATTCTAATGAATTCAACTGCTCCAACTCGTTTCGATATTGCTCATGGAACCTATAGTAGCATAGACCTAACTATCTGCACTCCGGAGATAGCAACTGGTTTTGACTGGTCTGTCTATTCGACGCTCCAAGGAAATAGTGACCACTTCCCCATACTGATCAATAACGACAACGCTCCAATCAACGCCCCGATACCCCAAACCCTTAATTGGAAATTAAATAAAGCACATTGGACGCAGTTCAATCATATAGTCAACAACCATTTAATTGGCCTAACCCATCCACATGACTTCCCTTCCAAACACATCAATGATATTGTTCAAGATTTTATAGAAGCAATAGTTAAATCTGCAAACCTTAGTGTTCCGAAAATAAAGATAAACCCGTGTAAGAAGACAGTACCTTGGTGGAACGACGCATGTAAGGAAGCTCTAAAGAATAAAAACCATGCTTTCTATGTCTTTAACAGAAAACCAACTCCTGAAAATAAAGCCCAATTTCAGAAATGTAGAGCAATCGCCCGAAAAGAAATTAAAGATAGCAAAAAGAACTCGTGGCTGACATTTGTTTCCTCACCAAATTCTCAAACTCCACAAAAAGAAGTATGGACTAAACTCAAACGTGTAAATGGTAAATATAACCAGTTCCACATTACTTCTCTCAGAAACCCGAATGATGGATCCTTCATAACCAACCCTCAAAACATTGCTTATAAATTAGCTGACACATTCTCCGAGATTTTTAGTGACCACAATTATGACCAAAATTTTCTCCATATAAAGAAAACCAGCGAACCTCTTGATCTAGAAAGAACCTCCTCCGACTCCAATTCTAATTTAAATGAACCTTTTCAATTACAGGACATGATTATTGAACTTGACAAATGTGGCAAATCCAGCCCTGGCCCAGATAGGTCCCTTATGAGTTCCTAAGACAGCTCCCACTAAACGCATTAAATTATCTTCTGGCTATTTTCAACTACATATGGACCTCTCAGACGTTCCCTGATCAATGGCGCAGAGCCATTGTTGTTCCAATACTCTAGCCAGGGAAGGATAACTCAATTGCCGAAAATTACCGTCCAATCGCTTTAACAAATGCAATGTGCAAATTAATGGAGAAAATTGATAACAGGAGATTACGATGGTATCTTGAACATATAAACTTTTTTAGTAATGTACAAACTGGATTTCGTAAAGGACGTTCAACTGTCGATACTCTCATAAGTTTGGAATCTGAAATTCGGGAGGCTTTCCTAAACAACCATCACCTCATAGCAGTTAGTCTAGATATTGAAAAGGCATATGACATGGTGTTCAAAGACCATGTACTTAAATCATTGCTGGAATATAACATTTCAGGAAAAATGCTTTATTTCATCTACAACTTCCTCAAAGATCGTAGAATTCAAGTTAAGACAAATGGCATTTTGTCACAGGAAGTTACAATCGACAATGGAGTCCCTCAAGGATCAGTTATCAGTGTTACTTTATTCCTGGTCGCAATAAACGGAATTGTATCCAACATCCACTTGCCAGTAAAGGCTTGTCTTTTTGCCGACGATTTGACCATATTCTGTGCTGGAAGAAATAGTTCAACTACTCAACAACTACTTCAAGAATCTTTTGAAAATATTCAACAATGGGCCAAGATTACTGGATTCAAGTTCTCCAAAACAAAGTTCAAATGCATAGTATTCTCTAAAAACAAACACTCTGTACTGTACCCGATACCTAGTTTAGGCTATCGGCTACGCCAGCAGACATTAAGCCGTAGTTGAGGTTTTGGGAAGAGTTAAGAAAAGATAGCGCCCAGATCGAGTCAAGAGGAATGTCAGGATGACGTAGTAGGTCTAGGATCAAGAAGGCACTGACATCCGTAAGAAGATGGAATTATGGATAGAATTATGAAGCTTTATTAAGATCTATATGGATTATGGTATTTAAACATCTTAGAAGAGGATATATAACATGCATTATATGTGGTAATAATTTAAAGGAAGTTAGATAACCCTTAAGTTATTTTATAACGGAATAGCCGAGATGATGAGGGTTCGAGATTATAATTGTGACGCGAGAGCATAGTGGTGGGGTGAACGCCACGTGTCTGCGCCAGGCAGATAAGAGTAAAGACAGTGCGGACACATGCAGTGGAGCTCTGTCAGCCGAGCAAGCAGGGTCGAGCTCAGTAGCGCAAGCCAAACGCATGGTGAAGGTCGCGTAGCGAACCGAAACTGTCACGGCAAAAGTGAAGGCGACAGTTTCAACATCACCGAGAAGCGAACGACAAGCAGGTCAATAAACCGGGCGGACTTGCCGAGCAAGCAAGCATAGGCGGCCGGGATGTTAGAACAGCATTACGAGTAGTTGGAGAACTTTATTCTAAGCTGCATTTCAACGCAGTCTGAACACAGTTTTCTGAATAACATTACGACTATGCTTTTCATAACGCATTCCAAGTAACATTAACAATTTCAAGCAAACGGAATGTTGTAAACATATGCACTGATGAACATTAGCTCGTGCATTAATGCATTTATTTCTTATACAGTTTTATAAATTACCGAATATGAACACAACTACAGGGTGTTTCATAAACTTAGACACTTTCACATAAAATTTTATTTTACGAAAGTGAGACTTATCAGTTATTGGAGATTGAACTTTCGACACTCAAACTGAACATTTAATGGAACAGTGGCGTAACGTAGAAGAGGAATAGGGGGTCCGCTGTTTCTATGAACTTTTTTGAGAGGATTTGGACAATATCCGCTATGGGTAACCAGAAGTTCATCATGTCAGAGTAAACGCAGATAGAGACGCGATGGCACCATGGAGCGATGGATTCGATTCCTGACGAGAGGAGGTCCACTAGCTGATTCACTTGGGATTTCGAAGGCAATCGTCATTGCATGGATGGAATGATATTCACGCCGATCTTTCGAGAAATTCATTATATAGGGAAAATCGACGATCTTGGAAATTTAATAACAGCTGATTATGAAAAGGTACTGTAAGAGTTATAATTACCTGATACGATTATTTTCATGAATACTGGGCACACATGTATATTTTTCTAATAGGAGTGATACGATTATTTAGACATGGTTTGACTTTATATGCTTTCGAATTTTTGCTAGAATATGGCGTGACCATATGATATGGCAGGCATCATTATACGAAATTCTCACCATTGGTTGGCTTTATTAAGCAGATGTTTGGTCTTTTAGACATTTTTCCAGCAAGGATATTTCTCATGAATAGATTTTTTTTGTGTAACGAGTATTTCGAACTCGTGATCTGCAATTGATTATCTAAAATTACTTCGTCAGTTCATTGCATACTAGCGAGTGTGTATTATTCATCAGTAGGGATTTTTTCCATTGGATTGTTTGGAGATATTAAGATGTTATTCACTTTAGTGAATGAATATCGCTATTATGCGACAACTAGAGACTTGTTGATTCCTATCTGGTACATTCACTCATATAGTCTTCGAGATGGGGTCTTTCGTATTTATACGATTGTATGGTGGTTACTCATCTTACCCATCGCTTAGGGCACTATCATGATTAGTCGACGGGGCGAGGTCTTTCGTATTTATACGATTGTACGGTGGTTACTCATCTTACTTGCCATTGAGGGACTCATTTTTATCATCCGAGTGTACATGAGATTGTAAGTGAATCAAACAAGGAACTACTAGTCACATATCAGTCGAACTTTTGTTAAATAAAGTAACGATAAATGTCAACAGGGTTACATTTGTAATTCTTGTTTGCCAATCCAATATTTTGTTGCTATACTCTTTTGAGAGTAATTTCAGTTTAACAGCTGTTACAGCTGATGCTTTTGATGATTTTTATAATTGTGTTTGATACCTTTGAGAAGGAGTTAAAGTAATTGAATCTTGTAAGATGAATCATTAATGGTCAGATTTATTTTAAGGCAGATCAGTATTGCAGATTTTGATATGAGAGATTATAGCACATTGGTGTTTTTCTGTGATGTGAATTATGAGAATTGTAAGAGAATTTATGCTATTTGAAAGCAAATCTTGAATTACTAAGGTAATATTTTTCCAATTGTTTAAGAAGTTGTCTAGATGTGATCAGATTAATTACAGTTATTGGAGATTGTGTGCGTTGATAATTTGAAGCCAGTTATATATTTTTTGTAGATCATGCAACATGGTTAAGTGAAGTTTGTGATAGGCATTTTGTAGAAGTTGCCATGTGATAGTTGCAACGTTGCTAATGTATTTTGAAGCAGACATGAGGTCGTCGTACCCAGTCTAGCGTAATTGTTGAGATTCATGCTGTATGTGCTGAATATTTATGGAGTTTTTGGGGAATAATTGTTGTATTCAAATGTGATATTTGAAGAATTGAGGATGTATAATGTCGTTGTGGATAGTTAGATCCAACGTGATGTCGTGAAGGCAATACTATTTTTTGGCATGAAAATTAAATACGAGATATAACTTGGAAGTGATAAAACTGTAAGACAACGTTCTATAACCCATATTAAACAATTTGTTAGGAAATTAAACAAATAAATAAAGTTGATAATACAAGATTTTCTGAGAATAATAATTAATGAAATAATAATCTGAGATTTAAGCATATTAATGATCTGACCTAATGAAATAAAAATCAGAATGACTAGATGAAATAATAAGAATCTAAATAACCAGAAGAATGAAATTTAAATAAGTTCATAAATTAAATTTTGGAATAAATCAATGAATTAAATAAATGGATGAATTAAAGATTGGATAAATAAACTGATTTAAGTAAATTAATAGATGATTGGATAGATGATGAATAACTGAATTAGAAGGTGATAATTATTTAAAGAAGCTGATGATTAATGAATTTATATGGAATTAAATAAATTTAATTGAGATATAATTTGAGGAATTGCAACTTGAGTTGAGGATTTAAATGATGTAATGGTGATGAATTAATGATTCTGACAGGAATATGTAGAATTTTGAGATGAGAATTAATGTGAGAAATATTTAATTTTTATGATGATAACGATGACCAATGAGCCATGAATTTTCTATAAATCACAAATAAGTAATTATGAATGACAATGTAAATAGTGTAAATTAATTATTCGATGTTTAGGAGCATTTGACTAACATGTTCAACATTTATATTATGCCATGCAAGCCATAAATTACGTGATGTTTAAAATATGTGATTATAATATGTGTATGTTTAGACAGATTAATAACTTTTTCAAATCCACATTTATGATGTTAAATTAAAGAGAAATTAGGTCTCAGGTTTCACAAATGTCAGTGACGAAAGACATAGTGCTACAGTGATCCTCAGAACCCAAGAGAGCTTTAGAGATTTTTCTGTTCTATGTGGATGAAATATTTTTGATTAGAAAGGAGATGGTTCGATTTTTGGACAATGACAATTTAACGTTGGCATTCGACCATACTCTCAGGTAGGAGTTATATTTAAAATGTCTGTCTGACTATCAAAGTGAAATAAATTTGTTTTTATCTTAGTTGTGATCTGATGATGGTGTGATTTTCCTTTTCTTTCCTTGTCTTGAGTAAGGCTTAACCGGAAAGGAAGTGGTTTGCTAGGAATTCAGTTGATGGCGCCCATTTATATTTGCATTATTTCTATTAAACTTAAGCCCGTAACGACCCTAGAGATACTTTGTCTCGTGTTACCCACTGCTTTTTCGATAACTCAGCTGAATTTCCGACACATTCCTTATTTGACTAGAGGTTCATTTAACTCCGCTCTGTCCTGGAACTCCAGGAATGCGATGTTATAGCAGATGGGTCATCGCATCCCCAGGACGAACGGGTACAGAGAGAGAGGGAGAATTGGCTTTATCCAACTTGTGGGGCTTCGATTTTGTTTATTCTATGGAATCACATCAGATTTAGATTACTGAGAGATTGATCTCAAGTTCATTTAATTGTGTTATAAAATTTATTAAACTTAGTCAGACAACATACGTGTGTGCCCATTCCAGTGTTCATGTTAATCGTATTAGTATTATATCATGTTAGTTATAAGTCATTTTTTCCTATACCCAAGTGAATGCAGGAATTGAGACATTGTGATGTGTTGTTGTCTAACGTCTCTGAATAAAACGTATATTGAAAATATAATTATGTTGCCGGAAGATTTAGCTAAGGTGTTAGGAGAGTTACAGACGGGTATGTCTGGTATTGCAGAAACTATTTCTAAGATGGAAACGGAAGTTAAAGAACAGATTAATAGTTCAGAAGATAGATTAGAAGCTAGATGCAAAGAAAATGTGCAAGCATTACAGGCTAGTAACGAAGGCAATCTGAACGACAGTTTAAAGTCATTAGAGACTAGGTTACAGTCAACTAGTGAAGATAATTTAAAGTCATTAGAAACCAGATTACAGTCAACTAGTGAGGATAATTTAAAGTCATTGGAGACTAGATTACAGACCAGTACTGAAGAAAATTTAAAATTATTACAGTCAAATAGTGAAGACAATTTTAAGTCATTAGAAGAAAGGCTACAGTCAAATAGTAAAGATGAGTTGATGTCATTAGAAACTAGATTACAGACTAGTACTGAAAGTCATTTGAAAGCTAGTGAGGCTAACTTGAAGGATAGTTTCAAATCGTTGGAAGAGAAATTACAAGCTCGTAGTGAAGAAACTAACACAGAGTTAGAAAACAAGTTAACTAGATTAGAGAATAGATTAACTTTAAAGAATAATGAAATGCTTAAGACTTTACAATTAGATATAATTGCAGTAAATATGAAAGGAGAGGAAAATGTTCAAATATTAAGAAAGAATATTATTGAATTAGAAAGTAGGGCAGAAGAAAATATTTTTACTTTAAGAACAGACGTTTTGTCCATACAGAAAGACATTAAATCGGATGTATCGAAGTTGAGATTCGACATCGATGGTTTAGTGCCAGATGTAGGCAAAATTCAAGAGTGGTCTACCGAAGTATCTTTCGAGACTAAAATCAAAGGTCTAGAGATGAATCTAGGTAATGAGATTAAGGATTTAAAGTCAGTAATTGGGACCATTAAATAGGAAGTCTTAGGAGAGGTTAATTATAATTTAAAATCATTAGAGAATCAATTGCAGAAAGATATTAGGAAGATGGACGATGATATAGAGCAAAAGGTTAATGAAAACTTAGCTTTAATCAAAAATAGAGTCGGTGCAATCGTGGAAGAACGGTATAGTGAGGTCGATGCCGAAGCAAAAGAGAAACGTGAAGGATTAGATGAAAAATTAATCGCAGGTATGGCAAACTTAGAAGCGAGGTTTACGGAGAACAAGGAAGCGATGAAGATAGATTCAACTCTATTTAGGACAGATGTTGATCTGTTAAAGGAACAAGTCGCGTCAGTAAAGAATACATGCGAAGACAAGATTGACAAGTTGAAAAACGATTTAGATGAGAGTAACAAAACGCAGAATGTTACGTCGCTAGATGAGTTGAAGACTCAGGTCAAGACCGCAGAGAAATTGGCAGAAGATAGGATAACTAAACTAGAATCTATGTTTAACAGTTTCACCAGTCAGAATATAACATCAGGGGAAACATTGGTAAATCAGACAGCGATAGACCGCAGTATGAGTAATCAAGAAGTTAGCATGGGAGAAGACCGTCAAATTCACCCGAATGTGACATTCGAAAGGGCAAGTTCAACCCCTCAGGATAATCCAAGTTCGAATAGGAGTACGTTGGGTACAAGCGAACGATACTCAGGTCCAGTTACCATTATCAGAAATCTGGATGACAAGCCGAGGAAGTTTTCGGGAAATACAGGAGTCACACCAGTCGAATTTCTGCGAGATATTCGAGACTACATGGCGGAACATAGGGTAGCCAAAGAAAGGGAGCTAAGGATAGTCGAACGCGCCTTAGACGGGTCTGCGCTAACTTGGTTTAGGGCATTCAGAAGCAATTTTGCGAATATGGAGCAATTTGCAATCGCATTCTTGAGGAGATTTTGGAGTGCCGAGGATCAACTGAACGTAAGAGCGGAAATGTACTCGAAGCGTTATTCTACATCACATCCGACGCATTATGCCAATTATTTTACGTCACAGCTGGCTAAATTACAGTTTCTGATTCCTCCATTGCCCGAAGAAGAGCTTTTGCAAGCTATAGCGAGACAGTTACCGATTGAGGTACAGCGATCACTCATAGCGTCGGGAGCCAACACACTTGAGCACTATGACGACATTTTACGGCGATTGGACTATACAAGCGCTCAAGTTACGCCTAGAAATACAAGAAACGACAATAGAAACACGCAAGAGGTGAATGCGGTAGTCGTTGACAACGCAGCTCAAGCGGACAGAAGAGATTCCTGGGAAAACAGAAGGAACGAAGGAAATCGAGGAAACATCCGTAACGTTCGAGGAAATGATCGATATAGAGGACCATATGAGAGGCCATACGATCAAGAAGCAAGAGATAGCCGATATAGAAATTATAACCAGAATTCCAGATATCAAGACAGGAATCGATACAACAATAGATATCGTGGCAGAAATAACTGGAGCCAAGGTCGACAGTATAATGGGAACGACAGGCAGGATGGCCGAAGAAACGATCCTAACGAAAGACGAGATAATCGTGGATATGAGAGGTCGAGGCAAGAAGATAGACAGCCTAGTGCACCACTCGAGGAGACAGTCAGAGATGTCAATCGAGCAAGCACGAGTAATGAAAGAAGAAACAGACATCAAAGTAGTACAGAATCAAGATGCTAATCATTGGAAGTCAATCATCATTGTTGAGAGTCAGAAAGTACCATCATGCTGATTAAGAGAATTGTAGAGCTATCGTGTACATGTGTTATATATAGAATGCCTGAGAGTGTATTTTTTTTCTCAATCCTGATAAAAAAGGAGATGTACGGGAGAGGTGTACCCGATACCTAGTTTAGGCTATCGGCTACGCCAGCAGACATTAAGCCGTAGTTGAGGTTTTGGGAAGAGTTAAGAAAAGATAGCGCCCAAATCGAGTCAAGAGGAATGTCAGGATGACGTAGTAGGTCTAGGATCAAGAAGGCACTGACGTCCGTAAGAAGATGGAATTATGGATAGAATTATGAAGCTTTATTAAGATCTATATGGAATATGGTATTTAAACATCTTAGAAGAGGATATATAACATGCATTATATGTGGTAATAATTTAAAGGAAGTTAGATAACCCTTAAGTTATTTTATAACGGAATAGCCGAGATGATGAGGGTTCGAGATTATAATTGTGACGCGAGAGCATAGTGGTGGGGTGAACGCCACGTGTCTGCGCCAGGCAGATAAGAGTAAAGACAGTGCGGACACATGCAGTGGAGCTCTGTCAGCCGAGCAAGCAGGGTCGAGCTCAGTAGCGCAAGCCAAACGCATGGTGAAGGTCGCGTAGCGAACCGAAACTGTCACGGCAAAAGTGAAGGCGACAGTTTCAACATCACCGAGAAGCGAACGACAAGCAGGTCAATAAACCGGGCGGACTTGCCGAGCAAGCAAGCATAGGCGGCCGGGATGTTAGAACAGCATTACGAGTAGTTGGAGAACTTTATTCTAAGTTGCATTTCAACGCAGTCTGAAAACAGTTTTTCTGAATAACATTACGACTATGCTTTTCATAACGCATTCCAAGTAACATTAACAATTTCAAGCAAACGGAATGTTGTAAGCATATGCACTGATGAACATTAGCTCGTGCATTAATGCATTTATTTCTTATACAGTTTTATAAATTACCGAATATGAACACAACTACAGGGTGTTTCATAAACTTAGACACTTTCACATAAAATTTTATTTTACGAAAGTGAGACTTATCAGTTATTGGAGATTGAACTTTCGACACTCAAACTGAACATTTAATGGAACAGTGGCGTAACGTAGAAGAGGAATAGGGGGTCCGCTGTTTCTATGAACTTTTTTGAGAGGATTTGGACAATATCCGCTATGGGTAACCAGAAGTTCATCATGTCAGAGTAAACGCAGATAGAGACGCGATGGCACCATGGAGCGATGGATTCGATTCCTGACGAGAGGAGGTCCACTAGCTGATTCACTTGGGATTTCGAAGGCAATCGTCATTGCATGGATGGAATGATATTCACGCCGATCTTTCGAGAAATTCATTATATAGGGAAAATCGACGATCTTGGAAATTTAATAACAGCTGATTATGAAAAGGTACTGTAAGAGTTATAATTACCTGATACGATTATTTTCATGAATACTGGGCACACATGTATATTTTTCTAATAGGAGTGATACGATTATTTAGACATGGTTTGACTTTATATGCTTTCGAATTTTTGCTAGAATATGGCGTGACCATATGATATGGCAGGCATCATTATACGAAATTCTCACCATTGGTTGGCTTTATTAAGCAGATGTTTGGTCTTTTAGACATTTTTCCAGCAAGGATATTTTTCATGAATAGTTTTTTTTTTGTGTAACGAGTATTTCGAACTCGTGATCTGCAATTGATTATCTAAAATTAGTTCGTCAGTTCATTGCATACTAGCGAGTGTGTATTATTCATCAGTAGGGATTTTTTCCATTGGATTGTTTGGAGATATTAAGATGTTATTCACTTTAGTGAATGAATATCGCTATTATGCGACAACTAGAGACTTGTTGATTCCTATCTGGTACATTCACTCATATAGTCTTCGAGATGGGGTCTTTCGTATTTATACGATTGTATGGTGGTTACTCATCTTACCCATCGCTTAGGGCACTATCATGATTAGTCGACGGGGCGAGGTCTTTCGTATTTATACGATTGTACGGTGGTTACTCATCTTACTTGCCATTGAGGGACTCATTTTTATCATCCGAGTGTACATGAGATTGTAAGTGAATCAAACAAGGAACTACTAGTCACATATCAGTCGAACTTTTGTTAAATAAAGTAACGATAAATGTCAACAGAGTTACATTTGTAATTCTTGTTTGCCAATCCAATATTTTGTTGCTATACTCTTTTGAGAGTAATTTCAGTTTAACAGCTGTTACAGCTGATGCTTTTGATGATTTTTATAATTGTGTTTGATACCTTTGAGAAGGAGTTAAAGTAATTGAATCTTGTAAGATGAATCATTAATGGTCAGATTTATTTTAAGGCAGATCAGTATTGCAGATTTTGATATGAGAGATTATAGCACATTGGTGTTTTTCTGTGATGTGAATTATGAGAATTGTAAGAGAATTTATGCTATTTGAAAGCAAATCTTGAATTACTAAGGTAATATTTTTCCAATTGTTTAAGAAGTTGTCTAGATGTGATCAGATTAATTACAGTTATTGGAGATTGTGTGCGTTGATAATTTGAAGCCAGTTATATATTTTTTGTAGATCATGCAACATGGTTAAGTGAAGTTTGTGATAGGCATTTTGTAGAAGTTGCCATGTGATAGTTGCAACGTTGCTAATGTATTTTGAAGCAGACATGAGGTCGTCGTACCCAGTCTAGCGTAATTGTTGAGATTCATGCTGTATGTGCTGAATATTTATGGAGTTTTTGGGGAATAATTGTTGTATTCAAATGTGATATTTGAAGAATTGAGGATGTATAATGTCGTTGTGGATAGTTAGATCCAACGTGATGTCGTGAAGGCAATACTATTTTTTGGCATGAAAATTAAATACGAGATATAACTTGGAAGTGATAAAACTGTAAGACAACGTTCTATAACCCATATTAAACAATTTGTTAGGAAATTAAACAAATAAATAAAGTTGATAATACAAGATTTTCTGAGAATAATAATTAATGAAATAATAATCTGAGATTTAAGCATATTAATGATCTGACCTAATGAAATAAAAATCAGAATGACTAGATGAAATAATAAGAATCTAAATAACCAGAAGAATGAAATTTAAATAAGTTCATAAATTAAATTTTGGAATAAATCAATGAATTAAATAAATGGATGAATTAAAGATTGGATAAATAAACTGATTTAAGTAAATTAATAGATGATTGGATAGATGATGAATAACTGAATTAGAAGGTGATAATTATTTAAAGAAGCTGATGATTAATGAATTTATATGGAATTAAATAAATTTAATTGAGATATACTTTGAGGAATTGCAACTTGAGTTGAGGATTTAAATGATGTAATGGTGATGAATTAATGATTCTGACAGGAATATGTAGAATTTTGAGATGAGAATTAATGTGGGAAATATTTAATTTTGATGATGATAACGATGACCAATGAGCCATGAATTTTCTATAATTCACAAATAAGTAATTATGAATGACAATGTAAATAGTGTAAATTAATTATTCGATTTTTGGAGCATTTGACTAACATGTTCAACATTTAAATTATGCCATGCAAGTCATAAGTTACGTGATGTTTAAAATATGTGATTATAATATGTGTATGTTTAGACAGATTAATAACTTTTTCAAATCCACATTTATGATGTTAAATTAAAGAGAAATTAGGTCTCAGGTTTCACAAATGTCAGTGACGAAAGACATAGTGCTACAGTGATCCTGAGAACCCAAGAGAACTTTAGAGATTTTTCTGTTCTATGTGGATGAAATATTTTTGATTAGAAAGGAGATGGTTCGATTTTTGGACAATGACAATTTAACGTTGGCATTCGACCATACACTCAGGTAGGAGTTATATTTAAAATGTCTGTCTGACTATCAAAGTGAAATAAATTTGTTTTTATCTTAGTTGTGATCTGATGATGGTGTGATTTTCCTTTTCTTTCCCTGTCTTGAGTAAGGCTTAACCGGAAAGGAAGTGGTTTGCTAGGAATTCAGTTGATGGCGCCCATTTATATTTGCATTATTTCTATTAAACTTAAGCCCGTAACGACCCTAGAGATACTTTGTCTCGTGTTACCCACTGCTTTTTCGATAACTCAGCTGAATTTCCGACACATTCCTTATTTGACTAGAGGTTCATTTAACTCCGCTCTGTCCTGGAACTCCAGGAATGCGATGTTATAGCAGATGGGTCATCGCATCCCCAGGACGAACGGGTACAGTACCAGATCCCGAGCTCAACATAAACAATCATAAAATTGAGACAGTATCTACTCTTAAAATCCTGGGAATTCTGTTTGATAGTAAATTAAGTTGGATTCCATACCTGAAAAATCTCAAGGATGAGTGTCTACGACGGATTAATTTAATGAAGATTCTCGCAGCAAAAAACTGGGGAGCAGACTATCAAGTGCTCATGAATACTTATAGAGCAATTATTAGGGCCAAATTAGATTATGGCAGTATAATATACAACTCTGCAACAGCGACTTCCCTCAAGATCCTTGATTCTATCCAGTCAGCTGCTGTTCGAATTGCTCTGGGAACTCTCCGCACCAGTCCAGTAACCAGTATGTAAATAGAAGCCATTGAACCACCTCTTACAATTAGACGTCAACAACTAAGTTTATCATATGCACTCAAAGTATCAACTATGACTAAATCACGCATTAAGTCGTATGTTTTCCCTACTAATAGCCACACAAGAACAAACACTGAATCAAGACGACAACCTTCGCCCTTCAATGTCAGAATATCCAAGTTCCTTGAAGAATTAAACCTAAATATTCCTCCCATACTACTCTCAGACCATTCTCTTGATATCCCACCATGGACAATTACCTTACCTACAGTCAACTTCGAACTGAACAACTTGGTTAAAAACCAAACCGACAGATCACAGTACCATCGATTATTTCTTGAAATCTCCAATAGATACCCAATGCACAGTGCTATTTATACTGATGGTTCGAAATATGATGAAAGAAACGGTTGTGGGATAATTTATCCTGACCATACCATGCTTTTTCGACTTCCTGAATCTTTCACTGTCTATTCTAATGAACTCTTTGCTCTTAAACAGGCCATGAAATACATTTTGAATACAGCCAGCTGCAACAACTCATTTATTATTTACTCCGATTCACGAAGTGCATTAAACGCAATAGAGAATCTATCCTCGACAAACGTCCTTGTACAAGAAATTCAACTGATACTCCATAAAGTGGTGAAGCAAGGTAAACAAGTCATATTTGTGTGGGTACCCTCTCACAGAGGCATTCATGGCAATGAATCTGCCGATCAAGCAGCTAAAGAAGCCACACTTGTACCTTTATGTGATCCTACAATAGCTACACCTCATACTGACATCATTTCCTACGTCAAAAGAAAAGTATTCCAACAGTGGAAGAATCATTGGTTTAGAACTTCTACCAGTAAACTCCATGAAATAACATCAGGATCCACAGAACAATATCTCCATCATAAACTTTCCAGGCAAGATCAAGTTCTAATATCACGAATAAGAATAGGTCATACCAACATCACCCACAGCTATCTCCTCGACAAGAAACAACCCCCTGTCTGCTCAACATGTAACAGCGTACTGACTGTGCAGCACATAATCTCAGACTGTGCTCTCTACAACCACTGGCGCCAGCACAACAGCATTCCCAAGAAGGTATGTGAGGCCTTCTCATCTCTTTCACAGCTCAAAAAATTCATCAAGTTCTTCAAAGACTCAGGACTTTATTTCAAAATCTGATTGATCAACTCATAGCAGTGGAACTTTTCTTTATTTCTAGTGTTCGTTTTATGATTGTATAGTGTATTCAATTTAATGTATTGTATGTATTGTATTGTATAATGTAAATCTACAGTGAAAGTCGCGATAAGACTTTCCAAGTTAATGCGACCATAAATTAATCTCTAATAAAAATAAAAATAAAAGATCACAGTCACTGTTTAACTTATGTAAGATAATAGAAAACAATCCTCACCTCCCTATTCATTCGGATATAGAAGCTTCTCAAACCAAACGACTGAAATCCAGACACCCTTCTTGGCGTACTGCAATGAATCTACAGGACACCTCCTTTAATGTATCAGACGCCTGGAAATAACAATGGCATCTGCAATCCTCGTTACCAAATCATCACATCATTAAGAACCCCTGCAAGTGCCCTGATGAATTTTCCCTTCCCAGACGACAGTAGAGGACGCTAAACCGTATTAGGGCCGGCCAAGGTAGATGTGGAGCCATTCTCTTCAAATGGGGATGGAAGGCATCACCTCAATGTGACTGCGGAGAAGATATACTAATGTTATTGGTTTTACGTCCCTTTTAACTACACTGGCTTTTAGAGACGCCGGGGTGCCGGAATTTTGTCCCGAAGGGGATCTTTAACGTGCCAGTAAATGTACTGACACGGCTCCCTCGCATTTTCGCACCCTCAAATGCCAGCTGACTGCGCCAGGTTTCGAACCTGCAACCTTGGGCTCAGCAAGCGAGAACGTTACCCCTGAGCCACGCAGCCAGACTGCGGAGAAAAGGAACAGACAGTGGACCACATTACATTCGAGTGTCCTTCACGTGCATACAGAGGCTCTATAGAAGACTTACACTGTGTCTCAAGCGAAGCCCTTCTCTGGCTCTCAACTTTTAACATGGAACTCTAGTTATGAACTTGAGATGGTAGTTGTACTGTATATATTGTTCATAATATTGTATATAATATTATATCCATCACACGCTAAATAATAATAAATAATAATTAAAATAAATTTAAATTTAAAAACACATAAAAATAAAAATAATGTTTTCCTATAAAGGGTTAAGAGACTCCGGAATGCCCAAATTCATCAAAATATTATTCTTGTGCTATATTAATCTACAGATTTTTTAACTTTCTAACGGTGCATATATGTTTTCATATCTCATTTCTGATGCGACTTTCCTTATACTTTCCCCACAATCATGCGTCCTGTTCGTGAGCCCACCAAAGTACAATTTTTTAATCGACCGGAGCTGAAAAGTATTCAGTCAGTTTCCACTACTTTTCATCAGACAGATAAAACGTCATTGACAGAACAGACCTTAACAAACATACTGTATTAGTCATCTATGTTGTGAAGCAACTATCATATATATTATTTCAGTAGTATGCATCCCTCCTGCGGCGCTCACAAGCGACCGATCGTGACAAAAGAGCATTCAAATGGAAGAGAATAGACATTAGCAGTGACGAATTGCACTCTAATTTCATAAATATCTAAAATTTCTTTAAAAATTACTTTTAAGAGAATGTACGAAGTGTGCAATACTGTTGCTGTAGGAAAATACGCTCCATAATTGATGTCCACTTCACATTTTGGCCGGTGTGACGCCAGTTTCATGTCATTTTAACATTCTGAGGTCTTTCCTTTATCATTTTCCATGGATTTCAGAAACAGAAAATCAAAGGAATGAGTACTCAAATCGTATAATTTCATAAATATCGAATAACCGGCGAGTGTTATGATGATCTATTTTTCATTGATTGCCTTCTTAAGTTAGAGAACGTAGAACTTGGAATTCTAACTTAAATGTAAGTAGGTTTCTATAATCATTTGGTTGAAATAAAGACATAACCTTTCTCCTTAAGTCACTCATTATAAACCTCTCGGCGAAAGTGTGGTTTATGAACATGCGACATTTCTCGCACGGGTTTGCTAGTTCAGGTTATATTTGTGTTAGCAGAATATCAATTTCAATTAAGTAAACATATTTTTCAAATCAACTCCGTGGTCAGTTTAGTGTGACATAAAGTCATCCAGAATGAATCATTCACATGATATTTATTTTTTTAAATAGTTTTGTAACAAAGAAACCACCTAAACCTGTACAAATGTAATTTACTTATAAAATAGCACTGTAACACGCGGGAATCTTGCAGTGCATCCAACATTAAGTACGGAATACGGCGCTGAAAAGTGGCAAGTCATTGAGTTAATGTTCTTCTCCTCTGATCGCACTACATGTAGCAGTGGTTTCTGGCTTAAACAGAAGGCTGACTTAATTCTTTCTTAAACCGTTCCAAGGCCCTTGGGTTAATACTTCAGAATACGAATTCTTTGAAAAATGACAATTTTTGACTTAATGCTTTCCAGCTTCGAACGATTCAATTGTATTTTTTATTAGACGTTAGATACAAAAAAAGTAGTACCATGACGAACTATAGAGCCTACTTTTCTTTTCTTAAAATTTAAGACTCATGGCAATGGTTAATCTGTATAGACCTATCTAGAATAATGACAAAACTAAATTGATAATACTGACATTTCTAATTAATTCGAAATACCGTATACCTCAAATAGCCTGTAGCCTAATAGAGCACTGCATTTGGCAGCTCTGGTGACCCTATATTCTTAGTTCCATCTCTTAAGATACAGATTGCACAAACAAAATTTGGTTGAAGTCCAATGGATAGTATGGACATCACATACAGTTTGACATTGAATCTATCAGCGCGCGTAAAATCATGTTGGCAATAATGTCATCTATGGGTTGCTCAGAATTAATCTGAAATGTTATGATCTGCTATTGTGCCAATTTTGGTTGAAAACCATTTGTTAGTATAGAAGTTACATGCATTTAAAAATTGACCTATCAGCAGGTTTAGAATCATGTTTGGCAGCACTGACGTGTATTAGTTCCTCCAATTAATCTAGAATGTCAGTTACTGTAAGTGTGCAAAGTTTAGAGCTGTTGGCTTGCATACTTTCTGATATATTGATACTAGGGAAATATAATATAAGGATAACATTTATTAACAGTTGGCTGCCCTGGTGGCTCTTAATAATACGCACAGTCATATCTTATATGGTACACATACCATATACGAAGTTTGGCTGAAATCCAATTTATAGTATAGAAGTTACATGCTTTTAAAAATTTGACCTATCAGCAGGCTTAGAATCATGTTGGCAGCACTGTCATGTATGAGCTCCTAAAAATTAATCTGGAATATCATTATCCATAGGTGTGCCAATTTTGGAACAGTTCGCATGCATAACTACTGAGGTATCCAACATAGAGTTCAAATTTCAATTGTGATTTTTCAGCAATTGGTAGCACTGACGGCATTTTAATATATGGCCGTGAGATATTCAGGTATAGATCTTTACTCATACCAAATTTGGTTTTGATAGCTGCAGCCGTTTAGGAGTTGATAGGGGGGAGGGGACACACAAACAGATAGACAGACATTTTCCCGGATCGTTCTCAGAAGTGTGGAAAGGTGAAAAGTAGGCAAAAAATATTGTAATAAAGAGGCTGCGTTAGAAGCAAGGGCAAAGGGACGTGGAACAACAGCAAAATGGATGCTGGTGCTTCAAATGGAAGAAGAGAAATCCTATGGTAATGCCATGTTAAATAAACCGGAAGAATCTTTCATTCGACGTCGGATTTTTAAGAGCGTTAAAAATCCCTCAGTATGCCTTCCTTCGGATGGGAAGTAAAGTCGGCGGTCCCATGTCATAGATTTATGGCATGAAAAAGAACCTTCCACTAACTACACTTGTGTGAAGCCTAAATTTGTAGGTTAGAATTGATAACGCTCTATTTGTTCCAACGTTCACCGCCAGGTGCTGACTGCGATGCCATCTAGTAGCCATGTCCGCAGGCTAAGTGTCGTGGACGGTAGCATTTGGTAGCAAAAGTAGGAACTACTTGAAATTATCGTCTGCAGTCTTTACTTGAATTAAAACAGATAACACACACTAATACAGTCATCACAATTAACACCGGTTATCAGACAGATTGTACACACACCCAAAGTACACGGGGCTATATGACCGCGTTGTCGCAGACCCTAAACTAAGGAACCAAGCAACCAACCAACCAATCTTTTATACCAATTTCTACCTAAATATTTTCATAGATATAATATTTCCATTATTTTCGAACCTTTTCAACATGCAAAGTTGAAATATTCAGATGTAATTCCTCCTTATATGAGTTAGATTTTAACACGTCCGTTTTTCAAAATGTACTTGAATTAATTTTGCCAATGAAAGTGCTGTTAATAAATAATGCAAACTTAAAGAGATTCAAGATAATTTAAAAATCCATTTATTTTCTTAGCTGTGAACTTGACTACTACTAGAAGCCATCGCAACCAGCGCCTGGTGACGAACGTTGGAACTTAAGAGCATTAATCAAACCTAACCTACATATTTTGCTTCAAACAAGTTTAGTTAGTGGGAAGTTCTTTTACATGCCATAAGTCTATGACATGGGTCCGCCGGCTTTACTTCCCCTCCGAAGGAAGGCATACTAAGGGTTTTTAACACTCTTAAAACATCCGACGACTTCGGCCGGGTTGAACCCGTGACCTTTGGCATAGAAGCTCGGCGTGCTACCAACTACGCCACCGAAGCCACCTTTTCAAAAAGCCTGTGCTGAAGTAAGGAAATGAAGGAAGCTTTTAGTTTTACGTGACCGTTAATCAAGCGGTCATGAGCCACGGGACTCCATTTTACGTGGAATCCGACCCACAGGACATGGCATTTCACTTCGAAAATCTCACATGCATTGACCGGGAATCGAACCAGGTACACCTTGGTGAGAGGCAAACAACTTGACCGCTGCGCCACCACGCTACCTGCTGAAGTAAGGCGAGAGTCTTGAAGAACATCGATGAAAAATATCGATTGGTTCCTGTTAGTTAATAATGTTATTGATTGTACCTACCTTTTAACAACTGTGGCTTTTAGAGACGCCGGGGTGCCGGAAATTTTTCCTCAAGGGGATCCTTAACGTGCCAGTAAATCTACTGTCACGGCTCCCTCACATTTGCACGCCCTCAAATGCCAATTGGCTGCGTCAGCCTGTTAATAGTTTCTCAGATAAATTAAAATAATAATTGAGCCTTTTGTCACACAGAATGCCAGAAAACCTTTTCCAGTTCATCCAGGCTGACTGAACCCTGTGGTTAATCTCAGTATTTATGTTGCCATCTTCAGACATGGTTGACCCAAGATACTTGAAGCTACTGACTGGCCTTAAGCTTACTCCATCCATCTGCACTACCGGTAATTCATTGCCCTCACCACCAAGGCACAAATACTCAGTTTTCTTTCGACTGATTTTCATGCCCCTGGACTCCAAGGCTTCTCGCCAGTTCTCCAGTCGCCTTCCCAGTTCTCTCCTACTGGTGTCACACAAAACAATGTCATCGGCAAACTGCATGCACCATGGTGCTGCACTACGTAAACCATCAGATAGGACATCCATGACAAGATTGAATATGTATGGACTCAGGGCTGACCCCTGATGCAACCCAACTCGAACAGGAAACCAGTTAGTCAACCCGACGCTACTCCGGACTCTTGTTTTAGACCCCTCGTACATGTCCTGGATAAGCCGCACATATTTTTCCGGGACTGCTTTGGTCCTCAGACATCTCCAGACTTCCTGTCGTGGAACTCTATCTTAGGCTTTCTCTAAGTCTATAAAGACCATATGTAGCTCCTTATTCTTCTCTCTATGCCTTTCGATGAGTTGCCGGAGTGCAAAAATGGCATCAGTTTGACTCCTCCCTGGCATGAACCCAAACTGTTGTTCTCCAATCGTTGTGTCCTCTCGAAGCCTTTTCTCCATAATTGTCTCCCAGATTTTCATGGTATGGGACATCAGCTTTATCCCCCTGTAGTATAACAGTCCTGGATATCGCCCTTTTCCTTATACAGGGTGTCCTTTATGTACTTGAGTACCCTCAAGTGGCGTGTAGGGGATGGGTATAGGATCAATTTGAGATAGGGAACCTGGGGTCGTAAAGGCCTCCTAACCCCAGAAAACAGGTTTGTTTCATGCCCGCCGCTCCTGTAAAGTAGGCAAACGCGCCATGTGTTACTTTGAGGTCAGGCGCGATCACCGCTCAACGCTGCGTTAGCCGAGAGGATAGCGGCGAGGCGCAGTGCCTTTATTGATGCTTTTACTGCATTATTCCACCACCAAGTTTCTTTCTCCCTATGAGCAACTTTACCGGAGGTTTTACCAAGAATGGCTTCTCCTGCTCGGCGTATTATTTCACTATTCACTTTCCACCAATTATCAACTCCTTCTATGTGTTGATATTGCCGTAAAACTTCAGTTTTGAACTCACTACACAAAATAGGGTCTTCTAGCCGCCACCATTTGATTTTCGACACCGTTTTCTTCTCCACATATGGCTTGAGGCAGATATACTGATAATCGGCAACTAATACTCTGTGTTGCGGAGCTACGTGTTCACCTGCTATGACTTTACAGTTCTGCACTTCCTTCAGACGTGGTCTTCTACACATGAGGTAATCGATTTGACTTTCATTCCCTCCACTTTTATATGTTACCAGCTGTTGTCCACATTTCTTAAAGAAGGTGTTACATATAGGTAAGTCTGCTCCCAATGCAAAATGTATCACTCTTTCACCCTCCGCATTACGGTCTCCTAATCCCCAGCCTCCATGTACTCTCCTTGCTAGTTATCCTCCTACTGTAGTGCCCAAATGCCCATTCAAGTCACCACCTAAAATAACTCTTTCTTCGGCTGGTAAGCGACTGATTTCCTCACCCAGGTCACTCCAGAAATTATCATTTTCATCCTCATCACAACCAACTTGAGGGGCATAAGCACAAATTATGTTAAATATACCCTCGAGGCACAGTTTGATACTCATTATCCGGTCATTTCTCCTCTGGACTTCCGTCAGGCAAGCCTTCATATCTTTCGAGAGAATGATGCCAACCCCATTCCTTCCCAGATCGTTCGTTCCACTGTACAGTAATTTGTAGCCATCACTAAGCTCTTTTGCTTTATTTCCCTTCCACCTATTTTCTTGTACACATAGAATTTCGATATTCCTCCTTCTCATCAAATCAGCAATCTCCCGTCCTTGTCCAGTCATTGATCCAACATTGAGTGTACCTACTCTAAGGTGAGCTAACTTCTTTAACCTAGTTCGCCCATGACTCGGTAGCCTTCGCACTCTTTTCACAAGGGACAGGCGATCTCCTTGCGCGTCGCCTGTGGGGAACGCCCTAGCTGTCTCCGAGGCCAAACTTAAAGAACTTGCCATATTTTGTTTTGGACAAAGTTTTGCTGCCGGATGCCCTTCCTGGTGCCAACCCATAACTTGTCTGGGAAACATAAATAACTGAGAGAGACACCCTCAGTCCCCCAAATACTAGTCTGTTCACCGACTTACTTTCCCCCTGGGGTTGGTTACCCAACTTTCCACTGGGTTGCTCGGCTTAGCATGGGACACCACGGGCAGGTCAGTGTTTGGAGTTGGAGTGGAGAGGCTATGAGGATTCTCTTCTGATGAATCCTTGTATTCTTGATGCTGGTGGACTGCATCATCGCATCACACTCCCTTATGTCCAGATCTGAAGGTCTTCCAGATCCCCCTAGGTTGATTCCCAGGGCCCGATGAATAACTCAATGAACGCATAAATAAGACTTTGTAACAGTTCAATGTTAATAATTTGACTTATTTAAGAAAGGAAAAAGGGTCACATGGTGGACAATAAAGTCAATGCGATACCGCAAGTATAAATAACTCATTGTTGGAGTTAAACACATTTGTAACTGTACTTATGAGCAAGGAAATTCGTGAGAAGGACAAGGTGTGATAAATCATATCAACCTCTTGTCATGATCAAGTTAGAAAGAGTTAATATGGATGTATTTTCATTCATTATTACAAGAATGGGAGGATAAGAAAGTATTGTTATAAAATAAGCGAATATATGCAGACTAGTATCTCAAGAAGGTTTTATTTTATTGTAATGTGGTTGAAAGAATGTTATCGCAAATATGAGACTACAGGGTGTATAGAAAAGAAAGTTGTACATAAATAATAAAGTAATTAATTTATAAAAGCACGAGGACTATGTATTATCGTTAGAAGGAATTTCTAATATGTAAATTGAAATATATAACCCGCAGACGTGTATATTGAATAGCGTTACTGAATCTCATACATTTGGGGAATGTAAGAGATAGTTTAGTATTTTTGCAATGCCGTGCAACGTCGTAAGAAAGGAATTGAGATGATGGAAATATATGTGTATTGTAGACGCTAGTTCACTATTAAAGAGAAATATTATTGCAATTGAAATGAGAGGCAACGTTCTGTACAGTATGTAAGTGAAGTCATTGGAATTAATATTTGAGAATTGAGATTTATGTATTAGTAAAGATTAATGCCACGCACAACGAAGGTTATTTTTAGTGTGAGAATGAGATAGTCTAACATGGAATTCGGAATTTATCGATTTTATTAATGGATTTGTAAAGTCAGAACAGGAATAAGCTTAACTGCTCGCTACGGATGTTCTATTGGAAGTAACGAAATTTTCAAACGAAGGTAAACATTATATTGTGATTTTATAAGAAGGAGAGCAGATGCTAGAGAGGAAGATCTAGTAGGATCTTGGTGAAACTTAACAAGAATATCGTGCTGGATTATTCAACTTTGTAAATAATTTGTAGAATAATAATAATAATAATTTTTTAAATATTTAAATTTGAGACTGGAAGGAAGAACAGCGAATATAAGTAAACTTTGCATCACGTAGGGAGAGTGATGCAAATAGCGACGTTTAATGTAATAAGTTATAGTTGAGAGAACTTCAGAGTGTACAACAATTAGCTGATATTCTCTTAAACATTTCAAATACAGATTGTATGGTAATATGAAGTTATCCATTGGTTGGGGAGGACTCAGTAGAGGTCCGAATTCCTTTTGTACAGAAAAATTTTAAAGATAGGAGGATCTATCATTTTTAATTTAATTTAATCGTTTGTGTTAAGTATGACACGCTCATTTTATTTGTGTCAGGGACATATTCCGTATTGTCCTTATGAATAAATTTAAACAAGCACTGTTTAGTTTGCTTGTCTGTTTTTATAGAAACTGACATTCTTCTCATTTAATAATCGACATACGATAGTACTACTAGTTGGATACTGGCGCCCGCTTATTTTTATTTTTAACCGTTCACCCTCGAGATCCGAGATTCTTGTCCTGCCATACTTTATAGTAGGATGTTGTACGTTAGTGGTTAGTAGTAGTATTGTATTCCTTTGTATTCCGAGAGTTTCCTAGTTATTCACCTAGTAGGGAAGTGCTGGTTTATCTAGCTGGGTATCAACGTCCCTGCGATCCTTACCATTCCAGCGGATAATAGGTGGTGGCTATGCGGAATTCGGGTACAGTACATATTTTCACATACACCTCTCTTCAATTCTATGCTGTTTTTTTTTCAAGCCTTTTTTAAGCTTTATTAACAAAATTATTGTAACAGATCTAGTTTTTGAAATTTTACTCTGTAAACTTTTGGTACAAAAATATTTATAGTATCCTCTATTATGACCAAATTTGCGTCATGTTGTATGGTGCCACACAGTTACTTATCTTATACCACGCTGAAGAAGGTCACAGTGAGACCGAAACCGGTACAATGTACTAAATATTGACTTTACGTAATAAATAGTTTAATAATTAATAATAGCGTACAATTTGCTGATGTATTAAACTATAGCTCAAGACATGAACAAAGAATTTTAACCTTGATGACTAATTACCATATTGCCTGGCGGATAACATTCTATTTCATTCTCGTCATTGATGTTTATTTCGTGTAAATCTTCCCTCACTTCTCTCAACCACCTTAACTTGGAAGTTTGTGAATTTATCATGATTGTCTTTTGGTGAGTCTGGTGTTGTCTAGTCTCTTCCATAGAATGTCAAACGTATCTTGTGTATCGTTGATGAACTTGCAATAACACGTATCTGACAATGCTCCACTTTTCCATTAGTTTCCTTGTGATTGGTCATTTGACCCAGCCGTATGTGGATGTGCCGTCCCACAGGCCAATTGAAGCCAATGCCGGAACAAAGTCCATGTTACATTTCTTATTTATTGGGAAAAACAGCAATACAGGTGACTGTTGTCCGTGGGACAGGGCTACGCTGCAATACGTAACATAGAGATTTGTTCCTTAAACCAAGACACTACAGTTCGAGTGGGAAGCGATGTAGCATCGACTTTTGTTCCTTATTTTTGAAGTGCATTTCGCTACAATTTTTATTTATTCTTTATTTATTTGTATCCGTATATTTGAGAAAAAGTAAGCTACTTGATTTTACTGAACATCTTGTTTTAATTGAAGTTGTTGGGCTATTTTGAAAGAAGTCAGACTATTTTCACAGGAATGTCCTGTATTTGATAATCTTTTGTTAGTAACGCTATTCACAAGACACCTCGTTCATTTATTTTCATTTTTTTTGTCCGCATCGTTGCGCAATGGTTAGCATTCTTGACTGTCACCGCAGAGGCCAGGTTCGATTCCCGGCTCAGCCAAGAAATGTAATTCTGGTCTGAGGGCTGGAACGAGATACATTCAGCCTCATGAGGCAAAACTGAGAAGAGGTGGGTTTTATTCCTACCTTAGCCATCCTGGAAGTGGGTTTCCGTGGATTCCCACATCTACTCCAGGCACATGCTTGGATGGTACCTAACTTAAAGCCACGGCCGCTTCCTACCCAAATCCTACCTGAATTACAAATACACACACTAGTACAGGCACATGGCACAGCAGTGAGGGAGATTATATATCCGACAAATTCTACACACACCCAAATTCACGGGGCTACATGACCACGGTGTCGCAAAGCCCCTAAAAGAATCAACAACAGCTCATCACAAGAGCATTCAATTAAACTTCTTGATAAGAACAGAGATAAAGTACGCTGTATGTTTTTACTGAACATATTGTTTAAATTTAAGTGGCTGCGATTTTTTCAAAGAAGTCCGACTATTTTCACAGCAAGGTCTTACATTTGAAAATTATAACTCTATTCACAGGGCACCTCGCTTATTTTTATACTTGTAGCTTATACGAGGCACGTCCAGAAAGTAAGTTCCGTTTGGTAATAAAATTAAATTGTATACAGATACAGAAAAATTATTTATTGTATAATATTCTAGACCTCTTAAACTACTTTTCCACATAACTGCCGAACTTTTGCAGGCATTTGTCATAGCGTGGCACAAGTTTTTGGATACCTTCTTCATAGAAGTTTGCCGCCGACCGTAAACGAGAGTGAAGACTCCACTGTAAGATATCCTACCGTTTGGCCACCACTGTTAGGCAAATTGCGTATGTGGTCAGGAGAACTCCTAAACATGCGCAGTTCTCCTGGTAAGCACGCAATTTGCCTAACAGTGGTGGCCAAACGGCAGGATATCTTACAGGGGAGTCTTCACTCTTGTTTACGGTCGGCGGCAAACTTCTATGAAGAAGGTATCCAAAAACTTGTGCCACGCTATGAAAAATGCCTGCAAAAGTTCGGCAGTTATGTGGAAAACTAGTTTAAGAGGTGTAGAATGTTGTGCAATAAATATTTTTTCTGTATCTGTACACAATTTAATTTTATTACCAAACGGAACTTACTTTCTGGACGTGCCTAGTACGTTTATTTTTCTGTGTGTGCCATTTGTAATAACAATAACTGCAGGTATAATCGGACACTAACCTTTGAAGACTGAAAGAGAAGAGTATTATGCTCTAATTTCCCAGTCTCTGCAGTCACACGTTGCCATCTAGAGGTCATACACCCCGGGGTGTTGGCGATCAATGTTGTTGACCTTTCACAAGGTACTGCACTTACCAAAATAGTTAAAAGGAGGCCAGTGCTGCTATATGTCAAATGTTGTCGCAATCACTATGTTATCTCTGTTGGGCACGGCGTGTATAGCCAACCATACTCATAGCGCTCCATTATATGTGGAGATTATACTGCCACATGGTATAGTGGTGAGGGAGATTACTGCAACACTCCACACATTAATCAACAACACAATGAATCAATTATTCGACCAACGAATTATTCGATTAAACGTCATCATCATCATCTTGCACAGTTTCCAGCCACTGGCCGGGTCTGTTTGGAACACAAGCCTCTCCAACGTCATCTGTCTTCCCACCATCTCTCAGCCTCCACACTTGTCCAGTCTTCTCCTCTCTTCTTCACGCTTTCTTCCACCCCCTTTAGCCACCTGTCTCTCGGTCTCTTTCCTTTCCACTTCGTCTCGTGTATCCTCCTCGGTATCCTCTTCTCCATTCCTTTTACATGTCCGTACCATCTAAGTCTAGATTTCTCTATACCATCCTGTAATGGTTCCTCCTTCATTAATTCTCTGGTCCTCTCATTTCTTATTCTGTCCATCTTTGTAGCTCCTATACTGCTTCTCAAGAACCTCATCTCACTGGCCTGTATTTTGCTCTTCTCCCTTCCTTTCATAACCCAGGTCTCCGAGGCATACGTCAGGATAGGGGCATAGTACGTCCGATATATGACCATTTGCTGTTCTGAGAGACATCCTTACTCCATATTATGCTTCTCACACTCCTCCGTAAAGCTTCTGCTTGTCTCCCCCGCTCATTTATTTCTCTATCGTTTCTTCCATTATCTTGTATCAAGCTTCCCAGATACTTGAAGCTCTCCACTTTCTTCAGCTGTTCCCTACCAATTGTTATTCCAGTTGTGGTTATTTCCTTCTTCCTTGTTGTGATCACCATCTCACTCTTATTTATGCTAAATTTCATCCCATATCCTATTATTATTCCTTCCCACACGTCCAACTGCTCCTGTGCCTCCTCTTCCTTGTTTCCCCAAATCATCAAATCATCTGAAACACCATTGCTTTCATCTTTCCTTTCCCAATTACTTGTGCCACGCGGGTCATTATGCCATCCATCACCACAATGAAAAGTAACGGTGACAGTGCCCCGATTAAACATACATTCGACTAATCGCTTTTGTTGCAATTAATCGATTTTCCTGCCTCGATTAATCGATTATACGAAAACTGAAAGCAATCGATTAAAATTGATGATGATGATGATTGTTGTTTTAAGAGGCCTAAACTCTAGGTTATCGGCCCCTAATGGTTTGGGTGATAGTGAAAGATGAAATGAGAATGAAAACTATAACTAATACTAACTACAGACTTACATACTAGAAGAAGAAATGGTAAACAAATAAAGGATAAGGCAAGTGAAGGACAGGAAGAAAAGAAGAGCCCTCAGCCCTCGAAGAATGAGGATTGAGGGACTTGGAAGGAAGGAGAGCCATGAAAGGCAGATGGGAAAGGGAAATAGGAGAGGGCCAGCCCCAAAGTCAGAGGGAAAAGGGGACAAAACGGACCCAGCTCAGGAATCTCTCGGGATCACCAATCCCGAACTCACCAGCCATGAGCCCCTGAGGGTGTAGCAACATCCAGGATGCAACAGAAGTGGTGGGGTTACATACACCCTGCCTCCTTGAGGACCTTGAGCAGAAGGCAGGAGAAGGCTGACCCCTCGAAGAATGAGGGTATCAGGAAACATGAGACAAGGGTCAATTAATGCAGGAATGTGAAAGACTCCCCAGGCCTCAGATACCCTAATACCGTCGGGATCGGAAGAGAACAAGAGTTGACCAAGAGAGGTTGTGAGGAAAGAATACTGAGAGGAGCCCAGCACAAGTAAGTGGAAGCAATGCCGGACTCAGCAGGGGTCCCGTGGTCGCCAGCCCACGTCCCACTAGATGTGAGCCCCTGGGGTGTAGATTAAAAGTACCAGCCCTAATAGGGACATCTGGTTTGCTGGGGTATGAAGAAGGAAAGTTTCACCAGGCGAGACAACTTTATTGACACGCCAAACGAGCCACTTGGCTCAGCGATTACTCTGCATATCGCTTAATACACTCGAGTTGAACAGACAAGTCGATAAATCGAACTGACTAGACGCACACGTTGGTCACTTTGTAATTTATCCCGTGACGTAGCCGTGCTTGTTAAATCATGCACCATGTTCGCCCGAGCAGCTCTGGCAAGTCTAGAGATAATAGGTTCGAACTTCGGCAGTGACAGCTGAGTTTGGTTTTTCCCCGCTTTTGTTTCACATTCCCTTCCCGAGAATTCCGGGACAGAACCTTAATTCAAGTCCCGGGACGCCTACCCCATATCTGGCAGTGCTAGATTTGTAAAAAAAAAAAGAGATTCCGGTACTGTGGGTACCGGGTAGTGGTGGGAAGGGGAAGAGGGGGTCGTTTCGGAACATTGAAATATAGAGTTCTAAAAACGATATTTTTACGCTTTTCTGATCACCTTTAAAAATTAATCAGCGGAAAAAATAGCAATCTATTTTTGATTGCAATTTTAAATTAAATTGAAACTGCTGTAGCTTACCATAGCCGTTGGCCTATTTTACATTTTAATGTACGCCAACTAGGCTACCATTTAAACAATGCAGCCTACATTATTACAGTTTAATTTTCTTTACCTAATAAAAAATTACATTCGGTTTGAAAATACACACATGTTCACCAACAATCTATTATTTATTGTTTATAAATTTTGTCTTCACAGTTTTCTGAAATAATCACACAGTCAAAGACCAAGTTGACCTTGACTTACAACTAAAGTTCCACAGTTCTAAAAATTATGTTATATATTCGACTTTTCCCCCGATCAGAGGTTTCGGTTCGGCGTACCGGTGCGTACCGTCACAAATCTAACCCTGTCTGTACCTGATACAGCAACACATATTATTAGAGTCATCACAGGTAGGCCTATAACTTACAGGTTATCAGACAAAGTTCAACACGCAACCAACTACACGGGGCTGATGACCAAGATACCCCAAGACCCTTAATTTTATTTTTATTTTTCGTTATCATTTTACCCTCCGGGGAAGGGTTTTCCCACTGACTAAGTGAGGGACCCCACCTCTACCGCCACTGAGGGCAGTGTCCTGGAGCTTGAGACTCTGAGTCGAGGGTTACAACTGGGGAGCCTGACGAGCACTTCGCCCAGGCGGCCTCACCTGCAAAGCGAACAGGGGGCCTGATGAAGGGATGGGAAGAGTGGGAGGGAAAGAATGCACGCAACATTTCTGACGAAGATAATTTGAATCTAATAACCACATGATTGTTAGTTAGTTAGTTATTGTTGTTTAAAGGGGAGGAACTATGAGGTCATCTGCCCCCACATGATGGTTAATCGTTTATTTATTTTTTGTTGCCTCCATGGTGTAGTGGACAGCATGATTAGCTGCAACCTCGGAGGTCGGAGGTTCGATTCCTAGCTCTGCCACGAAATTTGAAAAGTGGTATGAGGACTGGAACGGGGTCTACTCAAACTCGAGTGGTTCAAATGAGTAGAGGGTGTTGATTCCCACCTCAGCCATCCTCGAAATGGTTTTCCATGGTTTCCCACATCGTCATCGGGCAAATGGCGAGATGGTTCCTAACATAAGGCCATGGCCGCCTCCATCTCAATTATCACCTGAAATACAAATACGCACACTACTAGCCTACATACAATGCCACAGGTTATCTGACAAATTCTGCATAGGTCCAAGAAAACGAAGCTACTTACTTTACTTTCCGTGTCCGGGAGACACACTAAATTCTTCCTTTCCAGAACTCTGCAGCTCTTATCCTTCGGTCGGTGGCCAACATAAGATCTTCCTGGCTGCAGGTGACATCAAGATCTTTGCACGTGAGCAGGTGTTGTGGAGTCGGGATTTCTCCACAAGCACATCGTGGATCTTCTGCATAACCCCACTTCACAAGGTTGCTACGACACTTAGGCACTCATGTTCTCATCCGGTTTAAGGACCTCCAGGTGGTATAAGGCAAATGACTACCACTGCTCAGTTCTTCTTTAGGGGTAAACCCCTCTGGTAGCCTACTATTTGTTTCCAGAGTGACACACGCCGGACGTCTGGCTTGGTATGGAGGGGTACTCTTCTCTTAATAATACTCTTCCTGGATCTTAGGCGAGGAGTGGTCACCTTGTGGTTGAACATAGAATGTCTGGGATCTGTTTCAAGCTTTAGTCTCTCTTTCTCTGCTGCAACCCTGCGTCGAATATCTGGAGGTGCAATGCCAGCGAGAGGGTTGATCTTCTGCACTGGAGTAGGTCTCAGACATCCAGTGACAATACGTGTAGACTAGTTAAGAGCTATGTCCTACTCGAAGCTAAATACCCACGATGCCGAAACCTCTAAAATGAATCAACAACAAGTGTTGCATGTTCAGCGAAGGACGGCAGAGTGTGGAGGATGAAGATCGAAGTGGACGTCCCTCCGCATCCAAAAATAAAATCAACATTACTCGAGTACAGGACATTGTTGTGTTAGCGGACAGGGGCATAACGGTGGCAGACATGGGGTCCACACCGTGTATTGGCTATGCCCGGGCCCATCACAATCTCCATGATGTGTTGGGTTACCGAAAAGATGGGTACCGAGAAACCTGACCCCGGAGCAGGCTGTGCTACAATTCATTGCATCGTAGAGCACCGAGTTTTACCAGAGTGGTTTCTTCAAACTGGTTGCACGTTACGACAAGTGTCTCAATGTCGGTGGCGACCATGTCGAAAAATAGTGCAAGGTGTATAGTTTATGATGCCATGGCGTATGTCAGTTTGGTAATAAAGGGCCCGAGGGAATAAAATGACGAAACTTTGGGAACTTCCCCCAGTCTTACTATTTTATATTGAACCCTTTAGTATTGCAGTGTTTATATGCAAGAAATCTTGATCAAGGGGTCGCGCTCAGTTCATGGTGTGATGTTTAGGTTCGCCAAACAACATGCTCTACTGAGGTAAGGGTCATAGGATTAAAACTATAATTAAGAAAGGAAGTGACAAGACGTAAAAAATAACATAATTTAATGACTATTAGTGCAAATAAAATGAATATAGACAACAACAATAATAAATTTCCTCCCTGAATTTTCCCATGACAGAAATATCTATCAACGTTGAGGAGTCAGACGGATCTCCCCCTTTAAAGAAATGTGGATCCTAGTTCCACTAACTTGCATTGGATTTTATGTATGCGTAATGACTAACTACGAGGAATGAGTACTTGGATGACTGTTCGTTTACAGCGGGTAACAGCCACGCTGCTTACGAACAATCATCTCGTAAATCAACGTTTACGGATATGGGACACAACACTAATAAAAACCCTTAAAAAATTAATGCTGACACACAATCTAAAATCTAATATTTACAGGAATCTCCCTCGAGACCCTCCTTCAACGCGATGACGCATCTGACAAATGAGCTGCCAACACGGCCAATTGCTCAATACACAAACAAGGAAAAGACAGCTTCGCACGTGACTGCACGGGTCACTAATAAGGAACTTAAATATGGAATGAAACCATCAACAACAAAAGCATCACCGGCTGAGATTACTTTATATGAATAAAAATGCACGTTAAGCTAACGCTTCGGAGATTATAGTGATTCGTAGGCAACTCCCATTTAATTAAACAATTTTTACCATTGATCAGTTCTTATTCTGTATTTCAAGTAATAATACGGAGCCAACAAGCACTCCCCTAATGACGTTGATGCAATCTTTTCAGCCCGCCTTGTGAAACAACTTCCCCCTTCCTCAACTCTGGTCATCGTCCAGCCCCAGTGTGTAAAAATAACATGACCAACTGACCGTTATCTCGTAGAATCAACAGCAACAAATCTCAACCACATAAACATATGGTAAGACCTTAATCGATATAGCCACATATGTCCTCGCAAGGTAACCATATGGACTTGACACCAAGCTGACAGAAATCAGTCTACGCTGAAATTCCCGCTTGTAATGACCAATAAAATACACACACACACACACACACACTGCTGGGAATGACATAACATTTTTCACACAGGTCGGTTGAATCAGATCCTCACAAACTATTTAAAAAATATTAAAACCTACGAGAGAGCTGACTGCTCCTCGCCACAATTCACATTGCTCCAACGGCAATAAACTCACTGAATCTGATCAATAATAAACATTACAAGATTAATTTACCCTCCAATCTATTGCATGATTATACTACTTCAGTCCTACTTCTGAAACGCAATATATCTCCGAGAGACGCTTCTTAATCGCACTATGTAAACATATGCGAACACGGTCGTCCACATAGCCACGTTAATTAAAACAAACAAACAAGAACTTACGACTGTTAAAATATGTTCGAGCTGTTTTCATGCAAAAGGTGTGTCAGACCAAAACTAAATACACTACGTTAATCAACACAAGCAAGATATTTACAAAACAAAATATGTCCCATATACCATAAGTTAATTTGTCAGATAATAAGAATATTATTCAGTACTCATCCTCTGCCAGTCACCGTCAACGAACGTCTGCAGCCATTTCCCTACTTAATGCTGCTTAGCTCGTCTCAAACATCTCGATGGAGTGTTGGCAGTTCCAAACTTCTTCCAGGATAAGCGATGTCATCTCTCGTGCTGATGCAAAAAGTTATAGATTAATTCACACTCGATATCTGTTTACTAAATTCGCCGTTTTAGGTACTTAATTCCCCAGAACAGTCTGTTGGCGAATTGTCGATGAAACTGTCCCTACAAAATAGTACTGTGACTATCTATCACACTGAATTTAACACATTTGTATTAATAAAATCTGTATCCTCATGACACGCAAAGTACAAGTGCCTACGTCCTTAGACGCACAAAATGTAATAATCACCTACGTCCTCAGACGCACAAATATAATAATAATGTATTGGCTCTTCACCACACTTATAAATGAACTGGCCCTAGATATCGATAGAGGGGGAAATTATATAAAAATTTCTCAAAATAATAGTGGTACAGGAATGAAACAAATATCACTGAACTCGTAAAATTGCGCAGGTCAAGAATATGCCCATTAATCCTAGAATCGATCGTAGAGATGTTGTCTAGCCGATCTCCCGCGTTAATGCTAGCTGTCGCGTGCCCAAGCTAGACTTGCCGCGTTCGTAAGCATTCATCTCTCATTGGTTTCACTTTTTCAATAACTTCGCGGTTTTTATCAGACCTCGGCCTCGTGGGAGTGTCCAGTAGTCCCATCAGCCACTCACGTTACTGCATTATATTTTTTCTAGGCGCGAATAGTACAATGAACATACCATAAGCGTGTCTCACCACACGTCCCTTCTATTTTGAGGTAGCCACCACCTGTCCTTCTGAAACATTGCTAGGGTCTTTCTTTTCACAATCTTACAGTATTTAGCCTTTTGTCAAACTGCTGCAGGTATGTCCCGACTGTCTCCAACAAATACTTGAAGTTTCCTCATCTTCGTCTGGCTATTTCATGACGCTGGAGGAAATATTAATTAATTGTAGAAATAAAACATCGAATCATTTATCCGTCAGAGGATAAAGGGTTCACAACTCCTCCACTCACAAAATTTCGAACTTAGGATAAAGTCGATAATTTTTAAAAGACTTCCGTAGGCCAATTTGTTTTATTTCAGAATCACCCCTTTTCTATTACTTGGTCTAGCCACTCCTGTTTTGAATGGCATTTACTCTTTTTATTTCCTGCTTGGACCTCACCCTTTCAGCTGCTTGGGTGACGCGCAGATGCCTTAGGCAACACTATGCCCGTCTCGTTAATGTTTGTCAACACCATTTCCACTTCCTTCTTCACGTGCCGTACTCAACTGCCCCCCGTCCACTTGGTTGATATAGGACGTCCATATATTTAAACTGCATCATTATTTCGGCGCTCCCATGGTTCGCTTCTTCGATACTTTTTTAAGTTGGCTGCATTGTAGACCGACATTGTTCCTGTGTTTAACTCTTCCACTCTGTATGCATTATTTCCTAGGTTTCTTACAATAGAATAGGGTCCTATGAACTTTTCACAGAATTTTCTGAAGATCTTCTTCTCTGGATCCGATGTAGCGGGTCGTTTCGCCAAAACGAGCTGGTTGATTTCTAGATCACGGTGAAATCTCTTATTTCTCAATCGCCGTAATCTGCGATCTGCTTGTTTTCTCATGTAGGCTCTCGTTCTCACTATTCGCAGGTCAGGTGCTATCATGGGATCTTGTGGGCAGTTAATGATGCTTTTCCACGTTCTCACTGGATACTCGTTTTTGTGTAAGACCATAGGGATCTGTCCTGTTGACTCGTGCCTGGTAGAATTCATACATGTCTCTACATCCTTAATTTTATCCACCCACTTATGATGCTCTTTGGGAATGAAGATTCTCAAGTATGATGTTACACATTTTATTGCTCTCTCACTTGGATTAGCTTGGGCATGTCGGATACTGCTTAAAACGTGTTTATACCCATGTCCTCCATACCTTTCTTGAATTCGGCGCTTGTAAAATAGCTGCCATGGTCTGACAATATAAATTCTGGTTTTCCAAGGATTGGAATAACTCTATTTCGAATACGACTGAGTACTTGTTTCGATGTAGTTTTCTGAATGGGGCATAATACGACAAACTTAGAAAAACATCAATGCACACTAGCAAGTGACGGCAACCTCGTCTACCTTTCGGGATTGGGCCGAAACAGTCCAGGGCCAGTAGCTCGCAGGGTTTCTGAGGTAGCAATGGTCTAGGATACTGCCTCATTAAATAGTTATTGGGCTTTGTCCTCTGACAAGGATCACAAGTCGTAATGACGTCACATATAGTTGTTCTCATACGTGGCCATGTAAATGTCTCTCCTATTGTCGCTTCGCACTTGTCTACTCCGACGTGTCAGTAACTTTCGTGAGTATGCCATGTCAATCCTGGCTGTAAAGATGCAGGTACAAGTATGCGTAACTTGGTGTGGTCATTATCTACCCATTTGTGCAGCAAGTTCACATAAACATATCTTCCTTCTTTTGCTTTCGCTTCTCGAAATGCAGGTGTTCCTGTAGGTAATTTGCTTTCTAAAGTATTGAATTAATAGCATCATCCATGGTTCCGCTTCCTGTTCTCGCTGTATCTCACGTAACTCCTCCAAGAATTCCCGGTCCTTCGGTGTTAACTCCAAGTGTTGTACCATCGCTGTTTCTTCATCATCAGGCTCTGGGTTCCTGCTGAGTGCATCCGGAATCACGTTCATCTTCCCTGGGCAATGTTCAATCTCAATGCTAAACTGCTGAATATATATAGACCAACGTGTCACACGTTCGCTTGCCATCGACGTCTTAAACAAGAATGTTAGTGCTTTGTGATCAGTCCTGACAACAATGGGGTATCCATTAATTATTCGTTTCCATTGTTGGAGCGCATGAAGGATGGCCAACAGCTCTAGTTCCGTTACAGTATAATTGCGCTCGTGCTTACGCAATTTTCGGCTGACAAATGCCAAATATGTTTTATGTTGCAGGTTAGCTGGATCTTCTTGGTAGAGCATGGCTCCTATACCAATTAGTGAAGCATCCGCTTGGATTATAAATTTGTGCTTGAAATCTGGATATCCTAACTTAATGCAGTTTTCCAGTAGCTGTTTTGTTGCTTGGAACGCCTTCTCACATTCCTCATTCCACAACCATTTGTTATTCTTTTTTAGCATTTCCTGCATTAAACATGTACAGTTTTGTACCTGGACAGTTTTCTTTAAAGAATCCCGTTACGCCTAAGAAAGCCCGAATGTGCTTGACTCTCGTTGGTGTAGGGAAATTCTTTATCGCTTCGATCTTAGCTGGGTTTGGCTTCACTCCCTCCTTGTCAATGATGTGACCCAAATATAAGATCTCGCTCTTGAAGAAATGCGATTTCTTCAGGTTTACTTTGAAATTTGATGCATTAAGGTTGCCTAATACTTTATCTAAATTTTCCATGTGAATTTCAATGTTGTCGGATGCCAGCAGAATGTCATCAATGTAGCGCACCGTCATCTCCTTAACTTCCTCGGTTAGATTCCGATCCAGTGCTCGGATTAAAGCACAGCCCGCTGTTTTTACTCCGAAGGGCATTCGGACGAAACAGAACGTTTGGTTATCGAATAAGAAGCCAGTTAGAAGCTGTGACTTCTCATCCAATTCAATAAGGTGGAAACTGGACGTCAAGTCAACTGATGAATAAATGCTCTTGTTCTTAAAGCCTTTTAGTACGTCTCTGATAATTGGTGTTCTGTCATACTCAGGAAAAATGAGTCTCATGTTGAGATTTCTGGCATCTAAACAAAGTCTAATAGATCCATTTGGTTTTGTGACTGCCAAAATCGCATTTAGATAAGGTGTGGGTGTCTTCCTTATCACTCCAGCTTGTAACATCTCATCTATAATGACCTTGACTTGACCACGATATTTTTCCGGAATTTGGTACAATCTACTTTTGAAAGGTGACTAATCCTCGACTTGCATTGAATATTTGAAATTTAATATTTTCCAGGTACTGTATCAAATACTGCTTTGTGCTTCCTTAAAATCTCTTCCAATTGTTTTCTATGTTCACCCCCAAGTTGAATGTCATTGAGCCGCTCCTGTAGTAACTCTTCAAATTGTGCATCACTGTCATCTCCTTCTGTTAATAAAGACCATATCTCCTGGGATTCACTTTCCTCATCTATTTCCACAACAGCTCCTTCTATGATGTTATCTTCTGCCTTTCGTATCTCCTCTTCCGTCTCTTCCGATGTTGCTTCCAATGCCCAAGAATTTACATCTCTTCCGGTAGTGATTTCATCCATATGCAATCCCACGTTCTTCAGCTGATCATACTCTCTAAAACTGACTGTATTCTTGTGCAAATCTATCACTGCTTGATAGTCATAAATGAAATTTGCACCAAGAATTATATTGAAATTCATATTTGCCATGATAATGAATGTTTGCCCAAAAGTGTGTTCCAATATGTTCAGTTCTAAGTATGCCTGACGTTTACAAGTGACGGTGCGTTCAGGAACAACACCCCTCACTTTGAGTTGTGGTACGGGAATCACAGGAATATTCTGACTCCGTCCTAACTCTCGAACCAAGGCCTCCGATACCAGACTGATCTGCGACCCCGTATCCAATAAACATCTTGTATTAATTCCACCAATCCTCGCGTAAATAATGGGTAACTTCCTAATTTCATCGTTCCGTGGTTTCACCGTCTCCTCCAGGCAATCCTCTGGCAAAGCAATCCATTCTTGTATGTTCGCTACTATCCATCCATCTTCAACTTCCGACTGTTGAGTTTGTAGACTGTCTCCTTTATCCAAATTTAGATTTTTTTTTAGCTCCGCTGCGACTCCCGTCATCATTTTGTCGCCCACGCCCCTGACGTTCCTCTTGTCTCAGTAGACTACCAGCTTCCTCAGTATGTGTGTCTGGATTCTTCATGTTCCCAATGGCTTTCTCCCATCGTCCTTGCTCTCCACCTTGACTAGCGTGTAATTCCTCTAGGTAATTTTGTGATTGAGCGTGCCTATCATCCCAGTCATTTCGATAATTACGTGCCTCTCCTTGATTTTGATCTCTCCTTCCTTTCCATCTTTGATTCCCATTGTAATCGCCGTATCTTCCATAAGGCCTCTCATTTCTTCGATTTTCACGCCATTGCTGATACCCTCTCTGTTGATATCTATTGTTGCCTTGATATGACCTATTGTTGTAATTATTCTCGTTACGCTGGTAAGGTCTGTTTTCTACCTCTTCCTGGTTCCGCCTAGGTGTGGATGTGCTTGTATTTGTACCCTGCGTTTTGGTGTTTGCCTGTTTTAGTTTTATGACCTCGGTCGTATTGACTAATTCCAGTTGTCTTCCTCCTCTATAATGATTATGAGATGTAGTCTCATCTATCTGGCGTAATATCTGTTCTGCATGTAAAGCCGTACTAACGTTCGCTGCGACTAGTACTTTTTGCACGTTGACTGGTAATTGCCGCGCTATAGTCATCACCAGATCCGCTTCATTTAAAGGGTAATCAAGGTCGCGAAATTTTAGCATTTGCATGTTAAAGAAATCTGAGTATTTCGTTTGCTGGGTAGTTTGGTATTTCCTAGAGTAAAGCTCCATTCTTAAACTCTGTTGTAATGCCGGCGACCAGTACTTGCGCAGAAACGCGATTTTGAAATCTGCCATAGTTCCAAATGTATATTTGAAGCTTAAAAACCATGTAAGGACATTTCCTGATAAAAATCTCTCCATCATCCTTAGCCAACGTGCTTCAGGTACCCCAGTGTCATTGTAATGATCTTCAATTTCTTTAATAAAGGCTTTAGGTGTCACCCCTGAATTCTCCGTGTATTTCTGCGGTTTATAATCGTTCGAGCGAATTACTTGGATAAGTTGTGTGGGCTGATGACCGTCCTGTGGCGTGGAACTCCTTTTAATTTTTCTTGCGAAACCCCTCCGTGTTTGTCGTTAATGGGCTCTCTGTCTGAGTTTGACTACCTGCTGTGCTTGTACCCTCCGGGCTATTTGAGTCGTCCTGCTTGTCTTTCATTGTTCCCGTTTTAAATATCGAGGATTGTTCTATCGACCTCAGTTCAGCTTTAATGATCCTGTCTGTTTGTTCTTTAAGTTTACTCTTAATTTCTTGCTCTAATGCTTGAATACGAGTATGATTTTCGCCTACTGTCTTAAGGATGGTTGATCTTTCCTCTTTAGAATCGATATTCATTTTTCGCCAATCTTTTCTTATTTGCTCCTTAATTGTGCTTACTTTCTCCTCAATCTGGTTTTTAGTGTCATCCTGATTGCTTTCTATCTGGCTTTTCCATTCTTCCAATCTCGCGCTATTTTCGTCGATGGTATTCTTTAATTGATCCTGATCCGCTTCTAGGTTTTCCATTGCTCCGCTGATTTTATTTCGAGACGGTCCATATCTTTAATTATGCCGGATATATTTTCATCTACCGCTGATAATTGTTGTTGAATGACCTTGCCGTTTTTTTCCATTTCCTTAAATCGTCCTTCCAACTAATCCTGAGCTATCTTGACCTCGCTCGTACTCATAGTGCATGCTAGTTCAATTTGCTCTAATTTACCTAACACCGTTTCATCCAGAATGCTAAGTTTTTGATCAAATATTATTTCCATTTTCTTAATCTGATCTAATTGTTTTTCATTGTTTTTACTAACATCTAGGGCCAGCAATACCATCTGTTGATTAGTGTGATCCTTCATCTCTGCGGTTAACGAAGCTAATTGGTTCGTGTTTTTAACATTCTGTGCCTCTAACTGCGAATTTATAGTGTCATTGATTTCTTTTTTTAGTAATCTAGCTTGTTCCGCCTGATATTCATTTTGTTCAATCCTACTGTTATTTAATAGTGTCCGCAATGATTCACTTTGTTCAGATAGTTTTGTGTTTAGTGATTCACTTTGTTCGGATAGTTTAGTTTTTAGTGATTCACTCTGCTCAGACAATTTGTTTATAGACTCACTTTGTTCTAACATAGTATTGTTTAGTGATTCACTTTGTTCGGATAGTTTAGTTTTTAGTGATTCACTCTGCTCAGACAATTTGTTTATAGCTTCACTTTGTTCTAACATACTACTGTTTATTTGTACAGATAATTTCGCGTTTAATGATTCGCTCTGTTCTGATAGTTTAGTGTTTAATGATTCACTCTGTTCCGCCAATTTAGTGTCCAACAATTTCTGTGTCCTCCTAGCAGCACTCTCAATGATTTCTTGAATCTGTTCTACTGTTGCCATGTTATACACTTCATATGATACATTAGGGAAATGGCATAAAGCAATGTTCCCTGACACACACATATAATCCCAATGCACATTTAATTTCTTTACCCTACACAGTTCATTTATATTTTACATTTAATCCCACTAGTCGATTGCATCTCTGAGTGGTTCTAATTTTACTCAATTTAATTTAAACCCAAACACATATTTAGTCATTAAATTGTTATCCTGATCTGATATTAACACTGATTAATTAACAAAGTATTAATTGTCATTTAAGGCTACCAGCCTCCTAACATTTTCATGAGTTTGACTTTCTAAACAAATCTAGTTTTAACTTTAATCATTGGGCGCCCGGTATCACGTATATTATTTTTACTTTAATTCAATAGACAAAAACGTGAACCGTATTTTACATTGCAAACTCCTGATTTAAATTTATATTTCACACAGTTGGCGGTATCCTCTTCGCATCAATTAATTTTTATAAAATATCACTTTCCGGTGATTAAAATACTGTCATATCTGCCTCCACTTGTGGCCTGTCAGTTTTACTCAAATACGCCAGCTAAATGTGTTCCAGCAGCGAACCAGCAACTAAAATACACCTTCATTGTTGCGTCAGTTTGTAATCCCAACCACGCTTACATTGGCATGTGCAATTTCTTTGCCGTTACACCACAGTGAACCGCCCCACGCTTGGCGCCAGTTCACCTCCTTTGAACCCTTTAGTATTGCAGTGTTTATATGCAAGAAATCTTGATCAAGGGGTCGCGCTCAGTTCATGGTGTGATGTTTACGTTCGCCAAACAACATGCTCTACTGAGGTAAGGGTCATAGGATTAAAACTATAATTAAGAAAGGAAGTGACAAGACGTAAAAAATAACATAATTTAATGACTATTAGTGCAAATAAAATGAATATAGACAACAACAATAATAAATTTCCTCCCTGAATCTTCCCATGACAGAAATATCTATCAACGTTGAGGAGTCAGACGGATCTCCCCCTTAAAAAAATGTGGATCCTAGTTCCACTAACTTGCATTGGATTTTATGTATGCGTAATGACTAACTACGAGGAATGAATACTTGGATGACTGTTCGTTTACAGCGGGTAACAGCCACGCTGCTTACGAACAATCATCTCGTAAATCAACGTTTACGGATATGAGACACAACACTAATAAAAACCCTTAAAAAATTAATGCTGACACACAATCTAAAATCTAATATTTACAGGAATCTCCCTCGAGACCCTCCTTCAACGCGATGACGCATCTGACAAATGAGCTGCCAACACGGCCAATTGCTCAATACACAAACAAGGAAAAGACAGCATCGCACGTGACTGCACGGGTCACTAATACGGAACATAAATATGGAATGAAACCATCAACAACAAAAGCCTCACCGGCTGAGATTACTTTATATGAATAAAAATGCACGTTAAGCTAACGCTTCGGAGATTATAGTGATTTGTAGGCAACTCCCATTTATTTAAACAATTTTTACCATTGATCAGTTCTTATTCTGTATTTCAAGTAATAATACGGAGCCAACAAGCACTCCCCTAATGACCTTGATGAAATCTTTTCAGCCCGCCTAGTGAAACAACTTCCCCCTTCCTCAACTCTGGTCATCGTCCAGCCCCAGTGTGTAAAAATAACATGACCAACTGACCGTTATCTCGTAGAATCAACAGCAACAAATCTCAACCACATAAACATATGGTAAGACCTTAATCGATATAGCCACATATGTCCTCGCAAGGTAACCATATGGACTTGGCACCAAGCTGACAGAAATCAGTCTACGCTGAAATTCCCGCTTGTAATGACCAATAAAATACACACACACACACACTGCTGGGAATGACATAACATTTTTCACACAGGTCGGTTGAATCAGATCCTCACAAACTATTTAAAAAATATTAAAACCTACGAGAGAGCTGACTGCTCCTCGCCACAATTCACATTGCTCCAACGGCAATAAACTCACTGAATCTGATCAATAATAAACATTACAAGATTAATTTACCCTCCAATCTATTGCATGATTATACTACTTCAGTCCTACTTCTGAAACGCAATATATCTCCGAGAGACGCTTCTTAATCACACTACGTAAACATATGCGAACACGGTCGTCCACATAGCCACGTTAATTAAAACAAACAAACAAACAAGAACTTACGACTGTTAAAATATGTGCGAGCTGTTTCCATGCAAAAGGTGTGTCAGACCAAAACTAAATACACTACGTTAATCAACACAAGCAAGATATTTACAAAACAAAATATGTCCCTTATACCATAAGTTAATTTGTCAGATAATAAGAATATTATTCAGTACTCATCCTCTGCCAGTCACCGTCAACGAACATCTGCAGCCATTTCCCTACTTAATGCTGCTTAGCTCGTCTCAAACATCTCGATGGAGTGTTGGCAGTTCCAAACTTCTTCCAGGATAAGCGATGTCATCTCTCGTGCTGATGCAAAAAGTTATAGATTAATTCACACTCGATATCTGTTTACTAAATTCGCCGTTTTAGGTACTTAATTCCCCAGAACAGTCTGTTGGCGAATTGTCGATGAAACTGTCCCTACAAAATAGTACTGTGACTATCTATCACACTGAATTTAACACATTTGTATTAATAAAATCTGTGTCCTCATGACACGCAAAGTACAAGTGCCTACGTCCTTAGACGCACAAAATGTAATAATCACCTACGTCCTCAGACGCACAAATATAATAATAATGTATTGGCTCTTAACCACACTTATAAATGAACTGGCCCTAGGTATCGATAGAGGGGGAAATTATATAAAAATTTCTCAAAATAATAGTGGTACAGGAATGAAACAAATATCACTGAACTCGTAAAATTGCGCAGGTCAAGAATATGCCCATTAATCCTAGAATCGATCGTAGAGATGTTGTCTAGCCGATCTCCCGCGTTAATGCTAGCTGTCGCGTGCCCAAGCTAGACTTGGCGCGTTCGTAAGCATTCATCTCTCATTGGTTCCACTTTTTCAATAACTTCGCGGTTTTTATCAGACCTCGGCCTCGTGGGAGTGTCCAGTAGTCCCATCAGCCACTCACGTTACTGCATTATATTTTTTCTAGGCGCGAATAGTACAATGAACATACCATAAGCGTGTCTCACCACGCGTCCCTTCTATTTTGAGGTAGCCACCACCTGTCCTTCTGAAACATTGCTAGGGTCTTTCTTTTCACAATCTTAAAGTATTTAGCCTTTTGTCAAACTGCTGCAGGTATGTCCCGACTGTCTCCAACAAATACTCGAAGTTTCCTCATCTTCCTCTGGCTATTTCATGACGCTGGTGGAAATATTAATTAATTGTAGAAATAAAACATCGAATCATTTATCCGTCAGAGGATAAAGGGTTCAATATTACAAACAGTAATGGTTGGTTGGTTCCTTAGTTTAGGGGCTGACAACACGGTCATGTAGCCCCGTGTACTTTGGGTGTGTGTAGAATTTGTCTGATAACCGAGGTTAATTTTGATGGTTGTATTAGTGTGTGTTATCTGTGATTCAGGTAGAAGGACTGCAGACGATTAATTTTTTCAAGTAGTTCCTACTTTTGACACCAAATGCCACCATACACGACACCTAGCCTGCGGACTTGGCTACTAGATGGTATCTCAATCAGCACCTGGCGGTGATCATTGGAACTAATAGAGTGTTATCAATTCTAACCTACAAATTTTGGCTTCACACAAGTGTATTTAGTGGAAGGTTCCTTTTCATGCCATAAATCTATGGCATGGGACCACCGCGCCGGCTTTACTTCGGAGGGGAAGTAAAGCCAGCGGTCCCATTTCATAGGTGTATGGCATGAAATAGAACCTTCCACTAATTACTCTTGTGGAAGCTAAAATGTGTAGGATAGTTTGATAACGCTCTATTAGTACCAACGTTCGCCACTGGGTGCTGACTGCGATGGCATTTAGTAGCCACGTCCGCAGCTAGGTGTCGTGGACGGTAGCATTTGGTGGCAAAAGTAGGAACTACTTGAAAAAAATAATCGTCTGCAGTCCTTCTACCTGAATCACAGATAACACACACTAATACAACCATCACAATTAACACCGGTTATCAGACAAATTCTTCACACACCCAAAGTACACGGGGCTACGTGAGCGCGTTGTCGCAGTCCCTAAACTTAGAAACCAACCAACCTGCATTGAAAAGGCTTGTACAACGCTGATCGGCCCAACATTACTTTCGTTCAGTATACAGCTGATACATTATTTTCTTATTTTCTGCGTGCCCAGAGAGAATCAATCCAATAGATGAGACGAGGGCAGGGTAAATGTCACCCTAAATAATAGATGTGATGGGCTGTGTCGTGATGAAGGGATGAAAGGCCACTTCACAAATCCCCTGTGCGATTCCTGCCGGGCTGTGCCCCTCTCGTGCTTGGTGGCTTAGAGACCACAGAATGCAATCTCATTCTATCACAATCTCGGAGCTCACGCTTGGATTGGTTCACTCAAATTTGTTTATAGCCCAAATCTTGTATACTCCGATCAGAGTAAAGTAGATGCCCTGTATCCATATTGTTTGAAACTGCATATCGTACTACGAACAGTAAGATTCCTCCTTTCCTTGCCAAAATTTAGCCAAGGGCACGTGTGCATTTCTACCGATGTACCTAATGGTTCGCCTCCGAGGTGTAGTGGTCAGTTTGCTTAGCTGCCACCCCGGAGATTCGCGGTTCGATTCCCGGCTCTGCCACGAAATTTGAAAAGTGGCTTGAGGACTGGAAAGGGGTCTACTCAGCATCGGGTGGTTCAAATGAGTAGAGGGGGGTCGATTCCCACCTCAGCCATCCTCGAAGTGGTTTTTCGTGGTTTCCCACTTCGTCTCCAGGCAAATGCCGGGATGGTATCTAACGCAAAGCCACGGCCGTCTCCTTCCGTCTTCCTTGCCTATCCCTCCCAATCTTCCCTTCCCTCCCCATCTCTCATAAGGCCCCTGTTCGCTTTGCAGGTGAGGCTGCCTAGGCGAGGTGCTCGTCCCTTCTCCCCAGTTGTATCCCCCGACCCGATGTTTCAAGCTCCAGTACACTGCCTTGGAGGCGGTAAAGGTGGGATCCCTCGCTGAGTCCGAAAGAAATGCCAACCTGGAGGTCGATTTCTTACAAAATTCCTTCCCTGGTCCTTCCTTAATTAGATCCAAGTTAGTGGTCACCTGTCACCATCCCCAGTTATATCCACTGACAAAGTGTCTCCAGCTCCCAGACTCCGTTCTTGCGACGGTAGAGGAATGATCCCTCACAGAGTCCGTGGGTGAAGCCTAGCTTGGAGGATAAGTGATTAACAAGAAACTAATTCTAATGAAGTGATGCCTCCAGGATGAGGACAAAACGAATACGGTAACGAGACCGCGTAATCTTCCACCCACGAGTCAGAGGAATCAACAGAAGAAAAGATCGCACGAGCCGGCCGAGAATTTGAATCCTAAGCTATCTCCCTACATTCTGAACGTCGAAGCTGCAAGCCTTTACAGTCACTACCATGAAGCAGGTATCAGATAAACTCAAAACACACTAACGACTAAGTTGTCAACAAGAAACATTACATTTCCATTAGAGACTGTTGTACCTTTCGGCATCCAGTCTTAGTAGTTTGCAAGTAGCAGGCTTCGGTGGCGTAGTAGGTAGCATGCTGAGCTTCTTTGCCCAAGACCGCGGGTTCAAACCCGGCCGAAGTCGTCGGAGTTTTAAGAGCGTTAAAATCCCTCAGTATGTCTTCCTTCGGAGGGGAAGTAAAGCCGGCACGGCGGTCCCATATCATAGATTTATGGCATGAAAGATAACCTTCCACTAACTTCACTTGTGGAAGCTAAAATTTGTAGGTTAGTTTGATAACGCTATATTAGTTCAAACGTTCGCCGCCAGGTGCTGACTGCGATGGTATTTAGTAGCCACGTCCACAGCTAGGTATCGTGGTCGGTAGCATTTGGTAGCAAAAGTAGGAACTACTTGAAAATTGATTGTCTGCATTTCTTACCTGACTCACAGATAATACACACATGACCGCGTTGTTGCAGCCCATAAACTAAGGAAACAACCAACCAACAGTCTTCAACCAGCACAGGAAGGATGTCGAATTGTACTCTCTCTGGAACATTTGCTGCTCTATGCCAAGGAAGAGAATGCGTTCCTGGCATGGGTGCACAGTGGGTCAAAATCGAAATCTAGGGGGACTAAATTATTCTTACGTGTTAATCACCAATTTAGAGTGAAAGCAACGTATATAATTTGTTTACTTCAAAATAAACGTCAGTTAAGACCATTTTTAAGCTACGTCTACACATGCAAGAAATTGTCTATGACTAGGAGTTGGATAGATCATTCAGTTATCTCTTCAGAACAATTTTCTACCCCTAATTCACTTTTAAGAAATTCACAAAGTTCCACTTTTGACATAACCGTCGAACCCAGTGCTCTAAAAAGTTGTAAACGTGTGAGAACTGGATGCGCAGCATCTTCTAAAACGTAAAATAACTAAGTAAGTTGCAAAAAGATGCAAAATATCTTATAACAGGCATAAACTACAAGACTTTATCTACATTTTAACATTAAGTAGAAAACGACGCAGAGTGACGCGACATACTAAAAATCTAAACGAAAATATAATTTTAAAAACAAGATGTTCAGTAAAGAACATATAGCCTACTTTCTCCTAAATGCATGGGTATTGTTATAACTCTTTGTCCTTTTCAAGGAGTATAATTGAATGTTGGTGGTAGTAGCTTGTTGAAATACAACGTGCTATAGGGATATTAAACATGAATATGAGGTGCCCTTTGCTAGTGCTACCTCTGTAAAAAAAATCATTCAATTCGGTTTCACCGTGTTTGAATTGATCTGGGGAATGGATTTGCACACATACATGGCCGCTATTTGCAAACTATTGGGCTGATGACCTTGTAGTCAGTCATAAGATGCTATCCACAAAAAGGCATGTTGTTGCAAAATCCGGTAGAGATCAAATTATTAGGATGGTCGAAATTTGATTTAAGCTTTTAACATTTGGGTGGCCGTCATTCCATTTCCGTCAAAATGGCGGCGATATAAAACATGACACTGAGGTGCCTTTTGCTAGTGCTACCTCTGTACCAAATTTCGTTCAATTCGGTTTCACCGTGTTTGAATTGATAGGGGGAATCGATTTGCACACATACTTGGCCACCATCTGCAAACTATTGGGCTGATGATCTAGCAGTTTGGTCAGAATATGCTTCCCACATAAAGATTTGTTGTTGCAAAATTTGGTAGAGACTAGATTATTAGGTTGGTCGTAATTACATTTCAGCCTTTAACATTTGGGTGGCCGCGATTACGTTTCCGTCAAGATGGTGGTGATATAAAACATGACACTGAGGTGGCCTTTTCTAGTGCTACATCTGTACCAAATTTCGTTCCATTCGGTTTCACCGTGTTCGAATTAATAGGGGGAATCGATTTTAACACAAAGATGGCCGCCATCCGCAAAATATTGGGCTAATGGCCTATTAGTTAGGTCAAAGGATGCTTCTTCCATAATGGTATGTTGATGCAAAATTTGGTAGAGATCGGATGATTAGGTTAATCGTAATTTGATTTAAGCTTTGAATATTTGTGTGGCCGCCATTACGTTTCCGTCAAGATGGCGGCGATATAAAACATGACACTGAGGTACCCCTTGCTAGTGCTAGCTCTGTACCAAATTTCATTCCATTCGGTTTCACCGTGTTCGAATTAATAGGGGTAATCGATTTTGACACAAAGATGGCCGCCATCCGCAAACTATTCGGCTAATGACCTATTAGATTTGTCAAAGGATGCTTCCTCCATAAAGGTATGTTGTTGCAAAATTTGGTAGAGATCGGATGATTAGATTAGTCGTAATTTGATTTAAGCTTTGAACATTTGTGTGGCCGCCATTACATTTCCGTCAAGATGGCGGTGATATAAAACATGACACGTAGGTGCCCTTTGCTAGTACTACCTCTGTACCAAATTTCATTCCATTCGGTTTCACCGTGTTCGAATTAATAGGGGTAATCGATTTTGACACAAAGATGGCCGCCATCCGCAAACTATTAGGCTACTGACCTATTAGATTTGTTAAGGGATGCTCCCTTTATAAAGGTATGTTGTTGCAAAATTTGGTAGAGATCGGATGATTAGGTTAGTAGTAATTTGATTTAAGCTTTGAACATTCGGGTGGCCGCCATTACGTTTCCGTCAAGACGGCGGCGATATAAAACATGACACTGGGGTGCCCTTTGCTAGTGCTGCCTCTGTACCAAATTTCATTCCATTCCATTCTTCACCGTGTTCGAATTAATAGGGGTAATCGATTTTGACACAAAGATGGCCGCCATCCGCAAACTATTAGGCTAATGACCGATTAGATTTCTCAAAGGATGCTCCCTCCATAAAGGTATGTTGTTGCAAAATTTGGTAGAGATCGGATGATTAGGTTAATCGTAATTTGATTAAGCTTTGAACATTTGTGTGGCCGCCATTACGTTTCCGTCAAGATGGCGGCGATATAAAACATGACACTGAGGTGCCTTTTGTTAGTACTACCTCTGTACCAAATTTCGTTCCATTCGGATGCACCGTGTTTGAATTAATAGGGGGAATCTATTTTCACACAAAGATGGCCGCCATCCGCAAACTGTTACGCTGATGACCTGTTAGTTTAGTCAAAGGATGCTCCCCACATAAAGGTATTTTGTTGCAAAATTTGGTAGAGATCGGATGATTAGGTTAGTCGTAATTTGATATAAGCTTTGAACATTTGTGTGGCCGCCATTACGTTTCCGTCAAGATGGCGGCGATATAAAACATGACACTGAGGTGCCTTTTGTTAGTACTACCTCTGTACTAAATTTCGTTCCATTCGGTTGCACCGTGTTCGAATTAATAGGGGGAATCGATTTTCACACAAAGATGGCCGCCATCCGCAAACTATTACGCTGATGACCTATTGGTTTGGTCAAAGGAAGCTCCCCCCATAAAGGTATGTTGTTGCAATATTTGGTAGAGATCGGATGATTAGGTTAGTCGTAATTTGATTTAAGCTTTGAACATTTTTGTGGCCGCCATTACGTTTCCGTCAAGATGGCGGCGATATAAAACATGACACTGAGGTGTCCTTTGCTAGTGCTACCTTTGTACCAATTTTCGTTCAATTCGCATTCACCGTGTTCGAATTGATAGGGGGGGACAGACATTCAGAGTACACACACTCGCACACAGACACACACACACAGACACACACACATACACACACACACACACACAGACTCTCACACACACACAGACAGACACACTTTTTTTCGCCCTGTGTTGATCTCATAAGTCTACTTTCATTTTTTGCAAAAATCGAAAGTAGGCTAATAATAGTTAAATATTATATAATGCAAATATAGCTAACATTAGGTAACAATTACGCCCATTAATAACTGAAACACGTTACAAAGATCATATCTTCAGCTGCATGTTCCATCTTAAAGCATCACACTAACCACAAGGACAACCAAACCTCAGCCACTTACATTCACCCTCCAATTCAGACTGCTGGAACAGTGGTGACAGATTTACACTGAGATGTGTTTTTAGCCCAGAATAGTTAGCGGCAATTATATGAGAATGCTGTAGAGGTAATAAATTTTGATTTTTAGCCTACTTTTCACATTTTGCAAAAATGAGGAAAAAGTAGTCTTATGAGATCGATCCGGGAAAATGTGTGTCTGTCTGTCTGTCTGTCTGTCCTTCTGTCTGTCTGTCTGGCTGTGTGTGTGTCCCCCCCTATCAACTCCTAAACGGCTGCAGCAATCAAAACCAAATTTTGTATGAGTAAAGATGTGCACCGGAATAGCTCACGTCCATATTTGAAAATGATGTCAGTGCTACCAACTGCTGAAAAAACGCACTAGAAATTTGAGCTCCATGTTGGATATCTTGCAAGGTATCCATGCGAGCTATTCCAAAATTGGCACACAAGTAGATAATACTATTTCAGTTTAATTTCCAGGAGGCCAGCCATGACAGTGTTGCCAAAATAATTTTAAGTCTTCTGATAGGTCCAATGTTTAAATGCATATAACTTCTACACTATCAACTGGATTTCAACCAAATTTTGTATGTAATATCTGTACATAAACAGATATGACTGAGCGTATTCTTAAGAGCCACCAGGGCTGCCAACCGTTAATAATTGCTCTCTCTATTTTTTAAAAATCCAAATACCAATATATCAGAAAGTATGCAAGCCTACAGCTTTAAACTATGCACACGTATATTCTGACATTTTAGATTAATTTGGAGTAACTTATATACGTCACTTCTACCAACATGATTATAAGCCTGCTGATAGTACCAATTTTTAAATACATGTAACTTCTATACTATCAGTTGGATTTCAACCAAATTTCTTATGTGCGATGTGTACCATAACAGATATGACTATAAGTATTGTTAAGAGCAATCAGGGCTGCCAACTGTTAATAAATGCTGTCTATATTCGTTTTACCCTAATATCAATATATCAGAAAGTATGCTAGCCAACAGCACTATACTTTGCACACGTACAGCACCTAACATTCTAGATAAATTTGGAGTAATTAATACAAGACGGTGCTGCCAACATGATTCTATGCCTGCTGATATGTCCAATTTTAAAATACATGTATCTTCTATACTAACAAATGGATTTCATCCAAAATTGGCACAACAAGATATCATAATAATTCAGATTATTTCTGACCAGCGCACGCATGGTATTGTTGGCAACATGCTTTTACGCGTGCTGATAGATCCAGTGTCTAATTGCATGTAACGTCCATTGAACTTCAACCAAATTTTGTATTCTGTACCTTAAGAGGTGGAACTAAGAATATATTCAGTGACCAGGGCTGCCAACTGTAGTGCTCTATTAGGCTACATTATACCAGGTATATTTTGAACTAATTAGATATTTCGATATTACCAACTTTATTTCGTCATTATTCTAGATAGGCTCATATACTGTAGAATAATCATTGGCATGAAAAGTAGGCTGTATAGTTCTTCACGGAACTTCTTGTTAATTATGAAAAAATAATTTTGTCCTCCTAGATTTCGATTTTGCCCCACTGTGGGGTGGTCGCAGGAGACGAGACATGGTGCCATCACTTTCAACTCGAGTCAGCGTCTTTGCGTCTCTAAAAGCCGCAGTAGTTAAAAGGGACGTATAGCCAATAACATTATTATTCAAACTCGAGTAAAAATGACCAAGTCATCAGTGGAAGCATGTAGGCTCGCCGACACCCAAAACGTCCAAGGGCGTCCACATGAGTACGGGGGAGGTCATGCTCAGCCTCTTGTTCTTTAACCAAAAGGGCCCCCTTCTTATGGACTTCCTGCAGCATGGGACAACGGTGAATGCGCAGCGATACTCGCAAACCATGACCTCGCTTCGCACTGCGATCAAATCGAAACGACCAGGGCAGCTCACCTACGGGATCATTCTGCTCCATGACAATGCAAGGCCCCATAGAGCCAACGCAGTCAAGGAGTACTTGCAGACATTCAAATGGAAGGTCCTCAGTCATCCTCCATACTCCCTGGACCTGTCACCCTGCGATTATGCCATTTTTGGTGAGCTGAAGAAGGCTCTGAATGGCAAACGATTCACCTCGGACAACGACAGACAGTACGAAACTGGTTCACAACGCAGCCCCAGGAATTTTACGAGACGGCCATTCACCGCCTTGCGTCGCATGTGCCTCAACAGTGCTGGGCAATATTTTTAAAGAACGGTAATCTTACATTAAACAACGAGCCTATAATTGCAATAATTAAGACACGAGTGTGTTTATAAAACGAGCAAAGCGAGTTTTATAATTTCCATACCAGTGTCTTAACTACCATTATAGGCGAGTTGCATACGGCTGTTAATGTTCGACGATAATTATAACTTTATTATATATTCCAACATAAATATTCATAAATATCTGTCCAGATTCTGTCGGTTGAATTCTTCTTCTTGGGAATTGTGTGGGCTCAGCATTTTATCTCTACCCAATAACGAATCCCAAAGCTTTGAAACATTGTTTATCCTGAAGTAGCACCAACAGATAGCGCACAGGTACTATGTTGGGTCATTTTTTTATTTTGGTCAAATAACCCAAAATAGGCTGTTACAAACGCTTTAAAATTAAAATGTATCGTATTATCAACTAGTTATTCTTCAAATTCGATGCGTAGAGAATATCAACGGAAGAAAAATCGATTGAGTCCCAAATAGAACAGTTATGATATCTTGCGGAAAAGTTTCGCGTAGGAATTTCATTTACTGAATAGAGGGCTGGATTATAATTTCCGCGGAACTAATGTCATACGCCTGCTTCCCCTATGATGTTCTGGTGTGTTTATGTCAACAACAGCATTCACTAAAATTTTCGGCGAAATCTTACGAATGTGTAGAAATTGGAGTTGCGGATATTAAGGTACAGTGGTATTTCTTTTGCATTATTGCCCAGTTTGTTTATGCATTGTACCTACAATGGTTGATCCAATATTGGCTACATTGTCAACTTTCAAATCATGTAATTCAAGTATGACATGTTGATTTTGAGTGCATGTTAGAAGCTATCCTTTCCTAATTGGTCAATGAATTAAAATATTGTGCTCTGATTGGTTGGAAAAACTGTGTTATAATGAAAAGTAGTACTTCGATTACCCCAATTTTATTACAGCTTTCTGACATATAATATTTACATATCGACATCGTCGAACATAAAGGTTTTTATTTTATAGCCTCCGGCTCGTTTCCTTTTGAATGACCCTTACACTAGGTCAAATAATGGGATAATTGCCCTGGAAGTAGAAATTAATTATCATCCTGTCATTTTTCCGAAGTGAGTATGGAACCCACAATGAGAATGATCGCTGTCAATTCCTGAATTCGACCTCGACCTGCTCCCCATTGCATGCGTGGATCGTAAGGTAACCCACACAGCTACGCTGCTGGGCATGTGAATAGAGACTCAATCTACAGTGAACCTGAAAGAAGTGAACTGTGCATTTTTCTCCCCTTTGAACAAAATCCAGCGACGTCTATATTGGTGAACATGAATGGCAGGACACGTATTCCTGAACACGCAATATGAAAATACCAATTTCAGTCTGCTAGACTGGCTTCCTCGAGTAGATATTTCAAGCTTTGTCCACTGATCAGGCATTCACAAAATACAATATTAAACTGGAGGAAACAGAGAGGGCATGTTTATTGGATTTTGAAGTCTGGGACAATCTGATATTAAACTCCTAGCAAACTGCTTCCTTATAGATAGTCTGCTAAGTCTCTAGGAACACGCTCATATACCTTAGTAGAATTTGCGTCGCTCAATGCTTCTAATTGAAAGAGAGTGGTTTCGATTCCCAGCAAGGGAACCTTAGTCGATTTCAGAAACAAACTATCCCTTCCAGAAAGGAAAATTGCACAGGATTTCACTGGGCCACGCTTGCTTTTGGGGGGGAGGGAAGAAATGCATTTACGCACAGAGTGTCGGGCTCCTGCTCCTGAGTATCAGACTACCGACTAAAACTCCCCCGTTACTTCTGAACACTAGCCTGGAACCGTTTATCACATTACTTCAGGCTAGAGTCATTTTATATTTGCCTGTAGGGCAGTCTTCCGTAATGAATCATCTTCAGTGGCGATCCAGATCCGTCTTCTTTGTTCGGAGGATATCTTCAGCAAAACTTGCTACCAGTTTCCAATTTTCCTCATTTTGTAGCATCACTGCAACAATATTGTCCGGGGATATCTCTACATCAATGTGATCTTGAAGAGACTGCCTATTTTGGACCCACCGTCCACAAGAGAAGAAGGTGTGATTAGCATTATCTAATTCGTTGATACAGTAGATGCAATCTGATGAATCCACCTTCCCCATCTTCTTAAGATAGAAACAGAAGTACCCATGGCCAGTCAAGAACTGAGTGAGATAGTAACCAACCTCACCATGTTTCCTCTCTGTCCAAACCTGCACCTGAGGGATCATTCTCTTAGTCCATTGGCTTTGATCTCTTTGCTCCCATTTGATCTCCCAATTTTGAAAGGTTTGTACTCTTGCCGATCGTCTTGCATTTTTTAAACCCATATAAGATTTCCTCAAGTAAATGTTCTTGCGTTCTTTCGCAAGAAAAAAATCGGAATAATCCCGGCAATAACGAGAACTGCTTTCTCAGAGACCGTGCGATATGTAGATGCCACGGGCAAAGCACCCCGCCTCTGCACTTGCGCCAGTGACTTCCTATAAATTTCCTTATCCAGGGCATCCGCCCATATTTCCGCTCAATAATAATAATAATAATAATAATAATAATAATAATAATAAAAGTAAATCTGGAATTTTCTTAAACCGAAGATCCCCAATTTGAAATGGTTCCAAGAGTGTGAGAAAGATATGAGACAGGTGGGAATTACGGAGGATAAAATAAAAGACAGGAATAGTTTCAGAAGGATGGAGAAAAGCTATCAGGGTTTTATGGTGGAGGCAGAACCCAGAAGACGGAGAGGCCCTTTAACAGAGGAGCGGAAGAACAAGCTGATAGATGGGCTCAAGAGATACTGGCAAGATGTCAAAGCCGGCAAGCGAACATGACGCAGACACTGAAATGAGAGTGGTTGTTAACACGCGGTCCATAGAGGCTCAAGTCGACGATTTAAAAAATAATAATAATAATCAAAACATGGGAAAAGGGAGTCAAAGGGGGTAAAGATGGCGAAACACCAGGAAAGAACTGCCAACATAAAATGTCTGGCCATTGCCGATGATTTAGCCATTAAAACAAATAACAGAAAAGAAGCCACAGAAGTTCTAGAGACACTACATGAAATCTCAACCAAAGAAGGGCTACAAATCGCATACGATAAAACACAGTACATGGACACAAAATCTACACAAAGACACTCACTGGAAACCAAGTAAGGAAAAATAACGCGAGTGGGAAGTTTCAAATACATGGGAGAGATTATATAGAAAACAGGACTGAAGCTCGCATCCAATGAAGAAAGAATCACAAAACTACAGAAAGCATACAGACTTACCTGGAACCACTACAACAAAGATGTATCTCCATTAATGTCAAACTACGACACTATAATACAGTGGTCCTACCTGAAACCTCATACGCTTCAGAAACGACAGCAATCAAGGGAACAATAAAAGCAAGGGTCTAGAAAGAACAAGAGAGAAAAATACCGAGAAAGATCTACGAGTCAGTTCAGAAAGAGGGAATATGGATCAAGATACAACAATAGAACTATACAACCATACAGAGACGATTGCAAACAACAAGTTACGGACATGTACATAGGATGAACGAAGACAGACTGACCAAGAAGATTTTTAATTCCCAGTCATGGCTAGTACACTGAAAACCAATTGGGTTAAAGAAAGCGTGAAAGACATCAAGAAACTAAGCATCTCTACAGAAGACATGGCAGACAGGAATATATACTGATAAAAAATTAGAAAACAGAAATTTGAGCAAACGCAAAGGAAACAAGTAGTTCCGTGAAGAACTATACAGCCTATTTTCATATATCCTACTTATGATAATTGCCACTATCAAAATACAAAATTTCAGTTTGATTGCTGTAATAGATTCATAGATATTGAGAACCGACTAAATATTTCGGATGGTCGCCATGTTCGATTTTATTTATGTTGGTCCTAAAGTTATGTGCTGTTACTTGAAAATTATTGTTTACGTGTAGCATTCAAACTTCAATCGCATGATTAGGACACAAGAAGTTACAAGGAGATTTTAAAATTTCGCACAGCTGCCATCTTGTGGTTATGGAAAAATTGAAATAAATTAGATGCCAGTGGATTAACATTCGTATAAGGATTTACTGTACCAAGTTTCACTGCACTCGGATGGTCAAATTGCGAGAAACGACCATGTGAATATTTATACTTCGCGTCGCCGCCATGTTGGAATTGTGATCACCAGGTTATTTAAAGTCCTATAGGTGAGATTGTTAAATGTATAGGCCATAGAGTCATGTACCATTAAAGGAAAATTATTGCGTAGGTTCATTATTCAAACTTTCACTTCGATCGCATGATTACGACACATGAAATAAAAACTTAATTTTAAAATTCGCACAGCCGCCATCTTGAGGTTATGTAAACAATTGAACTAAATTAGATACCAGTGCATTACAATGTGCATAAACATTTCCTGTGCCAGATTTCATTGCGTTTGGAACATTAAATCGCGAGAAAGGTCTATTTAAAATTTTCAAATTCGCTTGGCCGCCATGTTTGTTTTGTAGTTAACCGGTTTTTGAAAGTACTATAGATGAACTTCCAGTAGTGCCCTTTATCTCCGTACAAAATTTCAGGGTGATACCGCTAATAGCTTCAGAGATATAGAATGCCGGTGAAATATTTCGCACATCCGCCATCTTGTTGTTATGTAAACAATTGAACGAAGTTAGATGTCGGTGCATTACAATGTGTATAAACATATACTGTACCAAGTTTTATTCCGTTTGGTTGGTTAAATCGCGAGAAACGTGTTTTTAAAAGTCGCAAATTCGCGTGGCCGCCATGTTGGTTTTGTAGTTACCAGTTTTTCAAAAGTCACAAAAGGGACGTTCTAGTAGTTCTTTTTATCACCGTAAAAAATTCCAGGGTGATATCGGGAATAGTTTCGGAGATATTGAATGCTGGTGAAATATTTCGCACAGCCGCCATGTTGGATTGGTGAGACATAACAAAATTTGAAGGGCTTGGTCGGGGTCGCCCGGAATAGTGCTATGAACTTACCGAGCTTCATTGAAATCTCTCCAGCCGTTTAGAAGTTATTAGGGGGGACACACACCTAACTCACACACACACACCCACACGCACACACACATGAACAAAAGGTGATCTCATAAGCCTATTTTTTTTTTCAAAATTGAAAATAAGCTAAAAATCAGGAAAGAAGTGGACAGAAGAGAGAGAAAGAGGAAACACAGTGCATATAAGGGAGGATTTTTGGAAGAAAGAAGAAAGGGACATAAAAAAAGACATGAAAATTGATTCTGTTTTAATGCTCTCCTTAAGTGGCAATTAACGAAAATAATAATATTAATAATCAACCTGGGAGGAACTCTTACGGCTCCAACGTAGTCTATTTCACTCTAACTCCAGCACATAGCCCTGTTAAGCCGAACAACCCAGTGGAAGGTTGGGTAACTAATACCAGCGGAAAGCTGGGTCGGTGAGCCGAATAGTGCTGGGGTCTCCAAGGCTCACAACCTTGGCAGTACATTGGTCAGTGTGCAATATCACTGGCCCCTATCTACAGTGTTTTTAACTGTAAATAGCAAGGAGGAAACGTCTGCTGAAGCAACTACCACAGGTCGGAGGTATCGTAGACTCCTAAATACGAGATCAGACACTAACGTCGCAACTTCTTCGCAACATTCAACGTGAACTCCCTTATGACGGTCGGTAAATTGAAACAACTGTTTGACACCCTACAACATCATCAAATCCTGATCGCAGCAATTCAGGAAACAAGGTTCGTTGATGCAGAAGCGTTTGACTCCCAAGGGTATATCTTCAAAAGTAAAGTCAGAAAACGTGTAGTAAAATCCATCCCCCACCTTGGTACAGGATTTGTGGTTAGTAAGAAGAGTTTAGATTCCATCACCAACTTCATGTCCTCCATCAGTCGAGTCTCGATCCTTTCGTTCGAAGCACAAATAAAATTTACACCATGGTAAACGTCAATGGCCCAATTAATTAAGCTAACAGGACTGATCCACAAGGGACGGAAATCTTCTGGGAAGAGCTTGAAGATATTCTGTCCAAGATTCCCAAGGAACACATCATCGTCCTTCTCGGGGACGTCAATGCTCCGCTCGGTAAGGCAAAGAAATTAAAGAGTGTTATCGGAGAATACTCGGTCCACAGAAGAACAAACCGAAATAGAGAAAGGTTAGTGTAGTTGTGCAAGGCGTTCAACCTAGTGATGAAGTCAACAGCTTTCAAACGACTTCCTGCGAAACAGAAAACATGGACATCCCCAAATCCCCATCTCGGCGAATTCCAAATTGACCACGTTGCTATTTCTCATAAATCTCAAAGAGAAATCCAGAATGAAAAAGTCTTAAGAAGCGCGAATCTTGACTCTGATGACTTTCAAATATAAACTTAAAACTTCATCCAAGATCCACCAAGAGATTTCAGGGAAGAAAGATCAACAGGTTTGATGTGGAAAAATTGAGCGAATTCAGTCAAAAACTTGAAGCACTTGAGCCACAAAATTGGGAACAACTCAAAGAAGCAATACTTGAAACGACACAGGAAACCATACCACTGACAAAGTCAAGGAGGCATCCATGGTGGACTAATGCATGTGACGATGCCATACACCAACGGCGGCTTGCCTGGCTGCGATGGAACAAACAGAAGAATGAAAGAAACAAAGAGAGATTCCTGGTCATGAGAAACCAGACTGATAAAACCATACGCGGGATAAAACGAGCATTCCACAAAAATCATTTGGCACAGATAGACCAAGATTTCAAAAAGAACAACACCCGTGATTTCTACAAAACCTTCAAACAAAATCTCAGTAAATACACACCACCCAGGCGGCTTCGGTGGCGTAGTTGGTAGCATGCTGAGCTTCTATAACTAAGGTCACGGATTCAAACCCTGATGAAGTAGTCGGATTTTAAGAGCGTTAAAAATCCCTCAGTATGCCATCCTTCGGAGGGGAAGTAAAGCCGGCGGTCCCATGTCATAGATTTATGGCATGAAAAAGAACCATCCACTAACTACACTTGTGAGAAGCCAAAATGTGTAGGTTAGAATTGTAAATGCTATACTAGTTCCAACGTTCGCCTCCAGGTGCTGACTGCAATGACATCTAGTAGCCAAGTCCGCAAGCTAGATGTCGTGGACGGTAGCATTTGGTAGATAGCAAATGTAGGAACTTCTTGAAATTATTGTCTGCAGTCCTTACTTGAATTAAAACAGATAACATACACTAATACAGTCATCACAATTAACACCGGTTATCAGACAGATTCTACACACACCCAAAGTACATGGGGCTACATGACCGCGCTGTCGCAGTCCCTAAACTAAGGAACCAACCAACACACCACCCAGTCTTCACTTTAGGTGTCCCGATGGGAAAGTTGCTTACAATGACAAGGACAACTGTCAGATCCTGGCGAAATATCTTGAGTCCCTTCTCAATTGTGAGGCTCCAACAACGAAATGTTCCTTTCACGAAAATATGCTCGTCAACCCAGACTCCAGTCCACCAACTAGGGAAGAAATCAAGCAGATCATTCACTCACTTAAGAACAATAAAGCACCAGGTGAGGATTCAATAGTTGCCGAGCTCTGGAAATACGCAGGTGATAAACCAGTCAACAAGCTAACGGATTTCACCCGGGAGATTTGGGAAACAGAGAAACTGCCCAGTGATTGGACATCGGCCCTGATTCAGCCCCTGCACAAGAAAGGTGATAAAGTGGACGTAAACAACTATCGTGGCACATCACTCCTCTCGATAACATACAAAATTCTCGCTAAAGCGCTTCAAACGAGAGCGGAAGCACAGCTCGATCTACAACTGGGCGCATACCAAGGGGGATTTCGATAGGGCGCTCTTGTGTTGAGCAAATCATGAATCAATTCTATCATACATGAATCTGGGAAGTAAAACAATTGTGGTGACCTTTGTTGATTTCGAGAAGGCTTATGACTCGTTGGAACTGTTTTAAGAGAATTTGGTTTAGATAATAAAACAAGAGCAATCATTCACCAAACCCTGTTGAACGCAGCCTCCAGAGTGAAATTCAGGGGAGAGATTTCGAATCCTTCTCAATACGGACAGGGTTGACAACGGGAGATGGGCTCTCGCGTCTGTTATTCAACTGTGTTTGCGAGAAAGTTATTCAAGAATGGCGTAAAAAAATGTGTAAGGATGGTGTAGAAAATGAGGGCAGACAAGGTTGTAATAACAAGAATCTGGTAATCGACTGTTTAGCTTTCGCAGATGATGTTGCAATTTTCTCTAATTCTCTTGACACGGTAACACAACAAATCAATAAATTACAGGTGTAAACAGCAAAGGCAGGGCTTTAGATTTCGTTTGAGAAAACACAGTTTATAACGAACATCAAGTCAGAACCCAGATAACGTTTGGTGAACGGAGGACAAATAACACAGGTAGAGAAATTCAAATACCTGGGTGAATGGATGGAGTCCAACATTCGTGGAAGAAAAGCTGTCGTGTCACGGATTAACAAAATGAAAATGGTTTACCATTTAACCAAATACATTTACAAAAAAGATCAATGTCCTTCAAGGCCAAACTGAGGCACTACGTTACCGTTATTCGCCCGGAGGCGTTATATGCATCAGAATGCCTGGCGATGGATACGAAAGGCCTGGCAGAACAACTGGAAGCCAAGGAGAGGAAGATTTTGAGAAAGATCTTGGGCCCGGTCAAGGAACGAGGAGAGTATAGAAGAAGACACAACGATGAACTTTTTCAACATGTGGAGAAAATAACGGACACCATACGTAAAAGAAGACACTCCATGTATGGCCATTTAACACGAATTAGGGATCTGGTTTACAGAGGTGGAAAAAGACCTACAAGAACAGGGGATATCACATGAGGACATCTTGGAACGTGACTCTTTGAAGAAGAAACTTGGGGAAATACAGAGTTTTCAGCCTAAACCCATATTGAAAACCAGCAAGAAGTGGACCGAAGAAGAACGCCTGAATACTGGACCAATGTGAAAGAACGAGGGTGAAGGCAGTTGAAATAACATGGTCCAAAGAAGACCGAAACGATAACAAATAATAATAATAATCATAATAATAATAATCAGCACCATTGATATCTCTCGACATGGTTTTGAAATGACTAGAAACCGGAAGCAGGGCACGCACACGTAAGCGTTAGTCAAACTTGTATCCGCTAGACAGCAGCCTGTCAATTTTATCTACATTGTGAGTTCATCTTGTACTGGAATATGCGAAAAAATAACCTTAAAAAGAATACATGCCATTAAGATAAATACAGGGTGTCAAAAACACCGACAAGGTATGATGTGTGGAAGGCAAACTGATCGGTTTTCAAGAAGGAACCCATATCCAGAAACTCACGGCTTGGACGCTGTAACGCATCGAGATGTGGGAGGGGTATGCGATCCACAGGTCGTCAATAAACTCAACATGTGTTACACATGGAGCACCTTACAAATGGGGTTCGAACTGTGTACCTCCGACGTCATTGCAGAGCCTACGCCGGCTGTGCTGAGCCCCACGCCCGTCTTTGAAGGATGGCAATCGCTCTGTGGACTCGAGTAATAAGGAGAGGCATACACCATACCCTTCATAATACCCCACAGAAAGAATTCGAGAGGTGTCAAATATGGTGACCGTGCTGGCCATGGAACCGGTCCACCTCGACCAATCCATCGATTGGGATAATTATGCAATGTTGAGGTGATTCCGCACATTTACATCAAAGTGCATAGTGGCACTTCCTCCAGTTGGGTAGGCAAAACATCTCGAATAAACGTGAGGTAGATCTGTCCTGTCAGTCTGTAGGGCAATAGATATTGTCCAATGAAGTGGTCATCAATGATCCCAGCCCAGATGATAATACCGAACCTGTGTTGGAGGTTGCGAATCACGTGCGCACGCGGATATAAGTCTGCCCAAAGTGTCACAACCGTCCTCAGACTTCGACGCTCTCCATCGTCCACACCGTGGATTTCCGGACAGGGGATCCTTCTTGAAAACCGATCAGTCTGCCTTCCCACACATCATACTAAGCCTTGTCGGTGTTTGTTGGGACACCCTTTATATGATATGAAATATAGAAGAGGTAGAAATCTAAAAGTGACGTGTTTCGCTCGTCAAGCGAGCATTTTTGAGATCCAAATATACCAGACAAAATACCTCTACAAAACACTTCCAAATCTACAATGACACCCACAGACAGTCTCTGCCTTCCAAAAACCAATCAAAAGAAAAGACTTTTCGAGACGCCGGGTTGCCGGAATTTTGCCACCGAGATCCTTTTTCATCTTACCGTACGCAGGATAATCGGATGGCGCTAAGTCTTGGCTGTATGGAGGGTGTTGCCATACCTCCCACTTGAATCGCTGCAGCAGTTCTGATTGGCGGGTCGAGTGAGGTGTTGCGTTATCGTGCAACAAATACGACGATTCCATAACGATGCGGAAGTGAAAGCAGCTGCATCCAGGTGGTTACATAGCGCAGTAGGTGATTTCAACGCAACCATAATCGAAAAGTTGGTTGCCCGTTCCGAGAAATGTTCACAGTCTCTTAGGGACTATGTGGAAAAGTGAATTTACAGTACATTGTATGCTGTCATAGCCGTGTTGCCTATGTGTATGCGATTTAATAAAGGGCCATAACTGGGAATTGTAACTTACTATTTGATTCGCCATCGTAGATTATACTTTATACAGGGTCTTTCATATAAAATAAGAGCGCCAAGCGACGCCTTTGTTAACCGCGGCTGCGGTCACCTTGGCCGAGATTTTGGCGCGCCAAGGCCCCCTGCTTTAAGCGTGTGTACAACCCTATATGATGCAGCGGCCTTGCTAGCGTGTGTACAATGCTGAAATCTTACTTTAGTTAGTTAGTTAGTTAGTTATTGTTGATGAAACCGAAACCCCTACTTGTGCTAGTTTTGTGAGTGATTTATTCGGAGACCGTTCAAGATTCTCGCCAATGTCATCTAGCTCATCTTCTGTTAAAACTGATCGTGTGCGGGCATGTTTTTTATTGAGCACCGAGCCAGTAGAGTCAAACTTATTTGCAATTACGTGAATATGTGCTAGTGAAGGTGGCACTTCATCGGGAAATTGCTGAACAAGTGCATCACGTACCCGCCGAGCCGACTCGTACTTAAAATAAGTTTTACATAAAAAAATACGTTGTTGCAATGATAACTGTCTCACCATGTTAGCACTTGAGGTTTAGACTGGCGACTGAGCAACTGCACGCTTATTGCAAGGTCAAGTTTGGTAATGTCAATCTGTTATTTTTATACAGTCCATCGGAACTTGAAAAAAAAAACAGCCATCGTATGTACTATGCGCACGCTTTCAATACTATAGGGGTTTCGGTTTCATCAACAATAACTAACTAACTAACTAACTAACCAAAGTAAGGTTTCAGCATTGTACACACGCTAGCAAGGCCGCTGCATCATATAGGATTGTAAACACGCTTAAAGCAGGGGGCCTTGGCGTGCCAAAAGCTCGGCCAAGGTGACCGCAGCTACGGTTAACAAAGCCGCCGCTTGGCGCTCTTATTTTATATGAAAGACCCTGTATAGCATGTTGGAAATCATTCTCAGTTTTAGCAATAATGCCTTGATTGTCTGCATAGTGTATCAAGAAGAAAATTCTGATTTAGGACAACTTCAGCATGGTGGCCTTGTCTCCACAGTTTTATAATATGGTGATTCATGTTAGCTCAAATGTGTTGTCAGCATTTGTCTGGTGGATTCGGTGGCGTAGTTGGTAGCATGCTGAGCTTCTATGCCCAAGATCGCGGAGTCAAACCCGGCCGAAGTCGTCTGACTTTTTAAGAGCGTTAAAAATCCCTCAGTATGCCATCCTTCAGAGGGGAAGTAAAGCCGGCGGTCCCATGTCATAGATTTATGGCAAGACAAATAACCTTCCACTAACTACACTTGTGGAAGCCAAAATGTGTAGGTTAGTTTGATAACGTTGTATTAGTTCCAACGTTCATCGCCAGGTGCTGGTTGCTATGGCATCTAGTAGCCAAGTCCGCAGTTTGGTGTTGTGGACGGTAGCATCTGGTAGCTAAAGTAGGAATTACTTGAAAAAAATTGATCGTATGCAGTCCTTCTACCCGAATCACAGGTAACACACACTAATAAAACCATCACAATTAACACCGGTTATCAGACAGATTCTACACACACCCAAAGTACACGGGGTTACATAACCGCGTTGTCGCAGCTCCTAAACTAAGGAACCAACCAACCAGCATTTGTCTCACGGGCACCGTAGCAGTCAGAAACTTTCAAGTGCGCCATTTTAACGAGAGTAAATGCGTCGCACATTATTTGAAATATCGATGTCTTCTCTTAATTTTACGCGTAATTCGATGTCATACGTGCCGTACTCACAACAAACGGTGGTGGTGCCAGGGGTGTGCGGAGTGTGGGGCTGCACAGGGGATCGCAGGGAGGCGCACGTTCAGGTTTGGTATGTTCTTTGACTGCCCCTTGTTTATCTTACGTCACTGTGTCATAGATTTATCGATCCCTCTGAGTTGCAGGAGCACTGCCGGCTGGATCGCAACACTCCTGGTTGCTTTAAACTGCCTGCCCATTCGACACTCACAGGCGTACCAGATATATGCATTAATTCACCGCTAGGTGCAGCACTAAGGCACTGGAATTTTCGCGGCTTTTTAAAGAGGAAGATACCTGAAACGAAGAATTTCTATGTTTGGAGGATCAATATCGAAATTGACGGACGTGAAAACTTTACAATAAGTTAGTTCTTTTGTTATTAAATCATCTAAAAGTATTCAGACTTACGGGCAAATTTTCAGTATTAAGAAAAGCAAAAATGCATGGTGGTGGTGGCGATTGTTTTTAAGGGGCGAAATGTCTAGCTCATTTGCCCGTAATTATACGGATGGTAATAAAATACAATTAGGCTACCTCCAACTGATTTAAATCTAACTTACATACTAGAGATTTATTTTTTGTCGTGTAGCCTCCTGAGAGGCCGAGTGCAGGTCTTTCTAGTCGACGCCCGTGGGCGACCTGCGCGTCGGGATGAGAGATGGAATGGATGAAGATGAATGAAACTGGGCAAGGATGTGGAAGGAAGCGGCCGTGGCCTGTCAGAGGGTACTGTCCCAGCATTTGCCTGGTGTTGAAAATGGGAAACCACGGAAAACCATTTCAAGGACAGCCGACGGTGGGGCTCGATCCCACGCGTCTACCGAGTCAGCAGAGAGCTTGGCCTCTTGACCTAACGTAGCGCTTTAGCCCGCGTAGCCACTACTGTCGGTATACTAGAGATGAAAATAAAGAATAAGGGCAATAAAAGATCAAAAAAAGGCCGCCGAAAAATGGGATGTTCATTTATTCAGGGGCTTTGCGACATCGTGGTCATGTAGCACCATGTACTTAGATGTGTGTTGAATTTGTTTGATAACCCATCGTATTGTGATGACTGTATTAGTGTGTGTATTTTTAAGTCAAGTGAGGATTGGGAAGGAGACGACCGCGGCCTTAAATTAGGAACCATCCCGGCATTTGCCCAGAGTAGAAGTGGGGAAACCACGGAAAACCACTTCGAGGATGGCTGAGGTGGGATTCGAACCCACATCCACTCATTTTTGCCTCGCGATGACGAATGTACCCCGTTCCAGCACTCAAACCAGAATTAAATTTCTTGGCAGACAGGGAATTGAATTCTTCCTCCGGGGCTAGCGCCAAGCATCCTAGCTGCTAAACCACGAGAGAAGGATTGAGGGACTTGAAAGGAAGTAAAGCTATGAAAGGCAGATAGAAAAGGGTGTGGGAGAGATGACCTCGTATTTCCGCCCCTTAAAACAATAACGGATAGAGGGGTTAGCCCCGTCACGGGAAAAGGAGAAAACCGAACCCAGCTCAGAAATTCTTCCGAGATGCCTATTACCAACCTCACTATCCATGAGCCCTTGAGGGTATATCCCCAACCCCAGGAATCACAACTAGTGGGACTTGGCTTCGAGACCACTGGACCCCAGCCTTGTCCGTTATTATTTCCACTTACTTGTGCCAGGCTCCTCTCTGTCATCTACCTGTCGACCTCCCCTAGCGAGCTCTTGTTCTCTTCCAACCCCGACTGTATTAGGGTATCCGAAATCTAGGGAGTTTTTCATTTTTCTGCCTTAACTGGCCCTAACATCATCTATCCTGATACCCTCCTTCTTCGAAGGGTCAGCACATGGCTAAGTCTACACCGTCAGCTTTTGAGCTCGGAAGTCAGCGACTGTGAGGGGTTCCAGAGCTGTATCCATTTTCCCCTTTTTATTGACTTTGGGGTGGACCCTCTCCTCTTTCCCTTTTCTATCAGCCTTTTATGGCTCTAGTAGTTTCCAAATACTCAATACTCATTCTTCAAAGATTCTGATCCCACAAAAAATAGGAAAGAAAAAGACAAGAGCCAATTAAGGCAGGGAAATGAAAGACATCACAGGCCTCCAATACCCTAATAACGTTGGGGAACAAGAGTTGGCAGGAAAGATGAAAGAGAGGAGCCAACCCACATCCCACTAGTTGTAAGCCCCTGGTGGTGGGACATGAAAAGAAACATTAAACTATATAATAATTTATGTAACCTTCAAGTGTTATGGTAATAAAATGATATTCCCCGGTATTCTAGCTTGCCCCGTTCCGATTTACAAAAGGGCACGCAGCAGTACACCATTATAAAATCACACAAAAAGCATTCCAAAACACGAATTCGCCATTAACATCAATACAAAACTTATGTCTGCTACAGAGCCTTGGTGCTGCTTCCTAGCGCCTTTATTTGGAAACGAGGTTGTACGCTCAAAACAATGCTTTAATCGTCGAATGGGCAGGCAGTTTAAAGCAACCAGGAGTGTTGCGATCCAGCCGGCAGTGTGCAGGAGTATGTACCTGTGGCATGACGAATAGAAGGACCTAGTGTGAGGACTCCGCCATTTTAGCACGGTAGTTTCTGGTCCCGCCGCTACAAGCACTGTAAGCGATTATGTCCAACACGTGCTGTGTTTCCGTCGAGCCGGGTCGTAAAAGTGCGCGAGAAGTTACTGTGTGAGATATTTGTGTGAATTAAATTGAATTTTCTTTGCTTTCAGTTCTTAAATTCAGTTCATTGTGTCTTGTGTACATCAGCGTTTTGTGTTTTGTGTACTTCAAACATATTTCTTATGTGGCTTGGTTCATTTATTAGTTCAACATGCCTTATTGTTTTGTACCTGGCTGTAAGTCAGGGTATGGTCGAGTAGTTGACGATATACGATTTTTTTCACCACCGAAGGATACAAATCAATTTGAAAAATGGGCCAGAGCTATTCCACGAAAGGATACGAAGTTAACGCGTAGTAGTAGAATTTGTCAAATTCATTTCTCTGCTGATTTGATAGTAAAATCAGATAATTTTATAGTGAATGGTGAAGAAGTGGAAATCTCTCGTGTGTGGTGGAAGTTACGTCCTGGAGCAGTGCCTCATTTTCCCCCTAATTTACCGAAGTAGTAAGAATAAGTCCCGTAAAGCTCCCAACAGGAAAAAGAATCTCGACACCACCAGAAAAAGAAGAAAGAAGATTGAAGATGGCAGTGGAGCAACGAATGAGGCATTAAAAGGTCAGTCCAATGTTGATAAGAATTTGGGTCATTCTAGTGTACTTACTGATGCTGAAAAGACTATAATATTGCTCAAAAGGCGCCTAAAGAATGCTAACCGTAATTTAATTCGAGTTAGATCCCGCCTCAACTCAGCAAAATCGAGAATTAATTTGCTGGAGAAGCAGGTTCGAATTTCACAGGCATTTAATTACAAAGATAACGATTACAGTGGCGGATCCAGGCCTTGCGATGCCCTGGGCGATATGATAAGGTGGGGGCCCACAACAATAGAAAAAAAAATATCGAATAAAATGGAAAATAGTTTGGTAATAATAATAATAATAATAAAATAAAGAATAGTTACAATATTTTGAATACACTACAGTACATTATTTTAATAATATGAAAGAAACCTTTAAGTCCTCTTGAATAAGATTATGTAAACAATGAAATATTAAAATATTACTTTGCGACTTTTTTCCCGGCTGAAGACTTGAATTATTTCACTGAAATCTTAACTTGCTAAACGGTCTCGAGAGGTCATAGCTGCACTGAAGAAAGGAAGATGAATTATAAATTAGTTTGAAAAGTATACTTAATTAATTAATTAATTAAATGTAGAAAAATCCATGGCGCGGGGCCCCTAGGACCGCGGAGCCGCGGTCGCCCTCCTCGCCCTCTCCTGGATCCGCCCCTGATAACGAACACCTTAGCAAGAAATGCCAGGAAAAATCTCCCAATGGAATGAGGTACAGCAATGAATTCATTTTAGAGTGTTCATTGTTGAGAATAAAATCACCGAAAGGATCCCGTCATTGTCGGCGACATAATCTCTTGCCTGTGCCTTCAGTCACTTGAGAAAACTTTGTAAAGGACTTAAGTGCCCTTATGGAGTTAATACGCATCGTATAAATGCTATTTAAGACTATTTTAAGGAAGAAAAGAATGATAATTCACGTTACGGTGTTGTAATTTTCGAAGAAGAGAAGCTAAGAGAAGAAATCGAGTTAAATAGCTTTTCTGATAAAGTAGATGGATTAGTTGATTTAGGTGGACACACACCTGACCTCCAGAAGAACGTACTTGCAAATCACGCTCTAGTGTTCAAGTTCGTACCTTTCGTGCATAATTGGGTGCAGCCAGTTGTTGTTTAGGCAAGCAAAAATGCTACTCCAGGGGTTTTTCTCGCAAAAATTCTAATATAGTCTAGGTGATTTTGCAGTTAGAAGAGGCTGGGGCGAGGGTGGCTGGCTTTACTTGTGATGGTAGTCAATCAAATACAAAGGCCAGGAATTCGTTAGGAGTCAGTGGCAAGACAAGCTCTCTACAATCTCACATCCTTAATCCTGCAGATGTTACGAGAAAGATCTGGGCTTTCTCCGACTGTATACTCCAGGAATCTGTGCGTTCCGTAACATGCAATGAAGACCGTAGTTCTTATTTCCGTGAATTATATTTTCCATTGTGCCCTGCCGTGCTATTTTAATTGTAACCGCTAATTACTTTTTAAAAGAGTATTAGTTACAAAGTAATTCGTTTCCCTTAGCACCATCCCTAAGACCAGCTGACCCCGGCAGTGTGGAACTTGCCCACTCTAGCGCTGCCTGGCGAGGCGCGCTTGAACTTCAGGAGTCTCCTCACTTTCTCCTTCTATTCGTCATGCCTGTGGTGTGACTACAACACTGCTCTTCCTCCACTCCTTAACTAAATAGCAGCACACTTTTTATGTCTGAATTGAGTCTCTAAAAGGCAGTGATAATGGAGGCCATGGCTTATTAATTGCTTATCTGTATTCCAGAGATGATATTAATGTACGGGGATTGTCACGGACGATTACTCTTTACTCCATGACTTTTGTGTTTCTTGTTGTTGAGAGCTTTGATACACAAGGTAGTGAAATGTTGTAATGGTGGTTACTAGAATATAAAGCCTTCTTATGAGAAGTCTTGAACGTTTCATTCAATTTGTTTTATTGGTTATACCTACACCGGGTAGGCGTAGGTCCCTAACAAAAATTGGCGACCTTGCCTGGATGACGTATTAATTCAAACAACTTGAAGATTGTGTTGATTTAAAGACCGCGTGTTCCTGTTCTGTGTTCGTATTGGAAATGGAGAAGTTAATGAAAGTGCGGAAGCCGGTAAGAGCGACTTTTACGAAGACGTACAATGCGTTTTTGCAAAACTTAAATCAAGAAATTCAAGGCGGCGTGGACGACGACACCTTACAGTACTTGCTAACCACATTGGAGAGGTTAGGAACGGAGCTGGCACCGTTGGACGAGAAAGTTTTAAGCATGTTGCTGGAAAAGGAAGGGGACGAGTATGACCGTGAGTACGAATATGTAGACAGTTTTAGAGACAGATTGGATGACGCAAGACAGAAGTATGCTCTACGGTTGCAGGCTAATTCCAATGTATTGGCAGTGGTGTCAGCAAGATCGGTCCTATCAGATGGGAATAAAACCAAAAGGCAGTTGAAACTACCTAAAATAGAACTCATGAAATTCGATGGGGAGATTAAAAATTGGTTGGAATTTTGGGGACAATTTCGGCGCATTCATGAGGACTCGGAAATTGAGGACGAAAACAAATTCCAATACTTGATCCAATCCACGAAAGTTGATAGTCGCGCTAGAGAATTAGTTGCCAGTTTCCCCCCTACTGCTGAAAATAACCCTAAATCAGTGAAATCTCTTCAGGGTAGATTTGGAAGGGAGGATTTATTGACTGAGTTCTATGTAAGGGAACTCATAAGTCTTGTAGAGAAAAATGTTTCTCAAACAAGGAAGACGACTCAACTTGCTAGTCTATATGACAAGTTGGAAGCACAACTGAGAGCTTTGGAGTCTATTGGTGTTACCCGAGATAAGTACGAGTCAATGCTTTTCCCTCTAGTAGAATCCTGCTTGCCTGAGGAAGTGTTACGTGTCTGGATGAGGAGTTCGTCAACGGCTATGAGGGATCAAGACAATGGACATGCCGACAAACTGACTGCATTACTTGGTTTTCTGAAGGGTGAAGTAGAGAGTGAAGAGAGGATTACATTTGCTCAAGCTGGTTTTGGAGTTTCTAGTGAATCAAAGAGTGCTAAAGTTAAAGAATGGAAAGAGAGTAGTTTAGCAACTGCTAGTGTTCTCTTTGCTGGTAAAGGTGAAGGAAACAGTTTAACGTGTGTCTTCTGTAAAAAATACACATACCGTAACAGTAAGGGGTGTTATCTTGCTCAAGAAAAGAACTTAGGGGACAAACGTAAAAGGCTGTCTGAAAACAAGGCTTGTTTTTTGTGTCTGAAGGTTGGACATAGGGCTGCAAATTGTATTACGAAACTGAAGTGTCTTGTGTGCGGTAGTAAACATGAAGCTATTATGTGCCCAAAATTAGATGTAAATAGGGGGGATAATAAAGGTGAGGAAAAGCACCAGGAAAGGGGCTCAAAATTGCCTGGTGTCCCAACTACAACCCTTAATACACAAACTAGTGATGTTTTGGAAGTACTGCTGCAAATTCTTGTAGTTAGGTTGGTTCATCAAGGGAGAGAAAAAACTGTACGGGCGTTGTTAATACAGGCTCGCAGAGATCCTATCTGTTAGAGAAGATTCCATAAAAAAAATTGAACACAGGCTTTTTGGGGGTGCTTCAATCAGTGCCAATGATCATAACCTATATGAGATAGATATAGACGACCTACATCATTCAATTTCTCGAAAAATAAAGGTGTTTGGACAAAAGGAAATTTGTGGTGTAATCCCACGGTTAAACCGGGGCCCTTGCATGGATGAGATCAGAGAAAAGAAAATCTGGCTCTCTGATTTTGGCGAAGAGCCATCGGAGATTGGACTACTAATCAGCGCAGACACTGTGGGTAGTTTATTGACTGGGGACACAATCAAGTTGAAGTCTGGATTGGTTGCTGTTAGGACTACATTTGGTTCGACAGTGGTCAGCTATGGAAGACAACTGAAAACGATAGCACAGTGTCCATGGTAAACTCTCTGTTTGTGAGAACTGCTTCTTTGGGTGAGCTATGGAACCTGGAAACCTATGGAATTGGTGATCCTGCTGAAACACTATCGAAGAAGGAAATTGAAATTGCAACATTGAAAAATGTCCAAGAAAATGTTAAGATCAATGAGGAAGGAAGGTATGAAGTCGCACTTTCGTGGAAAGAAGATCAGCAGTTATTGTCAGGCAACAAGGAAGTTGCGTTAAAAAGACTGGTTTCTGTAACACACCGTTTGATCAAGGAAGACAAATTTGAGAAGTACCAGCAGGTGCTTCAGGACTGGGAACAGGAAGGGATAATCGACGAAGTTGGTCAGGAGGGCTCTCAGGATGTTGGATATTATTTACCACACCGAGGAGTTTTCAAGGAAGGATCGAGTACAGCGGTGAGGCCGGTGTTTGATGCTTCATGTAAATCGAAAGGAGGACTTTCACTCAATGACTGTCTGGAAAAGGGTCCTAATTTGTTGGAAGTAATTCCTTCTATTTTGAACCGGTTCCGTTTAAACAGGATAGGTGTGATCGCAGACATTAAGAAGGCTTTTCTTCAAATTTCAGTCTCTGAGAATGATCGAAACTTTCTGAAATTCCTGTGGTGGGAGAACTTCACTGAGGGGACTCTTAAAATATACCGCCACAAACGGGTTGTTTTCGGAGTGAACTGTAGTCCATTTCTACTTGGAGCCGTATTGGACAGTCATCTGAAAAGCAGTACATGCTTCACTGAGACAGCAGATAAACTAAGAACCTCACTATATGTAGACACTTGCGTCACTTCCTTGAACACAGAGGAAGAACTCAAACAATTTGTGGATGAGTCTAGAGAGTTACTGTCGCAAGGAAAATTTGACCTCCGAGGATGGGAGCACACCAGATTGAGTCTGGATGATGAGGTTCCCGAAGTGACACCCGTTTTGGGTTTGTGGTGGGACCCAGTAGCTGATACTTTGGCTTGTAAAGTAGCAAAATTAAATGACTCTGATCTTCTCACAAGGAGAACAGTTTTGTCGGTAGCTCAAATTATCTTTGATCCCATTGGATTTACTTGTCCGGTTTCCATTGTGCCAAAGGTTTTGCTTCAGGAAAGTTGGAGAGAGAAAATAAGTTGGGATAGTCCACTGAGTGAAGACGCCCAAAGCAAATTCAATAAATGGTTACATGAACTGCCCTCTATTGCTGAGATTAAAGTGCCTAGAAGATTTTCTAATTGTGAGGACAGATCCTCTTGGAGTTTGCATGTATTTTGTGATGCTAGTCAAGTGGCTTATGCGGTTGTTATTTTCTTGTGATCGTTCAATGGGAAAGAATCTGAAATGCAACTGGTCGCAGCAAAATCCAGGGTAGCACCACTCAAGAAGGTGACGATACCGAGACTGGAGCTATTAGCTTGCACTATAGGCTCACGTCTTACCTTTACAGTGAAGGAAAGCTTGAATCTAACGAACGTCCCGGAGTACTACTGGAGTGACTCGTCTTCTGCTTTATGTTGGATAGGGTAAATGCGCCAGTAGTCAGCCAGGTAACAAAACTTGTGGGTTATTCCTACTGCAGAACGCCATTGCCTAAGCACATTAAGGTAGACGTGTAACTGGGTGGTAGAATGATTAATTATGTTTTCTGTTATGTACTTTTTTTTTCAGCATCATTTCAAAATGAATACTGTTCGTAACTGCTATAAATATACTTGACACTTTTTCTAGTACTCGGCCATTAATTTTCAGTAGTCAGCCTTTCTAGTCCTAGTAGTCAGCCAGTGTTTGTTCTGGAGATTTAAGTTTAGTAATTTGAAAATGTAAGTGTTTTGATTATATTTTTAATCTTGGAAAAAAGTAATACAAAAAGAACAATTAACACATTTCTACAATAATACAAGAAAACAGTCATACCTGAAAATTTCAGGCATGGAAGGTTACAAAAATATTTCCTATTGTGCTTAGCCTATGTTTTAACAATGTTTACACTGGAATGGTGATTCATATACAGAGTCAAATGACAAACCTTAGAATTTAGTACATTTTAAATGGAACCAGTTTGGGCAATTGTCACAACCAACATTTTTATATCGTCATCTTCAACGTCACTAACCAGTTCTTCTTGACATTCTGTACACTTAATAACACCAGCATCACTAGCGTCTCTATTTTGTGTTTCAGACAGTTTCCCTCGCTTAACTCGGTTCCTTTTCTTTTTTGTTTCATTTAATCTTCTTTCTTCTGCCATTTTTTTTCCTATCCTCTCTTTTCTTGAGCAAAGTTTCTTCTTTCTCTTACTTTTGCCGTTCCTTCCTTGAATACCATTATCTCCATGCAATTGATGAAATTGCCTTGGGAGGTGTCTTTGGTGCATTCTCCCCACTTTCTAATGCCTTCTTCTGCTTCGCTTTTGTGGACTTCGGAATAGGAGATGGAAAATACAAATGACTATCGAATAGGGATCTTTTAGCAGTTAAAGAGGTAGGTGTGGTTCCTGATGACGATAAAGGTGACACCTGCAAGGAAGGGGATGAATCAGGGGTCCCACAATTAGAATTTTCTGCTGTAATAGAAGTTGAAACTTCCTCAGGAAGGACGAGAAATGAAGTGTGTGTTTTTTGAGATGCGACAGCCAAGTTATTACCTGACAAAGTTACTGAACTTGATGGGCCAGGGGTAGACAAGGGGCGATCTGGGACAGTGCAAGAATTGATGAGAGAAGTTCACTGGACTTCATATACCCCCAGTTAAATATCAAAATCAAGCAAATCTCCATCAATTTCAATTTGACTGTCTAACACTGTGGCCGGCCTCTCAGCTGTAAATCTTTCCATTACTGTGTTAACAATTTCAAGAATCAACATCTTGTCCTTTTGAAGTTAATTCATTCCTCATCTCCTGAATAACTTTCTTAGCTATGTTGAAATGTTCACGTTGTAGCACATTTTCTGGGGCTGGGTTTGTGTCAGCCAAGCTTTTCAATTGATTCTGAACACATTTCGAGTAATCCACAGCATTAGGATTAAATGGATACAGTCCACATTTCCTGAATCCATTTTGAATTGAAGTGGGGAGACTTTCGAGTTTTAGGATCGTGAATAGAAGTGGGCAGAAGTTTGACTTCGTCAGAAGGGTATTGACATTCTTAGGATCATTCTGCCACTTTCGAGTTGTCTTTTTCCATTCCGATTTGAGTGGTTTAAAGACTCTAACATCTGCTGGCTGCATGATGTGCGTTGTGTTCGGTGGTAAACAGTAGAGAATGATGTTTCTCTCTTAACATTCCCTACTTAATTCCATTGTGAGATGTGTTCGGTGGCCATCAACAAGTAACAAAATGGGTTTGGGATTAGATTGTCAACTAACCACTTGTCTACACAATTAATAATGTATTCAAGGAATATGTCACTCTTCATCCACCCACTGTCAGACCCTCCCCAAAAACCAACCCTCAGGCCATTTCACTATCTTCAATTCCTCTAATTCAGTCAGAATTTTGCAAGGCCCCATTTTTCGTGGTCCCTCTGCAACTCTATTATGAAGATGGTCTTGTAGAGTCCCTCTTGGCATACCAAACTTCTTGCTCGCTTCTCTAATTAGCATTTCATTTTCTCGGATTTCCGGAAGTGCTTGCGTGAGAGCATCTTCAGGATACTGATGAATAGGCCTCTTGGCCCCAGGCATATTTATAAAAGGCACGTGCTACAGATCCTATAAGAAAAAGTACAGTTATTTAATGCAGAAAGAGATCATGATATAATAAAAAGGAAATTTGCCGAAAGGAAATATCATGGCTGACTACTGGTTAACATCACACCAGTAGTCAGCCGTTATTTTAATATGCGGCTGACTACTGGTATTATTGAGTGGCATGCACATATCCTTCACATTATAGAAAAGGGCCAGTTCCGATTTCCAACCAATGAACATCATGGATCAATATCTTGAATGAGCCCAAACACCAGTACTCAGCCTCCTAGGCCGAGCGCTGGATTTTGATGCTACCACTGTCCCTATAGACAGCCTCCCAAAATTGTAGGTTAGGAAATACAGAAACACAACAGCTTCATGAAAAACTTCAAATTCATCCTTTGTTATTGTATTACAACCATAATTGATTGATTTGTGATAAAAGAGAGCATAATACTGACCTCCCAATCGATAGACCTGTATCTAGAGTCCGCCTCATGAGACAGTCTCTCGATACAGATCTCAGCGTGTATGGCCCGCTTTAGGTTCCAAACAAATGTATTACAGGGAAATATATCACGACATGGCTGACTACTGGAGGCTGGCTGACCTTTGGCACAGTTACCCTACGAAGAGAGGAAGCTAGGGGAGTGTTCGTCACTAACCGAGTGAAAGAAATTAGAACATTAACTAACCCAAAGCGTTGGTTTCATCTACCAGGGGCGGACAACCCAGCCAATCTACCTTCGAGAGGTTGCTCTACGTTGCAGCTGATTTCTTCTCGTTGGTCGGAGGGACCCGCTTGGTTAAAGTTGGAAGAAAACAGCTGGCCAACGCGCATTGTAAAAGTTAATAAAGAGGAGGTCGATGAAGAAAGAAGAAAAGGCATGTTACCAATACCATTCTTGTCTCCCAGGAAAAACACTGGTATTTGAGGTACTTTTCCAAGTACTCAAGAATCGTCAGAATGGTGCAGAATGGTGGACTGGATGTTACGGTTCGTCAACAATGCCAGGAAGGACGTAGTGAAAAATGTTGCTTCCGAATTAGATTGTCTTGAAATTTCAATGGCCGAGAAACGGCTGCTGAAATTAGTTCAGGAAGAGAAGTTTACCGAAAGGGACAACCAGAGAACATTCCGCTTTTTTAAAGACCAGATGGGTCTCTTCAGGATTAAGACAAAAATTACCAACAGAAAGGATGAATATGATTTCCGTGCACCGGTGTTATTGCCATCAAAACACCCTTTGACTGAGATGATAATCAGAGATCATCATTTGAGAGCCTCTCATGCTGGTGTTCAGATTTTACTCGCTATACTCAGGGAGCACTACTGGATACCAAAGGGAAGAAGAACCATTCGCAAAGTCATCAGGAAGTGTACCCAGTGCAGGAGATTCGAAATGGAAAAGACAATTCCGGAAACGCCAGTCCTTCCAGAAGATCGTGTGAGAGATGCAGGTGTATTTGAGGTAGTGGGAGTGGACCTTGCTGGACCGCTATACTTAAAATGCAAGAACAAGGCTTGGATTGTGATTTTTACATGTGCCGTAGTGAGAGCGGTCCATTTTGAATTAGTCATGACTTTGTCCACTGCAGGGTTTCTGTTAGCTCTTAAGCGTTTCATAGCCCGACGAGGGAGGCCTCGTGTGATTTATAGTGACAACGGGACAAACTTTGTTGGCACCAACAATTTGTTTGGCTTCATTGACTGGAAAAAATTGTGTGCGGAAGTATCAGTTAAGAGAATCAAGTGGAAATTTAGTCCTCCTTCAGCCCCTTGGTGGGGTGGATTCTGGGAACTTATTGTGCAAATGGTCAAGAAATTATTAAGGCGTATTTTAGGCAAAGCTATCTTGACATATGAAGAACTATTGACTGTGATTGCTGATAGTGAATCGGTAATCAACTCGAGGCCCCTCGCCTACATTTCAGAAGACTGTGATGAATTGGTACCTCTGACTCCATCAATGTTTCTTCAGGACATTCCCGTGGTTGGCACTCCTGATTTAGATATGCTAGATCAAGTTAATCTCACCAGAAGGTTTCAATATCTTCAACAGCTAAGGGGTGAGCTGAGGAGGAGATTCCGACTGGAGTATCTTGGTAGCCTTCTATGCAGTTCATCGGGCAAGGAGTCTGACCACCAGTGGAAGGTAGGAGATGTAGTCATCATTGGTAGTGATGACAAGAGAAGGATAGACTGGCCCCTGGGGAGAGTGACAGCTACACTTCCAGGTAAAGACAAAGTGACCCGAGTAGTCAGGGTAAAGACATCCTCAGGAGAACTCCTCCGACCTACGAGACACCTATATCCTTTGGAGGCTGGAGGTGGGAGTGAGGAGGTGCCCTTACTTAGTGGTGCAGTTCCGGAGACAATAAGTCTCAGAACTCGCAACTTCACCAGGAGTGGAAGAAGAGTTAAAATGCCTTCCCGCCTCTGTTTACGAACATTGTGTTCGATTTGCATCAAAGCTGGGAGGATGTCACGGACGATTACTCTTTACTCCATGACTTTTGTGTTTCTTGTTGTTGAGAGCTTTGATACACAAGGCAGTGAAATGTTGTAATGGTGGTTACTAGAATATAAAGTTTTCTTATGAGAAGTCTTGAGCGTTTCATTCAATTTGTTTTATTGGTTATACATACACCGGGTAGGCGTAGGTCCCTAACAGGGATGAAGCTACGATACGAGTAACTTACAACACTGAGTACTTCTGCGCCACCCCAGTACGAGCGCTGCTAGGCGAAAGTTCGCCTCGTGATTGGTTGATTTTGACTTACTTGACTTATGTCCTCCAAGGAGCAAAGGGCTTCCACAAGAGATTTCCAGCCTTGTTATATTTGGTGTTCTGTGTTGTTGATAAAATGGCGGCTCCGCATGTTTGAAACACGTTACGGTAACTGTTCATTATCCTGATTTTGAGAGATATTTAAGTCACTTATACGCTAAAACTACTCGCAATAGCAGATATTGTTCCTGGGTGACACGTTACTGTCGTATTTCTGCAGCTTATAATCGTGATCCATACTGTTGTGAATGTATTTCTGTAATTACATTTTATTTTTGTAAGTTGGCACCCTTGGGGCGTTGATGAGCAAGATGGAACAGGTCTTGAGTAACTGAATGTAATGGCTGGATCGCCAGGCGAGAAAGAATCACAACTATGTACAGTGATAACGGTACTAACTTTGTAGGAGTTTGGAATCTCATTAAGCAGACTACAGTTGAACGTGAATTGAAAATTCTGTGGCTATTTAATGTTCCCACAGGTGATTGGTGGGGTGGATTTTTTGAGCGGCTTATTGGGGTGATGAAAAGACTGTTGAAAATATCCCTTGGTCGTGCGTTATTGAATCTTTGTGAACTAATGACCTTGATTACCGAGATTGAGGCTGTTATGAATGCGCGTCCCATTACCTACATGTCTGAAGATGTTAATGAGTTGAGACCAATAACGCCTGCTATGTTTTTGCAGGAGCAGTTTGAGACAAAGGTGCCTGATCTTGACGAAGTGGATGAAAAAGGGTCTTTCTGCTAGGGTGAAATATGTAGCTGAGGTTAGGATAAACCTAAAAGAATATTTTCGTCAGGAATACCTAGGGTCTCTGATGTTAAACACTGCTAAGTCTTCTAAGAATGTCAGGGTGGGAGATGTTGTATAGGGTTGTGTCTGACCAAAAGAAAAGAATTGATTGGGAATTGGCTCGAGTGCTTGAGATCTTCCCTGGTAAAGATGGAGTAACTAGAGTGGCAAAGGTAAAAACAGTTAAGAGTGAGTTGTTGCGACCAGTCCAACGTTTGCGCTTGATGGAGATTGGATCTCCTTATGAAAATAGTGATGGTTCTTTGTGTGGTCCCAATGCTGTTGACTTGGTACCTGATTGTGACTCTAGTAACCCCACTCAAGTAGTTCAGAGTGAAGCTGTTGCTCTGACAAGAAAGGGCCAACCAAACTGAATTTGTAAATATTTGTTAATTCCATGTTTATTCCTATGTTTTGTATTATTTTGTGCTTTTAGTTGAAACCTACCGTTTCAAGGTGGGAGAATGTTGTGAATGTGCTTCTGTAATTTTGTGAATGTATTTCTGTAATTAAATTTGTTTTTTGTAAGTTGGCACCCTTGGGGCGTTGATGAGCAAGATGAAACAGGTCTTGAGTAACTGAATGTAATGGCTGGATAGTGATGCTCTTTGGGTACAATAAAAGTGATTGTTCTTGAATTGTAGACATGAGTTGAAGAATTGGTTTGTAACACATACTTTTCATTCGTAAACCGTATTTGTCAAATGCGGATGTTGCTCACGCCAAAGAATATGAGTCATACGACATCGGCGTGAACAGTTCTGAATAAAACCACCCAGTCCAAAGTCTCATGTTGTTGCGATTTGTTAAAATGGAAATGTGTCCTTAAATAAAATACGGATTGGAGTGACCCAGTTAAATAAAATAAAAACAAAAAATGAAAACATATTTGGGAGCTAATGTTTCCATACTGGTAGTTGGCTGCCACACCACTAGGCGTGTTGAAGTTTCTTGATTCCATGCTTTACCATGCTGCATTCACTTCTATTATACGTATTTGGTGTTCGGTGATTGTAGGAGATTTGGCTCTTACTGCAACACATTGTAGGATGAGGCAAGGATCATGTAAGTATAAGAGATTCGTCACTTTTGGTTATAGAATTTCCAAGAGAGAGCACTGCCTGAGGCTATGTACCGCTATACCAAGTCTAGCAACATAAAAAGTAAAAAGCCATATGAATGTAGCCTTTATTACACGTAATTGAACAGTATGTTCTGCGATGAGTTATTGATTATTGATGAAAATAACACAAACATAACTGCGCCTTTCGCTAGGCGTAGAAATGTACGTCCAGATAGGAAAATAGTACTCTTTGATATATATCAATGTTGGCAATAGATTTGTCACGAAGGACACAGTTATGCCGTTATAGAGCTTAATTCACCTTTAGACTAATTAAACATTGCTCTTCTACTCTACAGAATTGTTGGGATATTCGATGAATATAAAGAAAACTGTCCAAATGCACACACTATATTGCCATAACCTCACTTTTTGCCTAGCATGCCGGCTGCCACCCACCCCTCCCCGTAGCCCTTGTAACATATGGTTACAATGTTCTTTGAGTCACTAGTCTCGCAGGGGCAGATGACCTCGTAGTTCCGCCCCTTAAAACAATAATAACTAACTAACTAACTAGTCACTAGTCTCTTAGAAAAAGTTTGGGTTTATAACATGGCTTCCTTGATATAATTCAGTAGTGAGGTAGGGGAGGCCATGCTTATATTTTAAAATCTCTATTATATATTTTAAATTTCCATTTACGATGCTGTTTTGTTTTTATATATCTTTGGTTATTATTTTAGAGTCCATACTGCAAGATTTAGATATTAGTGAGTATCTGTTGTGTTTTTCTGTGGAGATTATTGTTCTTGGTGAGATTTAATGGGAGTGTTATAAAAAAATATATATAGTAAGTTGCTTATAAGGATGGAAGTTAGAAAAGGGTTTTCTGAAGCTGTTCGTTGTAAGGAGATTCTTTGGTGATAAGTGTGTGTGAAGATAAAAAATAAATGGAATATAATAATTATTCATCTCCCTCTTATGCTAAATAACAACGACCCGAGTTGAACAGTTACATTATGGCGCACCAACGAGGAGCACGAATGGGGGAGATGAACTTTAGTGATTTCCAAATGATCATGGAGCAGTTGACCAAGAGGAGTGACATCATTGATAAGGGGAGTGAACGGATATGTGAGTGGATAGACTCAATGAAAGTACAAATGGAGAAAATATGTGAAGTATGTGATGCTGCAGTTGCTGAAATAGAAGGAAATGATAGAAAACTAAATGAAGAAGGGAATAAGAAGCAAGAAAAGTATCAACGAGGTGGGGGGCGCGAAGAAGAAATGAAAGACGGACAAGAGAGAGAACAAGGTCAAATGGAGGAGGATAAAACTGAGGACAAGGAAGAAGATGAGATAGAGGGCATGGTAGAAGGGAAGGGAGAAACAGATAACGGAGAAGAAGAAATGAAAGACGGACAAGAGAGAGAACAAGGTGAAGAAAACCAAGGTCAAATGGAGGAGGAGGATAAAACTGAGGACAAGGAAGAAGATGAGATAGAGGGCAAGGTAGAAGGGAACGGAGAAACAGATAACGGAGAAGAAGAAATGAAAGACGGACAAGAGAGAGAACAAGGTGAAGAAGAACAAGGTCAAATGGTGGAGGAGGATAAAACTGAGGACAATGAAGAAGATAAGATAGAGTGCATGGTAGAAAAGAAAGGAGAGATGGATAACGGAGGAGGTGAGATGGAAGAAACTGAAGAAGAGAAACTACTAGCAGATGAAGTTGGTCATGAGCAGGACAATAGCAGTCAAGAAAAAGAGGCTAAAGATAAGGGTAAATGTGCAAGAGAAGGTCATGGAGAAGACAACACACTGGAAAAAGATAAAGTGAAGAAGCGTTGGAGAAGGAAGATCGGGATGAAAATGATGAGATGTAAAATGAAGAGAAGAGAATTGTTGAATAGTATGAGACAGGCCAAAAGAAGAAAAAGAAAGGAAAATATGGTACAGAATCAGAGGAGACAGACCAAAGGAAGAAGAAGAAGAAGAAAGGAAAATATGATATTAAATCAGATGAGACAGACCAAAAGAAGAAAAAGAAAGGAAAATATGATGATACTGAATCAGAGGAGACAGACCAAGAGAAGAAAAAGAAAGGAAAATATGATGATACTGAATCAGAGGAGACAGACCAAGACAAGAAAGGAGAAGAGAAAAATTAGGAAGGGAAGGAGAGAGGTACGGTGGAGATGGAAGATGAAAAGTACAAGGTACGGAATGACATGGCGGATGAAGAGAAAGACGAGATGGAAGGCAGAGGAAGAAAGGAGAAAGGAGAATGGAGAAGAAGGAGAAACAGATGAACAGGAAGAACGAAAAGTGGAAGAATGAGAAAGGGGAAGGGATTTATTTTGAGGATGAAGATGCAGTTCTCAGTAGTGATATCATGATTTTGGATTCTGTTAGTGATGGAGAAACAGTTTGCAACCAGTATCGCAATACATTTGATAACAATGTAGTTAACGATTATGGGTATTATGTTGTGAATGGTATGGTTGAAGTTTCACGAGAGTCTTCGTGTGTTCCGAGTGTGAGTGGTATGGAAGGTGAAAATTTGACAGACGATGATGACAGTATTAGGTGGAAAGTGTTTAATCTGGATATTAATAGAGATGATTATTTATACATTCGAGATGGTAGCAACATCGACAAGAGCAGTGCAGATGATGAAAAGTGTGGAGATGGCATGTCTTTATCAAATGAACTCATTTCTTTAGCGCTTCGAGATTTAATATTGGAAAGTGTTTTTTTTAGCGTATGGCTTTTAGTGCCGGGAGTGTCCGAGGACATGTTCGGCTCGCCAGTTTTGTAGCTGCTTCGAGACGGACACCCAATGGGTGAGCTACAAGTACCGTTGGTGAGGAATGTTGGATGGGAGGGTCGAGGAGTTGGAAGGTAGCGGCTGTGGCCTATAGTTAGGGACCAACCCCGGCATTTGCCTGGAAGGAAGATGGGAAACCACAGAAGACCATCTTCAAGGTTGCCGGCGGGGGGATTCGAACCTCCTCGCCTCCCGGATGTGAGCGACTGCCAACAGTCATGCCGCAACGACCTCGGCTAACTCACCCGGTTGGAAAGTGGATTGTTCTTTGGTGATGGGTTGGATTCAGAATATTTAGTTGCTACTTCAGGGATCCTTACACCAGATAGTCAAGGGGAGATGTCTGTGGAACAAATACAGAAGGAGCCTGCAGTTATTGGGACTGACGCATCATTTACTTTCCGAGGTGGATGAGGAAGTGAACTGTGACCATTTGGGAAGTGACTAGGGAGAGAGGAGGCATGTTAGAAGTGGCTTTTCGGAAACATATGCCAGACGTGGACAAGTTAACAGTGAAGATTTATGCCAACCTCGACTTCCTTCTGTAAATAATGATAATTGATAAGTCATCTTACTGTGTGTGATATCTTAGTGTATGTGTCTTGTGTTGTATTTTCATTTATGTTATTTTATGAATGTGATCCCCATGTGTTTCTCACATGAGAATCACATTAGGGGGCGTATTGTAACATATGGTTACAATGTTCTTTGAGTCACTAGTCTCTTAGAAAAAGTTTGGGGTTATAACATGGCTTCCTTGATATAATTCAGTAGTGAGCTTAGATCATAAATACAATAGATGGCTGATGACGTCACATTTGTGAAACCAACATCTCAATCAGCTGACTAAAGGGAACTGCCGGGAACTGCGGATAGTTTGGAGCACTGAAATACTACACGTGACGATAGAATTGGGCTATTATGTTCTATTCATTACCGTACTAAGCCAGAATGGTGTATTACTGCGCAGCGTATGGATGTAAGGAGACGTTTAGGAAAAGATCGGGCATTTCTTTCCATAGGTAGTCCTAAATTAATTCATTGTAAAATCACCCTAAAATTCTTGACTTCACTACTTGCATTTCTTTACGTTTCCTCTTAATTCCGAGACATGAAAGAAAAATAATTTAATCTGTAAATTTATTACAAATTATTAAAATTTACTCTATCCCTTACTCCACTGAACAGGCCTATGAAGCAAAATTAGGACCATCACAACATCAAATAGCCTTCCTTTTCAATCATGTTCAGTGTCAAATTGCGGGTTATGCTACTGATGTGACGACGTAGTCTTCGATAATAAACACGCCGAGGTTAATATTTGTCATCTTATTAAACGTATGGACAGTGCGTTTGGTTGAGGAAATTTTCAGATCCTTCTAGGATACATTGCAGCCCTAAATTAGTCAATTCGTAGGATTTCAAAGTTCTGGATTATTACTGCGAAGGTTTCTATGATTCATGGAAAATGGAATTTAAAAGGAAACAGTTCATTGCTTGTAATGATTTCCGTTGTAGCAAATGTAATGCATAGTTGTTAAAAAGCAACGCTTACTAAATCAATAGACTTCCTTATTTCCATTTGCCTATGTTTTGTTCACCTTCATAAAATACTGAAGTGGAAAGTAACGCTGAATAAGAGCTAATCGTACGATAAAATTTTGTAAAGTAATGCACCGGTACTGAAATTAGCCAAAATACATTTTCTAATGATGACAAATAAATTAGGAAATGATGTAGTAATAGATTGAACTTGTTTGGAGCCAATTAAAAATGACCAGCTACACAAACACAATTCTCTTCAAAAATCAGTAGGCCTAATTCAGAATTGGATTTGTTATTAATTATTTACAAGAGGGGTTCCCGGATGTAAGAGTATTACGAAACACGGCAGCCACTTTTTACACAAGCACAATTCTGTTCAAAAATCAGTAGGCCTAATTCAGAGTTGGATTTGTTATTAAGTATTTATAAGAGGGGATCCTGGATGTATGAATATTACGGATCACGACAGCCACTTTTTACACTAACACAATTCTGTTCAAAAATCAGTAGGCCTAATTCAGAGTTGGATTTGTTATTAATGATTTACAAGAGGGGATCCTGGATGTATGAATATTATAGAACACGGCAGCCAAATTTTACACAAACACAATTCTGTTCAAAAATCAGTAGGCCTAATTCAGAGTTGGATTTGTTATTAAGTATTTATAAGGGGGGATCCTGGATGTATGAATATTACGGAACACGACAGCCACTTTTTACACTAACACAATTCTGTTCAAAAATCAGTAGGCCTAATTCAAAATTAGATTTGTTATTAATTATTTACAAGAGGGGATTCTGGATGTATGAGTATTACGGAACACGACAGCCACTTTTAACACCAAATATGTTACATTCTTAACCTTTGCTACCTTCCGGTACGTAAAGGAACATGCGGTGCTTTTCCCAATGTCGCATAAATTACGAAAATGTGTGTTTAAACCCTCATTAAAAATCATTTGCCCACCAACTCCTATCACCTTCCATTACAAGTTCCTCTGTTTTCCCTTTAGTCAGCTGATCCAGATGTTGGTTTCACGTCACAGTACAGGCGCAGTGTGGCAATGCGCACTCTATTGTATTTATGCTCGAAGGTAGTGAGGTAGGGGAGGCCATGCTTATATTTTAAAATCTCTATGTATTTTTTATTTCCATTTACGATGCTGTTTTGTTTTTATATATCTTTGGTTATTATTTTAGAGTCCATACTGCAAGATTTAGTTATTAGTGAGTATCTGTTGTGTTTTTCTGCGGAGATTATTGTTCTTGGTGAGATTTAATGGGAGTGTTATAAAAAAAATGTAGTAAGTTGCTTATAAGGATGGAAGATAGAAAAGGTTTTTCTGAAGCTAGTCGTTGTAAGGAGATTGTTTGGTGATAAGTGTGCGTGAAGATAACAAATAAATGGAATATAATCATTATTCATCTCCCTCTTATGCTAAATAACAACGACCCGAGAAGAACAGTTACACCCTAGACCACAAATTTTATTGCAATGCAAAGGAGAATGGGTAAGAAAACAAACAAGAGATGAAATGCACACATTTATTCTCTATATATTTTTATTCGAGAGTAGTCCATATTGCCCACTAGTTTTACACATGGTCAACACCAGGATGACGAAAATTGCCGTATTGTTCTTACTATCATTATAATTCTTACATCCCGGTGCTTGGCAATTTTTCCTCCCTTGCAGTGGCTTGATTGACTCTGAATCCAATTCAAATAAATAATCAAAATACCGAACAAATCAAAACAACCAACAACACCACGAGGAAAATCAATCAAAGCAGACTATTCCCACTCCAGCCAGTCGGTTTGGTGTGAGCGTTGGGTGAGTGCCAACTACGGAAACATAGTTCTGAAATTAATTATTCATTGGTTGGCAGAACATCTATAGCGGAGCTTTATCGAAACCTACGCGCTCCCTATGATCTGTCATCCCCCTGGGATGAGGAGTCTTATAACTAACACAAAACATTACAAACCTGGAGGCTTTAAGGCTCCACAGAAATATAGGATGTGTGGAATAAAGTAGTGTTATTTCTATTCATACTACAAACTAAGTTAAAACATGTCAGTTACTGTCCATTCATTGCTTAATTATGAATTGGTATTTATTGAATACGCCAAATACAGTCCACTCATTAACTAGCTATGAACTAAGCTATTTGACCAGAGAATGAGATCAAGGTCCAGATCATATAGTCCGAGAGTGTATCCACGGTACCTAGACTGCAAAGATCTTGACGTTGAAACTCAGCAATTCTTCTAGGTTTGTGCCGTGACTTGTGTGGGGTTTCGCCTAGGACACCAAGCTGGCTCTTAAAGTTGCTCTTTCCGTGGAGACCTACATGACATAGAAGAATGGATCTGTATGAAAAATTAAAAATATTCTCACACGTAATGATCGAGGTACAAGGAAAGAAAAAGTGAAGATAGTGGAATTGCAATGGCTTTGAAGTACATCGTGGAGAACAATCTGAGTGAAATTTATCCAAATACAAGTTTTGCACTTAGAATAGTTGCTACTATTCCCTCACAGTTGCGGCTGCCGAGAGAAGTTTCTCAAAATTAAAATTATTTAAAACCTATCTCAGAAACACCATGACCCAAGAAAGACTCGCAGGACTCGTAATCCTGTCCATAGAAAATGAACTGGCATTTAGTTTGGACTCTATAAAGATTTATTAAAGAGGCTTAGGTGGTGTAGTTGGTAGCATGCTGAGCTTCTATGCCCAAGATCGTGGGAACAGAGAGATTCTACACACACCCAAAGTACACGGGACTACATAACCGCGTTGTCGCAGCCCCTAAACTGAGGAAGAAACCAGATTTAATAAAAGACTTCAGCCAGAAAAAGAGCAGAAGAGTTTATTTTTAGCATTCTTTGTTACTGTAAGTTTTTTAATTAGTAACTTAATATTGTACTGTTATTCCCCGTGTTGTTGGGGTAGCGCGCCTGCCTCTCACTCGGAGCCCCCGGGTTCGATTCCCGGCTCCATCAGGGATTTTAAAACTGACGTGAGGACTGGAATGGGGTGCACTCAGCTTTGTGAGGACAATTGAGTAGCTGTCTGGCAGTGAGGCAGCGCCCCGGTCACGAATACCAAAATTAACAACCGAGGGGACCCGACGCGCTGACCACGCGTCACCCCAATACTGTATCTGCAGGCCAAATGGCTGGGCAGCGGTTGCTTGGTAGGCATAGGCCCTTCATTGGCTGTAGTGCCAGGGGTTATGTTATGTTTAATACTGTACTCTATTTTAAAATTACAATATAACAATTCACTCAATTTCTTTCACTTATTAGCCTATCTTTCACATTTTGCAAAAATGAGGAAAAAGTAGACTTATGAGATAGAGCAAATGTGTGTATGTCTGTCTGTCTGTCTGTCTGTCTGGCTGTGTGTGTGTCCCCCCCCCCTATCAACTCCTAAACAGCTGCAGCAAACGAAACAAAATTTGGTAGGAGTAAACATCTACACCTGAATATCTCACAGCCATATTTGAAAATGATGTCAGTGCTACCAACTGCTGAAAAATCGCATTTGAAATTTGAGCTCCATGTTGGATATCTTGGAAGGTATGAATCGGAGCTATTTCAAAATTGGCACACATATAGTGAACCCATGTGCCATTGGTTCAAGGGTTGAATCCATAATTTAATTGCAAAAGAAGAGAGGAAAAAATACAGTCTTTTGAACGACTTAGAAAGATGTAAGGAGTGGGATGTTATAATATGGTGCAAGAATAGTTGACTGCGAGTCATGCGGATATGAGATCATGCTTGACGCATTGATACAGAGCTGGCTCATGATTATTAATAGAACGATAAAAACTTTCCACGCGTGTAAGAGAGAAGAGGTTTCGGAAATCGACCTTACTCAGCTATAAAATGACAACCTCGCAATTGCTCAAGAAGAGGAATAATTAGAATTAAGCCATTTGCGAGCATTTAATTAATAAAAGAAATACATCATTGTGGATCATTTTGGAATAGAGATTTTTGTGTGGGGAAAAAGTTTATAATATTTGCACAGGAAAGAAGTGCCGACGCAGCATGACGTAATTAAAAATTCCCCGAGACCAGAGTTGGTAGGGAGAGAAAAATAAACCGCAACACCCACGTATCTGAAGAGCAAAATTATTTAATATCTTGTAATTGTGCGATCGATTTTCATGATCAAAGAAACCAGTTGACGTTTCGAACACGAGCTTTCCAGAGATATATTTTTCAAAATTATACGACGATTACTTCAAAAGTTAGTGCTGGAGAAGAGGAGGATTTTATCTTTTTGTCGTCGATTTGTATAAAAACTCTGGCTGAGCCAGCAAGATTATGCAGTTTACAACAGACCTCGTAAGGAGGTGCTGCATCACAGCAAATGCAGTTTCAGACAGCCCGAGGGGGCGTCATTGTGTCACAACACAACCATCCAGTTCCGTGAGCGCCGAGACGCTGCACGATGAAGTATCGACTGCAAGATTAGCAACAAGTAAACTCCTAGTACAGGGGAGCTGCATCAAAGTATATTCAATTATAAAAGACGCCCGAGAGCGTAATACTGCGTAGCAAAGTATAACAAGTATATTTTAGAGAGCGCGTAGACGCTGCACTCAGAAACAATTATCGTTGAAAGTTCACCGGTATAGTCAAAGTTAGGCTGTGAACTCGAAGAAATAATAAGCGATAGGTACTCGAAAAATAGTTCAGTGAAAGAAACAACGCATCATAAAGTTTCGAAGTACCCAAGGAAGTGAAATAGACAGTTCTATCGACGTTAAGGAACCCGATCAGGGTCGAACAAAATAAGTAACGCCTAGTGTTCCGGAAAGGTAGGGACTAGAGCGCAGAACGATAAGAATTAGGAATTGTAGTTGCAGGCTTTGTCTAGATAGACAAACGAACAGTAAACATTGGGAAGGACTCCAATAAGCTACGAATTAAAGTAATAGCAGTTTATGCTAGGAAATTACTAGGTCACCGATAAACTATTCGAGAGGCCGTAACCAGGACAGACTTTATCTAGACGAACTAGCTAGCGTCTAGCAAGAAACGACATCGTGCAAGTAAAGTATAGAAGCCGATAGTCAAAACCCGGATTTGAAGATCAGCCGTTCCAGTGAGGTGTAGATCGATCGAGACTTTCCATCATCTCGTCAGATTAGGGAGCCGACGTTCTAAAAGTGTCAACCTTGGAAACGGGGAAGAAAAGAAATCACGTGTGTAAGGCGAAAAATTAACGCCCAAGTGATAAAAAGCTATGTAATGTAAATATAGTGAAAATTTTTGAGTGTAATATTTTTAGTGAATTTATAGTGTGTTAAGGTAAACGAATACAAAATGGTATTCATTATATTACAAGTGATCAAGGTAAATCTTTTGTGTGTTATTAAAGAAGTGTCATTGAGTGTAAGTGTATCCATAGAGATGGCTTAAAAAGCAGTGAGTGGGCAAAAAAATGTTTCATCGCTGGAGGAGTCGGTCGCTGACCGTACAATCATGTGAGTGACTATTTCATTATGTTGTGTGTTTGGGAAGATTTGCGTATAATCATCATGAAAGAGAGAGAATAGGGATGTTGAATAACAAAGAATAATAGCGCGATCTGAACGTGTAATTTGAGAAAAATATAATAACTATGTGAAATGTAAATGAATCCCTTGGGGAATGTATTAAGTAAAATATCAGTGTAATTGATAAATGATACAAATATGAGAAAGCAAGCGTAATAATAGTAATAATAATAATATTAATAATAATTAGATAAATGAATGAATAGTATGATGAATTATATATGGAAGGTAGTAGCTTCCGAGCTCCTTTAAATGAATTAATACATGTTATGAATACATGTTCTTATGGTAAAATGATTATTGTCAAGGGAGAAGAGTAATATATAATTGAGATGTAGATCAAACGTTGATTTTGAATGTATTAGTTCTCTGAAGGCAACTTGGCTAATTAATGTATAAGCGCCATGTAGCGCATTGAAGTAATTTGTCACGCTAGGAATGCGTTAAAATGCTCGGTAAAACTAATTATGAGGGGCAGTTGGTCGTGGTAATTGAACTATGGTAAGTCCTCAAAAGTTGTGATGTAATCACGAGGCAGTGTTTGTTGTATGGTTAAAAAAAAGGGTGCTAATTATGTTGTATTATGAGCGCTGGTATATGGCAAGGCCTGCCCTAAGTCGCAAATGTTATAAGTCCTCCAGTGTGGGATATTGCTCCCGAGGCATTTGAAAGGATCGAACTCAGAGTCATCCGTGTTTAAGCCCCTAAATATTTGTTGTATTATTGAATTATTCTTACCCGCCAATGAGGACACTTCATAATTACTATATGCCGAAGCCTAAATATGTTGTTATAAGAATCAGTATGAAAGCCTTGTCATTCAGGGAATTGCATTTATGAACAGCTGTAGGAAAGCTGAGGGTAGCCCGTCTCTGGTAGAAGCGAGACTGTGAAATCTCTGTCTCCCTGCAATAAATCACGCTAAGTAGTCAAGGCCAGACCCTTACCATTGATGTATCACGGTAGGTCGGGAAACGGTCTGTTTGAGTTATAATACACAGGAGTGTTTAGAGTTTGTTTTAACGACCCGGTCTTTGAACCGAGGTTCCTTTAGATAAATGAATATCGCTTGCAGAGTTCAGATCGTTGCTTTCTTATAATATAATGGTCTTTTAAGACGAAAAATGATAAATCCCTAACTTTATGATTATATGATACAGTGATTCACGAGTTTTAGTGAAGACAATTAGATTCCGGGAGTGATCTTAATTTTTGACTTGTTCAAGTAGTCTTCTGTAGCTCGGGAGTACGCACATTTTTCCCAATCACAGTAGTGAGTTGTTGACTTGAGAGAGAGGGATGGTAACAGATGGACAGTGTGAAAGCCAAATTTAAGTGATGATTAACAATACTTTGTTAAATTTTGATATTTATGATTAAAAGATAAACCCATGTAATAGGAAGTGATGTGTATTAAATTAATAACACAGTGTATATAAACATTACCGAGCCGATTGGAGCTCTTGATTTTTTATGAATTTAAAAGGACACTATATGGAAGTGAAACTTAATAGAAGTTTGTTGGTTTATGGAAAACCATTTATTATGATTTTATTTTTTTAATATGTCTTCCTTGTTCAACTTTGAACAAGTATGAATTGAAGGGTCAGTATTTTATTTGTTTAATGTTTTGTAGCGCCATATATTTGAATAATTAAATGTTTTTATAGTAGGAGTTGATTTTTGTTTATTTTTGGAAGTGTATCCTCTATTTAATCCAAAGTGTGTAAGTCACAGAGTGGGAGAACAAACCATGAACACTGATACTCCCGATTGAGCATTGCTGGCAAACTGTGATTTGCATATTTCATTGTTGAATGGGCACAATAGATAATAATATTACAGTTTAATTTCCAGGAGGTCATACATGGCAGTGTTGCCAAAATGATTATAAGCCTGTTGATAGGTCCAAATTTTAAATGCATATAACTTCTACACTATCAATGGGATTTCAACCAAATTTTGTATGTGCTATGTGTACATAAACAGATATGACTGAGCGTATTCTTAAGGGCCACCAGGGCTGCCAACTGTACATAAATGGTCTCAATTTGCTTTAATCCAAATACCCATATATCAGAAAGTATGCAAGCCGACAGTTTTAAACTAGGCACACGTATAGTACCGGACATTCTATATTAATTTGGAGTAACTTATATACGTCAGTGCTACCAACATGATTCTAAGCCTGCTGAGAGGTCCAAATTTAAATTCATGTAACTTCTATACTAACTAATGGATTTCATTCAAAATTGGCACAACAATAGATCATATTATTTCAGATTATTTCTGACCAATACATGCATGGCATTGTTGCCAACATGATTTTACGCGCGCTGTTAGATCCAATGTTAAACTGCATGTAAAGTCCATGCTATCCATTGGACTTCAACCAAACTTTGTATTCTGTACCCTAAGAAATGGATCTAAGAATATATTCAGTCACCAGGGCTGCCAACTGTAGTGCTTTATTAGGCTACATTATGCCAGGTATACAGTATTTCGAACTAATTAGAAATTTCGATATTACCAACTTAATTTCGTCATTAATCATTGGCATGAATCTAAAATTTTAAGAAAAGTAGGCGCTTTTGTTCGTCACGGAACTTCTTGTTTTTATTCCTAGATGGTATTGATCCCCCCGAAGTAAGGGCCTCACAAATCTCGTACTGCACTGTGCCCCGCAATGGCTAGCGCCGCCACCAGGGTTAGATTTACCAATAGGCCCCATAGGCCCCGGCCTAGGGGCGCACTATGCTGAGGGGTGCAAAACTAATCCGTATTTTTTTAATTTAAATTAAACTTTCCAAAATTTTGATACTTTTCCAATTTATATTGTAGCCATCATTTTCCAACAAATGTTTTGCAACAGCAGATTTTCCGACTTCAGCTTTAGAACAGGAATGTTTTATGGTTTATTAGGAGAAACTTTAAGTCTTGAATATTAATATCAGTTTAATTTAATTAATTCATTATGCATAGTTGCAGGTTGTATGATGTAGTGTATACAGGGTGATTCTTATTAACGTGTATAACTCTCTATACCGACGTAGATGGAATGAGACAAGTAATTTGATATAGGACACTTAGGGTCGCAATTGTCCGGAAATACCTTAAAAGTGAACGACAACTGTTAAACATATGATGTCATCAGGTTGACGGTTCAGATCGAGCGGTCGGGTCCGTTTTTTCTTATGCACACCAAAGCATCCAAAGCATACGTTGAATGTCATACCACTCTGGCTCTGAGTCTGCGCGAGCGACTCGGGCGCGAGGGGTTCGAGTTTCAAATCCGGGGCCTATCCATCATCTTTCTTTGTTCTCTCTCTTCTCCTTTCAAGTGGAAGCAGATTGTTTGTTGGCATTAAGACACGGAACCAGAGTGATATGATATTCAACGTTTGCTTTGGTGTGACCGCTCGAGCTGAGCCGTCACCTGATGACGTCATATGTTTAACAGTTTTGGTTCACTTTTAAGGTATTTTCGGACAATTGCGACCCTAAGTGTCCTATATCAAATTACTTGTCTCAATGCCATCTACGTCGCTATAGAGAGCTTTAAACGTTAATAAGAATCACCCTATATGTATATCTGAATATCTGTAATTGTATAATGATTCTTAAGTGGTTTAATCTTATTTTATGTTCGAAAGTGTCGAAATGTAAAGTGTCGTCGTTCTCTCGAATACCGGAACGAAAATGCTTGGTTCGTTAAAACCAGCTACAAATACAGAACGAATGGAACGGACTTAAAACAAGTTATGAGCATGCTTCATCAAGGAGTCTTCCACCCGGTAGATACAGTACTTTTCTAACAGGCAGTAGCGTAGCATCGAGATAGACAGGATAGACACTGTCTATCCAAATTTACGAAACACATCTTCTTCATCTTCTACGCGATCAGGCCCAGTGGACCGTGCGCTGCTACAAGTTTCCTTCTCCATCGTCTCCTATCCATAGCTGCCATCCGCCAACTGTCCACAAGTATCGCTGCCTGTTGCAGATCTTCTTGGAGTCCATCACTCACGCTTCCTTCCTGTGGGAATGAAATCCAGTAGCTTCCGTGGCCATCGGTGGTCTTCCATCCGGGCTACATGTCCAGCCCACTGCAGACTTCTGGTTTTGGTGGTTCCAGCTATGTTGACATTATGGTACAAGTCTGATGATTTTGTCTAATCCTCCATTCACCCGTGTGTGCATCCCTCACCGGTCCGAAGATGTTCCGAAGAACTTTTCTCTCAAAAACTAGTAGTTTATGAAAGTCCTGTTTTCGGATACTCCATGTTTCACAGCCATGTAGTACAACGGGTTGGATTGGAGTTTTATACAGACGAATTTTGAACTGTCTGGAGAGACATCTGGACCGAAGAAGCTGTGTTAAGCTGTAGAGAGTTCGGTTTCCTGCTTGGATCCTGGCGTTGATTTCTGCATCACATGATGAGTTCTCCGTGAAAAGCGATCGTAGGTACTTAAATTAATTAATTCATTCATTCATTCGTGTTTTTTTTTTGCAATTGGGGGTGTGTCCCCCGGTGGCAAATTAGATATACATAACAAATGAGTCGTCCTGTTGCAAAACTCGTTTAATCCACTTGTGAATAAGGATCATTTTCATGAGAAACGTTTCTCTCGACTTTGCCTCGCGTATCTTTAGTGTTTGTTGTTTTTTACTTTTTTCTTTCTGCTTTGTGTTTTTGGTTTTTATTTTTGTGTTTGCTTCGTGCTTTTGCTTTTAAATTTTACTTTTTGCTTATCTTTCTTGGTTTTGGTTTTGTGTTTGTTTTCTTTTTTTTTGCTTTATTTGAATTTTGCTTTTTCCTTTGTGTTTCTTGTTTTTTGTTTTCTGCTTTTGCTTTTGTTTTTGAATTTTTTTTCGTGTTTTGTTTGTTTTTGGTTTTATGTTTGTTTTCTGGAAAATAAAAATAAAACAAAATAAACAACACAAAATCAAAATAAAACAAAACAAAATAAACAAAACTAAATAAAAACAAAATAAAATAAAACAAATACAAAACAAAAATTAAATAAAACAATTTAAAACCAAATAAAACGAAATAAAATAAAATAAAATAATTTAAAAAGTAATTTTACGACATGATCCTTATTCACAAGTGGATTAAACGAGTTTTGCAACTGGGCGACTCAAATAAATAATTGTACATAACAATTCACTAACAGTTAAACTGGAGTATTTACACAAATAGTCAGTCTTTTCTTAAACACACCTATATGTTTGGGAAAAGGCTCTAAGACTGCGGCAGGTAGAGAGTTCCAATTACCAATGGCACGGTTTACGAAAGAATATTTACCATAATTTGTTCGCTGTGGTCGGCCCTTAACTTTGAAAGGGTGATCGCTCCTACCCATGTAAGTAGGCTTTTCCATACGTTTGCTAAGCTCACCCCATGCTGGTTGATTTGTTATACGTGTTGTACATAGCGCAGAGTCTAGATTTCATCCTCCTAGCCTCAAGTGATTCCCACCCAAGTTTCTTCAACATACGACTCACACTGCTCCTGGGATTAAAGTCACTGAGCACAAATCTAGCGGCCTTTCTTTGTACCATTTCCAGCTCATTTATGAGCCCTACTTGATATGGATCCCAAACCCCCGAGGCGTATTCAAGAATAGATCTTACAAGTGACAAATATCCTAATTCTTTAGCAGAGGTACTACTTCCGTTTAATACCCTCATTACAAAGAGCAGGGATTTGTAAGCTTTAGAAACTACACATCCTATATGACTACTCCATTTCATATCATTTCTTACGTGAACGCCCAAATATTTGCAAGAATCTTCTTCTACAAGTATTTCCGAGCCAATGTTATATTGAAAATCTTGCCTTCGCACTTTCCCTGTTTTTATTAGACTACATTTTCTTGTGATTATTTTCATTTTATTTTCAATCGCCCACTTATAGACCAGGTTCAGTTCATCTTGAAGTACTGCATTGTCTTGTGAGTCATGTATCTTTCGATATATTACACAATCATCCGCAAACAATCGACAGTCACTGCGAATCCCATTTGATAAGTCCCTTATAGACGCCAAAAATAACAAAGTTCCGATTACGCTGCCCTGAGGGATACCCGACGTTACGGTAATTTCATCCGAGAATCGGCCTTCAACTTTCACTTTCTGGGAACGACCCGCCAAAAATTCTTGGATCCATAAAATTACTCTTCTATCAATCTTCGTCGAAGCTAATTTATGGAGTAGCATGTCATGCGGCACGACATCAAATGCCTTCGCAAAATCTATAACTACGGCGTCGACTGAAACTCCATGGTCTAACGATTCGCTAATATCTTGAAAAAGTGATAGCATCTGACTCTCACATGAGTAACCTTTCCGAAATCCATGTTGCCTATCATTACACCATGATAATGTTTCCCACTGTTCCCTCAAGTAGTCGCAAATGAGATGTTCCATCTGTTTACAAACGATGGACGTAAGACTAACCGGCCTGTAGTTGCCCAATTCAAGTCTGCTCCCTTCCTTAAATATTGGGACTACCGTAGCTGTTTTCCAGTCATCCGGGATTTGCGCATTGTTTACGGACACATTAAACATCACCTCTAAGTATCGCGCCACGGCCCTACCTCCTAGTTTAAGTACTTCACTAACTATATTATCAGGACCCTTCGATATATTGTAACGTAATTTTTGTATTAGCTTTACAATTGCTGACTGGTTTATTTGGAGAAGTGGAGCCCCTGATTCACCGTTAAGGTCCAACACACAGCTATTGGATTTATTGAACACACTACCATAAAAGACATTTAATTCATTAGCAATGGCCTGCTTCTCAGTAATTAATTTACCGTCACCGGACATTATCATCGACAAATTATTTGAATTTCCCTTTCTTCTCCTAACATAACTGTAATTTTTTTTCCACCCATCACCTCCCGAACCAAGTAAACCTTGCATATAATTGTCATGAGCAGCCCTCTCTTCTAAGACGAGCTCTCTTGATAAGGACTTAAATTTCAACATATACTTGTCACTATCATGTCTTTTATTGTATAATTTCCTAATTTTCCGTTTAAGACTCCTGATTTCCCGTGTGTAATATTCAGGATCTGGGTTTTGTTTCAGTAATTTAAATGGAACAAATTTATCAATAGCGCTATTTAAAATTTTCAAAAAGTTAGTCCACAGGATATTAATGTGATTTCCTTCCGATGCCCATCCTACAAATAGTTCATTCAAATACCCCTGGAATTTGCCCTGATCCGCCCTGCGATACTGGAATATAATCTTATTTGCTACATCGGAGTCTAATTTTGTAATGTCACCGTATCTAATATTTAATTCAACCCCAGAATGGTCACTAATTCCTGGTACTTTCAGACAGTTAATATACAGCTCTACAGGCCTTATGAGATAAACATCTAAGGTATTATTGCCTCAACTACTTGGGAAAATCCCCCCTCCCTTAAGAATTTGTTCGCCGCGCTCTGAGCTTGACCACAGCTAGTTGACTCACCAGACCAGTCTACTTTGGGAAGGTTTAAATCTCCGGCAATTATTATGCTCTTTTTCATAGCATTACCCGTACAAGTTTTATCATACAGTGTGTCGAGAAGCGAAAAGTTATCTTTCGGTGCTTTATAGTCCCTATCACCTGAAGAGGGAATTTATTCCCTTTATCCGAAATTTGTACACATAACATTTCATGATCCGTATCAGCCCACTTTAAGAAACTAGCTATATTTTTGCGCACACAAATAAATAGCCCACCACCTCGCTTCCACCGATCCCTTCTGTACATTTCGTAGGTCCCTTGAATTATTTCATTACTATTTATATCCTCATATAACCAAGATTCAGTAGCAATGACAATGTCCGGAGAATTCGTCTCTACAGGATTCCAAAATTCAATTAATTTATTTCCTAAACTCTGACAATTAACCTGCAGTAATCTTAGAGTCTTACCTCCGCAGCAAACATCCCGAAGCAGCTCCTTCTGTTCCCGTCGGCTGGCAACCTCTGGACCTGCTCCTCCTCACAATGGCCGGCACGAACCGATGACCCTGTCATGTAGGCTCCCTAGGTTGAAAGAGCCCCGTCGATTTAAATGCAGCCCGTCTCGGGCGAAGTCACGGCCACCAATCCAGCAGTCAGCATCTACGTACACTAATCCCAGTTGTGCACAAACCCAGTCCATGCGGTCATTTACAGTCTTAACTCGCCTTAACGGAACATCTCCCCGCCGAACAATGCCACTCATTATAATTTTTTCATTTCCAAACTTGCTTTTAGCTTTTCTGCCTAGTTCGTAGAGCTCCCCCATGATGTAATCAGCTGTAGCCCTCTTCTTCAAAAATTCGTCCCAACATGGAGCAACAACACTTTAACTTTGTCACAGTCTTCTACATTCGCTTCTTCCACATGTTGGGCAAGCTGGTCAATTTTAATCCCCGAATAACACCGCACTTTCACACCTGATTTCCTCGAAATATTCGCACTCCATCGTATCATAGAATCACCCATTATGATAACGTCATCCTCAGTTTGCTCCAGGGGCGTGGTGGCGAGCGGTCAAGCTGTATGCCTCTCACCAAGGCGGACCGGGTTCGATTCCCGGTCAATGCGTGTGAGATTTTCGATGTGAATTGCCATGTTCTGTGGTTCGGATTCCACGTAAAACGGAGGTCCCGTGGCTTATGATCGCGAGATTAACGGTCACGTTAAACTACAAGCTTCCTTTTTTTTTCAGTTTGCTCCTGCACACCCTCTTCCACACTGATCCCAGTAGAAAGCCGTTCAGTCACATCCTTCACCGTTTCCTCTGATTCACGAAGCTTTGTTCTAAATTCCTGTATTATTTGATCCCTTGCTTTGATTTGCACCCTCAAACAGTCCGGCGTATCACATACCTTACAAAACCAATTCCCGACATCACATTCCTCCTTCTTGACCTTAATACAGCCGAAGTGAAACCATTTCTCACATAGTCCACACTGAACATCGTTCTTCAATGTTTTGCTGCACGTCGAACACTTTAAAGCTGCCACTGGACCATTTGCCTGATTCACATTTGGAGTAACAGGGCATGGATTCAATTCCACTCCACCAATAACTAGTAACGCAGCTATCACTAGGGCTATAAACCACAAGTTAATAATAATAATAATGTTATTGGTTTTACGTCCCTTTTAACTACACTGGCTTTTAGAGACGCCGGGGTGCCGGAATTTTGCCCCGAAGGGGATCTTTAACGTGCCAGTAAATCTACGGACACGGCTCCCTCGCATTTGCGCACCCTCAAATGCCAGCTGACTGCGCCAGGATACGAACCTGCAACCTCGGGCCCAGCAAGCGAGAACGTTACCCCTGAGCCACGCAGCCAGCCAAAAAAACACAAGTTACTAGGTCCCGCACGCACACACAAACACCGGAAATCCCGACTACCCTTCACATACAACAGTCCGATCCTCGCGCGATAACACTCCAGAGAACAACCCATTTCAGCACACCTGAGAGCTCGGGAAAAACACAACCTTTCACTTTGACTGCCAACTGCCAACATGGACCCTCTTGTAGGGAGAATATTAAAAAATAACACTTAACTTGAAAATATATATATATATTTCCACAAGGACATCCGCCTGGCATTCCGGGTGACCATAATATCCAGAATAATAAGGTAGGCCTACATTGTTTGCTCTACAGTACATACAGTATGCACCATACAAATGGTAATGCAGTATGTGGATTGAAGCACTCAATATGCCAAAGCAGTCCTTCTCAAGATTATCCTCGATGATCCCAAGCTCTTTCAGGATGTACCCCGAGCTCCGAAAAGGAGGCCGTTCACTTTCCATGCATTTTTAGTTACTGTAGAAAACTTTAATTGCATTAGCTCTGACCGCAAAAGCTTACGAAACAAAAACCACATTTCCCCCACACTTTTCAATATAGGCCTATCGTGTGTTAATTTAATTATTTAAAAGATCCCATAACCTTTCATCGTTACTATGAAATCACAATGCGACACAACAGGGGTTGGTTGGTTGGTTGGTTCCTTAGTTTAGGGGCTGGGACAACGCGGTCATGTAGCCCCGTGTACTTTGGGTGTGTGTCGAATCTCTGATAACCGGTGTTAGTGATGACTGTATTAGTGTGTGTATCTGGTTTTTTTTAAATTCAAGTAAGGACTGCAACTTTGAATTTTTCAAATAGATCCTACTTTTGCCGCCAAACACCACCGTCAACGACTACTAGGCCTAGTTCAGAACTTAGCTACTAGACGCCACCGCAGTCGGCTCTTGGCAACGAACGTAGCAACCTAAGAGAGTTGTTTACATTCTTAACCTATACAATTTAGTTTCACACAGGTGTAATTAGTGGAAGTTCTTTAACATGCCATAAATCTATGACATGGGACCGCCGGCTTTACTTCCCCTCCGAAGGAAGGCATACTGAGGGATTTTTAACGCTCTTAAAAAAATCCGACGGCTTCGGCCGGGTTTGAACCCGCTATCTTGGGCAAAGACGCCCAGCATGCTACCAACTACGCCACCGAAGCCGCCCACAACAGGGGTGAAGGAATGTGGTGTTAAACATTAAATTACACAACTCTTACAATTAAAACTCAGTAATATTAATACTTTCTATTTTCTAGTTATTTATTTTCTTAAAATTCCTGATTATAAAGAGAGCTAGTGTGTTAAAATCGAGTTAAATAAATTACATAAAATATACATTCATCAATCAGCTGTTTATCATGTGTTTGTCCATAATTGGTGCTACCTAGCGGCTTACAGGTGTATTGATGCTCCCCCTTATCATTTTTTTTAAATCCGTTCTTCCGGTTTTGCCGATGTGTCCATACCACTGCCAGCTGTATCACATCCCTCCTGGCTGCTTTCCAGCTGGATCGCATCCCTCCTGGCTGCTTTAGACTGGCTGCCCATTCAACGATTACAGCATTGGTTTATGCGTACAACCTCGTTTCCAAATATAGACGCTAAGAGCAGCACCAACCCGCTGTGATCGCCACTTTTTCAAGTCACTGTTGCAGACATTTGTTTTGTATTGATGTTAATGGCGTCAATAATAATAGCCTGTTCTTTATTCGGTGTTAACTGTATGCAGAAGCATAACTTTTCTGGGATTTCTTGGGCACATTGTGGGTTGAAATGTCGGTAAGGTTAGGTACTGTCTGACTTCCTTGGTAAGAAGCAACGAGCTTTAAAGATACTATAGAGAGGCTAAGGCACCGTTCACAGCGCTCTTAGCGGAAGATATTGGTAAGAACGTCCGCCATGTTTTCCGGAGTCATCGAGTCAAAACATTCAGTCAGCTGATTGCGAGGGAAGAGTTCAGTGAATTGTGATTTCTATTGTCGTTTGTGTTACTAGGTTGAAATCTACCGCATATTAATTTCCGCAGCGATGCCTGCTGTATGTTCAGCGTACGGCTGTACCAATCGAAGCAATAAAACAACGGATATATCCTATTTTACGTAAGTATAGCCTAATAATTGTGCTACTAATATACTTCACTGCACGGATACAGTAAGGATGTTACTATCAATTTTCCAGAACATCTGGTCTCCATTGCTTTCTATTAATGTCTGATACAGGCCTATACGGTATACGATATATACAGGGTCTTTCATATAAAGTAAGAACGGAGAGCGGCCAGGGCCGGATTTACCGTAAGGCAAAATAGGCACGTGCCTAGGGGCGCCACAGTCCAAGGGGCGCCGCAAGGCGCCCCTTCGGTTAGGCAACCGGCAATGATCTGTACTGGAGGCGCCCCGAAGGGCACCGCCGTCAGGCGCCCTCTTTGCTACGGCTTTAAATGTGCTAAGTTAGGATTATAGCAGTATACATGCTAAAATAAATATTGAGAAATGAGCAGAGACATTTAGAAATAATATCGTGTCTTTGTCGCATGCCCTTCCACTTCGCTCTTCGTTATGCCGCTCGACGCCCTTTCGTCCCGACAAGTGTGAGAGGGACGGGGAGGTGGGCGAGCGGAGCTATGCTGCGCGCGCTGTTGTTGCGGTAGCTGGGTTTGCTTGCATTGTAGTAGCATCGAAGTGCTCCGCGCCCCACCCCTCTTGCTGTCCTGTGTGCGAGTTCGAGCTTGCGTTGTGTTGTGATGTGATCTGCAAGTAAATGTTTTAAACTATGGGCAGCAAAAAGTTGTCTGGTTACAAAAACCGTGTCCGCAAAGCTGAAGAGGATATAAGACAGCCGAGATTACACTATCAAAATATCGGGAAAAAAATGAAATGTTTAGTGCGCGTGTGAATCCTACAACTCCAACGACAAATTCGGATAACAATAACAATTCTTGCTCTGCGGTTCACAACATTGACTGCGATGGAGTTCAGCGAGGTAAGCTACCGTACACGAATTACTTTACGCAATGTAGGCCTTTCCCAATAGGCGATTCCTTAATACACTGTTGCACAAAGTGACATACGTAAAAACTCAGGCTGGCCTCGAAACCGTACCGTGCCTGCAGAGTATATTAAAAGTTGTTCTTTTTAAATTTACTATGTTTGAAGTGCTCTAATTAATACGGGATTTTCCTTTTCAGCTCCAACAATCCAAAATTGATGAAAAAGAGAATAAAAATTCTAGGCCTACATTTAATTCAAATGACACCTTAGGGGGAGAAAGCAACAAAAATTTAAATCTGCCTCAGCGGACAATCAAAATGTTACGGCCAACGGTGAACCAAAAGAAAGGTTTCTAGGTTTTATGGCGAGCATCGGGCACAAGTCAGAGCAGCTTTTTGATGCAGTAAAGTCTAAGTTGGAAGATCTGGATTTGAAAGTGGAGGATATTCGAGGCTAATCTTACGATAACGCAAGTAATATGTCCGGCGAATATTCCGGGTTGCAAGCTCGAATAGCGGCCTTGAATTCCTTAACTCTCTATGCACCATGCTCACCCCATTCACTAAATTTGGTTGGAACTCATGCCGCTGAGTCTTGTTCAGAATCTGTAAGGTATTTTTTAACAGCTCAAGAACTGTACAACTTTTTTACTGCTTCGACCTACCGATCGAAAATTTTAAAGAACTTTAACGCGCGCGTACTAAAAAGTCCGTCAGTGACTCGGTGGTCGGCACGATATGACGCTTGTCATGCTCTGAGGGAAGGCTGGTGTGGCGTCGCGTCGTGGCAGCTCTTAAGAGTATTCACGAAGACAGAAATCAAAAGGTAAACACTCGAAGTGAAGCCAAAGGCATCTTAAGCAATATCCTACAATTATAAACTGCTTTCCTAGTTGTTTTTTGGAGTACCATTCTAAAAGGATTTAGCTTAATACTGTCAGCCAGAAGCTCCAAAAAGTTAACACTAATTTGAGCACTGTGGTAGAATGTTACGCTTCGTTAGCAGAATTTGTGCAAAGTTTAAGAGATAATTTCGATGTCTATGAGAAAGAAGCCAAAGAATTAAGCGGCATTGTTCAATATTCCTACGACCTAAAGAGAAGACCGGAACGAAAGACTAGGAATGATGAGACAAAGCAAGGAGAATATGTACCGTCAGAGGGCTCAGGAAATTTTCACGTCAATGTATTTTATGTAATTCTGGATGTACTAAGTGCTGAGCTTAAGAGGCGAAGTGAGGATTACAAAGCCCTCCATATGAGATTTTATTTTCTAGAAAGCCTGTTAGACCTATGATAACATAATTCGCTGACGATCTCTCAGAAATGTATGTGGATGACTTAGAAAGAGTACTGGCTGACGAGTGCTTGCATTTAAAGGAACATTTAAAAATTGCAGATTTTAAAGGTAAGTCAGCCTCTGAGCACAGCCCTTTCCTTCATGAAAAAAAAAAAAAAATTACACGATATGTACCCGAACGTAAACATTGCTTTACGGATACTTCTCACCATTCCAGTGACCAATTGTTCTGGAGAAAGATCATTTTCGGTACTGAATCGCGTCAAGAACTATTTGCGGTCAGTCACTAAAGAAGAAAGGTTAAACTCTATTGCACTCCTAGCGATTGAAAAAGATATGACGATAAACTTGAACTGCGGTGCCATAATTAATGAATTTGCCGAAAAGAAGGCAAGAAGGAAACGTTTGAAGTAGTTCTCGTTGTGCTTGAGGCAGGCCCCGTTATGTCTTCATTCATGTTTTTAATCTGCACTTTAATTTCTCTAAAAGATATTGCAGGAAGATATGCAGTTGGCCTTATTTGTATTTTAGAGGCGATTTGTTCAATTTAAAATGTCGTTCGTACCACTGCTCTTCATGCGTTTTAAAATTAGTGTGTGATCTACTGTGTTTTTAAATATATTTCGTGCTACCGCACTTCATTCAGTTACTGCAGTAAATTATGTTTTAATTTTTGAAGCTACTATTCATTTTTGTTGTATGAATTAAGGCTAGACATTATTTTTGGAAAGGGTATTCATAAAGTGTTTTTGTTGCATAAAAGTTAAACTGTTTCATGTAGTTTTACTCCAAGCTGTTTTTATTTTTATTTTTATTGAGTTGACTATGTTTTCCCTGCGTAAAAATTCAAGCATAAAATTATGCTGTCAGCCATATATCTGTTCATTCCTTTTTTCCGAACCTTACCTCATGCGAGTGGCTATGCCTTATCATAAAAGTGGGGGGGGGGGAGATGGTGCTCAAGTGAGGAGGGGCGCTCAATGGAGAGGTGCCTATAGCGTAACTTTGGGTAAATCCGTCCCTGAGAGCGGCGGTTTTGTCATTCGCTGCTGAAGCCGGCTTGGCCGAGCTTGTGACGCGCCGCGGCCCCCTGCTGTAGTATTGAAAGCGCGCGCATAGTACAAACTTGACCTTGCAATAAGCGTGCAGATGTTGTCAGTCGACAGTCTGACCTCAGCTGCTAACATGTTGCGACAGTTATCATTGCAACATCGTATTTTTTTATGTAAAACTTATTTTAAGTACGAGTCGGCTCGGCGGGTGCGTGATGCATTTGTTCAGCAATTTCCTGATGAAGTGCCACCTTCACTAGCACAGATTCACGTAATTGTAAATAACTTTGACACTACTGGTTCAGTGCTCAATAAAAAACACAAAATAAAAAATCAGAAAAAATACAGTGGCATGACTCACTCGCGTCAGCCAAAATGTGGTTACCAGATACAATGCCTGTATAACCCAGGAAGGACGACACTTACAGCAACTTTTATAAGGTAATATTTCATAGAGGGTTGTACACACGCTTCAAGCAGGGGGCCACGGCTCGCCAAAAGCTCGGTCAAGGCCACCACACTAGCGGATAACAAACCCGCCGCTTGGCGTTCATACTTTATATGAAAGACCCTGTATTTGTACTGGTACCGTAACAGAAGGAATTGTTTCTGTTCCAGATTCCCGTTGAAAAATACGGATTTGACAAAAAGATGGGTAACTGCTATGAGGAGGGATAATTGGTATCCAACTCAGGCTAGTCGTATATGCTCTACCCACTTCCTTGAAAAGTACATTTATAAAGTGAACACTCAGAGACGTCTGTTGGCTAGTGCCGTCCCAAGTATATTCTCCTTCCCAGTACACTTGCAAAGGAAACACGTTGAGAGAAATCCACCACGAAAACGCTCATTTGATGAAATTTGTAACGCTGGAAATATAGAGGTTGTATCAAATAAATGTAAGTAGACTACGTGGCACGGGTACTAGTCAACATTTTGTATGCGAATAATTTTATTTAGGCTAACTTACATATCGGATATTTATTTATATTTTACAGATGCTGCTGAGGTTGTTAGCCATGAACATAGTTATAGCCTTCCAAGCCCTCAAAAAATGAAGAAGTTGCAGGACACCACCACAGAGAGGATTAAAGCACTGAGGAAGAAATTGAAAATTACTTCACAGAGTGCAAGAAGACAGAAGCTGAAAGTGAACAATCAGCAACAAATAATTTCAGGGCTTACGAAAAGACTTTGTTCGTCTGGCAACAATCTTCTTCAGGGCTGTTTTCAGGGTGTGGTTAAAGAGCTCATAGATCTTAATGGAAAAGTGAAAGTTCATGAATATAGTGACACAGTTAAGAAGTTTGCTTTGACAGTTCACTTCTATTCAGCTCAGGCATACAGATACTTGCGGAAGTTCTTTAAATTGCCACATCCAAGGACTCTTCGTCACTGGGCCACCTCAATAGATGGAAGTCCAGGTTTTACAGAACAAAGTTTTGTAAAAATTGGTGAAGATGTCAAAAATAGTTCTAGCCCAATTCTAGGTGCTCTCATGTTCGATGAGATGGCCATTAAGAAAGACATCATTTGGGATGGGAAACAGATCTGTGGTTATATTGATTTAGGGCAAGGAGATCTAAATAGTGAAGACTGTGATGTTGCTAAGGAGGCACTTGTGTTCATGGTGACAGCCCTGAATAGGAACTGGAAAATACCTGTGGGCTACTGTTTAATAAATGGCCTGTCATCAGAAGTAAATTATAATTTGGTGAACCAATATTTGAGAAAGTTACATGAGACTGGTATTAAGATTGTTGCTACTATCTGTGATGGAACTGCTACAAACAGGACTGTTTTGCAAAAGTTAGATGTGAAATTTGCTGTGCAGCACCCTCAGAGTTGGTTTCCCCATCCTGCAGATCCTCAACTTAAAGTATATTCTTTACTGGATGCTGTGCACCTAATTAAGCTGACCAGGAATTTGTTAGCAGAAAAGAGAGTGCTTGTTCATGGCAGCGATAAAATTAAATGGGAATATTTTGAGAAACTTGTTGAGCTACAAGAATCAGAGGGGCTTCATGCAGGAAATAAGTTAAAGAGAAGACATATTGAGTGGGAAAGACAGAAAATGAAGGTATCTTTAGCCGCAGAAACTCTAAGTAATTCTGTAGCCAATGCTATGCAATTCTGCCTGGATCTGAAACTTGAACAATTCAAAGATTGTGAGAGGACAATCAATTTTGTTAAGGTCATAGATTTAGCTCTAGATTTGCTGAATTCATGCCATCCAATGGGCAAAGGGACGAAATCACCTATTAGGAGGTCAAATAAAGCTGTGACATGTCAGAATATAGATAAATGTATAGACTATTTAAAAGATCTCAAACTTACTGATGGCACATCCTTACACAATTCTTCTAAAAGAATTGCTGTTAGTGGATTGATCTTGGACCTTTTGAGTGTTAAGGGCCTTGAAGAAACTTATGTTTGGGAATCAGGTTCAATTCTAAAATGTATGCTTACTCGTAAGTTAAGTCAAGACTATTTAGAATTGTTCTTTTCTTGTTTGAGAAGTAGGGGTGGAAACAGAAACAATCCCAATGCCTTAGAATTCAAAGCTGCATACAGGAAATGTTTAATTGCTCAAATTGATCCTTCCCCCAAAGCTAATGTGAAGACAGATGATAGTCTAATACTAAGTCCTCCCATTATGCAGCCTATTGTAATTAATGTTGATGTAGGCCTAAGTGAACTTGACTTCGTGCAGTGGCGGATCCAGAGGTTCACCTCGGAGGGGGCACTCTAGGATTTCAGAGTAGCAACAGAAAATATGTAATAAAATTATTAAATTTGTATTTAATCTACACACACTACACATAACATCCAACCACCAGATTTTATAATTCTACAAGAAATTAATTTGATTAAAATGGTTCATTGGTTTCAATTTCAAGTCATTGTCATTATGAAAAAAAAACACATTTTAATTCTACAGAATATGAACATTTCCAAATTTTAATGCACATTACACAGTCTAATATGTATTAAAAACATTTGCAATCATAGTGACTATCTGAAGACAATATACAAGTCTACTATACAAATGTTACAAGATATGTACATACTACCAACATGTCAGACACTGAGTCACTACTAGTCACATAAATATAAATACAAAAAACAATTGTATTGAATACTGATTGGGATTCTATTTGGTGACAATCCTAGGCAACATACATGCCTATCACAAAATAAAATCCAGGCGATCATTCGTTTACCCCCATTAGAGAAACGTTCTAGAACTTTTTCAACGTCAACATTTATATCACGGTGAACAAATACCAGTCACAAGCCATTCAACCTTTCCTCTGTCATTCGCGTTCGTAACCATGATTTAACAAGTTCCAGGCTGCTAAAAGATCTCTCTGCACTTTCAACACTGTCGATGTAGCGATTATATTAACAGTGTTGCCATTACATACTATATGATAACAACATTGACCACATTCATGAATGCAGGCAATACAGCAAAGATTTTACTTGCAGTGCAGTTTGGAGGAACAATCATTTGTATCGGCAATATCAATGTAGCAGACAACTGGTTTTTCGGAGGGGGCACTTGCCCCTGGTGCCCCCCTCTGGATCCGCCACTGCTACGTAGAGTGTTTTGAATCCCTTTCCACTTTCAGTGATCAAGTGGTAGAATATATTGCAGGTAGTGTTGTAAGAAATGTGTCGAAGAAAATCAAATGTGTGGAATGCTTAGATGTTCTACTGACAATGAGTAATGACGCAAAGTGTGGTCTCATAAAATGCAAAGATGTGGGCAACTCATTGTATAATCCATCCACTGACCTGAAATACTTGTGTAAGACAGCAGAATGTGTATTCAGGAGTAATGCTCATATCTTGGACAAAAACTGCAAAAATATCTTCCTCAAACTAGAGACCAAGGTATTTACAAGGTTAAACTGTTGTTTGTTCTCTTCCTTTGAACACCTATTCACTGGAGTAGAACCATGTGAAGAATCGCATTATGTGAAGCTGATAAGGCATATATTGAAGTATTACTTCACTTGCAGAGTATATCATGCACTCAGAGAAAAGTCCTCTCGAATCAGAGGACGGCAAGTGAGACAAGTTTTAACAAAGCTGATTCTATTTAAGGGACAATAATTACAATTGTGCAGTGTAAACAGCCTACAGCACTGTTGTTGTAACTTGAAACTATTCTGAATGTTTAAGAAGTGATTGGACTTCATAATTTGTCGTAAATATGTTTCTTATTAATGTTCCAACATGCCCTGCTCTGATACTTCAATATATGGCATAGCTCCTCCCACTTTCTCTTGACTACAGAGAAAATGGCGGACACAGTTTCAAGTAGCTTCAGTCTTGCGGCGCTCCTGCCTCTCTATAGTAATGTTTAAGCTCGTTGGTAAGAAGCCATTGCTTTGAGTGTGAAAGGCTTTGGAGCCTCGCTGAATTACGATGTTCAACCGTTTGTTGTTTGTTTTCCGCGAAGTTGTGTTTTGGATTTTAGAATGCCGTACTGCTGCGTGCTCTTTTGTAAATCAGAAATCTGCAATTAATATATATCTTGTACGCCTCCAAGTGTTGAATGGGCAGGCAGTTTAAAGCAGCCAGGAGGGACGCGATGAAGCTGGCAGTGAAAAGGCCGCGATGATCACAGCGGGTTGGTGCTGCAACCTATCGTGTAGGTCTCTGAGCGTTGAATGGGCAGGCAGTCTAAAGCAGCCATGAGGGATGCGATCCAGCTGGCAGTGGTCCATACTGTATTGATATCTATACTGTGTCAGAGCGCAGTATGGGATAACAGCTGAAGATCGATGGTCATGGTCATGGTCATCACTTCCAAGTGGTGTTGATCCAACTTCAATATTGAAGAAGACAGCTTGTCTGAAATTGATATGCATTGCTTTCCGTAATGTTTGCATTCGAAGGTACTGCTGGTGTGTGAAAACGAAACGCAGTGATAAAGAAAGTTTCTACCAGGCAAATTATACGAATTGCTATAGGAAGTAACACGAAAATCAGCTATTATACGTAGGCTATTGTATGACACCAATTTACTATCGCTTCTGTCAAATAGTGAAAATGGCCCGCGTTACAAGAGTGTCTATTGCAAAATGGAGGAGATCTGTGAACCGTAATCTCATTTGCTTCAGTGTCATTGTAGTATGTTGCAGTTTGGTAAACATTGCTGCGGGAACACTCGTCATCCACTGGTATCGTTCAGCGAATCTATTCTTGGATCGTGTAGTGTACTCTCCAGTGATTCTACTTATTGTAGTAGGATGTGTTATGCTAATTGTTGTTATACTCGGATTTTATAGTGTTTTATACCGAAAGCGTTGGATTTTGTTAGCGTGTATAGTAGTCTTATTGGCAGAACTTACGTTGCAAATAGCTGTTATTGTTATAAACTCATTAGCGCTCGGTCACTCACACCAAATTGAATTTAATCTTCAAAATTATCTAAGAAGATATGATTCCGAGTATTTAGCACGAAAAGGTTGGGATAATTTTTAAAGGTATTTCGAATGTTGTGGTATCCAGAATTCTATAGATTGGGTGATGTCTACAAATAAGATCCCTTCGTCTTGCTGTCTTCCAGATCTTGAGTGGAATCCCCAGAGTATTTGCTCCGATGTGCACCAATACCAATACGAGAGGGGCTGTTTACGGCCACTTAAGGACACGATGAGGCTTGCTCATCAAGTCGTGTTTGTTGTATCGATGGTGAAGGTCTTGGTTCTCATGAGCGGATTTGTTTATGCTATTCTATTAAAGAATCCCCATAATCCAGAACCATTTCTTTATGAACTGTACTTGAAAAAGAAAGAGAACTCTAGTAAATAGACTGTGTTGTTCGTATTTCTTAGATCGTGATGTCCACACAAATGTAATGGTGTCGCTCCAGAGTAGGAGAACCTGTCTATAAAAAATTGTAAGAAATGAAATTTGCCAAAATACCTATGGTAATGGTATCTGGAGATGATATACCGGTAGTAATAGATGTTTACTCGTCCGCTGCCGTAGACCCATTAACCTTCCCTAATAGGAGCATGACTTATATAGTTGAAATTGCTGCTCTAACAGGCATCTTTGTGAATGTTTGTGAAGAAGTCAACAATGCCAACTCCACGCATTCGGTACTATATCGCATCCGGCAGACCAATGGTTTTGCCTAGACCAATATTTTCGTCCAGACAAATGGTGGTTTGATAGCGCGGCCCTGCCCTCGTTAGCTAATAGATAGCACCCCTGGTTTTTGTCACGCACAGTGGGGGAAGTCACGCATCAATAATCTTTATCCAGGGCAATGGTTTAGGCTTCTATTTCATTATTCATGTTGGCAACGTGTCACGTGGGGTATGACGTAGTGTCCGATGTCAATGTAAAATAGCCGGCCTTGTTCAAATGAACACGGCCAATAAGATTTACTGTATTTACGTTAAAAGTAATTATTTCCGGTGCAGCAGTGGCAATTGAAAGTGTGAAAAGACTCCCAACAACTCCGAGAAAGGTATATATATCATAAATACTATATTTTCAATAATCTACCTTGTTAATTTAAAACAGTGGTTCTTAACCGGTGGTCCGCGAGTGCCTCGGGAGTGGTCCGCGGGAGAAAAGGTTCCACCAGCACGTATGAAAAAGTGGCCAATAAATGGGGATTTCGAAAACGATGTGCGCTGAACGAGAATTGTCCGAATGTATTCGCGGCGATGACTATCAGGTTTTGAATTGAAATATCTGTAAAATAAGTGCTATTGAGGAAGGGTTACGACTGATAAGGAGTATTGAGGGGGAGAGGAAAAGGGGAGGGGGGGCGGAGGAGTGGTCCGTACATGATTCAATTTCACGCTGAGTGGTCCGTAGACTTCTACGAGTTCAGAACCACTGATTTAAAAGTTATGAAAAGGGAGGTTCTCCTACTCTGAAGTGGGGAACCTCTTACGAAACTACTTAAATTAGACGAAATACCTTTTGTAATGATGATTAATAGTTGTAGAAATGCTGTGGTAATAGATTTTCTCTCCGATGTCTATAACCCACCCACCTTTCCCTTTTTAGATCACGACTTATATAGTAAAAATCCAGTAGTGTCAGCCATTAGCCTATACGCGTGAATTATGGGACAAATAGAACATTGTCGACCCAGCGCATACAGTAGGCTACTCATCATCATCTTCATCATCCTTGTCCAACTCCAATCACCCGGGTGTTGTATACTAGGCTCTTCCAATGCTGTATGTCCTTCCACTTCTCCTGCTCCATTTCTTCTGCCACATCCAGTCCAAAGTGAATAAGAATCATTTTCATGAGAAACGTTTCTATGGACTTTGCCTCGCGTATCTTGTGTGTTTGTTGTTTTCTACTTTTTTCTTTTTGCTTTGTGTTTTTTTGTTTTTGGTTTTGTGTATGCTTTGTGCTTTTGCTTTTGAATTTTACTTTTTGCTTTTCTTATTTGGTTTTGGTTTTGTGTTTGTTTTCTGCTTTTGCTTTTTTTTAAATTTTGGTTTTTGCTTTGTGTTTCTTGTTTTTAGTTTTCTGCATTTGATTTTGTTTTTGAATTTTTCGTTTTGCTTCGTTTTTGTTTGTTTTTGGTTTTATGTTTATTTTCTGAAAAATCAAAATAAAACAAAATCAAAATAAAACAGAACAAAACAAAATAAAACAAAATCAACAAAACAAAATAAAATTAAACAAAACAAAATAAAACAAAATACAATGAAGTAAAATAAAATAAAAAATACAAAAAATAAAAAAAAATAACTTTGCGACATGATCCTTATTCACAAGTGGATTAAAAGAGTTTTGCAACTGGACGACTCATATGTCTTGTTGGATTCGGTGGCGTAGTTGGTAGCATGCTGAGCTGATATGCTCAAGATAGCGGGTTCAAACCCGGCCGAAGCCGTCGGATTTTTTAAGAGCGTTAAAAATCCCTCAGTATGCCTTCCTTCGGAGGGGAATTAATGCGGGAGGTCCCATGTCATAGATTTATGGCATGTTGAAGAACCTTCCACTAATTTCACCTGTGTGAAGATAAATTGTATAGGTTGAGAATGTAAACAACGCTCTTAGGTTTCTACGTTCGTTGCCAAGAGCCGATTGCGGTGGCGTCTAGTAGCTAAGTTCTGAACTAGGCCTAGTAGACGGTGGCGTTAGGCGTCAAAAGTAGGAACTATTTGAAAAATTCAAAGTTACAGTCCTTACTTGAATTTAAAAAAAAAACAGATACACACACTAATACTGCCATCACAATCAACACCGGTTATCAGACAAATTCTACACACACCCAAAGTACACGGAGCTGCATGACCGCGTTGCCGCAGCCCCTAAACTGAGGAACCAACCAACCATCTCTTTTTTGACCTTCCAACCAATCTAATACCTTCAAGGTTCCTCACCATCTCCCTCTTTGCAACTCTATCCATTTCCATCCTTTGCACATGGCCAACCCATCTTAATCTCGATCTCTGTATTCGCTGTACTAATGGTTCAGTTATATTTAGTTCTTGCCTAATTTTCGAGTTTCGGATTTCATCTCTTCTAGTCTTCTGGAGTGATGTTCACAAAAATGTCATTTAAATTGCATCGATCTTATTGTTTTGCCTTTTGTTAGTAAACATTGTTTCTAGTCCATAGGCTACAATTGGGGTAAAATAGTATATATATAATGTTAACAGCGGTCGAACTTGATGATAAAATGAGGTACCTTTACTTAATCTGTTGTCAATTTCTGTATTATTATTAGTCTATTATTATTATTATTATTATTTATTTATTGATCAAAGCACAAACTACAGCTATGCTAGCCCTTCACGCTTGTACAAATAACAACAAAATAACAGTTTAAGATAAAATATAAAATAAATTTAACAAATCACCAAACAAAACAAGTCCATATCAAGAGCCGGTCGAATGTCCTTGCTCGTAGTTGTGTCGTCAATGGCCAAGATGACAGTTCTAAATACAGTTTATGTTCTCCTTCACCTGCTTCAGGAACGTCCTCTTGTTTGTTGATATGTCCAACTCGCGTTTACTTGCTATTCTATTGTCCAGGGATGATATGCGGTTTTGGAAGGATCTTTGGATTAAGGAATGTTTAGTGTGTGGAATGTGCATGATATCTTTGAGCCTGGTAGAACGGGAGGGGGCTCTTAGTTTGAAGAGTGACAGCAGGTGGTCCGAACGGTAATGGCCATTTAAAATTGAATGTAGGAACGACAGGTCACTCACCTGGCGTGTCGTGCTGAGGGGAGGGATGTTTATGGCCGAAAGTACCTGCTGAGTGGTGAATTGTCTAAACCTTGGCATTCTGTTCCTTACAATGGCAGCAAAGAAGGATTGAATTCTGTTAAATTTTGCTATGTTTGACGGGCAAGAATTGGTCCAAATGGGAGAGCAGTAGTTTGCAATGGGCTGGATTATTGAGAGGTAATTTCATTATTCCTGTTAATAACACTGCGGCACTGCCTAAATATGTAAATTGTTCCACATTCTCTAACTGTTCCCCAACTAAGTTGATTCTAACATTCTTATTATCCTTTCCACAGTGCATTATCACAGTTTTCTGTTTACTAATTTTCATTCCGAATCCGAACGCCTTAAAATTCTCTTTATCCAGACCAATCGTTTCGTCAATTAATGCTTTATCACATGATTACAAGATATATTTAGTATCCCACATGTAAAGTGACGTGACGTCAATGTGTGCGAATCGATTAACACAGTTGAAGAAACCTGCTGCGCCAAACATACTGTACATGCATATTGTCGTTGAACTAACAATAATATTTTTTTTTAGCGTATGGCTTTTAATGCCGGGAGTGTCCGAGGACATGTTCGGCTCGCCAGTTTTTTGTAGCTGCTTCGAGACGGACACCCAATGGGTGAGCTACAAGTACCGTTGGGGGGGAGGAAAGTTGGAATGTAAGGGCTAGGAATTGGAAGGTAGCGGCTGTGGCCTATACTTAGGGACCAACCCCGGCATTTGCCTGGAAGGAAGATGGGAAACCACAGAAGACCATCTTCAAGGTTGCCGGCGGGGGGATTCGAACCTCCTCGCCTCCCGGATGTGAGCGACTGCCAGCAGTCATGCCGTAACGACCTCGGCTAACTCACCCGGTACAATAATAATAATAATAATACAGATAACGCACAATGTGCAGAATTCATACATTAACCTCGACAGAAGTCAGTTAGGGAGGGATTTCTTTTGACACAGTAAAGGACGTGGTATCTATCACAAAGTTTGTAACACAGATTACAAATGAACTGATCTTCTGGTTGGTGGTAGCTCTTGTTCTGGCAGATAAGGTGGTGAAAGCCGTGCACGGTGGTGTATTCTTGGAATACACGGTAAGAGAGAATATAATTTTTAATGCTCTTTGCATGTTCATTTCTTCCTTTTTCTCAAACACCAACAGTGATCTCCTAGTTTCTCTTTGGTGGTCATGTCTCTTATGTCATTGTGAGTCTGTTCTAGATATATATCTTCCATGACCCACCTAGCGTCATCTAGCAGCGAATCTTTGAAGTTCCTCAATTCTTTCCGGTGCAAGAGGACTTCCTTTTCAATTTGGCCACCAGATCTCGTCGCCATCGCCAGCTATCATCTCCGTGATCAAGAGAACTTCGTCTACCCTTTCACTCACCATGCTGCGCTAGTATCGCCTACTATCAACTCTTTGAAGACCATTCATCAAGAAGAACATTTATTTTTGATAAGTTGTCTATTTTGATATGAATTCCTTTTGTCTCCTACCCCCACTCTTTTCCTTCCCTGGACCCTCCGCGCTTCGCTGAGTGGGTCTCACTTGCACGTCGGCAGTTGACTCAGTCAGTCAAGGCTCAACTAGAGCCAGTCTCCTCAAACCAAGAGACACTCTCTACATTCTACGCCATGTTGGCACATTAAGTATCCGTCAAAGGGAACTTCACCTTCTCCATGCAACAAAGATAAGTACATACTTCAGGTTTTAACTTCATCTTCATCGGTTTTACTATCTTCATGCTTTTAACGATTATTTTATAGGCAGTGTGAGATATTTATTTGTGGCAATAATCATTCTTCGTGGGATTTTCCATGTTGGGCTTTTGTCTAATTAAGCCAATCTTTGTGAAAAGCAGCATTTCTTATGCTTATTAAATGAGAAATCTTCTCACAACGCGGGAATTACCCACTGTCGATAAAATAATCAGCTCGTTCCACCTCTGGAATAACTTTGGCCCCATTCTTCTATTAGGATCGTTCTGGAACCTTCCAGAATCTGCACTTTATCTACAAGTCGTGCCATCATGTACTTTCCACTCACATGTGGGAATGCCATTTCAAACTAAGGAGTCTTCCTTATAAATTAATGCTCAATAGATAATTTTCTTTCCTCCGTTGGATTTGCTCAAGCGTATTTAATGATAATCTACAACCTTCTCAAGTAATAGACTTTCGCCTATCTAGTGCATCCAGTCATTTTCCACGATTGCAATAACTTTCTTTGCCATAAACTTTTGTGCTACTACAGTGAACTTTTCATTCATTTCAACAAACTATAGTGAAAATCAGTGTTCTTTCAATCTTTCTTCCGCGTCGCGCTCGTCCGATTATTAAATACGGCCATGAACATTTACCTTCCATTCCACTTGCTCTTTCCTAAACCTCTTACTAACAACCCATAATAAATTGTTAATTTAGGTCTATTTCAACGAGGTGTCAATCTAAAGATGTGCCCTCCCATTTTTTCTTATGTGTAATTAATTAACTTCTGCATAACTACGTGTCTTGTACACGGTTCAAATTATCTTGTTTCACCCTTCTAATTTAGGGGATACAATTTTTTCAACTTATAAGTAAGTTATTTTTAGGTTTCACGAAAGGGAAACTTGCCCCATTTGTCTCGTGATTCCTATCTAAACATAAGAGGTCTAGAACCTTCTTTTTGACTTTCTCTTCAGGTTTCACAGTAAGTGACCTGCCCTATTTGTGTAACTACTAAAAGTAATGCTGCTTAAATATAAGAAGTTATAGGAACTTCTCTTCCATTCTACCTGTTTTCTTTTTTTTTGTTATTTTTGAAGTTGTAACTTTTTCTAAGATAGGTACTTGGCAATTTCTTAAAGTACACAACTTGTACTCGATTTAATGGCTAACATTAATCACTTCTTTTGTCTTTTTTTAAATCTTACAAAGATTTTAGTACCTATAAAGGTTTGAAACCTAAAGAATTGTTAATTGCCTGGAGCAAACTTTAAATGTTAGGAGGTCTGCGACCCCAAATTGTTAACAAAAATTGAAACTATATGCTTGTTAAATTTATTAGACTTTTTTGCATTGTTAAATAAGGTCAAACTTTCCTTTTTGACTCATCATTTCTCTAATACAACGGTTAGGCAAGATCCTGGCTTTCCTAACTCTTCCCAGGTTCATGCCCTCGTTAATACGCAATAAATCTGTTACTATTTGTCTTGTCAGACCATCACCCTTCCCCATAGTAGGCATATGCATGCTTGAGAGGGAATACGCTAAAGCCATTCTCTGGCAAACCGCCCAAATCCTAGCTGCGGTTCCCGTTAGCTTCGACCAGGTCCTTACCCACTTTAGGTATCAGAGAACGGATTTGCAGTGGCAACGGTCTTTGAGTGTATGTAAAGTTAAATTTATAATTTGTGTGGGACTCTCCTCCTATTTCTCTCTCCTTTCTCTCCAGTCCGAAACCCATCTCCTTTTCTTTATCATCTTCCCTTGGTGGTTAGTTTATTCCTCAGCCAATAATCTACCCACACGGCGAGTCGCGTCATCATATGTCTGAGCTCGTAGTCGGCTCTATTTGTCTGTAGTATAAAGGTCCATCCAGATTTCTTCCATTTTCGCTTGTCGTTCACTTAAGAGTCGTATATATGCTGACGTAGATGGCAGTGCCAGTTGATGACACAGATCTTCAATGAAAAATGTTTGTCTTGTCAGTACATACACAAGTCTCGATTTTGTAGTCTTTGAGAGGCATAGTACTCGCTTCAGGAAATTTGCTTTTATTCTTTCTATATCTTCTAGGTTACTTTTTGTCAGCTGTTCCCATATTACGTCTCGTCCGTACGTCACGATTGGCATTATCTTTAGTTGGAATAAATTCATTGGTGTATCTATGGCTAGCTTATGAATATTTTGTATACTATTTGACGCAATGTTAGCTGCTGCCGCTCTTTCCTTTATGTGCTTGCTGAATGCCGTACCATTTGTCTGTAGGGTGATCCCAAGGTATTTAAACTGTTGTGTGTGTGTCAGTGGAATACGTTGGTATAATATGTTGACAGTATCTACTGGTTTTCCGATACTTACTATAAGATATATATGATGCTACCAGACACGCAAGAGGAAAACTTCACGCAATTTTCATTGATAATACTAAAGCCTTCGACTTAGCAAGCAGAACACTCATTATGGAAAAGCTAGTAGAATTTGCTGGGAGGAATTATGTGACAAGGCTCGTCAGAAACATACTTGCAAGAAATTTCATCGTGATTGATGATATGGTCACCAAATCAAACCCAATTGACCAAACAAACGGTGTGTTGTAAGGGGACCCTCTGAACCCCCTCCTGTTTACTGTAGCTACCATAGAGGCTACGAAAGCCGTCACCACGGAAGATGTAAGAATGTATCTTTATGCAGACGATATGGTTCTTGTCTCGCAGAAAATTGACAGGCTACAAGTAGCCTTCAACAAATTAATAGAATGGTCTGAGACAAACGACCTGATGATAAATCAAACAAAAATAGTAAAGATGACTTTCAGGAATTAACAAGAATGAAAAGCACATATTTACGTAATTTAGCACATATTTCCAGCGCTGTATTGATAATGGACAATAATTTCAATTGGTAATGTCTCCAGAATATCAAATAAGGTATGAAAATCCCGATTACGGCTGGTTCACAATTGGCCCAGGAACGTGAACTTGTAAATGCACGCGCAATCAACTATAGCGTATTAATATTAAAACAATCAGCAAGCGCCCACTAATAAACACCAATTACACTACTGAAATGCTTCAGAGGGTTATAATGAGGTTATGATAACTTTATTAAACACAAATTGTGCGCTTTAGAGAAGCAAGGTTAGAGAGCGCATTCACAGGTTATGTTTACATCGCTGGCTACTCCTTCGTACTGCGCATGTGCAGGTACAACGTTTCTGATTGGCCCCGGGAAGCTCCGAGAACGTCAAACATGAAACTTAACCATGTTTCGCGTTGGCCTTCCCGGGCTACTTTTAGCTTCTCGTTCCCGGATGGTTGGTTGGTTCCTCAGTTTAGGGGCTGCGACAACGCGGTCATGTAGCCCCGTGTACTTTGGGTGTGTGTAGAATCTGTCTGATAACCGGTGTAAATTGTGATGGCTGTATTAGTGTGTGTATCTGTTTTTTAATTCAAGTAAGGACTGCAACTTTGAAATTTTCAAATACCGGTAGTTCCTACTTTTGCCGCCAAACGCCACCGTCAACGACTACTAGACCTAGTTCAGAACGTAGCAACTATACGCCACCGCAGTCGGCTCTTGACAACGAACGTAGAAACCTAAGAGCGTTGTTTACATTCTTAACCTATACAATTTAGCTTCACACAGGTGTAATTATTAGTGGAAGGTTATTTAACATGCCATAAATCTATGACATGGGACCACCGGCTTTACTTCCCCTCCGAAGGAAGGCATACTGAGGGATTTCTAACGCTCTTAAAAAATCCGACGGCTTCGGCCGGGTTTGAACCCGCTATCTTGGGCATAGAAGCTCAGCATGCTACCAACTACGCTCGTTCCCGGAGATTGATTGTGAACCGACCCATAAGGTAGCGTGCATTTCAACTTCCTTCTCGTTCCCGTTCACGTTCACGTTCTCGTTCCAGGCTATTGTGAACGAGCCTTTACTCAAGAGCAAGTGTAGACCATTCCTGAACAATTACCGGTAGTTAGTTATTGTTGATTTACGGGGTGGAACAGTGAGATCATCTGCGCCTATCCGTTAGGCTATTCCACACATTACTTCGCAGAAACATAAAGGTGACTACAGTACATTAAATTTGTCTATATCTTCATATTAAAGGACACAAACCAGCAACACTAATTCAACATTATACAGGTAACCCACAATGATTTGACATCTTCACCCACAATACATCATCCCAATCAACATGAAATGAAATCCACAGCCTGCTTCCAGTCTCCGACTGGGTCAGGAATGGAATGAATGAAGCCCCCATCTAGCGGCGAGGATATGAACTGTGCCGGCTGCCGAGGACTGACGCACTCCTCTGAGGCAATGATTAAATGAATGACAGATGAAATGATAGTGGAGAGTGTTGCTGGAATGAAATTTTGACAGGGAAAACCGGAGTACCCGGAGAAAAACCTGTCTGCCTCCGTTTTGTCCAGCACAGATCTCACATTGAGTGACCGGGATTTGAACCACGGACCCAGCGGTGAGAGGCTGGCGTGCTGCCGCCTAAGCCACGGAGGCTTTCCCAATCAACATAAACATGCATTTTTCGCATTCATGACTCACAAATTCATCAACACACTTACAAAATTCCTTGCCCTTGACCACCCCCTGTTGATTGGTTGGTTCCTCAATTTAGGGCTGCTACAACGCGGCCATGCAGTCCCGAGTACTTTGGGTGTGTGGAGAATATGTCTGATAACCGGTGTTAATTGTGATGGCTGTATTAGTGTGTGCTATCTTATTTTAATTCAAGTAAGGACAGCAGACCTACAAATTTCAAGTAGTTCCTACTTTTGCTAACTAAACAAACGCCACCGTCAACGACAACCAGTAATGAACTTGGTTACTAGATGCCACTGCAGTCGGCTCCTGGCGACGAACGTTGGAACTTAAGAGCGTCAGTCAAATGTAATCTATAGTTGAATCGGTCGGAGCTGAAAAACATTCAGTCAGTTCACTACTTTTCAGGAGACGGTTAAAACGTCATTGCCAGAACAGAACTTAACAAACACACTATTGTTACGGCTGTGAGTTTGTGTCATCGCTCGCCGCATGAGTCACAACTGCCCCAGGGCTGGGCTGTGCCCTGCCTCGTCTATTGCGTGCGCCTTATGCAACAGGGCTACTAGGACAAAGGGATGGTCCAGAATATTCGTGACCCAGCCAGTGAAGGAAATCTCTAGAAGTCGTGTGTCCTGGACGATTCTAGAATTCATTGAGTCACCAGACTGCTATATAAGCGGCCTCAAAGTGAGGGGACTGAGCTTTCTGTGGGTGTGTGTTTCTGAGCTAGTGCGTGTTTTCCTGAGCGACAGAAGTGTGGAGACGAAGTGCCGTGCGAGTTACGAAATCCAGTGACATTGTTTCTCCCAGCTTGTGAACAGCCTGCAGCAAGTGATCGTAAGTAACTGTAGTCGGTGTACAATAAGGGAGAGGAGCAGGTATTTTCTGTCAAGGCCACCGTACTCATTAGGACGGATTAACTTCTGTGGTCTGTTGACAAGTGAAAGGGCCAAGAGCGCTCAAGGAAGAGAATTGAGGAAACTGGAGTAAGGTTCCAATTGCTTGTATTTGCTGATGAGTAGTGTAATTTTCTGACCGCAATAAAGTTAATTATTTCTTTAAAGAAACAATCTGTGTTGTGCTTTCAACCCACCGTAATCCAGTTAACAAAAGTGCCACTAGGGGGGTGGCACGTAACACTATATTAGTCATCTATGTTGTGAAGCAACTATTCAGGTTATTAAAACTCAGCAATTCTTCTAGGTTTGTGCTGTGTCTTGTGTGGGGTTTCGCCTAGGATACCACGCTGGCTCATCGGCGGGCTCTTGGTGTCCCCGCCCGGACCCCACAGGAGTAACGAACTGCGCGCTACCTCCCTTTATATAGAGTACAACTGCACTACTTGACTGCGAGAACCAGACGCTCAAGCAGCCTTAACCTCCCTAAGAAGGCTTCCAAAAAGATGGTATATTGGCTTTCACGGCCGGTGAATTAAAACTCAGCAATTCTTCTAGGTTTGTGCCGTGTCTTGTGGGGTTACTCCTGTGGGGGTCCGGGTGGGGACACCAAGAGCCCGCCGATGAGCCAGCTTGGTGTCCTAGGCGCAACCCCACACAAGACAAGGTACAAACCTAGAAGAATTGCTGATATTTAATTCACCGGCCGTGAAAGCCAATATACCATCTTTTTGGAAGCCTTCATAGGGAGGTTAAGGCTGCTCGAGCTTCTGGTTCTCGCAGTCAAGTAGTGCAGTTGCACTCTATATAAAGGGATGTAGCGCGCAGTTCGTTACTCATGTGGGCTCCGGGCGGGGACACCAATAACCCGCCGATGAGCCAGCTTGGTGTCCTAGGTGAAACCCCACTCAAGACACGGCACAAACCTAGAAGAATTCCTGAGTTTTAATTCACCGGCCGTGAAAGCCAGCATACCATATTCAGGTTATATTTGTTTTAGAAGAATGTCAATTTTAATGTAATAAACATATTTTTCTAATGAATTTTGCAAACGTGACTTATTGCCTTTCAGCTCCGTGGTTAGTTTATTGCGGCATAAAGCCATTCAGAATGAATATTTCACATGGTATTTTATTTTAAAGTGGATTTGTAACATAAAAACCAGCTAAAATCTGTACAAATGTAATTTACAATAGCAATATAACAAGCGGGAATCTTGCAGTCCGGCCAACATTAAGTACGGAATACGGCGCTGAAAGGCAGCAAGTAATTGACTTGGTGCTTTTCTCCTCTGATCGCACTACATGTGGCAGCGGTTTCTGGCTTAAACCCACAAAACAAATTGCTTTGTGATGGATTTTGCCTTACCAGTGAGCTTCCGTGCTTTTTCTCCTGCTGGTAAGATGAAAATATTTTGTGTGTAGCTTAAACGGAAGGCTGACATAATTCTTTCCTATACCATTCCAAAGCCCTTGGGTCAATACTTGAGAAAACTAATTCTTAAAAAAATTGCCATTTTTTACTTAATGCTTTTCCGCTCCGACCGATTTAATTTAGCTTCACACAAGTGTAATTAGTGGAAGGTTTTTTATCATGCCATAAATCTATGACATGGAACAGCCGGCTTTACTTCCCCTAAGAAGGAAGGCATACTGAGGGATTTTTAACACTCTTAAAAAATCCGACGACTTCGGGCGGGTTTGAACCTGCGACCTTGCGCATAGAAGCTCAGCATGCTACCAACTACGGAACACCCCCTGAAGATGTCCAAGAAAACTCAGAGTATATCCAACAACACCGAAAAAGATACGGTTTGGTATAACTGTCCTCTACTGCTGAGAATGTGAAGAGTCTTGTAGCTGTTTGCTCGTCTATTCCTGATCATACGGCATTACTTCATATTGTGACCACCTCGTGGTGTAGCGGCTAGTGTTCTTGGCTGTCGCCTATGAGGTCCGGATTCCATTCCCGGTGCTGCCAAGAAATTTTAATTCTAATGTAAGCCCTGGAGTGGTGTACATTGAGTCTCGTGAGGCAAAACTAAGAAGAGAAGGGTTCGATTCCCACCTCAGCTCTCCTGGATGTGCTTTTCCGTGGTTTCCCCACTTCTACTCCAGCCAAATGCTTCGGACTGTTCCTACCTTAAGAATGTTTGGTTGGTTTCTTCAGTTTAGGGGCTGTGACAACGCGGTCATGTAGTCCCGTGTACCCTGGGTGTGTCTGATTTATTTATTCATCGTATGGCTTTTAGTGCCAGGAGTGTCCGAGGACATGTTCCGCTCACCAGAGGCTGTAGCTGTTTCTAGCAGACACCCATGGGGTGAGCTACAAGTTCCGATCAATTTAAAGTAGTTCCAAATTTCGCTACCTGATGTCAATGATACCTAGTGGTGAACGTTGGAACTTTGATACAGCGTTCCAACGAAATCTAACCTAGAAATATAGCTTCACACAAGTTTAGTCTGTGGAAGGATCTTTTACATGCTATAAATCTATGACATCGGACCGCCGGCTTTACCTCCCCTCCGAAAGAATGCATAATAATAATAATAATAATAATAACCCCTGGCACTACAGCCCATTAATGGCCTAGGCCTCACAAGCGACCGCTGCCCTGCCATTTACCCTGCAGATATTGGGGTGAAGCGTGGTCAGCGCGTCCGGTCCCCTCGGCCATTAATCTTGGTTTTCGTGACCAGGGAGCTGCCTCACTGTCAGACAGCTACTCAATTGTCCTCACGAGGCTGAGTGCACCCCGTTCCAGCCCTCAGTCAGTTTCTAGAATCCCTGACGGAGCCGGGAATCGAACACGGGGCCTTCGGGTGAGAGGCAGGCGCGCTACCCCAACAACACGGGGGAAGGAAGGGATACTGAAGGATTTAAACGCTCTTAAAAAATCCGACGACTTCGGCCGGGTTTGATCCCGCTATCTTGGGCACAGCAGCTACCAACAACGCCGCCGAAGCCGCTGTCTGATAACCGGTGTTAATTGTGATGGCTGTGTTAGTGTGTATTATCTGTGATTCAGGTAAGGACTGTAGACGATAAATTTCAAGTAGTTCCTACTTTTGCTACCAAATGCTACCGTCAACGACACCTAGTTTAACCTTGGCTACTAGATGCCACCACAACCAGAACATGGCTGCGAACATAATAGCATTAATCAAATTCTACCTACAAAGTTTAGCTTCACGCAAGTGTAGATAATGGAAGGTTATTTTACATTCCTTGAATCTATGACATGGGCGCGCGCCGCCTTTACTTCCCTCCGAAGGAAGGCATACAGAGGGATTTTTAACGCTCTTAAAAATCCGATGACTTCGGCCGGGTTTGAACCCGCGATCTTGGGTATAGAAGCTCAGCATGCTACCAACTACGCCACCGAAAACACCTACCTTAAGGTCAATTTTATCCTATCCCCGCAGGGTCTCACATCTAGTGGGACGTGGGTTGGCGACCACAGGACTCCAGTTGAGTCGGGCATTGCTTCCACTTACTTGTGCCGGGCTCCTCTCTGTTGTCTTTCCTGTCGACCTCCCTTGGTCAACTGTTGTTCGTTATGACTCCGACGGTGTTAGGGTATCCGAGGCCTAGGAAGTCTTTCACTTTCCCGGCTTAATTGGCCCTAGTCTCATCTTTCCTGATCCCTCCTTCTTCGAGGGGTCAGACCTCTTGTTTTCATTTCATTGTATTTCCTGCCTTCTGCTCAAGGCCCTCAAGGAGGCAGGGTGTGTGTAGCCCCACCACGTATGGTGCACCCTGGATTGTGCTACACCCTCAAGGGCTCATGTCTCGTGGGTTCGGGTGTTGGTGACCCCGAGAGCTTCCTGAGCTGGGTCCAGATTTTCTCCTTCTTGCATTGCCTTTGGAGCGGTCCCCCTCCTCTTTACCTTTCCTGTCTGCCTTTCCTGGCTCTCCTTTCTTCCTTATTCTTCACCTCCTCAACCGCTAGGTTGGTGGCTAACATGCATGTCTTCCAAAACGTCTTCTTTCTCTGGCCTGTAGTTTCATATGGCAATAAGTGTGCTTGCCTTTAATGCTGTCTATTAATTGAGTCTTTGGTCTTCCTCGACTCCTCTTTCCTTCTAGCTTCCCTTCGAAGAGTGTGGTGCACCAGTCAGAATGACGAATCAAATGGCCAACAAAACTATTCCTTCTTCTGTTTAAGGATTCAACCAAGGCACGTGTCTCCTTTGCTCTTTTGAGAACATTCTCATTCGTGAGTTTATCAGTCCAAGGTACCTTTAGTAGACGTCGCCAGCACCACATCTCGAATGCCCTAAGTTTTGATACATCTGCTTGCCGCCGAGTCCATGTTTCAGAGCCATAACTTGCAATACTCCATACAAAACTTTTCACGAAGTGTTTTCGCACCTCTAAGTTAACAGTCTTGGATGTTAGTAAAGACTTCTTTTTTGAGAAGGCTTCTTTTGCCGGTGTGATTCGAGCATTTACTTCTCTCGTACACTTTCCATTTGATGTGATCAAGCTCCCCAAATATTTGAAATCCTTTACTTGGGCTAGTTTCTTCCAAGTCTCTTAATTCTCATTCTTCGAGGGTTGAGGGCATTTCCTTTCCTTCTGTCTTTTGTTTCCTTTATTCTTATATTTGTTCTCCTTTTCCTCTTCTAGTTTGTAGTAAACTTTAGGTTTAGTTTCATTTCATTTTCATTTTCACTATCACCCAAACCATTAGGGGCCGATAACCTAGAGTTAGGCCCCTTAAAACGACAATATCATCATCATCTTCATCATCTATCCTATCCCCATTTAACAAATACACACATAGGCTACTAATACAGCCAGGGGCGGATCTAGGGGAGGGCGTGGAGGGCGACCGCCCAGGGCCCCGCGGTCCGGGGGGCCCCGCAACATGGATTGTTTTAAATTTAATTGATTAATTAATTATACTTTTCAAACTAATTTATAATTCATATTCTTTTTTCAGTGCTGCTATGACCTCCCGTGACCGTTTAGCAAATTTAGATTTCAGTGAAATGATTGAAGACTTAAGCCTAGGAAAAAGTCGCGAAGTAATATTTTAATATTTCATAACTCAGCAATTCTTCTAGGTTTGTGCCGTGTCTTGCTGAGTTTTAATTCACCGGCCGTGATAGCCAATATACCATCTTTTTGGAAGACTTCATAGGGAGGTTAAGGCTGCTTGAGCTTTTAGTTCTCGCAGCCAAGTGGTGCAGTTGCACCTTATATAAAGAGAGGTGGCACGCAGTTCGTCGCACCTGTGGGGGTCCGGGCGGGGACTTCAAGGGCCCACCGATGAGCCAGCTTGGTGTCCTAGGCGAAACCCCACACAAGACACGGCACAAACCTAGAAGAATTGCTGAGTTGTAATTCACCGGCCGTGAAAGCCAATATACCATCTTAATATTTCATAGTTTACATAATCTTCTTCAAGGGGACTTAAAGGTTTCTTTCATATTATTAAAACATTGTACTGTAATGTATTCAAAATATTGTAGCTATTCTTTATTTTATTATTATTACAAAACTATTTTCCATTTGATTTGATATTTTTTAAATTTCCTAATGTTGTGGGCCCCACCTTATCGCCCAGGGCCCTGCAAGGCCTGGATCCGCCACTGAGTACAGCCATCACAACAACACAGATTATCACACAAATTCATCTCCCCACCGGGATGACACGGCCCCTAAAATAAGCAACAACAACTCGACATTGTGTGGCTTGAGAGTCGAGAATACTGACGCCCAATTAGCCTCGTGCTTGCCATAACATTGCCAGTGTACGTAGTTCTGTCTTGTGCCATATATCCTGAAAAAGCGGACATGTCCTGATGTTAGGCAAATATACTTATATAGTGAAACATTGCAAGTAGGGGGGTGATAGGAGTTCTAAATAGTGTCATGGCCGCCGCGTGAGTCCAAGCCAATATCTCGCGAACCCATGGTCGGATGTTGACAAATGAGGTGTCGTTGGACTCGGGTTGACGCCCTCTTTCCAATGGACCACTCATTTCAACCCCTAAATAAAACCTACCCCTACTAGGGGGTGAAATTGTAATTTTTTAGTGAAAGTCTTTTTTCAAATGCGACATGTATAAGGTGCGCTGCTAAAATGAACTTAAACGTTGTTGCTCATATAGACGCATGCGTTTTGCTGGATCCCGCTATGGACCAACATTTTTGTTTTTGTTTTTTACGCATGCGCACTTGGGATTTTTGTAAGAGGGCGAGCTCTTTGAAAAAAATGATTGAAAAGAAGGGGTTTTGGTGGTGAGGAGAGAACCAGATAGCCGCCTACTTTCCTACGAAGTTTGCCGATATCTCTCGAACGCAAGGTCGGATTTGGACGTGTGACGTGTCAAATCGCTTGTCTCGAAGCCCTATCTATACATGTTATTAATAGGTTAAAGTTTTGAGAATGAGGGAAACAGGCTTTTTGGGGGTAAAACCGTGATTTTAGACTTTTTACGATATTTCACGAATGCCTGGTTGGATTTGGTCCTATGACGTGTCAAATGGCTTGTCTCGAAACCCTGTTTATTTTGGTAATAGGTTAAAGTTTTTGAGAATGAGGGAAACAGAATGTTTCGGGGTGAAATCGTGATTTTAAACTTTTTGCTATATTTCGCGAACCAATCATGCTAGAGGCTGTACGAGAGGTCCAAAGACTCGGGCTGACGTCCTCTTTGCTATGGAACACTCGTTATATTAAAAAAAAAACGGAAACTCGATTTTGGGGTAAACAAGTGTTTTTTGTGATTTTTGCTGATAACTCACGAACCAATAAGCCTAGAGACAAGTGCGAGGTGTCATTTTTTGCATTGCGTTGCCCTCTTGCCGAGGATGTTCGTGTTGAGCAGGAATGAAAAACCATGTTGAGGTAAAACCATGATTTTAGACTTTTTGCTTTATTTCGCAAACCCATAACGCTAGAGACGTGTACGAGGTGTCCTAGGACTCGGGATCACGCCCCCTTTTAGAAACTATGTTTGACATTTAGACAAAGGGCCTAACGCCACACATGTTGAAAAAAAATCTTTACCGATACCTGTTTATAATGTTCATGAAGCGTGGTGGTTGAGAGAGACGATACTGCTGGGTGTGTGTGTGTTTCAACGAACCTGTCGCTGACCACGGTGGCTGTGCTTAATAGATCAATCGCTATTTCGACAGGTCGGTTTATGACCGAGCGAGGGTGCATTTTTTCTGATACTTTACCCCGAAGATGATCTTTAACGTGTAAACGGTGATGAGAACTTGGTTCTATGTTGGTCGAAGCGAGTACAGAAAACAAACTTGCAGAGAAGCAGGAGGTGAATGTCATTTGAGCTTATTGGAATGCGCTGATCTGACTTGACAACAGGTGCAATGGAAAATGACAATGACGCTTGAAGGTGAAATAATCTGACCATCGTGGTGGCAGGGAAGTGCGAAATGCATGCACACACATGTGAAACCACATGCACGCTAAACAAGTTACATCCTGTCTTGCTTCGTACGTGACAAAATGCAAGTTCATGTGAAATTTGATCCGGCACAGGTGTTCACTTTGGGCGTTAGCTGTCCACGTGACCGATAACAGGATGTTCAAAGCGTGGGAAAGAATGATTATACATGCAATGTAACATATATATATAAAGACATGTCGTTATCATTTCCACTCTCACTTAGGTGACTACCTTTGAACACATTGCGTTGCGTGAAACCCCTGGTCTTGTTTAACAGTTTTGGTGTTGATGGAAAATACTTAACCTTGTTGTGGGGTAGGTATTTATTTATATATTTATTCATTTATTTATTTATTTATTGATTTATATATATTTACAAGCAATTATTTATTGATTAGGTAATTAATGATTTTATTTATTTACTTGTTTGCAGATAACCGGTATACCTTACATGTCTGAGAGAGAAGAAACCATTGCACTTTTGAGCCCACTAGAAGGAAACAGCAACAAGCCACTGCAAGTAAAGGTGAGATGATTTTTTTAAAACTAACTTGTTTCATTTTTTGTTTTATATTTTATTTTATGAAATGTATGTATTAACCTGAATTTAGGTATTTATAGCGGTTTATTTTATTTATTTTTAGAAACTTGGAAAGAAAAGCCTTACCGCCGTAGCAGTTGCTGAAAAAAACGAAACGCACTAAAGCGAAACCACTGCCAAAGAGTGAACTGTTTAAAACTCAGGTAAGTCTAACTTAAAAATGCTATTCCATTTTACCACTACTGAAAACTCGTAGACAAAAAAATTCATTACCTGTACATGACTGGGACAATGATTGCTTTCTTGATGAATGGCTATGTTGTTGTTGTTGACTGGGAAAAGTACAAGGCCATGTTGGATTTTCTAAAAATAAAAAATAAAAAATAATTTATGGATGGTTCCCTATGGACTCAACGAATATCCACAGGTTTCAACATGATAATGTGAACAAACTGACATGACATTCATTTTTGTTTATATATTGGTTAAAGGGGGGGGGGTGTAAATGACTAATTCTTTATAAAAAGAAAAATAAGTTCATGGGTTACTGTTAGTGCCAACATACAGTTTATTTTAATGTCGATGTTGAAGTTTGTACCTAGGCATCCCATGTTTGGAAGTGAAGCATCACGTCCCAGGTTGAAGTCAAGAAAGAGCTTTCTTCGAACAACTGAAGCAATTGCAACAACATCTTCCGCTCGACGTATAGAGAGAGCTATGGCGAAACAGGACACCTGGAAGTAATGGCAAAAACCGGAAGGAAGAGCCGTCTGCTGGTTTTCAACTACCTTACCAGACGTGAAAGACGTTGAACAGACTGCGAACTGGAGTGACGCAGAGCAAACAAAATTTGAAGCTGTGGGGCTACATTACTGAGGATGCAACCTGCGAATGTAGGGATATTCAAGATGTTGAACACCTCATGGTCTGCCCGAACTTGCCTGAAGCCTGCACGCTGGATGACCTGCTTTCAGCAAATGCTCGTGCAATAAAGGTTGCCGAGTTCTGGGCTTTAAAATCGATTTGATGTGTTCACAGTTTGTGTGTGTATTGTGAATATGTTTTGAATTGTAAATAGCTGTATTGTACTGTCCTGGATACTAATATATATATATATTGCGTCCTTATCCTATAGGCCCCAGGCTAAGTTCGCATGGTTCTTGGTCATGCAGAGTGTGTATCGTTTAAATGAGCTTCACATTACAGAGGGAAACTGGATTGCATATTATTTAATCATGGCAAGCGCCCGATCTAGGTTGCAAGTCGAGATCATGTACGTCGCAGGCAGTACCAGCGACGTATTGCCCAAAGTTTGCCAATACAGCGAAGTCTAGAACATGCTTCTATGCTACGCATCGACCAGAGCAGGTGCAACATTTCAAGGACTTCTTGGGAAGCTGACCTCAATAATTTGTTCTCGTATGTTCTACGCTACGCGGCAAGTTAGCAAAGCCCCGCCCCTAAATCACTAAATAAATAAATTGTGACAATACGATAACACCCAGGGTCGAACCCTTAACGTCACTAAACATGGAATATTCCTAAGATTTTTCGCCAGTCATCAAACTGAATAGATCATCATGATATCATTAAATCGATGATCAAGGAAATTAGTTCCTTACGCCAAGAGTCTGGGGTGGAGAGTTTGGTTGCGCTGGTAGGGATAGCGTCCATGTCGTCAGAAATAGTGCCAGGGGACGCAAGATGCATATTTGTGGAAGCCACGATCGAATGTCGGTGACAATATGATAATAATACGGCCCTATTATCAATATTAATTTGCACATATTGTGAATATGGTGAACGGTCTGAAAGAAGAGCTCCCGACAGCGTAGAAAGATTAGTGTTGAGTGCCTCCATGTGAAAGATATATCCCCGCACTCTCGTGGCCGCAGGAGTTAGTTGGGAGTAGTCTGGAATAGTTTCGCGTGAGCAGTTCTGCGTAGTTTGCAGTGAGTCACAGTCCGGTTTGCTAGTTAGTTGGTGGCAGACGGCGGGCGAGAAGGATCGTCGCATAGCTACGATCAGTTAGCAGTGGGTGCACGCCAAGCTAAATAATATTGCACCACAATTGGCAAAATACAAGGGGACAGTATTTTTTTAAGAGACATAAATTGTGTTAAATAAAGTATTCATATCCGGGAAAGCAATATATTCGCTCAAATTTATATAGTAGACTTTCCACGCCAAGTGCAGAGACGGTGTTAGCAGACGCAGGAGTGAGGAAGACGTAGAAGGACAATCGAGGTCCGAACCGGAGTCCAGTTGAACTGGCACGTCTTCTGCGAGCTCATCATTCGGAGGGAAATACGCGTAGAATCGGTCAACCACGGCATCGTGAAGAAAGAATTAGTAAAATAGGAATACGTGTAGTTATATTGCGCAATCCCTGCAAAGTGTATAAAAGTGTCTAAAATAATAAATTGCGTGTTTATTAGGGTACTAGTATGTGATAACCTTATGAAAGTGTCAATAATAGTTTGTGAAGAAAAACGAGTGAAACCCAGCGTAATTATGATGAAGAATTAATCAGTGTAATAATGTATTCAGTGATGATGTGTGATTGTGATATCATGTGAAGCCCATGGAGAGGAGCTGCGAAAGATCCCTGCTGAAAGGAATGATGGCAGCTGACGGGAGATCACGATGAGTATTAATCTTTGATTATATTAAGTCATTGTTTATGGGTGTATTCTTAGGATTACCATAGTTGTGTAAATAATATGTTAGTGATTGATTTTTGAAGTTAGATTTATTTTGCTTAGATATGTGCGCACGTGATGACGTGACGCTGCTGATTTATTTTGAGATGCTTGGCAGAAATAACGCTCACAAGTCGTACATATTGGATACACTGGTAGGAATGTATGTTTATTTATTTGCTAGAGTATGTGTATTTCAGCCCAGGAAAAGACGGAAGAAGCCCAGAGTGAGGCATGTGGTTTTCGGTAAGAAAGAGAGAGAGATTCGAACATTTTACGGACATAATAATAACACAAGTTATTAATGATAATGTAGAAATAATAATAATAATAATAATAATAATAATAATAACAATAACATGAGTGATGGAGGGGGATTTTTAATTCCGTAATGATGGTATTTTGATTTGACACCTGGTGAGATATTTATTTAGTTAAGTTACGCCCTGGAAGTAAGCTAGGAACGTTACCTTTGCGTCTCCAATATATTTGCTATAATCAGGTAAGATACGATTTGTGAGAGAGTGCACTGAACAACTGTCTGAGTGTTTTGGAACATTTATGAGCATTGGGTCGTGGTGATATGCAGAAAGGTTATGATAAAGGCATGCAAAATATGGTATTGGGATGGTCCCATGTGATACCAGGTAAGCTACGACGAATGAAAGAAGAAAAAAAATGGTAAGAATTGTGAAATATGTGCAGTTAGGCTGTAGCGGACATCGCCATGTGTCCCATGATGTCGCCAACTGGAAATAAAAAGGTAAGAAGTGTGTATTGAGGCATGCCATAAGATAAGAGGTAAGGCCGAACGGCACTTGCAATTATTTGAGTGAAATGATGAACCACGATTGGGTATGTTCCAAAGTTTATACCATGCTCAGCTTCGAACAGGAGACCACTAGGCTTACGAGACTAGCTGCTCGTATATTTCATTTCGCTTATTTGGTGCAAGATTAGTAGGATGCTTTTGGTTACCACTGGGTGTATTGGCTCAACACATGTTTGTCCTAGGCCAAGGTCATTTGACATTTTCCCTCTCACCCTTAGGCTAACGGTACCTACGTCACTCCCCTCACTAATAAAATAATGGTATTTTGTAATAGGGTGCAGATACACAGTGACCTATCATGACCTAGCGTCCTCGCAGTGACGAATCGTAACAATGATAATAATAATAATAATAATAACAATAATAATAATATTAATTATATAATCAATGGATTCTGTAAAAGGGTACAGATATCCATTGACCTTTCGCGTCCTAGCGTCATTGCAAATTAACATCACTGTGGGAATAATATTGGATAATAATAATAATAATAATGATTATTGGGGAGCCAGGCTCTGCCTGTCACAAGTCAGGACAAAGGGTGAGTGATAGAGGAGTAACACCTCTCAAAAAAAACCTTGGGCCAGCTGACCCGGCTGGTAGTACCTTGTAAGGGTCCCTTGCCAGGGTTACGGTGAAGACCTCAACGGCAGCTACAGTGGAGAAGATATTCTTCGGTACAGTGTTGATGGCGGAAGAGGCATCCTAGTGCTCGGGATAATTGAGTAAAAGGTATATGCACAAATTGGGGCATATATCAAATGCAGCGTCTGTTCTCCATGTTAGGAGCGGCTGCAAAAGGCGTCTGTTCTCCATGTTAGGGGCGGCCTCATGAATACCTGGCAGTAGGTATAAAATGCCCTTGACGACAGGCGTAGCGACACGTCGGTTGAGGAATTTTTGTCGTATCCAACATGCAGTTGACTCCTCTTCATTCGGATATAAATGCTAGGGCGTCCCCTCTAAGCGACGCGCACCGTTTTCGCCCGAACGATGTGGAAAATGGACGAGGGCTACCGACGCATCGTCGACGTCGGCTAAAGAAGCTAGACCAACATAAATCAAATCGTATCAGGCTAGCCACTGTCAACATTGGAACAATGACAGGCCGAAGCCGAGAACTGGCCGCCTCTTTGAAGCACCGGAATGTGGACATAGCTTGCGTTCAAGAAACCCGATGGGCAGGTGCAAAATCAAGAGATATCGGAGAAGGCTACAAGCTAATCTATAATGGTAAGAAAAGTGCAAATGGAGTCGGTGTCATTGTAAACCAGTGGATTCGCGACACCGTCTCTGAAGTTTCACGCATCAGCGACCGCCTGATGTCAATACAGATAACCTTGGGGACCAGTTTAATCCGAGTTGTGTCATGCTATGCTCCACAGACTGGTTGCCTTGAAGAAGAGAAAGACAAGTTTTGGAACGATCTAGAGGGACACATTCAAGCTGTTGATGATAGCGAAATTCTTTTCATTGGTGGAGACTTAAATGGACATGTTGGTCACGAAAGAGATGGATTTGAACGAAATCATGGAGGCCATGGTTATGGTTGCCGTAACAATGATGGTATTCGAATCCTAGAATTTGCGGAAGCGTGGGATTTGTCTGTAACTAACACCTTTTTTAGAAAGCGGGATTCACACCTTATCACCTACTATAGTGGAAGTCATACATCCCAAATTGACTACTGGATGACGCGACGAAGAGACCTCGCAATGATCAAGGATACAAAAGTGATCCCATATGACAGCGTTGCTCCTCAACACCGAATACTTGTACTAGATGCCGCAGTCCATATAGATTATGTATCTGTGAGGCCAAGCACGAAGATTGAACGTATTAAATGGTGGAGACTATTAGGACATCAAGCTACCATCAAAGAAGCATTGATACCATCGCTTTCAAATCCTACAACGTCATCAGTAGAAGATGGCTGGAACACACTGTCCGAATCCATCAAGACATATGCCACATCCACTCTAGGTGTCACCAAACCAAATCGACGCCTTATTGACAAACAGACCTGGTGGTGGAATGATGATGTGCAGCAGGTAACCAGGGAGAAGAAAGCTGCTTACAAGACGTGGCACCAGACACGCAGCTTGGAGGATTTAGATAGGTACCGGGCTCTCAAGTCCAGTGCAAAACGAGCTGTTGCAATTGCAAAAGCAGCACATTACAAAACCATCTACGACGAACTGGATAAACCTGGTAGCACAAATAGAATCTACAAACTTGCGCGCGCTCGCGAGCGAGCCTCACACGATCTCGGTCATGTTATCAACATCAAAGACAGAAATGGCCTCCTCCTACAAAAGAGACATGACATACTATGTCGCTGGAAGGAGTATTTTGAGGATATATGCAATACGGAGTTCCCTCATCCACCTCTACCGACAGCTGACCCTATCCACGGCCCTGTGCCCATTATCACTACAGTAGAAGTGTCCACTGCCATCAGCAAAATGAAGTCGGGGAAAGCGCCTGGTGCAGATGATATACCAGCCGAAGTATGGAATCTCCTGGAGGAACAAGGTGTAGTATGGCTTACTGACTTCTTCAACAAAATTATTATGGAAGACACAGTACCAGAGGCCTGGATAACCAGTATCACAATTCCTATTTGGAAAGGAAAAGGAGATATACTGGAATGCTCAAATTATAGGCCAATCCGCCTCCTATCACATACTATGAAAATTTTTGAACGTGTTCTTGATGCGAGGTTACGAAACATCATCACTGTTTCATCTAACCAGTGTGGCTTTGTTAAAAACAGCGGAACAACAGACGCTCTCCATGCACTTCGTCTATTGATGGAACGACACCATGAGAAAAGGAAGACAGTTCACTTAGCCTTTCTTGATTTGGAAAAGGCGTTCGATAGAGTACCACATGATCTCATCTGGCTGGCACTGAGGCTACACGGTGTACCAGAAGCCTATGTAAACTGGGTGAAACTTCTGTACCGAAAGACAACAAGCTCAGTGCGGTGTGCAGCAGGAATGTCCGATACCTTCCAAATCACTGTTGGTGTCCATCAAGGATCAGCCTTGTCCCCCTTGCTCTTCATACTCTGTATGAACGCCATCACAAATGACATCCAAACCAGGCATCCATGGACATTATTATATGCGGATGATGTCATGATAGCTAACGAGACCCGTGGGCGCCTCGAACAGCAAGTACAAGAGTGGAAGATGCGTCTTGAAGAATTCGGGATGAAATTGAATCTGAAGAAGACGGAATATCTGGAATGCGGTGACCAAACTGATGGCACGATCACTGTTGGTGAGGTTCAACTTAATAAAGTGACCCAATTCAAATACCTTGGGTCATGCATCACCTCAAACTGCAGCACGATTCCTGATGTCAAAACAAGAGTCACTGCCGCATGGATGAAATGGCGCCAAGTTACTGGAGTCCTATGCGATAAGAAAATTCCATTACATTTAAAATCTAAGGTATATCGCACAGTGATTAGACCGGTGGCCCTTTATGGATCGGAATGCTGGCCTACAACATCGAAGCACGAACAGGCACTTCATGTAATGGAAATGAAGATGTTGCGGTGGTCCAATGGTATGACTCGACTGGACCATATTAGGAATGATGCCGTGCGGAAGGATTTCAAGGTTGCCCCAATCACAGAGAAAATGCGTGAATCACGTCTGCGGTGGTATGGACATGTGCTCCGTAGCAGTGAAACCTCAGTTGCTAAGACTGCCCTTCAACTAAATGTGGAGGGTCGTCGACCTCGAGGGCGACCTCAAACACGCTGGTTGGATAGGGTGAGAGATGACATGCGGCTCACTAAACTCCGCCCCCGAGACGCTATGGATCGATTGAAGTGGAGGAAACATTGCAGGAAGGCAGACCCCACATAAGTGGGAAAATGCAAAGAAGATGATGATAGTTAAGTAATTAATTTGATAATGGTATTCTACAGAAGGGTACAGATATTCATTAACCATTTGAGGTGGAAGTGTATTCTCTCTCTGATACTAGCGACGGTCGCAGATATGCCACGCCCGAAACAGGTAAGTCGAGGTCCTTACTTCGAGACCTATTTGTGTACATATTTTGTGAATATATTTTGTAGATACAGTTGTGCCATGCCTTTATTTACAGTGCCAGAGAAACATCGTTGTTGCCTACACTCATCGTTGTTTCAAATGTTATTTGTCATCGTACGAAGTGTGAACATAGAATATTCTTATTATTGCATTGATGCAAATTTGCATATAGTCTAGCATTCATTTTTAGCCTTTGGTTTTTGTCTTGCATAAGATGATATTTGAAGGGATATTGCAAGCATCTCAGTTATTGTATATTAGTATAGTCGACATACACCCATAAACTCTGACAGACAGTATCGAATTCGAGACCCGAAATGAGGTATCGAGTCTTGAGTTCGATCCTTGGATAATCGTGTTCTCATGCATTGGTGTTTATTATAATGTGGCAGTATAGCATATCTCAAGTCCTATTGAAGTGTACATATGTTGCATACACGAGAGCTCATAGATAAATGTACCAATTGTATATCCACAAAAAAAAGGGGGCAAGGTTTGTGTTAAGAATTTGGATGCATAAGAAGTGTATCTTTATGAGAGTATTTTAATCCATACAAGGGATCATACAGGCGGTATTGCCAGATTATATTATGATGTTAGATCATGTTTGGAAAAGCCTTTGCTTAATAGTGTGATGCACGAATGATTTAATTAAAGTAATGTTAATTTACATGGTACATTACGTTATGGTGAGATGACATGATGCTTGATGTAATGAGCTCACAGTGTGGAATTTTCAATGAGTAAAATACTGATTACAGTGAGATCAGATCATAATTTTGCTTACGTGTTTGATCAAAGATGGATTAATTAATTTATGTAGTTATTAATTTGAATAATTTATTAATGGTCTTTAATTGGATTGATATTGCCCAATCGGGATTGAATGATTTGATTGATCGCTTTGATACACTTAATTAATCAAATTGATTGTGTAATTAATTTAATTGATATCCGATTAATTTAGATTTTGATTTTGATCATTCTTTTATTCAATTTTGTTATTTTTGGAATCCGTTTGGATTGATTTTGATATTTTGTAATTTTGAGTAGATTATTTTGAAGTTTTAAACTTATTTTGGATTTGCTTCAGAATTTCATGATTTATTAGTTTACTTTCGCCTTAATTCATTTTTCCTTAAGATTTTGATTTTCTAATTTTGATATTTTGTTTTACTCTTTCTTTTTTTGGTTTGTATTTGTTTTTTCAGTGTTAATAAAGTTGCTTTCCTATTATGGAATTCTGTGTGTGATGATTCATTGATCATCCCTATCGATCTTCCAAATGGTGTATGCCAGGACAGTTGTTAGCTTCAAGTATGAACGCTCCGCCCCCGAGGAATGAATCCTGTCCTGAAGGTCCTATGTTCAAAAGGGTACATAAGGCATGGGTAGATTGTTATCTATCCTTTCGTCGACTTTCTTTTATTTATGGAAGATCATAGTGGTTAACACCCACAGACGCATTCGGGTGACTTGCATACTATGATTTATCTTGTGATGCCTATTCGTACGGCATGGTAGATGCGTTTGAGCTTCATGCATCCGTATGGGGTCGATATCCCGAAGTATCCCCGAAGGCATTAGCTGCCCCAGCGGGAGTCCCTATCCAGGGATAACCCCACGAAACCCGGCCATCCGTGGTGGAGTGGCCGAAACATGGCGCCCAACGTGATAGGGGCAGATGCTTGAAGCATTCGTGGAACTCAATCAATTAACAGTTACTGTGTTTCAGAATTATTGCTATTTTAACATTTTAATTACACAGTAAGCTGAATAAAACCCTTTAAAGTTTCGATATTGAGTTTCCATGAGGGACTCATAGAGCCTTATTTGGTGAGGTTTACGGAAGGCATTAATTTCTTTGTAAAATTAATATTTTTCAAGAGTCCACGAAATTTTGTTGTTGTATACGGGGATTAGATTTGTTTTACTTTATTAACACCGCGCGATTAATTACCTAAATTCCAGAGAGGAGGATATTGTTTGGTTGAAACAGATACTCATTGAAGGATTCACATAAAGGATTGAGATGTGCTATGCACTTATGTAGTTGTAGTCGTTGTTCAGCATGGGTTGGTGCAGCTCCGTTTATTTATATTGATTGTAATGGCGTCTTTAGAAGACATTAAGGCTCTGATGGAGCAGATGAGTGGAGAACAGTTAGCACAGTTAGCACAACAGGGAGCGCAATTAACAGAACAGATAGCGCAGTTGAAGGTTGACAACCAAGAACAGTTAGCACAACAGGGAGCGCAATTAACAGAACAAATAGCGCAGTTGAAGGTTGACAATCAAGAACAGTTAGCACAACAGGGGGCTCACTTGACACAACAATTAGGTCAGTTGAGGGTTGAAAATGAGACACAATTCGATGACATTAGGTCGGAAATGAGTTGAATAAGTCGCACCTGCGAACAGAACAATGCGCAAATGCGAGAACACAGGGCAGCAATTGAGAGTCAGGTCGATAGTCTCACCCAGAGAATGAGAGCTTTGGAAATCGGTACACGGGCACAGATATCCACAGTTGAGAAGGAACTCGTTGCTGCACGAGCAGACATTGATGAGTTACAAGACGGCCACATGGAAACATCAACTAGAATCGAATCAGTTGAGATTGACGTTTCCAAGTTCAAAGAAGAAGTCAAAGAAACCTGGCGAGTGATAAGAGAGGAATTAAAGGAATGTCAGGAAGGAAAAGGTGAGACATGGATTCAGGATAGAGAAGATCTCAGGAGAGACAGGGAGATGGCATACGAGGATCTTCGTAAAGAAATTAAGGAGGAAAATAAGAACATGTTGCGAGAATTTGGGGAAGATAAAAAGAGACGTCACAGAGTGGAAATAGATCTGTTATCTCGACTCGAGAAACAGGAGAACAAGCAGGCCAAAAACGAAGTAAAGATTTCGATACAAGATAGAACCATAACTGACCTACAGATGGGGATGGTCAGACCAGCAACAGAGTCCCATAGAGTGGATAAAACAGGATTCCAGGAACAGCTCAACCTCGGAGATGATGGAAGGCCATATAGTCCTGAATTTCGAGACATAAGAGGACAGACGTCAACACCAGTGGAGCAAAACGTGACTACTCAAGTGGTGCAAGTCATCCGGTTGAATGACGATCGGCCAAACAAATTTTCTGGCACAACAAACGTCACGCCAAAAGGTTTTCTCCGGGAGGTGATGGAGTATATAAAAGAGACCAAGGTTCCTGAAGACCGTCAGCTAAGAACAGTGGAAAAGCTTCTGACTGGTAACGCTCTACAGTGGTTCAGGAGTTTCCGTTACACATTCAACACCATGGAGGAATTCAGGGAGGTATTTTTAAAGAAATACTGGAGCTTATCAGCTCAACAGAATTTGCGGGCTGAGTTATACGCTCGTCGATACAGTACGACATCCCCAACGAAATACTCTGAGTACTTCATAACCCAATTGCACAGGATGAAGGAACTTGACATGCCACCGTCGGAGGAGGAAATGGTAACAGCAATTGAAAAACAGCTACCACTTGCGGTACAACAGATCATGGCGACTGCAGATGTAAAAACCACGGTGCGTGCAGAGGAAATACTTCGCCATTTGGATGAAACCACGGTGCACAGTCCGCAACGAACACATCGGCCAGCAGAAAACGTCAATTCAGCTGAAATCTCGGAGCCACTTCGTAAACGACGAAAAGGAATGAATGCTGACGCCATTGTAGAACAAACGAGATGGGAACAACAAGGACGCCAGAATCCTTGATATGGAACCCAACAGCCTGAGATGCCTCAGAATGCTGGATGGAGACGCGACTGGAGATACAGCGGAACATGGAGAGCGGATAGAGGAACATCTAGGCCCAACCCTTGGAGAGGACGAGGTTTCTGGAGAGGCAGATCCTCATGGACTCGAGGAGGAAGACCCTGGCAAAGTCAGAGACTGCGTCCATCGCATCAAGAAGAGATGGAACGATGGCATCGAGGAACACAAAGATACCTGGATGAGCTCCAAGCCCAAGATTTACGGAAGGGAGAAGAAGAAGATAAGTGGACGAGAGGTATGGAAGCGAGGCAGAATCCGGACGTAGTGGAAACTCGGGCCGAAAGTCTAGAATTTCAGGCTAGCCAGAGGTCTAGAGGACAAAACTCTAGAGAAGCGTCCCAAGATTTTAAAAAACGTCAATTTTAGGCCATCAGGACGAGGCAGACTATTTAAATGGGTCGTATAGATACATGGTTGTCGCTCAGATAAGTGACTGGGTGCTGAAAGAAGAGGAATTGACCGAGGATCTAAAGGGGCCACAAATCAAAGTTATTAGAGAATTACCGGTCATACATGCCCGAGTAGGAGGCTTAACTGTCAGATGCATGGTGGATACAGGAGCTAGCATTAGCATAGCCTCACAGGCATTGGTGAATGAGTTGGGAAGGCATTTTAAGATCCCGATCTTACCCCTGTCCAATGTCAAAATTAAGGGTATCATTCCAGACAAATCCACCACATGCAAATTTCAAACTTTTCTAGATATTGACGTGCAAGGGTACAGCATGACACACCCATTCCTAATAATGAGTAAAGTAAGTTATAATGTCATCTTAGGGGCAGACTTTATTCGGGAATATGCCCCTGTCATTGATTTGGCCAATAGAATCATCCAATCTGAAATTGTGGACGAGGATCGTACCATGAAGATCCCGTTGAATCCGGACGTTCCCAGAAATTCGGACGAGATATGGATGGTGCAGAGTTGCTGCAAGTTGAATCAACGGCTCAATGACATTGACGACGAATTAATAAGACCCGAGATATGGACCACGACCACAGAGGATGAGGTCGAAGAACCTGAGGCGAAATTTGCAGAGAAAATGCACGAGGCAAAAATTAATGATGACGATCGGATAAAGCTGGGGGAGATATTGAAACGGCATCGACAAGTTTTTGATTCTAAGCCCGGGAGGATCAAAGGGTTTAAATATGCGATGCAAATTAATGATTGGTCGCCTTTCGAGAAAAAGGCATACCCTGTTGCTGAAAAATACGTCAAAGAATTTGCCGCGACTCTGAAGAAGATGGAAGAAGGAGGTGTGATCGCCAAGATGGCCACTCCTTTTGTGAACCCCTTGGTGGTAGTTTTGAAACCCAACGGGACAGTGCGAGCCTGTTTGGACGCACGAGAAATAAACGAGAGTTTGATCCCAGAATATGATCAGGCTCCACCAATCAAGGAGATAATCCGAACGTTCAGGAACATGGTCTATTTCAGTTCAATTGACTTAACGAGTAGTTATCATCACCTGGAGTTGGATGAAAGATCACAACTGCTCACACGGTTTCTGTTTGATCAGCAGACCTATGTATATCAAAGGTTACCATTTGGCATTTAGACGGCCGGGTCGGCGTTAATCAGGGCTCTCGAGCGTAATCTGACGCCAAAAGTCAAGAGCATAACCACCCGCTACGTGGACGACATCTTACAGGCTTCTGAAGATTTGGATGAACAATTATCAAACTTGGAGAAGTTATTAGCTAACCTCGAACAGGCAAATTTCAAAATCAACATTGAGAAGTCTCATTTTTGCCAAAGGGAAGTCTTATATTTGGGTCATGTTATTGATGGTGTAGGTATCAGCCCGAATCCAGCTAAATTGGAAGCAATTCGGAACTTCCCGAAGCCTACGAGAGTGAAGCATGTTCGCCAATTTTTAGGCATATGTAACTTCTTCGCTGATCATTGTCTGGGGTATACAGAGATAATGGCTCCACTCCAAAATATGCTGCACAAGAACAACCGATGGGTATTGTACAATACCCAAGGGGTATGCACCCCTTAGAGATCATCCCCCCCATCATCTGTCTAAATCTCATAAAAGGCAACCCTTTAAAAGCCTACCCAATATCCATCAATACTATAAGGGCAGCTGGCTACTCCATAAAGCAGCTCAACCCTTGCGTAATTATGACACACAGCGACATACTACAAACTGGTTCAACTATGCCACAACGCGCTGACAGAACAGAGGCTAAAGGTATAAAAGGTGCCTTAAGTGGGTCACGAGGATCTCTCCATCATCAGTGCTTCGACGAGACAGCCGGAGGCTAACGACAGTGTCAACCGAGGTGAGTCAGTCAGTCAGTGTTCAGAATCCTACTTTTGTAACCTAACACCCACAGTTTGTACTCACATTATAACATCACAAGATCCCTTAAAAGGGACTAACAGTTACTCATTGCTGACCAATAAACACTTGGTCAGTCTCTTACACTTGCATTACTGATCTACACTCTTCTTCACGTCCCAACGTCCTTCCTTACTCCCGTCACAGTCAGACGTGACACACCGTAGTAATAACGCCAACTCAGACGTCATTGTATTCCTCACAGCGGCTCGCGTGCTCAAGTGAAGCGCGTGCCGAACCGCTGACACTAGCAAGGTGATTATATAATAAGTAGCCGGCTGGGCGACTAGTACATCGACCCGCGTGCTAAGGCTACATCCCTTAAACCACATTTACAGTCTTTATAGGAGCGCCCCCTAGTTCCTAACGCTAAACAACACTCCACACTGGTCAGCTTGCCCCTCCAAAGGCAGCTACCCCCTTTTAGACACTCCATTCAAAATCAATACAGTAACTCTTCCGTTTTAGGTCCTACCACCCCTAAATAAGGGATCTAAAACAGATGGTGGAGGCGGGGTACTACGCGCAGTAACAGGACTCAACCAACGAGCCCTCGTAGTCAAAACGACCCCCTCTGAACCGCAAAAAGCCAAGCAGATAGTGAAAAATTTTTTCCCCCAGACAGAAAGCACCATATTTTTTTTGGTGCTCTAAACTAGCTACACAAGGGAAAGGCTTGATAAACCAACCCCCTAGCCCCATACAGAACCAGAGAGATATAGGAATACACTGGCAAACACGCACAGATTTTTTTTTTCTCTCTATTGTTACTTTAGGCCCATACACTTCAGGCAGAATGGCACCTCATGAAGAGATTGCAAGCCATGAAGGTAATAGGGGTATGCCAATATTAGTAGCATTATTGGCTAGATGCCAAAGGCACATACAGATCAGGCAAACACAAATACGGACACTCAAAACAGAAAATCGGGACAATACAGGGCAAACAGCCATACACTCCGTCAGAGGGTAGGACAGCGCGATTAAGATGCGCACATAAGCACTTGCAAACAGGCCATATGCCTCAATAGGCAGTACACCCAAATTTGGGACGAATACCGTGAACTCCAAACCAACAAGGCCATTTTTGAGTTCATGGTAGGGCCACCAGCCCAGCCGAGAGAGGACATAAGCGTAGATACGCTAACTCGACAATTTGCGAGGATGTCCCTCTCGACAAGTACTGCCACGCAGTGGCAGGAGTTCGCCGTGGCCACAGTCCAGGAGACGGCCAGGTTAGGCTCCAACATACTAAAGAATACATCCTACACAGACACACGTCCTCCAGCTCCGGATCGGAAGGCAATTTTGCCAAGCCGAGGGGAAGAGCCTAGAACAATCCCCTCGGACCGGATGAACGAGAGGGAGTTGAAGCCAGGACCTTCAATCACACATAATACGACAGAGGGACAACAGGAGGTAACCTCGTCATGGGCTGACGACGTAGAGCCTGACCTACCACATATAAAGCCTACATACACTCACACAGATAGGCTAACACAGTGGCAGGAGTCTGCCGTGGCCACGGGCCAGAAAGCGGACAGGCTACACGACACCACATTGGCAGGACAAAAACAGGCACTTAAGCGGCCCTCACCGCCAGTTCAAAGGGCAAATTTGCCAGAACGGAGGCGAACACCGGCATTAGTCCCTCAGGATGCACGGTACACGCACATACAGATTAAACAGGCATTACCATACAATACACGGGGATTAGGAAAGGTATTATTACCCACCCCACAAAACCTCGCAGTCAAACATACATACACTCCCGCAAAATCTGCTAAGATAGCGCCAAGCGCAATAACGCCCTTAAATACAGGTACACTTAGACCTAGAAACACGCGCTACGGTGGAAGTAGGGCAAGGCTTACTTTGCTAGAAATTCCGCCGGAAAACAGCAAAGAAACACCTCAATGGATTTCAGAGGCCTATAATATCGTAACAGGGCAAAACCCTTCACCTTTCTGAGCACTGAAGCTCGAAAGACGATAACGACTTCCACCAAGGCCAAAGAAATAAAATAACATCACTTCCCCCATCATAAATGGCCACACAAGTTCTTTCACGCGGGAGATATCAGAAAATAGACCGACAATTACATAGTAAACATAAACTGCGCATTTTTTTTTTCTTTCTCGTATTTTATGTATATACAGGGCAACATGGCCAAATTAGAAGTGAGTAATTTTAAATCCTTCTGTGTTTTTTTTTTGGGAACCATGGCATCTTTCTATTAGGCCATCACTAAGCCAAGTGAAAGCCCATCAGGCTTAAGGCCGGAAAGAGATATTTTGAACACAACTTAGGCATAAAATCACAGCATAGAGCTTAAGGGAGTCTTTCTAAGTAGAAATGACTAGACGTTCTACGTTATGGTTCCACAGTTTGACAGATTCTCTTGTTGCGGGCAAAAACCGTAAGCATGGCAAGAATTAAGAATCTCAAACTAGTTTCAAAAAAAAAAAAAAAAAATTTTTGGGAGGTGTGCTTTAACCAACTAAAAAGCCCAATTGCACACCGGGATGAGACACTGTCATTTTGGTGAGTTACAATTACTTTGATAGGCAGGTTTGACTCCCACAGTGCACTGGCTTTGCTCGTGACGTGGATACAAGGGTATCAGTTACGTCTGGCAATGGCCTTCCTAAGGTGTACTAGACAGTGTCGGTAGATTCCCCTGAGACGTAACCAGATTACGGTAGTACTCACGTTACCAAAATGGTAAATACTACACTCAGGTCCCAATCACCATTTTTTTTCAAAAACATAGTGCTCACGACATAATTTTTAGAGACTAACGCCACCTACTATTATTTTCTTTCAATGTGCTCTCTTAATGCAGAGCGGGGCATAAATAATTTTTTTTTGTTTCACACATTTAGCCCAAGAAAGAAAAATGGCCAAATAAACTATATATATATTTTATACATAGGTATACATAACACAACACTCGGGGACACAAGTGTAGTCAATGGAAGGTTCTTTTGCAGACGGCCAATGCATATGAGATTTCCGAAGTGAAATGCCATGGCCTGTGGTTTGGATTCCAAGTAAAACGGAAATCCCGTGGCACATGATCTCCAGAAATGGTCACGTTAAACCACAAAATTCCCCTCTTGCCTTTTTATAATGCGAAGAGCACTAACAGAAAGCAGGCTGATTAAGAACACATGTTCGGATACACAGCGTTATCGAAACAAGTAAACAAGCGAGCGCGCAAGACATTGCAACCCGACACCATCATACTCAGCAGTAAAGCAGACCTCAGTGATAAACTGCGAGCCTTACAGACGACAGTTCCCAAAGCACACTGCACGGAATCATTCATAGCCAACCCAAGAACCCTATATCTTCAAAATTTACACTACGAGGAGAGGGCAAAAATAAGCAAACTCCTCGCAGGAAGGTATACTAGGGGTTGCGCATAGAAAAACACACAGCCCATTTGCCATAGTGTAGGCGGCACAGAAATGGCCACCAAATCTTTACAGACAACCGGCTTCGAACCCATGTCCACACACAAAAACCTCGTACCGAAAACTAACTAAACAACGGTATTTTCGGTACGAGAAACACAAACAAAATACAGACAGAATGCCCGCAGAACATGAACAACGCAGACATATAACACAGAGAATTACATAGAACACGGGTTCGAACCCCAGAGAAAATTGCACGCCAGGGAAAAACAAGCAGACGGCCTTCCAATCACACCAAAATTGGCCCATATAACGGCTTAGACAGATAATACTACATTACTGCGGCCAAATGACAGGCATAAAATTCCAGAAATACACTTGACAGGGAAAATGGACTTTCCAGACAGAGACATATAAATTTCGTAAGACAACGGTCTTACGGAATAATGGCCACACAACGGCAATAATAGCAGGGCGGATTACCACATCGGGCCGCCAGGAATTTAACACAATGACCACACTGGCATACGTGCAGAAAAACACGCAACAGTGGTTAACCTACATAAAATCCCGGCCTGAAGTTACACACACAAACTGATGACTTGCAGACTTAGCCACTTTGCAACACTGTCGATGACAAAACGCGATTGTGTAGTGGCAGTGACCATGAATAAACAAATGCAGAACAATCATAACACTATACATTTTTCAACACTGCGAAAGCATTTATCAACAAGCAGACGTCACAGACCAAAACTTGTCGCAGGCCCAGAGTAGCACGTTCGTAAAGACGTTGGCAGGCCACGGGCGCTTCCTACCCATACACAATATACACAGTAGGACTTGGCCCTACAGCAGACCAGGCGTCCGCGTGGTGTAGCGGAGCGTAGTCACACACACACACACAAACGCGCTCACCAATCAGGGGCGAACATAGGGACTTTGAGGAAACGGGACCTCCCCTTAACAACTTCTTTTTGCGACCCTAGTCCCGAAACAAATCATTCCAGGCGACTAGGACTTAGCCCTATAACGGACCAGAGTAGGTCGTGAAGCTTCGCTATCCCAAAGCGCGGATAGAAAACCAACCTGGACCAAGGGAGGATGACAAGAGAACATGCTAACAGCGTCCCACTCTACTCCCTTCCCATAACCTTTTCACGTCCAAACATAAACAACGCAGACACATGAACACGACCAGCACAGCTACACTACACTACAAAGTATACATAAGGGTTGGTAAACTTCATGTGTTTACAGAAAGGGCATGCTACGCCTTGAGCCCCACCGCTATCACCTGAATGAGAGGGGTGCATCGGCCAACACCAACTAAGCGTAATGCACATCTCCATATGAGAGATGAGGCCATAAGTAATAAATACTAACCATTTTTTTTAAATTTAAATCATCCCGCATGAGAGGGAAATATATTAGTATTATGCCTCAACCTACACCTATCCATACATGAGTGCAAACGCCTCATATCCAGACGCATGCATGTATATCCCATCCATTCACCAGGGGATATTGATATCAGACCGGCATGGATTTTTATTTTATTTTTTGCAACCCCGGGAATTACCTGCCCCGTTCCACTCACTGTAGGAGCATCCCAGCACAAAAACCGGTTCCAGGCCGCCACTAACGCGGAATTCGGAAGTGCGCAACCTCCTCCTACCCTGCTTTAACCCACTCTACAGATAACTACCCCCAGATCACAATAACAGGGTACCTGACGCCACAGACCCTACTAACACCTCCATCAAGGTTAAAAAAGAGCATTATCGCTGGAGAAGCTGATATAGCACAGGTAGCCTAAAGTAGTCTACGTATGTAGAGGTTTTACCAGCCCACCACACTGGAAGTATTTTACATTTGACACTTTTTACACAGGTTACACCTATATTTAAAAAAAAAAAAAAGGGAATCTGAAACACCCTGGCTGATGATACCGGCGTTAGCCAAAGGTCAAAAGCACAACACTAGGAGCAGAGCTGGGGAAGGCGATGTGGACCCTTACCCCAGTTGGCTCATCAAATTACTGACGACTAGACCAAATAGACGAACCACGTAAGGTCAAAGCATTCGCGGCCTGGTCGGGCAAGCTCTGGAATCCTAGGTGCGCATAAACCGCCCCTGGGAGGAAGGGATGCTAAACCCACTTTGAGCCACGGTCGTCGAAGCCAAAACCTGCAGGGAGACTTTCTGAGAATGGCGGGAGAAATAGCTCACTCCGCGCCGGCCTCGGGAGCTATCCCTAGAGACGACCATATTATGACTAGACTGTTAGTTAAATTTACGTAAGTAGGACTTCCATGGCGGGGAGTCAGACTCCTATTCGTCAGGAGTGAAGCAGGATCCAAGGGTTCAGCAGGACCAATCCTAGATCCGACAAGTCCTTACCCCGCGAGGTGAAGGTGAAGACCACGACGGTAATCAATAATGCAGAATGAAATATGAATATATATATATGGAATGTACGCGCTCATTCGGTCCTGCGCCCACGTAAATGGACGACAACGGGTCGCCAGAGTTCTTAAATGAGTAGCATAGCGGGCACTCAAAAGGGTTCAGTGGGCCAACCCAGCAATGCCGATTAAGGCGAAGAGGACTCCCCGGACGCTCACTTCCCGGAGGACATATGAATACAAATATTGCGGCCGACACAGGCAAAGAGGACTCCCCGGACGCTTTCTTCCCGGAGGATATTATGCCATTGGACCACACTGTCCAATGCCCACATAAATGACGACGCATCGGGCAGTCAGAGGGCATTAAGAGATGGGGCATTGCGCGCCCCTCACAGGAGCCAAGTGGGCGGCTCACCTACGTCGAATAGGAACAGCACCCGGTTATGAACACGAAAGTTACAGCGGGCGAAACGGTTAGCTTAGTGGCACCGTAAGCACCTGCGAATAGGTTAGTACTAGTATTAAGACCTAGAATAGATGTCGACAATAGTATTAAAACGGAGGGGACTACGAGGCATTGTTGGGTTCCGGTCCCGACAATGTACTACAAGGGCGCCCCCGCGAGAGAAATCAAGCGGCCAGCCTCCATCTAAATCTTAGTACTTAAGTCATAGTGCCATGTTAAGGTCACTTAGATGTAAGCAAATTTACTGACAGCTGTTGCTAATAATAGCACAGCACATTTCGGCTTTAGAATAAGGTCCACTCGGCATGTAAATACAGAATAGTTTTACAGTTAAGTAATTTTATCAATAAGTTAAATAACTCATGATAAGTTATTATAATGTAGCATAGTCTTACATTTAAGACAATTTTTTTTAATACATATATTGAGGTAAAATTTCGGCGCCTGGCGGCCCAAATTCGTTGCCAGGGTAAGCCCAATACTACAACACATTAGGAAATGACGTCACGGCACCATATAGGGTAAGCCCGGCCATATATCGAGTAATAATAACCATGCCATTCTTTTCACAGGTAAAAAGGGGCTTCAGACTGTGGCAACGCTGCCACAGGAAGCGGCATATGGAATAGGGAATTTCAATGTTTTGTTAACCTCTCCATTTTTTTTTTGCAGGCATTGTCACCTAGAATATGACACGTGTAATTATGATTTTGCTGCCAGATAGCAGCAACATGCTATTTAATGCCCCCTTATTGTAGTATTATACCTGTGCATACTAACCTCCATTTAACATTCATTCTCACTTACACACTCACTACATTTTTTTTTACAGCTACACGTCAATAATCTGCACAGCAGGAATGATGCCTGTGGGGCATCAGGCTTGCTGGCAGATCTGCATAAAACAAAAACACTTGAAGCGTCAAAATGCGACGCAGCTTACGGCGATGAGGGCGCAACCGGCATGTGGCGGCGACCCTCATGGCCAAGTGTGCAAGCATTCACCCACAGAGGATGCTTCACAGAATAGGTATTAAGAATACACTGCAAGCGGTACGACCACTCAACCGTGCCAAGAGGTGGCCGTATAGGATCAGCCGTGATACGGCAAGCGTACGTACAAACAGGTAGCGTGCACGCGAGGATCCAAACAAAAACTAGAATTATAAGGGTTTAGCGCGCTTAAGTAGACATAAGGTCATTGTAGTTCATAATTTTAAAGAGTAAACTACATACATATTCATGCGCCCACGGGCAATTATTCCAATGGAAATTCCTAAATGTCAGCATCGCAACATAATACATTAAACACTATATATATTTTTGTCTGTTTATCAAGTTCACGTGTACACGATGTCTATATTTTTGTTTTGTTTTGTTTCGTTTGCTAAGGTAACACGTAACCAATGTCTGTGAATTGTTTTCTTTCATTTTTCTCTCTTCTAACTTCCCCATTTGTCAGGGTGTTCCGTTTTATCCCACACCAATAAATACATTTTAAATATTTCCTTTAAATTATACCCTGGAACACCCATTTTTTTCTATTCTCTCCTATCTTCTTTATTGCAGGGAGCACTTTTTCCCCAAGATAGGGCGGACGACGCAATCATCCGTTCGGCCCTGGGTTTTTCCTCCCTGCACAACTATGTAACCATGTATAACCATGTTTTTTTTCTTTTTTATGCCGACAACGGCAATGGCGATTGTGCCTCAATAGCAATTATTTTCTTTATTCAACAATGTTAATGCACATTTCACCATGCAATGTAAAATTTATATACATATATATCTATGTACACCCCATAACCCTCCCCTCTGAACACGGGCTGACCGCACACCTACACTTCTGCACGACGACACCCGTTCCATACGACGACGCTTACGACGCCACCACCAGAAGAGACGAGGGGGATTCAAAAACTACTACGACAACATCCCAACCCCAAGTGCCCTTCCCGGTCGCGAGGACGCGACCAAATGGAGGAAGAGGCTTGTACAATACCCAAGGGGTATGCACCCCTTAGAGATCATCCCCCCCATCATCTGTCTAAATCTCATAAAAGGCAACCCTTTAAAAGCCTACCCAATATCCATCAATACTATAAGGGCAGCTGGCTACTCCATAAAGCAGCTCAACCCTTGCGTAATTATGACACACAGCGACATACTACAAACTGGTTCAACTATGCCACAACGCGCTGACAGAACAGAGGCTAAAGGTATAAAAGGTGCCTTAAGTGGGTCACGAGGATCTCTCCATCATCAGTGCTTCGACGAGACAGCCGGAGGCTAACGACAGTGTCAACCGAGGTGAGTCAGTCAGTCAGTGTTCAGAATCCTACTTTTGTAACCTAACACCCACAGTTTGTACTCACATTATAACATCACAAGATCCCTTAAAAGGGACTAACAGTTACTCATTGCTGACCAATAAACACTTGGTCAGTCTCTTACACTTGCATTACTGATCTACACTCTTCTTCACGTCCCAACGTCCTTCCTTACTCCCGTCACAGTCAGACGTGACACACCGTAGTAATAACGCCAACTCAGACGTCATTGTATTCCTCACAGCGGCTCGCGTGCTCAAGTGAAGCGCGTGCCGAACCGCTGACACTAGCAAGGTGATTATATAATAAGTAGCCGGCTGGGCGACTAGTACATCGACCCGCGTGCTAAGGCTACATCCCTTAAACCACATTTACAGTCTTTATAGGAGCGCCCCCTAGTTCCTAACGCTAAACAACACTCCACACTGGTCAGCTTGCCCCTCCAAAGGCAGCTACCCCCTTTTAGACACTCCATTCAAAATCAATACAGTAACTCTTCCGTTTTAGGTCCTACCACCCCTAAATAAGGGATCTAAAACAGTATGGAATGATGAATGCGATAGTGCTTTTAGGAAGGCCAAGGAATTATTAACCGGAAGCATTAAGTTGGGTTACCCTGATTTTACACGTCAGTTCATCATACAAACTGACGCATCACAAATTGGAGTCGGTGCGATGTTATACCAGGAAGACCCGGAAAATCCTCAGACTAAAACTTATCTAGCTTTCGCAAGTCGCAAATTGAGGACACATGAAATGAATTATACTATCACAGAGCGAGAGTTGTTGTCTATAATTTTCGCTCTATAACAGTGGAGGAAAATTGTGTACGGATTCAAAATTCTCATCAGAACAGAACATTGAAGCCTGGTTTTTCTATTGAAAACGCCGATGGCAGGAGAAAGGATCAATAGGTGGTCGCTGTACGTCCAGCAGTTTGACATCGCCATTGAGCACTATCCGGGAAAACTCAACCTAATGCCGGACATTTTAAGCCGAAATCCAGATCAAGAGGATCAGATTGAGTCTGTGAACCAAATTGAACTCACCCGGCCAGATCAAGAATTTTTGGAAAAATTAAGGGGTATCAAAATTAAACAAGAGAAGGATCCTTGGATGAACATGATCATAAACTACTTCAAGAAAAAATTACAACCTGGAACTCCCGCATTCGTCGAGGTAGAGAAAATTTCTGATAATTATATTTGGTATAACGGATTGTTACACAAGTTCGTAGACGCAGATCGTACCAAATTGAGGATTACGGTGCCACCCTCGTTGCAAAAAGGGTTGGTTTGGCACGCACATCGTATTTCAGGTCATGGTGGAATTGACAAAACTAGCGCATTAATCCAGGAGACATTTGTGTGGCCGAAGTTACGTGAGACCACCCAAAGAGCACTAAAGACGTGTGACCAATGTCAAAGCGTGAAGCCCAACTCGTTTTTGATGAAGCAATATCCGAAACCATTATTGCCTCAAAAACCGTGTGAGCTCATCGCCATGGATGGATACGGTCCATTGCCCAAAGGCAGAAGGGGATGTAAATACATCTTGGTCAGCATAGACGTATTTTCGAAATACGTGGTCTTGTGCCCTCTTCAGAAGATGAATACCCGTCAGGATTTGAACCGAATCAAAGCTATAGTAATTCCCACGTTTGGAGAGATAGAATTTTGCCTCACGGACCACGGAAGTTATTTCACCAGCGCCGAATTTAGACGGGAAATGGCAAGGTTGAATATTCGACACGTTCTCAGCTCTGTTCGTCATCCAGGGGGAAATCCGTCGGAACGAATTATGATAGAAATTGCCAAGTTCTGTCGAAAATACTGTCAACAACAACACTGGAAATGGGTGGATGTATTGCCGATAATTGAGTCGTGTATCAATAATATCATACACGAGAGCACGGGTCGGATTCCCGCGATCGTGCATTTCAACCGACACACTGATCGACCATGGAATAATATTGTACCATGTCCGGTAGACGCCAGACTGAGCCATGAGTTAGTGATCAGAGACACAGCGTCATATTTGAAGAAACAGGCTGAGCGCCGTTTAAGAAGGGTAAGGAATAGGAGGTTTCATCGACCACTTGAAATGGAAGAACTGGTGCTCGTAAAGAAGCCGGCAACATCCGATCCTCAGGCACGAGTGTATGCCAAATTTTGTGAGTTTTTCCATGGACCGTACAAGATTACAAAGGTGATTGGGAACAATGCGTACAAGGTCAAACATCTGGAAACAGGAGTGGAAGCAATCTACAACGCTCAGAATCTAAAGGTTTAATACCCGATGGAAGAAGAAGATACGGGCCAACAAGTCAATGTTATTGAGGAAGAGAAGGAATGATCGGAAGGTCAGCGTACTCAACATTTAAACGATGCATGACAGAGTGACTGTTAAGAAGGGAGATGAAGTTAATGAATCTAGAAAAACCATCACATCCTGTAGATAGTTTTTCGAAACCCAAGAAGGGGGAAGATACGCCCTTATCGTATAGGCCCCAGGCTAAGTTCGCATGGTTCTTGGTCATGCAGAGTGTATATCGTTTAAATGAGCTTCAAATTACAGAGGAGAAGGAAACCGGATTGCATATTATTTAATCATGGCAAGCGCCCGATCTAGGTTGCAAGTCGAGCTCATGTACGTCGCAGGCAGTACCAGCGACGTATTGCCCAAAGTTTGCCAATACAGCGAAGTCTAGAACATGCTTCTATGCTACGCATCGACCAGAGCAGGTGCAACATTTCAAGGACTTCTTGGGAAGCTGACCTCAATAATTTGTTCTCGTATGTTCTACACTACGCCGCAAGTTAGCAAAGCCCCGCCCCTAAATCACTAAATAAATAAATTGTGACAATACGATAACACCCAGGGTCGAACCCTTAACGTCACTAAACATGGAATATTCCTAAGATTTTTCGCCAGTCATCAAACTGAATAGATCATCATGATATCATTAAATCGATGATCAAGGAAATTAGTTCCTTACGCCAAGAGTCTGGGGTGGAGAGTTTGGTTGCGCTGGTAGGGATAGCGTCCATGTCGTCAGAAATAGTGCCAGGGGACGCAAGATGCATATTTGTGGAAGCCACGATCGAATGTCGGTGACAATATGATAATAATACGGCCCTATTATCAATATTAATTTGCACATATTGTGAATATGGTGAACGGTCTGAAAGAAGAGCTCCCGACAGTGTAGAAAGATTAGTGTTGAGTGCCGCCATGTGAAGGATATATCCCCGCACTCTCGTGGCCGCAGGAGTTAGTTGGGAGTAGTCTGGAATAGTTTCGCGTGAGCAGTTCTGCGTAGTTTGCAGTGAGTCAGAGTCCGGTTTGCTAGTTGGTTGGTGGCAGACGGCGGGCGAGAAGGATCGTCGCATAGCTACGAACAGTTAGCAGTGGGTGCACGCCAAGCTAAATAATATTGCACCACAATTGGCGAAATACAAGGGGACGGTATTTAAAGAGACATAAATTGTGTTAAATAAAGTATTCATATGCGGGAAAGCAATATATTCGCTCAAATTTATATAGTAAACTTTCCACGCCAAGTGCAGAGACGGTGTTAGCAGACGCAGGAGTGAGGAAGACGTAGAAGGACAATCGAGGTCCGAACCGGAGTCCAGGTGAACTGGCACGTCATCTGCGAGCTCATCATTCGGAGGGAAATACGCCTAGAATCGGTCAACCACGGCATCGTGAAGAAAGAATTAGTAAAATAGGAATACGTGTAGTAATATTGCGCAATCCATGCAAAGTGTATAAAAGTGTCTAAAATAATAAATTGCGTGTTTATTAGGGTACTAGTATGTGATAACCTTATGAAAGTGTCAATAATAATTTGTGAAGAAAATCGCGTGAAACTCAGCGTAATTATGATGAAGAATTAATCAGTGTAATAATGTATTCAGTGATGATGTGTGATTGTGATATCATGTAAAGCCCATGGAGAGGAGCTGCGAAAGATCCCTGCTGAAAGGAATGATGGCAGCTGACGGGAGATCACGATGAGTATTAATCTTTGATTATATTAAGTCATTGTTTATGGGTGTATTCTTAGGATTACCATAGTTGTGTAAATAATATGTTAGTGATTGATTTTTGAAGTTAGATTTATTTTGCTTAGATATGTGCGCACGTGTTGACGTGACGCTGCTGATTTATTTTGAGATGCTTGGCAGAAATAACGCTCACAAGTCGTACATATTGGATACTCTGGTAGGAATGTATGTTTATTTATTTGCTAGAGTATGTGTATTTCAGCCCAGGAAAAGACGGAAGAAGCCCAGAGTGAGGCATGTGGTTTTCGGTAAGAAAGAAAGAGAGATTCGAACATTTTACGGACATAATAATAACACAAGTTATTAATGATAATGTAGAAATAATAATAATAATAATAACAATAACATGAGTGATGGAGGGGGATTTTTAATTCCGTAATGATGGTATTTTGATTTGACACCTGGTGAGATATTTATTTAGTTAAGTTACGCCCTGGAAGTAAGCTAGGAACGTTACCTTTGCGTCTCCAATATATTTGCTATAATCAGGTAAGATACGATTTGTGAGAGAGTGCACTGAACAACTGTCTGAGTGTTTTGGAACATTTATGAGCATTGGGTCGTGGTGATATGCAGAAAGGTTATGATAAAGGCATGCAAAATATGGTATTGGGATGGCCCCATGTGATACCAGGTAAGCTACGACGAATGAAAGAAGAAGAAAAATGGTAAGAATTGTGAAATATGTGCAGTTAGGCTGTAGCGGACATCGCCATGTGTCCCATGATGTCGCCAACTGGAAATAAAAAGGTAAGAAGTGTGTATTGAGGCATGCCATAAGATAAGAGGTAAGGCCGAACGGCACTTGCAATTATTTGAGTGAAATGATGAACCACGATTGGGTATGTTCCAAAGTTTATACCACGCTCAGCTTCGAACAGGAGACCACTAGGCTTACGAGACTAGCTGCTCGTATATTTCATTTCGCTTATTTGGTGCAAGATTAGTAGGATGCTTTTGGTTACCACTGGGTGTATTGGCTCAACACATGTTTGTCCTAAGCCAAGGTCATTTGACATTTCCCTCTCACCCTTAGGCTAACGGTACCTACGTCACTCCCCTCTTGGCCGTGTAGAAAGCCGAGCTTTTAGTAAATCATATGTTTCCCGTACCAAGTTTAAGTCTGTGTTTTTTTGAGCACATTTTTGAACTGATAATAATAACTCATAAAATAATGGTATTTTGTAATAGGGTGCAGATACACAGTGACCTATCATGACCTAGCGTCCTCGCTGTGACGAATCGTAACAATGATAATAATAATAATAATAACAATAATAATAATAATAATTATATAATCAATGGATTCTGTAAAAGGGTACAGATATCCATTGACCTTTCGCGTCCTAGCGTCATTGCAAATTAACATCACTGTGGGAATAATATTGGATAATAATAATAATAATGATAATACTAATAATGATAGTTAAGTAATTAATTTGATAATGGTATTCTACAGAAGGGTACAGATATTCATTAACCATTTGAGGTGGAAGTGTATTCTCTCTCTGATACTAGCGACGGTCGCAGATATGCCACGCCCGAAACAGGTAAGTCGAGGTCCTTACTTCGAGACCTATTTGTGTACATATTTTGTGAATATATTTTGTAGATACAGTTGTGCCATGCCTTTATTTACAGTGTCGGAGAAACATCGTTGTTGCCTACACTCATCGTTGTTTCAAATGTTATTTGTCATCGTACGAAGTGTGAACATAGAATATTCTTATTATTGCATTGATGCAAATTTGCATATAGTCTAGCATTCATTTTTAGCCTTTGGTTTTTGTCTTGCATAAGAAGATATTTGAAGGGATATTGCAAGCATCTCAGTTATTGTATATTAGTATAGTCGACATACACCCATAAACTCTGACAGACAGTATCGAATTCGAGACCCGAAATGAGGTATCGAGTCTTGAGTTCGATCCTTGGATAATCGTGTTCTTATGCATTGGTGTTTATTATATTGTGCCAGTATAGCATATCTCAAGTCCTATTGAAGTGTACATATGTTGCATACACGAGAGCTCATAGATAAATGTACCAATTTTATATCCACAAAAAAAGGGGACAAGGTTTGTGTTAAGAATTTGGATGCATAAGAAGTGTATCTTTATGAGAGTATTTTAATCCATACAAGGGATCATACAGGCGGTATTGCCAGATTATATTATGATGTTAGATCATGTTTGGAAAAGCCCTTGCTTAATTGTGTGATGCACGAATGATTTAATTAAAGTAATGTTAATTTACATGGTACATTACGTTATGGTGAGATGACATGATGCTTGATGTAATGAGCTCACAGTGTGGAATTTTCAATGAGTAAAATACTGATTACAGTGAGATCAGATCATAATTTTGCTTACGTGTTTGATCAAAGATGGATTAATTAATTTATGTAGTTATTAATTTGAATAATTTATTAATGGTCTTTAATTGGATTGATATTGCCCAATCGGGATTGAATGATTTGATTGATCGCTTTGATACACTTAATTAATCAAATTGATTGTGTAATTAATTTAATTGATATCCGATTAGTTTAGATTTTGATTTTGATCATTCTTTTATTCAATTTTGTTATTTTTGGAATCCGTTTGGATTGATTTTGATATTTTGTAATTTTGAGTAGATTATTTTGAAGTTTTAAACTTATTTTGGATTTGCTTCAGAATTTCATGATTTATTAGTTTACTTTCGCCTTAATTCATTTTTCCTTAAGATTTTGATTTTCTAATTTTGATATTTTGTTTTACTCTTTCTTTTTTGGTTTGTATTTGTTTTTTCAGTGTTAATAAAGTTGCTTTCCTATTATGGAATTCTGTGTGTGATGATTCATTGATCATCCCTATCGATCTTCCAAATGGTGTATGCCAGGACAGTTGTTAGCTTCAAGTATGAACGCTCCGCCCCCGAGGAATGAATCCTGTCCTGAAGGTCCTATGTTCAAAAGGGTACAATATATATATACTGTGCCCAATCGGACACAGCAGATTGGCATCGAACTCGGGTCTTATCAGAGAAGACCAGGCCCATGATTATGCCTAGAGTCGAACCATTGATCTCTGAGGGGGAACAGCTACAGGGAACCCGAAGAGCAATGAGTTGTATAATGACATATAATAATATAGCATGATTCCACGGCTAGAATGTGAATATCATAGCTGTTTATGGGAAAAATTGTTAGAAAATGCAGTCATATGTACTTTTTCGAAGCATAGAAGCATGAAAGCAAGCCAGCTTGACAGTTTACTAATCGCAGCCAGCAGAGGGGCGGAGATTCGTGTCGCCGAAGGAACTCATTTCGTCTGGACCGCTGGGACAGCTCGAAATTAATGACTCTGGGGTTAACCACTAGACAACGTTTGAGACCGGAGTGGGGGTGATAGCCCACGGAAATTAATTGATTGCAGCCAATTGGAGCATCGAAATGGAGTGAAAAGTACACCCAGGTGAATATATGCTAGGACAGATAATTTGGGAGTGGTCTCACTCCTAAATTAAAGCCTATATCTCTAAATGAGCCTGTGAACACAAGGCCTACGCCCAAGAGGATTGGTTTGGAGACACTCACTAGGGGATTTACCATAGTGGCGTCATGACGCTATGGAAAAAGGCAATTAATTGTAATTAATTGGCCGAAGCGATCGCTTGCACGAGAGTGATTATGGGACTTCCACGCCTAGATAAACGAGGTGTATACGTCGTTTTGAATGGAAATGCATTATTTCAAGAAATGAGTCGCTCTCGTATGTCCTGTGGACTACATTTTACGAGAAACCTTTATATAGGGGGAGCAGAGCAGACCAAGGGAGTTCTTCAGTTCATCTGCAGTCTACACGTAAACTAAAACGCTGCCAGTAAGTGCGCGAAATGTTAGAGTATTGACGCTTGAATATATTTGAAGAACAATGGAAGCACATCATACAGCTTCTTAATAGTAATTATGAATCGCGTAAGATTTAATCTACAGCAGATATTTATCCATTATTATACGCAAGTGTAATTCGCTACAGCGGAGGAATAATTTAGGACGTTTTTAGACACTGAATACCAGGAGGTATTGTCATAGTTATAAATGACGCAGTATCGTCAGGATCACTACAATTATGGGAGCCGGGAAGGCATCACAAGTAATCATGACGGTGAAATGAACAGTATTGAAGGTGACGAGAATCGAACGCACACACACGCAAGATAGACTTTCACGGAGACCAGCGGTTGTCGTAGCTGCATCGCATCTCTGAGGTCAGGCGTTAGGAGAAGTCCAATTAAGGATCCACATGTGAAATAGTGCGAGAAGTGTATATAAGTTTTATTACAGTGATTTCAAAAGTGTTTATGTGTATTGTGATATAATATGTATTGTGTTAAAATGAGAAAAGCCAGTGATAAAAATATTATTACCATGTGTCGTGTGAGATATAACATGATGGCTTAAACCAAGCATCATGGTAGGCTCGTGGCTGGTGTGCTGGAATAATCCAGCGAAAATGAAAACTGAGTACAAATTTACAATGTTATTCTAATTAGATAGTTCACCATACAACGAGGCATCACTTTAAGAGTAAGATGTAACAGTCACTTATGTACGAGCTTTCACCACTCGTATTCTGATAGAGTATGGCTTGGAAGGTGATTTGTTTAGGGCCATTCAGGCCTAAGATAGTGATGAATGTAACGGTAACGTTAAATTGATAATAATAATAATAATCTGGGGTCGGTAACAGTAATCAGTAATGTATTAGGCGTGTCAGGCCTAAAGAACGTACAAAGTGTGTCATGTCTAATATAAAGATACTGTATTTGGTAAACAGTAAGAAAGTAACGTAAAATATAGCGAGATACGAGAGTTTTTCAGTGTCAGTGAAGTGTTGAATGAATATTTGATATGGTCAATTCTTAGGATTGTATTTGAGAACCATATAAGTAATGTGAGCCAGTAAATTTATACTTATTTTTGGAGTTATTTGAAGCTTTGGCTTAAGAGTAATTGCAGAGAGGACGTGAGTGCCTCAATAATTGAGTCATCTATGAGAAGTATTGTTTGAGCCGCACAGAGCGAGCGAGGTAACGAAGAATCAAGTGATTTACGTCAATCAAGTTGCGGGGACCACTCTAACATAGCTTTGCACGTTAGATGAAAAGTTGGCTAATCTACGAGATAGTATTGCCGTGATGCATACTTGTATTATTCGCAGCGAGTGGTACGGAGGGTATCTGTATCCACGGCTTGCAGGAATAATTGCCACGAGGGATGCTCTTCGAGACACTGCGTGAGCCATGTATTAATTGATCTGCCCTGAGGGGAGAATCATGTTCGTCGTATAGGAAACGCAGATTTCCTTATTATTATTTAGGCAGCTGCTGATGAGAAATCTTGTATTCTCATTATGATGCGCGCCCGAAGCCACTAGTATTCGCCACAGAACGGCAAGGCTATTACAGAATCCATCCCCAGCCATGAATATTAATTAGGAGCCGAGTTGAGCCCATTACACTATAAATATAGGTGTTAAATAATTAGAATGACTCGGTTAATAGAGACAACACTCAGCGTAACTCCTTTGTACTGCAATTGTAAACAAAGTTGACCTTGCTAGCAGCCAAGGGGGGTGGTTTGTAGATCACGAGGACGGCGGCCATCTTGCTCGGCCAGCTGGAACTAATTTTATTGCCTGCTTGAAAGGCAGGTCTGTTGACCTGGTCCCTTTATTTTAGAAGCATAGTGAGACACTGAAGAATCTCGATATTTCGAAATGTAATTAAGATATGATTGTTGTGATGATGCCAATTGAATTAAATGATGTGTTTCAACACACATACCTTGTTTGATCGCTGTGATCGGATAATATTTGGCTCAGTTATTCTCTGAGGAGGAACGCTGAACCAAATAAATACAGGCATCTTCTTTTTAAAGTGCATTTTTGCCCAGTTCACACTGATTTATGCAGACGGGTAAGTGATTTCAAGAACATGACACGTTTGTAACGATAATAATTTCGACCAGACCCAGAAAATCGTTGTATGGTGAAACTATAAACATTTCTATCCATGTGTATTTTGGAAGGGAAAACGTACCACTTAAGCGTTTCATATTGATGGGAAAAAGGAAGACGATTCACACGACACAACATTTGATAATTAAGGCAAAAGGTAATGAATTTATGTCAATGAAAGTAAATGCCGTGAGAAACGGATTAATGTTTAATTATCACTGAATTAATGTCATTTAATGTATATGACTATTGTGTTGTGATACTCCAGTATATGTTAAATTGTGCCACGGGAAGAACGCTATGGAGACTCGTAGATGTCTGAAAGTATCAATGATAGGATGCTAGAAATAAAATTTGAGTGTAGTAAAGGACTAATTAAGAAGAGACTCACAAATAAGCTTGATTTTCATTGTGGGAATTAAATGTAAATTATCCTTTGTTTGTATTTTGTTGTATAGCCATGACTTTATATCAGTAAATGTTTTATTTAGGAATATGTTGTTTCATTCATGTAGAGTAGTTACCTGACAGACTCAAATCCTGAACATGTGGTCGTATGGTGGGCATGAACGTCCCATACCTCGAAAGACCGTGAGTTAGCTGGGATACGAACACATGTTCCACACGATGACAATTGGGTACAATACCATGGCTATTATCAGAATATGAAGTCAGACAATGGAAATGAAAGAGAAGAAACCAATGAACTTGATATTATTTAGGATGTTCATGAGGTTATTTGGAATTATTTTTTTCTCTGTTTTATTTGAAAATCTGTGTTTTGTCTACAATATAATACACATGTCAGTCGTCAAGTGAACGTTGTTTACAATAAAACTCAACGTATTCTGCCCCACATTGGCAGGAAGTTACTACAGAACCTACATAACTCAATCCTTAAAACATTTTCTGATTCTTATTGTTTTGATAAAGTTACAGGCAATCTAATAAAATGTTAAATAACTCAAAAGTACACTTTGGATGGATACCCCCTTTTTCCACTAAGCCCTTCAATTCATGTCAAAAATTAATAAATGTAAAACAAAAATATTGGAATACAGTCGCAAGAAATCTGAAACCCTTATGCACGTCAATTTTTTGGCGGTTTCGGTGGCGTAGTTGGTAGCCTGCTGAGCTTCTATGCCCAAGGTCGCGGGTTCAAACCCGGCCGAAGTCGTCGGATTTTTTAAGAGCGTTAAAAGTCCCTCAGTATGCATTCCTTCGGAGGGAAAGTAATGCCGGAAGTTCAATCTCATAGATTTATGGCATAAAAAAGAACCTTCCAATAACTACACTTGTGAGAAGCCAAAATTTGTAGGTTAGGTTTGATAACTGCTCTTAAGTTCCAACGTTCGTCACAGAGTGCTGGTTGCGATGGCATCTAGTAGTAGTGAAGTTCACAGCTAGGTGTCGGGGACGGATAACTTGGTGGCGAAAGTAGGAACTACTTGAAATTACCGTATGCAGTCCTTACTTGAATTAAAAACAGATAACACACACTAAGACAGCCATCACAATTAACACCGGTTATCAGACATATTCTACCCACACCCAAAGTACACGGGGCTACAAGACCGCGTTGTCGCAGCCCCTAAACTAAGGAACCAACAAACCAACGTCAACTTGGCAGGTGAAAATCTAAAGGAAGTAGGTAACTTCTATTACTTAGAAAGCAAAATAGACAGTGATGGACGAAGCAAAGAGGATATACAAATTACGTTGGCACAGGCCAGGAATCATTTCTAAAGAAAAGGAATCTGTTGACATCGAATATAGACTTAGGTATTAAGAAGTGATATTTGTAAGCCTTTGTCTGGGGCGTGACAAGCTAAGTGAAACTTGGACTGTTGTATCAGCAGAAAAGGGAAGAATTGAAGCGTTTGAAATGTGGTGTTACAGGAGAATGATGAAGTTTAGACGGGCAGATAGGGTTACAAATGAAGGGGTATTAAGACTTATGGGAGAGGATAGATGTTCTGGTGACTGCTAATGAAGAGAAGAGATAGGTTGGTAGGACACATTAGACAACCAGGAATAGCAAACTTAGTTTTGGAAAGAAGGGTCTAGGACAAGAACTGTAGGGGTAGACAAAGGTTAGACTATGTTATACAGATTGTCTCGGATGTAGGGGGTGGTAGCTACAATGTGTAAAGATGAAACAATTAGCTCAGGACAGGGAAGCATGGAGTGCTGCATCAAACCAGTCAAAAGACTGAAGACTCAAACAACAACATTGAACACAAACAAAGGTAAGTTATTCGTGTTCTAATTTCTTTTTTTTATTTTGGCGGGGCTACCTCAAGTTTTTGGTTTGAATTTTTAAATGTTCCTTTTCCGATTGTCTTACAATAAAACGTGTTTCAAAAATGTTGCGGAGTTCTTAAACAGCGTGATTTAGTGTTTATAATTACTGAGAATTATAAAATGCATCATGTGTAGAAAGAATTTTTTCTACTATGAACGCACAATGGACAATCACAGATATAAAGTAGGTTTTCGAAGTGAAATGCCATGTCCTGTGGTTCGGATTCCACGAAAACAGGAAGTCCCGTGGCTTATAATGACAAGATTCACGGTCACGTAAAATTACAATCTTCTTCCTTACTAAAAATTTGGATCAGTTAAAGCAATCCTGATAGTTCAACATAATTTAAAATACAGACAAGCCCAGAATATTATGATTAGAGTAAAGTCGGGAGTGATGGTGCACTGTGCAGTACTTAAAACTTCATTGGTGCTGCATCTCAAAATTAAGATGGCGGCTTCGGTGGCGTAGTTGGTAGCATGCTGAGCTTCTATGTCCAAGATCGTGGGTTCAAACCAGGCCGAAGTCGTCGAATTTTTAAGAGCGTTAAAAATCCCTCAGTATGCCTTCCTTCGGAGGGGAAGTAAAGCCGGCGGTCCCATGTCATAGATTTAAGGCAGGTTAAAGAACCTTCGACTAATTACGTATGTATGAAGCTCAATTGTGTAGGTTAAGAATGTAAACAACGCTGTTAGGTCCCTACGTTCGTTGCCAAGAGCCGACTGCGGTGGTGTCTAGTAGCTAAGTTCTGAACTAGGCCTAGTAGTCGTTGACGGTGGCGTTTGGCGGCAAAAGTAGGAAATATTTGATAAATTCAAAGTTGCAGTACTTCCTTGAATTAAAAAAAACAGATACACACACTAATACAGCCATCCCAATTAACACCGGTTGTCAGACATATTCTACACACACCCAAAGTACACGGGGCTCCATGACCGCGTTGTCGCAGCGCCTAAACTAAGGAACCAAACAACCAATCAACCAACTATTCAGGTTATATTTGTGTTCGAAGAATGTCAATTTTAATTTAATAAACATATTTTTCTAATGAATTTTGCAAACGGGACTTAATGCCTTTCAGCGCCGTGGTCAGTTTAGTGGAGCATCAAGCCATCCGAATATTTCACATGGAATTTTATTTTAAAGTGGATTTGTAACATAAAAACCACCTAAAACCGGCACAAATGTAATTTACAATAGCACTGTAACAAGCGGGAATCTTGCAGTCCGGCCAACATTAAGTACGGAATACGGCGCTGAAAGGCAGCAAGTAATTGACTTGGTGCTTTTCTCCTCTGATCGCACTACATATAGCAGTGGTTTCTGGCTTAAACTCACAAAACTAATTGCTTTGTGATGGATTTTGCCTTGCCAGTGAGCTTCCGTGCTTTTTCTCCTGCTGGTAAGATGACAATATTTTGTGTGTAGCTTAAACAGAAGGCTGACTTAATTCTTACCTATACCATTCCAAAGCCCTTGGGTCAATACTTGAGAAAACTAATTCTTAAAAAAAATGCCATTTTTTACTTAGGCTGCCTTCACACGTACCACTTTACAACCACAACCACACCACACAATGGTGGTTGGCTGTGGGTGGTCGCAAGATGTTATGGAAATGGAATATTGCTTTAATGCTTTTCCGCTCCGACCAATTTAGTTTAGCTTCACACAAGTGTAATTAGTGGAAGGTTTTTTATCATGCCATAAATCTATGACATGGAACAGCCGGCTTTACTTCCCCTAAGAAGGAAGGCATACTGAGGGATTTTTAACACTCTTAAAAAACCCGACGACTTCGGGCGGGTTTGAACCTGCGACCTTGCGCATAGAAGCTCAACATGCTACCAACTACGGAACACCCCCTGAAGATGTCCAAGAAAACTCAGAGTATATCCAACAACACCGAAAAAGATACGGTTTGGTATAACAGGTTAAATTTAAACAACGCTCTTAGGTTCCAACGTTCGTTGCCAGGAGCCGACTGCGGTGGCGTCTAGTAGCCAAGTTCTAAACTAGTTGTCGTTGACGGTGGCGTTTGGCTGAAAAAGTAGGAACAACTTGAAAATGCAATATCTGTAGTCCTTACTTGAATTAAAAACAGATAACTCACACGAATACAATCATCACAATAAACACCGGTTATCAGACAGATTCTACACACACCCAAAGAACACAAGGCTACATGACCGCGTTGTGGCAGACTGAAATTTTGAAGCATTGCCCCAGGGGATTGCGATAGGCTTCAGCAGCCGCCACAGTTCATATCCTCGCCGCTAGATGGGGGCTTCATTCATTCCATTTCCTGACCCGGTCGGTCGACTGGAAGCGGGCTGTGGATTTTCATATGGCAATAGCTTCAGAGCGGAAACATGACTTGCAAACGGCAATAGGAATACTAAGTGGTCGGGCACAGACAAATAAAGTTAAAATTAATGAGGATAAGACGGGAATGATCCATCATTTACCGTCTCTATTACCAACCAGGTGGGTGCCACGGCACGACAGCCGATAACAAGCTCTTCTTATGGCTTCTTATGGCTAGGCTCAGGCTGAAAACTAGTCAAGGTCTGGTTGGTTGGATCTTAAGTATAGGGGCTGCGACAACGCGGCCATGTAGCCCCGTGTATTTTGGGTGTGTGTAGAATCTGTCTGATAACCGGTATTAATTGTGATGACTGCATTAGAGTGTGTTATCTGTTTTTAAATTCAAGTAAGGACTGCAGAATTTGAATTTTTCAAATAGTTCCTACTTTTGCCGCCAAACGCCACCGTCATCGACTACTAGTTTAGAACTTAGCCACCAGACGGCACCGCAGTCGGCTCTTGGCAACGAACGTAGGAACCTAAGAGCGTTGTTTACATTCTTAACCTATACAATTTAGCTTCACGCATGTGTAATTAGTAGAAGGTTCTTTAACATGCCATAAATCTATGACATGGGACCGCCGGCTTTACTTCCCCTCCGAAGGAAGGCATACCGAGGGATTTTTAACGCTCTTAAAAAATCCAACGACTTCGGCCGGATTTGAACCCGCGATCTTGGGCATAGAAGCTCAGCATGCTACTGACTTCGCCACCGAAGCCGCCCTAGTCAAGGTCCCCCCCCCCAAAAAAAAAAAGTTTCTGAATTCAGCCCTGAATATGCAGACAGGAGATGGACGCATCCATAATGTAAAAAACGCAGCACTTCGTGGCCCTTGAACTCTAAGTAATACAGTATCAACAGTTCAATGTTCGTGATCAGGCTTTCGGTCCATGGATTTCTTTATAAAATCTGCTCCAAGAAGATGTTTCATGATCTGGATGAGAATTGCGTACCTGTTTGCGATTTATGTAGGAATGTATGTGAAATGTATCCCATCATCACATGTCCGAACCGTATCATAACAGGAACAGGAACTGATTAAGGTTTTTGTTCACATGTACATACCGGTATCATTCAATATGGGCACATGCTGCAATAACAAGGAGACCAGAAGAATATGAGAATTCATTGGCACTAAGCATTAATTGCAAGATTCAGCCGCTGGGAGCGTCTCTCTACGCATGTTATCTGTCTTATCGAAGAGCTTCCATATTGTATTGTGTTCGCTCTTACTCATATAGTGGTTCTGTGATGTTACAATAGTTGTTATAACCATATCCAAGATCCTTTCTGAAAATATTTTTCATTCTTCAAGTGATATTTTCCAACGGAAGTGGTGTTTCTGAAGAATTCAAGAAGTGGCGATATACTACAATAACTGTGGTTAAATTGAGAAGAGGAAATGCCTGACACTACAGACGTAGAAGAGAAAAGGCACGGAAGGCGTGATTTTTATTTCTACGTATTTATCTGTCTACTCATGATTTGCAGTGTCATTAGTATTACTGCTGGAACGTATATTATTCACAGATACCTTGTAGTGTCTTCATTTTTGTCAATATCACTTACTCAAGCGATTATGCTTCTTGCAGAGGGATTTACCATGATCATTGCTGCTATAATCGGATCTTCCAAAATTTTTGTGAGAAATCATTCAATGATGGTAACATTTACAATTCTCTTGTGCGTAGCTCTTCTGTTGCATGTAGCAGTAGCCGCTACGAGCTTCACCGATTATTATGATGATCAGTTACGACACCATATTGAACTTAATCTTCATTATCATATAAGGCATTATCGTAGCTACACGGTACGTAATGCTTGGGATGAAATGCAAACATTCTTTAAATGTTGTGGTATTACGGATCACATTGACTGGAAACTAACTAGGCAACCCATTCCTTCCTCCTGCTGTACTTTGGGTGAGAATGTTGAATGTGAAGGAGGACAAGTCTTTAGTAAGGGCTGCGTTCTACCTCTCCAGCATACACTAGAATTAGTGACCCAGATTTTGTTCAGCGTTTCACAGGCTACGACTTGTATTCTGATGACGGGGTTGTTCTTTGCCTGTTTCTCGTTGAGAACATTCCTTCCAAAAAGTGAAAATAAACTAAATATTGGTGAAATGTAGGATTTGTCAATAATACCAACTAGATAAAATGACTATTTGATCTGAGTAAATTGCCATTTATTGTAGAAAGTAGGTAGGTACTCCTCCCTTTTCATAACTTTCACAAGGCAGATTATTGAAATTATATTATTTATGATTCGCATACCTTTCTGGGAGTCATTAGAAGTTGATTTCAATTTTAAATGTCACTGCTGCACCGGAAATATATATTTTATTACCGGTACGTAAATAAAGCATTTTTGTTAAGGTACCATTTGGCTGCACACGACAGAGACAAGCGACCGAGACAGACGACAGCGACGAGAGACGGAGACGTGTCGCCGCTCGCATAATTTGATGACGACCGAAACTGACGACACGCCTAAACATACAGTAGGTGTTTATTGGGATGTGCGTGCACATATTCTTTGAAAAATGGTTACGAGAAATATTCTAATTAAAAGGTTGCTCGAAGAGGAAGAAACCGATGATGTGTTGCTGTGTTATTAGTTGCGGGAAAAAAACAAGAAAACCTATGAGTTCAATATTCAAAACCAGACGCGAAGAAGGATCTTTCTGTTTGTTAATAAAAAATAATTTATCTTTAGAAGAAGAAAAGTTCAGGAGTTACTTTAGATTAGTAAATCGTAAGCAGTTTGATTACGTACTGAGTTTAATAGAACAAGACATACAAACAAAAGGAATATAACATCAAAAGAAAAACTTCATAAAACACGTGCTGCGTCCGCTTGTCGCGAGACACTACTGCATTGAGAGCGGTCTCCTACGGTTCATCTCGGTCGCCGATCTGTGTCGCCTGTCTCTGTCTAGCGCTCTCAAATATGCTTCATAAGGTTGAATGGGGAGCAGATCGAAAGCGACCTAACTCTGTCGTCTGTCTCGGTGGCTTGTCTCTGTCGTGTGCAGCCAAATGGTACCTTTAGTGTTCATTTGACGGTCGGCTTCATCTTACATTGACCTCAGCCCCTGTTGCCTACTTATCCGTTACAAAATTCACCACACGACACGTGAATAATGAAATAAAAGGCAAAGCCATTGTCCTGGATAAATATTATTGATGCGTGACAAAAACCAGGGGTGTTATGAGGGCCGCGCTACCTAACCACCATTGGTCTGGACGAAAATATTGGTCTGCTACATGCGATATAGTACCGAATGCGCGGGGTTGGCAATACGGTGCATGACGCATGGCATGACGGTACATGATGCTAATTTAAAATGGCTGAAACAGCTGGACGTTTGCCTATATAAGCAAGGATTAATAAGGAGACGCCCTGTCAGCGCTATAGCATGCGGAGAATTGAAGCACTGATCACGCCCCAATACTAGCCCGGCTCCAGCGGTAAATGAAACCTACGGTACCGTAGACTTATTTATTAGTGGGATTTAAGTATGATTACCAGAAAAGATTCGTCTGCAGGTATAGTACTGCGCCAGAATTTATTTAAGGCCATTACCAAAGAACCAATCTGGATATGAACTGGCTACCCAGGAAAAATAAAAGAATGAATTAAAATCTTTTATTCCTTAAAATTCGTGAGATATGGGAAAATCTGTGTGGAAATAAGTGAAATGCTATGCATCTTAAACAATTATGGAAGGCAAGAAGGAATAATTTAAATATGGATATATATTTATTATCTGAATGTAGGGAGGCCTTCAATGTAAGAGCATATCACGCCACGAGGAGCGAGAGTTACGTCATGAAGGAGGAGAAGGGACGAAGGTCGAAGTACAGACTGAGTGAGGAGAGGTGATTGGAGTTTCGTCACACCGGAAGAGGGGAGGCAGAGTGAGGAACTTGGCGAACGCAGAGAGTCAGAGAGAGGAGTTCTTTCCAATTTGAGATTTCGACGAGTTAAGACCGAGAGGAGAAGCTAGTATTTATTCAGTATCGTGCCACGCTTTAAGAAAGTTGGGAAAGACGAGTGAAGTACAGTGAACTGTAACTTGCAAAGCAAGAAACATTCTCAAGCAGAACAGCACAGCATATAGCTTGATATTACAGTGTTTCAAACGAAGCTGTTATACATCGCATGAAAACATTTCATTTCTACAAGAAGAACTTTATTATTACTACAATTGAACTCTTACTTGAACATTATATATAAAATTCAGTTCAGAAATTGGCAACGGGGGAGTCATAAAAGTGTCATCAGTGAAACGAGAATGACCATGTGCTAAGCTGCACATGATAGGGAAGTGGAAGCTACAAAAATGAAGAGCTGAATTCCAGAATTCACAATATGGAAAACGCAGCAGAACATCTATGCGATGCGCAAAATCACACAACGAACCTCAATTTTTCAACAAGAGTTCTTATACTTCTGGTATACTCGCAAAGACTTTTATGAAACGAACGAATTTCAACCTTGAGAAGAGACGTCAACGCAGAGATGGGGTATCGAAAGGAGAGCCAGACGACGTGCAGTGAACGAGCAGGGGAGAGCGGACGAGACAGGCTATTTCACGGCGAGGTCGCCAACCCTGGCATGTCACCGACCTTGTTCCACTGGGGGAGATGTCCAGCTGGTCCCGTCACAACCGGTCTACATAGCTGTGGGCGTTGCGCTCAGACATTCTTGGTTTGGCAGACGAGACAAGGTACTTCCAAGACCGTCTTCAACTCAAGGTAGAGAAGAGATTGCTTTATATTTGGTAGAATAGTAGTCATGTTCTGTGTTTATCCAAATTGACCAACCGTATAATTTTGTCATAGTATTTAAAATTGTGTAGATTTTGATCTAGTATTTTTCGTATTTTCTTTAGAGTCATTTTTTTTCTTGTTTTTTGAAAATTTCAGTCACTTGTACGAAATTTGTGCCTAGCGCAGTTGTTAAGGTTAAAAATCATTGCAATATAAAATCGTGTAGAATTATTGATATTTGCGTTAAAATAGAACTAAATAAATCTGTTTTATGCGCAGCGATGGAATGTATAATTGTTAACAAATTAAAGCAAGAGTATAGTAAACAATTTAAAGAAAGAATATTGAACGAACTATAGAAGGCATATTGAACCAAATTTAAGTACCGCATATTAAAAAATATATGTCACGAAGTGTCAAATATTTCGACAACTCATGATGTTGATTCGAGTGTCAGAAATTTATTTTCAACCAATTGTGAACAAAATTGAATTGTTACACGACACGAAAGATAGTTCTGTACAGGGTGTTGAAGAAATAATGTGATTGTTGTATAATTTTGGAAGAGGAGTGTGGAATGAAGGTCAAATACCATGCACTTCGAGTATTCACGTTTATCAGAGAATTGTTAACAGAGCAAAGAATTTCAGGAATTTTTCAAGATTTAATGATCAAATGGGAAAAGACAAAGTAAGAACAGTGCTTAGCTTAAATGTTTGTCACTTATGTTCTATTGATTTAGACAAGTATTTATACTTTCAACCGATAGAGTTGCCGTGTTTGTTACGGAAGTTGAGTGGTAAAGACTCATTTGTAATATAGACAATTTAATCTTTTCAACACAATTAAGTGTAGATTTGTGCGAACCATGACTTAATGTAAATATGAATATAGTTCATGTTGAATAATTTTTATACTTAGATGTGGAACTACGGTTCAGAGATGAAACGGATTGTATAAAATAGGGTAATGTTTAAAAATCAGGCCGTTTCATAATTTTTCTTATTATATCAGTGTCACGTTTAGTTTATTTTTGAGATTATTTTATTGCAGTGCCAGGGAGACACTATTCACAGACAGGCAGTCAGTTATATTTGTACTTTTCTTAGCACAATAAACAGCTGGCGCTCCTTAGCGAATCAGTCAATTTTTATCTTAGCTGACATCGTTTTCATTGTCGTCATCACCGAAAATAGTACTGCTAGGTATGGATACAGGCGCTCACTATAGATTAACCTTATCACCCCTCGAGATTGGAGTTTCTCGATTTGCTCAGATGTAAATGATAGTAGAAATTTGCACCTAGGCTGGTAGTACTATTTTCTTTCAATAATATCTACCCTATGTGTTCCTGGAATTCCCAATTTTTACTTAGCAGACAATGGTAAGTTTTTGAGCTGGGTAATTTCGTGTCTGCAATCCTTTACAGTGCAGCGGATATAGGTACTGATTGATGAATTCGGGCGCAGTACGAAGATGTAAGGTATATGACGATGGGAATCATGGAATATTTGTTGATCTTTGCTGGCTAGCGTGAAGTGTACGGCAGTCACAATACTTTTCGTCGCACACGAAAATCATGTAAACTACCGTAAAATGTTTAATTTTAAAACATAAACTAAAACAATACACCGATCTAAAATATAGTATAGCACTTGGGAAATGAATCTAGTATATTGTTTTTATTGCACGATGTTTTTAACAAATAGGCCAGTTCAGTTCCGGTGACAAAATAAACGAGGTCTATGCTGAAGTTTGAAATTAACACGATAAAATATGCAAATAATTGCATATCAATCCTCTAACACACACGAGCAATAAATCTAGAGCTCAAGCCACATTAAAAGTAGATTGGGATAAATCGATTACAGTAATACCGTTTAATAAATTGACAAGCAGAAACTATTTCCAGTAAGAAATGAAGGACAATATCCGTATTTAATTCCTAGCAATCGAAATACCTATATTGGGGGACACACATGTCACTATTTGAACATTTAACGAATGATACTAGAACAGTACTGTAAGGTTGTAACATGTTTTTCGTAGGGTTTTACGCCACTGACGTAAGTCAGATGGGAATCATTACTGTTTGTGTGAACGCGGTAATTATTTGGCCTAGTTAATTTAATTCAATTTATATTTATTATTATTGACCCGATTCTATTTTATAAACGGGTCGACAAGTAACGATATTCTAAAGACTGCCATCTGCTGGTTAAAATTGAAACCGACTTAGATCTTGTGGAAAAGGAAGAAGTGCCCACTATGGAGAGTGTGATCTCAATCAAAGAGACTAAAAGTCAACAATACCATCGTCAGATTTTGTTAAATAGGAGAATAGAGCCGATAGCCATGAGGATAAGAAGCAAAAAGATATTTATCCAAGATGTCTTTAAAATCCCGATCTTATATTCTTCTTACGTTTCGTCCTTCGATGTTTCTGTACACATTACTACACTGGAAGGAAAACAGGTTTAAAAAGGATATGTATTTACTGCTGTCGTCGAGACCGTCTCAGGAGAAAGTTAAGTTCCTTGTTATTTAAAGTGCCAATACGCATGAAATATGTGTAACTTGAAGTTGGTTAGGAATACCTTGTCCCACTTCTTTCAGTGTTAACTTGTCCCTCTCTAGATTGGAGATCGCGTTCTTATATTACGTTATCTTGGTTATGTTTATGTTCTTCCCTTGTGTAGATGTACGTTTTGGGGGATCGTGTTGGTTTTGGGGTTAATCGTTTTGGGGTCTCTTGTTGTTATTTGCATTGTATTTTATTTTGTCCCTTTTCCTCTACGCGTGAGTTACGTTTATTTTTGCTGGATAATTAAATGACTAGGAGCATGGGAAGCTGCTTCGGGCGTTACCTGGAGGTGATGATGTAATATGTATTTTGTTTTGTTGATGATGATGAAGCCACGATGGATGAATGCCGTGAGCTAATTTATTGTTGTTGTGTTGTGTTATTTATTTGTGTAATGGGTAAATGATTTAGGGCCTCGACATACTTCTGGTCATTTATTTATAAGCAGTGTCCTAATGTTAAGGGTGGGTTAAGATTAATTGCTTAAGTGGGCTCGACTGAACGCCTAGGGTCATGTCAGTTTGTTCTTGTTTTATTGCGTGGCTTCAGTCGAGAAACAACACGTGAACTCATTACGTTTATTAAATGAGACGTACGGTTACCCTTTCGAAATGATAGAATGTGTGTGCATTGTGCGTACCCGGGACTACAGTGCAACCTCATCTTGTCTTTCGCAAGATAACCGAGTCTCGTACTTCTTCCGGAAAGGGGATTTATTCAGGAAGTAAACGAAGTCATTGATATTTACGTTTCCTTGGTGTGTTGCTGTTCGGTTGAACTAGTCTCTGGTAAAGCGTTTTGTTTTTTGTATTGTATGTCAAGTGTACCTGTAATCTTTCGTTGGAGTAATGTCAGGTTTGGATTTGATTGTATTGATGTGTGCGTTAGGCTTGGGTTTGTTCTTGTAAGTGACATACTTGTTTAAGGGTAAGGTTTTTCTGTTCTGGGGTTTCGTGACTTCGTAACTTCCTACAATATCTCTCCTAACTACGATTTGTAGTTATCCTGTGGTGGGAAGAAAGATACTATTTTGCACTATTGTTAACTTGTTTTATTGCTACCCCCATTTTAATTGAGTTTAGCTTTGAACGATCTCCAGTCTAGAACGCGTTAGGCATCTCGGAATTATTCTCTTTTCTACTCGGTTTATTTTTATACTATTGTTTATTTGTTTTGATAATATGTGTACCTTTATTCCAGACCCATCACCCCTCATTATATCATTTCATGTGCTACTCACGTCCCATTTGTTATGTTTAGTTGTTATTATTAAATTTTATTCTACCTCCACTCGAAAAGTGTAGTCATTGGATGGTAGGTGCTCCATCTAGTTCGGAATGTGTTAAAGAACTCGATAAGGTCTCTAGGTCCGCGTCCTATAACATCTGCACGCCTCTCAATTATTATTATTATTATTATTATTATTATTATTATTATTATTATTATTATTATTAATGTCGTATTTTATTTTGGAGCTTTTTTAAAATTTTATTACGAATACAGATAGGTATTCTAATTTTGGAAAACACTATCAATCCGATTATTCAGATATCCATTACACGGCAAATTATTTGATTGCGGAGAGTTAGAACTTTTTATTATTCAGTTAGGCATGAGAGAGGTGTGCGTCATCGGGAATTACGGCTACAGGAATAGTCTTGTGAACAATAATGATGTCGAAATTGAGGGAACAGTTTCAACTTGGAAAACGTGGTATGAACTACGAGTTTGAAGAAAACGGAAATCTGCACGGAGCGTCAGGTCGAGTGCAATGAACTTTGTTGGCGGGAACGAGCGCTTGGGGCGCCCAGCCAATCAAGAAGAGAACAGGCCATAGCCGGGTGTATTCAACTCTGTGAAAACGCACGCGGCTTGGTCAAGCCGACCGGGCAGGAGTCTGGGAGTAGAACGCTGGAGGGGATAACTTGGCTCGGAGATATAGTCAGAGCGCGCCGTGAAGAGGGATACTATTCTTGTTACAATTTTTTACCGAACGGACATACAATTTTACTTACGTTCCAGGGTGAACATCTACAAACTGATATACTCCACTGTCTATATTGTCATGGGGATTGCACGCGCTGTTGTGTCTTGGCATGCCGTGTATTGTGTCTCACGGAATTAGTTCCACCACAAAACAGTATTTTCAACTTCAATTAAGTATCAACGCAGAAGGAACGAAGACGATGGCGACGATCAGCATTGCGCATCATTATCGACGGGAACATCTAGCACGTGGGAGAAATCTTCTCCAATGGTGAGCGGAAATGGCATAAACGCACTCTCTCTATTTAATTTGTTTGTCACCATAAATTCAGTAAATTCGAGCTTGGAAATAAACGTAAATTCAATCAATTCATCCGACCTCCATTTCAAATACTTTGCGCGTGGTACCGTAATGATCAATACTTTAAGCTCCATAATTTTTAGTATTATTAATATAGCCACTATCTTGTTTTTGAGCATTAAATTAATTATTTACAAAACGCAATCTTTGATTCCAGTAGGTAGCATTAGATATAAACCAACTTCCTTCTCCCAATGCAAATGTTATCTGGGTTAACGATTCCATCATACCACGGTCTGAGTGTGAAGAGTTTTACATGTGTTCTACGCAAGCTAGATGTTGATAAATATAAATTTAGTTAGGTTTCAACTTAATGTTGGCACCTTGGCGCCCATTCAATAAATCTATCTTAGACATAGTAGTGAAAGGTAAGCACCCGTCAGGGAAGCCGCTATACTTGCCTGCTCAACTGTGGAGCTTCTTATATAGGTATTTTAAAGTGGAAGGCTGGGGCTACCAAAAACATTACAAGGTGGCTACTCTAAGGATGAAAACTTAACACAATAAATGCCAAATAAAGTAAATTTACTTGTGAAATGACATTACATTGGCAGGTGGGAGTTCTGTTTGCGCAATAATATGCCTCACGCGTCGACATTTCGACCCACACACGAAATATCACCACTTTTTAGAACGTATGTCACACCATCCCATGCTATTCTTATGAGCCTAACGCAATTTTTTGAGCATATGATGAGCATATGCCTTGTGGCTTCACTTCCTGGCCGTTAAGGCCTCTCCTTATTGCTCCTTGTATATAAGTCGTGTTCAGGTCGGGAGGGTCTCAGGCAGCTGAGGAGTAAACATCTATTACTTTATCATCTCCAGGTATTTTCCCGACTATTAATTCACGTAATTTGGTCAATTTCAGTAGTTAAAGAATTTTATAGAAAGGAGTACCTAGAGTAAATGTTTTACCAAATTGCCTACGATTATCATAATTACAAATTTATAATTGAAACTAATTCTAACGGTAAAGGACCATCCACAATGTGCAGTCTGTAGTTGAAATCAGACCCGGCTTTCTTACGGCGTCATGTGCAATGTGCAGTTGCAGTTCGTAGTCGTCAGTTGCCAAATTTACTGTACAGTATCTTCGACTGCAAACTACCCAACTACCGGCTACAACACAACAGACTATCAGAACAGATCACAGGATGACGTCACCATGCCTTTTCATTCTCAGGTACACTGTCGATGTTAGCAACAACATAAATGTAGGCCTATCTCAAAATCGTCCATATTTACGAGTGTTTGAGGTTATTAACCAGGCTCCCTCACTTTTAAACATCTATTTACTCGTACAAAGAATAAAGGATGAACCCTGTATTATTTACGCCTTGCGTTTTCACGACTGCGCATTGTGAATGACTTGATTGGAAACTACTAGCGTCCGGCTACAACTACCGACTGCACATTGTGGATCGAGCTTAATAATGGTAAAGGTAAAGCAGCGTTGAACCTGGATTCTGCACACTTGCACTTAATATATTGTTACGGCTGTGAGTTTGCTTCATCGCTCGCCGCATGAGTCACAACTGCCCCCGGGCTGGGCTGTGCTCTGCCTCAGTGTATTGCATGCGCCTTATGCAACAGGACTACTAGGACAAAGGGATGGTCCAGAATATTCGTGACTCAGCCAGCGATGGAAACCTCGAGAAGCCGTGAACCCTGGATGGGTCTAGAAGCATTTATTGAGTCACCGGCCTGCTATATAAGAGCGACCTGTCAAGCAGTGCGGGTGTGTTTTTACGAGCTAGTGCGAGCGTTTATCCTGAGCGACAGAAGTGTGGTGACTTGCGAAACCCCTAGTGAAGCCGATTCTCTTGACAGCGAGGGAGTGAGAAGCATACAGGGGACTGCCTGTGTTTTGAGCGAGTGTGATTTCACTGAGCGACAGAGGTATTTTGGGGAAGTGCCGTGCGAGTTACGAAATCCAGTGACATTGTTTCCCAGCTCGTGAACAGCGAAGCAGCGTGTAGCAGATTATCGTAAGTAACTGTAGTTTGTGTACATAAGGAAGCGGTGCAGGTATTCCACGGGTCTCATTAGTGGAGAATTAACTGCATGACTAAGTGAAAGGGGCAAGAGCGCTCAAGGGAGAGACCTGAGGAAACTGGAGTAAGGTTCTAATTGCTTGTATTTGCTGATTGAGTGGTGTATCTTTCTGGCCGCAATAAAGTTAATTATTTCTTTAAAGGAACAATCTGTGTTGTGCTTCAACCCACCGTAATCCAGTTAACAAAAGTGCCACTAGGGGGGTGGCACGTAACAACTGGTGTCAGAAGCCGGATTACAAACACAAGCACAAAACCTGACGGTCCTGGTTTCAAAATCCGAGCAGGTCATTTTTTTAAATTTTCCTGTGAGTGCATGCCCTTTACAAGACAAACATCTAAAATGGAAGCGCAATTTGCAGCATTGCTAGAAAAGTTAAGTGGCATGGAAGCCAAGATGGAAGACGGCCAGAAGAAGATGGAGGACGACCAGAAGAAGATGGAGGACGGCCAGAAGAAGATGGAGGACGGCCAGAAGAAGTTAGCCGAGGACCTAACTGCCAAACTAGAAGACGGCCAGAAGAAGTTAGCCGAGGACCTAACTGCCAAACTAGAAGACGGTCAGAAGACGATGGAAGACGGTCAAAATAAGCTAGCGGAGGACCTGAAGAGGATAGAGGACGGCCAGAAGAAGATGGAAGACGATCAGAGTAAGTTGACACAGGACCTGAAGAAATTAGAACTGGGTCTGCGTGAGGAAGTCACGGCAGTGGAAAAGAAGTTCGACGCCTTACAAGTGAAAGTTGCCAAGCTGCGCCGACGCCCGCTGATGGTGGTGGAGGAGAAATTCATCGCCTTACAAGAGGAAGTTGCCGAACTGCGCCGGGGGTGGAAGAGAAATTCAACGCTTTACAAAAGGAAATTGCTGAGCTGAGCCAACGACCGCCGACGGGGATGGAAGCGAGATTCAACGCTCTTCAAGAGGAAGTTGCCGAGCTGCGCCGACGCCCGCCCACAGGCACACCGGGAATATCAGGAGCGGGACAGAGCAGAGTGACGCCCCCAACCTTCGACGGAAAGGTCCCGTGGACCACCTACTTACGTCAGTTCGAGGCAGCCTGTTCCATAGACAATTGGAACAGCACGGAAAAGGCTACAGCTCTCATTGTAGCGCTGAGAGGGGACGCCCTTAACGTCCTTCAGGCCATCCCGACTGGATCCCAGGACTACGCTTCACTAATCGCCCATATGGAGTCCCGATATGGAGATAGCCATCTTCAGCAGGCCTACCAGATGCAGCTCCGGACCCGGGTACAAAAGAACGCGGAAACCCTGCAGGAGTTCGAGATAGACATCGCACGCCTCGTAAGGCTCGCCAACCCATGGGTAGATTATTGGCTGAGGAATAACCTAACCACCAAGGGAAGATGATTAAGAAAAGGAGGTAGATTTTGGACTGGAGAAAAAGGATAGAAAAATAGGAGGAGAGTCCCACAAAAGTTATAAATTTAACCTTAAATGCACTTAGAGGCGGTTGCCACCGCAAATCCGCTCTCGGATACCTAAAGTGGGAAAGAGCTTGATCCAAGCTGACGGGAAACACAGCTAGAACTTGGGCGGTTTGCAAGAGAGTGGCTTTAGTGTAATCCCTCTCAAGCATGTATCTGCCTACTATGGGGAAGAGTGATGGTCTGGCAAGACTGAGAGTAACAAATTTATTGTATGCCTGTTCAAAGCAATTCGTTTTTGCAAAGTAATTCGAAGAATGCCAATGATTTAAATCAGGTTTGGTATTTCCAATTTTCAAAGTTATGGAGTTCCTGAAAAAGCGACCAAGTGCTTCCAAGAAGGAAAATAATAAAAGATTATACCTTGGGGAGTAATTTTGGTAAATGAACCAATGGTTGGATATGGAAATGGCTAAGCTTTTACTCAGCGAGGAGCCGGCTAAAAGTTTAGACAAAGAGAAATACTTATCTTTTGGAAAACTGACCATAAGTTTTCGGAGAGGATCTCCACAAGCAGGTAGCTGGCGTAGCGAGCTTTACTTGCCTTAGTGGCCAGTTAGAATTAGCTATTAAAGCTAAAAGAAACTTTAATGAGATTACCACTAAGAGTTCTTGCTCAAATGCAACGAGTGGTGAAAGCCCTATTGATGGATTTAATGGCATTGAGTAGGGAAAGCCAAGGAAGGCAGGATCTTGCCTAATCGGTGTACTAGAAAAATGAGAAAGCGAAAAAAAAACGCTTAATTTATTTAAAAATTCAAAAGAAGTTAATAACTTTAACAAATATATAATTTCAATTTGATTAACAAATTTTGGGTCACAGACCTCAGAAAACATTAAACGTTTGCTCCAGGCAATTTACAATTTATTAGGTTTCAAACCTTATATATGTTTTAAAATCTTTATAAGATTTTTAAAGAAGACAAATGAAGTAATTAAAGTTTAAACATTAAATTGAGTACAAAGAGTGTACTTTAAAAAATTCTTGAGAGAATTTTCTAGAGAGAGTGACAACTTCGAAAATAACAATAAGAAAAACATGAAGAATAAGATAGAAGTTCCTACAACTTCTTATATTTGTGCAGAATTACCTTTTAACAATTATACAAAAGAGAACAGGTCACTTACGGTGAAACCTGAAGAGAAAGTCAAAAGGAAGGTTCTAGACTTCCTATGTTTAAGTAGGAATCACGAGCCAAATGGGGCAGTTTCCATTTCGTGAGACCTAGAAATAACTCACTCAAGAGTTGAAAGTATTGTTTTCCCTGATTATAGGGAAGAAACAATGTAAGCTTAAACCGTGTATAAAACACGTAGCTATACAGAGATTAATTAAATGATAAACAAGCAAAATTGGAAGGGCACTTCGTGGAGTGACACCTTATAGAAAAGTTACAATTTTATTAATATGGTTTGTTAGTAGAAGGTTGAGGAAAGATAATTGGGATTTAGGATCAATGTTCATGGCCTTATTTAATGTAAACGGACGATCGCGACGCGGTAGAAAAGTGGGACAAGCACTAGTTATCACTATAGTCCTTTAAATAGATGAAAAGTTCACTGTAGAGACACGAAAGTTTATGGAAAAAAAGTTATTGCAATGAGGAAAATAACTGGTTGCACTATGTAGGCGAGAGTCTATTTCTTGAGAAAGTTGTAAATTACAATTAAATGCGCCATAGAACATTCCAACGGTGGACGAAAGTTCGCTATTGCAGTAATTTATAAGGAAGATTCCTCATTTTAAATAGTATTCTCACAAGTGAGTGAAAAATACATGACGGCAAGACTTGCAGAAAGAGTACAGGATCTGGAAGGTTCCAGAACGATCTTAATAGAAAAATGGGGCCAAAATTAATCCAGCGGAGGAACTTGCTTTGTAATTTATAGACAGCGGGTATTGGATAATATCCCACGTGGTGAGAAGATTTCTCATTTAAATAGCTTAAGAAAAGCTCCTTTCTAGTAAGGTTGGCTTATACAACAAAAGCTCAACATGGCAAATCCCGCGAAGAATGATTTTGCCCCAAAATAAGTAATCTCACGCTGTCTATAAAATCGTTAAAAGCATGTAGAAGTTAAAACCATGAAGATGAGGTTAAAACTTGAAGTAGGTACTAATCTTTGTTGCATGGCGAAGGTGAAGTTCTCCTTGATGGATACTTAAAGTGCCAACATGGCGTATAACTTAGAAAATGTCTCTTGGTTTGAGGAGACTGGCTCTGGTTGAGCCTTGACTGACCGAGTCAACTGCCGACTTAGAAGTGAGACCTGCTCAGCGAAGCACAGAGGGACCTAGGAAGGGAAACGAGTGGGGGTAGGAAACAAAAGGTATACATATCAGAATAGACAACTTATCAAAAATAAATGTTCTTCTTGATGAATGGTCTTCAAAGAGTTGATAGCAGGCGATACTAGCACAGCATGGTGAGTGAAAAAGGAGACGAAGTTCTCTTGGTCATGGAGATAATAGCCGGCGATGGTAACAAAATCTGGTGGCCAGATTGAGAAGGAAGTCCTCTTGCACCAGGAAGAGTTGAAGAGCTTAAGAGATTCGCTGCTAGATGACGCTAGGTGGGTCATGGAAGATATATATCTAGAACAGACTCACAAAAGATATAAGCGACATGATCACCAAAGAGAAAATAGAAGATCACTGTTGGTGTTTGACAAAGAGGAAGGAATGAACATGCAAAGAGCATTAAACTTTATATTCTCTCGTACCGTGTATTCCAAGAATACACCATACTGGGAGGGGCGAACCCCAACAGAGAACAAATAAGCAGTTAAACATTTAAAGGTAATGGAGCGATCAAAGGCAGTGGTCTTGTGATCGGACCATTAGTTGTCAAGATTTTGGCCACCCTGACTCTCCCATCTCTTCCAGGATAACACTCGGTCACTCTACCAGAAGTCCAAACTAGAGGGGGTGAAACATCCCTAACCAAGACCAAGTCCCCCACTTTAATGTCGGGACTGGAAAGAAACCACTTCTGTCTCCGTTGCAAGGAAGTTAAATATTCCAAGTTCCACCTCTTCCCAAAGGAATTACGGAGGGCTTCAAGTTTACGCCAAACGATAGATAGATTAGAATCCCTGAAAGAATTGGGAAGAGGAGGAGGGGCAGAAAGAGAAGTGCCGATAAGGAAGTGACCAGGTGTGAGTGGAAGCAGGTCATCAGGGTCATTGGAAAGTGGAGTAAATGGGCAAGAATTAACAACACCCTCAATCAGAACGGATAGTGAATTGAATTCTTCATAAGTCAGAATGCGATTACCTAAGACTTTTCGTAAATGACGTTTAGTAAGCTTTACACAAGATTCCCACCTACCACCGTGATGAGGAGCGTAGGGAGGTATAAAGCGCCATTTGAAACCCTTTGAGTAGGAAAAATTAGAAATTTGTTCCATGGCAGGAGAGGAAGTGAGAGCTTTCTTCCACAGGGAAGCTGCGCCCTGAAAAGTGGAAGCGTTATCAGAGAACATCTCTGAAGGAACACCACGCCTAGCAGTGAAGCGAGAGACAGCTGATAAAAAGTAAGAAGTAGAAGCATTCGTTACTAGTTCCAAGTGGATGGCGCCAGTAACCATGCAAACAAAGAGAGAAACATAAAGCTTAACAAACAATTTGCGTTTAGCTTCAGGAGAATTTCGTTGATATTGGAACGGACCCATATAGTCCACACCAGTTAAAGCAAATGGGCGTATAGGAGAAGAGCGAAAAGAGGGCAGATCGCTCATTAATTGAGTATTGATTTTAGGTTTCGCTTTGAAATAAGGAATGCACTTATGAATTACAGAAGATACTTCATGAATTCCATTTATGATCCAGTACTTTTCCCTTAAGAGGCAAAGCAGAGTGCGTGTGCCAACATGCAGATTACGATAATGAAAGTCACGTATAATTAAGGAAGTTACGTGATGTTTAGAAGGCAAAATAACGGGATGCTTTTTATCCTCAGAGAGCAAAGATTGCGAGAGCCTTCCACCTACCCTGAGTAACCTATGGTCATCAAGGAACGGGGCTAAAGCACGTAGACGACTTGATTTGGGAAGATCCCTTTTAGAAGAAAGTAAAGACAATTCAGAAGAAAAGGCTTCTTGCTGTGTCAGTTGTAAAACCTTAATGGTAGCGAGATTCAATTCATGATTGGTAAGGTGTGGTTTAGGGAGGAGAGGTTGGTCGACCACAAGATATTTCCATCTAAGGAGATAGGCGACAATTCGTATTAATTTATGAAAAGAAGAATAGCGGGACAACAAGGGATGAGAAGCGTTGGAAACAAGACACGAAACAATAGATAGAGGTACTTCAGCGTCAGGCAAGTTGGAGTTTGTAACTGGAGGTTTAGAAGGCCATGAAGAAGAGTCTTTGATTAACCACGAGGGCCCATGCCAGTACAATTGGGAAGCTGCCAATTGAGAGGGTAAACAACCACGAGAGATAATATCGGCTGGATTATCAGCACTGGGCACATGCCTCCAATGACATCCAGAAGAAAGAATTTGAATTTTGGAAACTCTGCAACAAAAGTTTGCCAGTGAGAGGGGTTTTTGGCGATCCAAGAAAGGGTGATCATGGAATCGCTCCAGAGATAGATTTGCGAGAATTCGACTTTTAATACTTCCCGTAATTTCTTAACAAGCTCTGCAGCCATGAGTGCAGCGCACAATTCAAGCCTAGGCAAAGTGATAGTTTTAAGAGGAGCGACCTTCGATTTGGCACAAACAAGGTTGGAAACTGAAGATCCATAGAATGAACCGTGATAAACTAAATATGCGCAGCACCCGTAAGCTTTTTCGGAACTGTCCGCGAACACATGAAGAAAAAAGGATGCATTAGAATGAGCGTTAATTAAATTCCTAGGAATTCCAATAAGGGAAAGATCCAGCAAATTGCTGCGAAACGAGAGCCAACGATTAAGAAAAGAAAGAGGGACAGTGTCATCCCATTCACATTTGAGCGACCACAGCTCTTGCATGAAGAGTTTGGCTACAACGATAACTGGGGCAAGGAATGGAAGAGGATCAAAAATTTTTGCAATTTCAGAGAGAATTTGTCTTTTTGTGTTAGGAAGCTCTTCTGCGAGCGAAACTTTATAGATAAGAGTGTCAGTGCTAGTGCACCAATGAACTCCTAGAGTTTTTATGGATTCGGAGTTTCCACAAATTTCGACAGAAGAAGGGTCTACGTCTTCGATGGAAAACAGAGCGAGAAACTCAGGGGAGTTGGAATTCCACTTATGAAGTGGGAAACCTCAATTCCTTAGCAATGCCTGAAGTTCTAAAGACACAAAAGAAGCTTCCTCCAAAGTGGGGAAGGACTGCAAATAATCGTCAACATAGAATGACGTAGTTAGTGCTTCAGAGGCTTTGGAATTAAATAAATTACCATCTTGTGAGGCTAGCAAGTGTAAGGTTCGGATAGCAAGGAAAGCAGAGGGTTTTAAGCCATAAGTAACCGTTTTTAAGCGAAATACCTTAATGGGCTTGCTGATTTCATCACGCCACAAGATCCTTTGGAGATCTCGTTGTTCCGGTTGAATTAACACTTGACGATACATCTGCTTTATATCAGCTATGACAGCTACGGGAAATAATCGAAAGTTTAAGAGTATAGCAGATAGATCTGACTGAATAGCAGGACCAGAGTAAAGGGTGTCGTTAAGGCTGTTGCCATTAACGTCGGGTGATGAACCATTGAAAACAACTCGGATTTTATCCTTTACAAGAGGGTTTTTCCACACGGGATGATGTTTTAAATAAACCGTTTCAATTGGGGGGTACAGTTCATCATCAGATTTGTTAACAACTTCCATATGATCTAAGCTTTCATACTCATCCATGAAATCAGTGTACTGCTGTTTAACAAGAGGTTCTTTCTTGAATTTGCTCTCGATAGCAAAGAGAGCTTTTCGAGCTTTGGGCTGAGAGTTTAGAAGTTTGGGAGGATTATGTAATCTTGGCATTTGAACAACGAACCGGCCATCAGAAGAAGGAGTGGTGGTGTTCAAAAAAAGTTGCTCATAGAATTCATTTTCTGAAGAGGTTACATTAGGAGGATCAACGCTTTCAAGCCTCCAGAACTGTTCCAGGTCAGTATTGGAGAAGTAACATTGCGATGCAGGTTGGGGAGAATAATGGGGAAGTTGACCTGTGACGATCCATCCAAAATTAGTGTCTCTGGCGACCACGTTTGAGGATAACTTGCGAACCTGTTTACGAAGGCAATTCCAGAAAACATTGGCACTAAAGAGTATGTCAATAGGATTTTGCATGTTGAACAAAGGATCAGCTAGCCTTAAATGCGAGGGAATGTTTAACCCTGAAATATCCACAGAGTGACTTGGAGTGTCTTCTCCAATGCTATTGAGAAGTAGGCAATTAAGTTTAAAAAAGTTGTTTCTATGACAAATATCTCTTATAGTTAGCTTTGAGAATTGTAAAGCTTGCGATTTTGAGCTGTTGATGCCCGACACATTGATAGAAGTGGGGTTTACAGGTAGGCCTAGTTTTCTAATCAAGGAATTAGACACAAAATCATGCGTTGCCGCTGAATCTAGAAGACCGTGTGCACGGACCCAGTTGCCAAAGTTATCCTGAACTTCGATTTGGACAGTAGACAACAATACTTGAGCACTGCGAATGGACTTGGCATTTTGAATATACGATGAAGCATTAGAACTGTTAGCACTATCATTTTTCGGAGAAGTAGATGCTGTTGATGACCTTGCCTGATCATGACGATGTAGCAAAGTATGATGAGCCTTTTCACAATGGTAGCAATTAGAAGCAGAATGAGTAGGCGCTAGGCAATTGAAGCAATGTTTGTTCTGGGAAACTAATTTTCTTCTGTCGTCGACTGACATTTCTTTAAAGGATTTACAGAGGTATAGGGCATGGGGATCTTAACAAATTATGCACTTTAAAGGTTCGTTTAAACTCTTGCGAGGTTCGCTTTGAGTGTTTAAAACAATAGAGCTAGCAACACGACGTTCACTAGACCTAGTTGGGTAACCAGTAGTGTTTGATTTAAATTTAGATGAGCTGGACCCGGGTTTTTGGGTATTAGACGCTAAGCGTTCGCTTTTAGGTTTGATAGACATTAATTCAAATTTAGAACTAGGAGATGAGGGTTCACTTTGATTAGCTAAAGCGGTTAAGAGCTGGCATCTGGCATTTATGAAAGTGACTAAATGCTCGTAAGAGTAGTCGTCTTCTTTAGAAAGTTCAATTTCCCAAGCTTTGAGGGTAGCAGCATCAACTTTAGAAACCACTAAATGTATTAGGAAAGTATCCCAATGTTCAGTAGGTTGATCTAATTGGGACAAAGCCTTAACGTGAAGTTGGGTAGTGTCAACTAGAGTACGCAAACTAGCGACGTCATTGTGCTGTGACGCAGGTAGGTTAAATAGAGCCTTCATATGGCGTTGAATACGTAACCGTAAATTTCCATATCTTTCTTTTAATAAGTTAAAGGCAATGGGGTAATTTTCGGCACGTAGAGGAAGTGCTTCGACTAAATGCAGAGCTTGACCTCGGAGGGTAGATCTCAAGTAATGAAACTTGTAAATGACTTGAATGTCTTCATTGTCATGAACAAGGGAGCAAAATAATTCATAGAAAGAATCCCAAGTAGATTCATCTCCAGAGAAATGGGGTAAATCAATTTTAGGTAAAATTGGTTTGGGCTTGTGAGTACCCTCACGGAACGAAGTTTGTGGTTCGTGAAGGGAACCAAGAACAGAAGCGTCCTTTTTCTGCTCCTCTTCAAGTTGGCGTATTATTTTGAAAGCAGAACCTATGCCTGCGTAATATTGGTTTTCTACTTCAACTCGATCTTCGGTTTGATTGAGCATGCAAGTTTCTATTTCAGTTTGAATGTTGCAATAATTTTCATAAGAACGTTCAAAATCCCTTACACGATGTTTCAACAAGTCTAATTGAGCTTCTGAGGGATCTAACTCTTTTATGTACTTTCTGAATCGGGTAATTTGCCCTTGATAGGATGCTCGTTTAGAAGTAAGTTTTTCATCTTTATCCTTATCAGTAGGAGCCATGTTAAAGAAAATAGATGAAAATGTAACTCACGAAACTGTGGAACCTTGGAAATGCTGTCAAGCTGGCAGCAGCGAATAAGTTGAAAGAAAAGGACACACCAAAGGAGACAGGAGCGGCTTCTTTCCCCTTCACAGGCTTTGCACGATGTGGTTATAGCTGAAAGATTCAAAGCAGATATTAATAATTTGCAAAGTGTTGCCAAACAGAAAAATGACAAATGGACTCTCCCGGGTTTCCGGGACCAAAGTTTGGGTAGATTATTGGCTGTGGAATAACCTAACCACCAAGGGAAGATGATTAAGAAAAGGAGGTAGATTTTGGACTGGAGAAAAAGGATAGAAAAATAGGAGGAGAGTCCCACAAAAGTTATAAATTTAACCTTAAATGCACTTAGAGGCGGTTGCCACCGCAAATCCGCTCTCGGATACCTAAAGTGGGTAAGAGCTTGGTCCAAGCTGACGGGAAACACAGCTAGAACTTGGGCGGTTTGCAAGAGAGTGGCTTTAGTGTAATCCCTCTCAAGCATGTATCTGCCTACTATAGGGAAGAGTGAAGGTCTGGCAAGACTGAGAGCAACAAATTTATTGTATGCCTGTTCAAAGCAATTCGTTTTTGCAAAGTAATTCGAAGAATGCTAATGATTTAAATCAGGTTTGGTATTTCCAATTTTCAAAGTTATGGAGTTCCTGAAAAAGCGACCAAGTGCTTCCAAGAAGGAAAATAATAAAAGATTATACCTTGGGGAGTAATTTTGGTAAATGAACCAATGGTTGCATTTGGAAATGGCTAAGCTTTTACTCAGCGAGGAGCCGGCTAAAAGTTTAGACAAAGAGAAACACTTATCTTTTGGAAAACTGACCATAAGTTTTCGGAGAGTATCTCCACAAGCAGGTAGCTGGCGAAGCGAGCTTTACTTGCCTTACTGGCCAGTTAGAATTAGCTATTAAAGCTAAAAGAAACTTTAATGAGATTACCACTAAGAGTTCTTGCTCAAATGCAACGAGTGGTGAAAGCCTTATTGATGGATTTAATGGCATTGAGTAGGGAAAGCCAAGGAAGGCAGGATCTTGCCTATTCGTTGTACTAGAAAAATGAGAAAGCGAAAAGAAACGCTTAATTTATTTAACAATTCAAAAGAAGTTAATAACTTTAACAAATATATAATTTCAATTTGATTAACAAATTTTGGGTCACAGACCTCAGAAAACATTAAACGTTTGCTCCAGGCAATTTACAATTTATTAGGTTTCAAACTTTATATATGTTTTAAAATCTTTATAAGATTTTTAAAGAAGACAAATGAAGCAATTAAAGTTTAAACATTAAATTGAGTACAAAGAGTGTACTTTAAGAATTTCTTGAGAGAATGTTCTAGAGAGAGTGACAACTTCGAAAATAACAATACGAAAAACATGAAGAATAAGATAGAAGTTCCTACAACTCCTTATATTTGTGCAGAATTACTTTATAACAATTATACAAAAGAGAACAGGTCACTTACAGTGAAACCTGAAGAGAAAGTCAAAAGGAAGGTTCTAGACTTCCTATGTTTAAGTAGGAATCACGAGCCAAATGGGGCAGTTTCCATTTCGTGAGACCTAGAAATAACTCACTCAAGAGTTGAAAGTATTGTTTTCCCTGATTATAGGGAAGAAACAATGTAAGCTTAAACCGTGTATAAAACACGTAGTTATACAGAGATTAATTAAATGATAAACAAGCAAAATTGGAAGGGCACTTCGTGGAGTGACACCTTATAGAAAAGTTACAATTTTATTAATATGGTTTGTTAGTAGAAGGTTGAGGAAAGATAATTGGGATTTAGGATCAATGTTCATGGCCTTATTTAATGTAAACGGACGATCGCGACGCGGTAGAAAAGTGGGACAAGCACTAGTTATCACTATAGTCCTTTAAATAGATGAAAAGTTCACTGTAGAGACACGAAAGTTTATGGAAAAAAAGTTATTGCAATGAGGAAAATAACTGGTTGCACTATGTAGGCGAGAGTCTATTTCTTGAGAAAGTTGTAAATTACAATTAAATGCGCCATAGAACATTCCAACGGTGGACGAAAGTTCGCTATTGCAGTAATTTATAAGGAAGATTCCTCATTTTAAATAGTATTCTCACAAGTGAGTGAAAAATACATGACGGCAAGACTTGCAGAAAGAGTACAGGATCTGGAAGGTTCCAGAACGATCTTAATAGAAAAATGGGGCCAAAGTTAATCCAGCGGAGGAACTTGCTTTGTAATTTATAGACAGCGGGTATTGGATAATATCCCACGCGGTGAGAAGATTTCTCATTTAAATAGCTTAAGAAAAGCTCCTTTCTAGTAAGGTTGGCTTATACAACAAAAGCTCAACATGGCAAATCCCGCGAAGAATGATTTTTGCCCCAAAATAAGTAATCTCACGCTGTCTATAAAATCGTTAAAAGCATGTAGAAGTTAAAACCATGAAGATGAGGTTAAAACTTGAAGTAGGTACTTATCTTTGGTGTATGGCGAAGGTGAAGTTCTCCTTGATGGATACTTAAAGTGCCAACATGGCGTATAACTTAGAAAATGTCTCTTGGTTTGAGGAGACTGGCTCTGGTTGAGCCTTGACTGACCGAGTCAACTGCCGACTTAGAAGTGAGACCTGCTCAGCGAAGCACAGAGGGACCTAGGAAGGGAAACGAGTGGGGGTAGGAAACAAAAGGTATACATATCAGAATAGACAACTTATCAAAAATAAATGTTCTTCTTGATGAATGGTCTTCAAAGAGTTGATAGCAGGCGATACTAGCACAGCATGGTGAGTGAAAAAGGAGACGAAGTTCTCTTGCTCATGGAGATAATAGCTGGCGATGGTAACAAAATCTGGTGGCCAGATTGAGAAGGAAGTCCTCTTTCACCAGGAAGAGTTGAAGAGCTTCAGAGATTCGCTGCTAGATGACGCTAGGTGGGTCATGGAAGATATATATCTAGAACAGACTCACAAAAGATATAAGCGACATGATCACCAAAGAGAAAATAGAAGATCACTGTTGGTGTTTGACAAAGAGGAAGGAATGAACATGCAAAGAGCATTAAACTTTATATTCTCTCGTACCGTGTATTCCAAGAATACACCAACCCAACAGCGCCGGCTGACTTTCTGGAACAGATAGCGATGCAGACCTTCACCTAGGGGCTACGGGACTCGGACACTCAACAGGCGCTGCGACTCGCGCGCAATAAGACCCTGGCAGATGCGCTGAGCCACGCACTTGAGTTCGAGACGGCAAAACAGGCATCTAGAATGCACGCGCGGGTGCGTCAAGTGGACGTCGAAGAACCAGCAAAAACCAACGAGACCAAGCCCCTGGCCGACGAATTGATGAAGGCGCTAAGCCGTTTCTTCAAGAGTCACAGTACCACCAACAAAAACGTAGCCGAAGGACATCCGGAGAGGTGGCCCGGAAGAGGACTGCCAACCTGCTGGACCTGCCGTAAGAGAGGCCACCTGAGCAAGGACTGCGGTGATCGCCACCACCAAGGGTTTCCGTCGGGACAGTCAGTCGTAGAGAAACCGCGCGGCCCAGGAAAGCAAGTATCAGCCAGCCTTGGGGGGGAGGGGGGGGGGGGGCAAATTTGGCTTGTGACAGTCGTCAAGCCCCGGCAGTCCAAGTTCGTGTGACGCAGTTACGGAGGGATAATAGCAGCCTGATCTTCGACGGAGTCGTCAACGGAGAGAGCTGACCCATGCTAATCGACACGGGAGCATCGAGGACCATCGTCAGTCCCACCGTGATCCCGAAGTGGAGAGTGCAACCCACACAAAGGAACCTCCAGCTAATAACCGCGACCGGAGAGACCGCACCGGTACATGGCGAAGCATCACTGGAGTTCATCATTGGTCGACGGGCGATAAAGCATCCAGTGCTTGTGGCTGACGTATCAAATGAAGTGATCATCGGACTGGACTTCCTGGATCAGAACAACATCATCTTGGATCTGAGTACCAAAACTCAGCACTTCGGAGGTGAGGAAATTGCTTTGCAACCAGCACACGAGGCCGTCGTCGCACGACGAGTAAGGCTGAGAGAGGACGTCATCGTTCCTGCCAGGACGGAAGTCAGCGCTGCCGTAATTGTCGACGGAACAGCTGAGGGAGTGGCGGCTGTCATCGAGCCAAAATATGAGGACATCCAGACAAAAGGATTGCTAGTTGCCAAGACTCTCATCAACACGACGTCTCGGCCGTACGTCCGCCTGTCCAACCTGAACGACTACGATATTACGGTTCACCGGGACACCAACCAAGGAGTCTGCGAGCCCGTTACCTGGATTGCCCGCATCACAGACACGACGGACGGACGCCTGCAGACGGACAACCGAAGAAGACGCGCCCTGCCAGAAGAACTACAGAAGCTGTACCAAGGATCCCAGGACCATTTAGACGAGGAACAATCACGCCAACTTCGGGACCTGCTACACGAATTCCAGGATGTCTTCTCCGTGGGGAGCAAAGACTTCGGCAGGACAAGCTTGGTCCAGCACAGAATCGACGTTGGGGACAGCGCACCGATTAGGGCCCCATTCCGACGTGTCCCGCTCGCCAAGCAAGCCGAAGTCGACCGGATGGTAGAAGAGGCGAAGGAGCAAGGAGTGATCGAGCCATCACATAGTCCTTGGAGTTCTCCGGTCGTGCTAGTGAAGAAGAAGGACGGTTCCACCAGGTTCTGCGTGGATTACAGGCGGGTGAATGACGTCACGAAAAGGACAGCTACCCTCTAACATGGATCGACGACACCCTGGACACCATATCAGGGTCAAGATGGTTCTCCACCTTGGATTTGAAGAGTGGCTACTGGCAGGTGGAGGTCCACCCTAAGGACCGCGAGAAAACTGCGTTCTCTGTGGGCAGCGGGCTCTGGCAGTTCACCGTCATGCCATTCGGTCTGTGCAACGCCCCTGCGACATTCGAAAGGCTAATGGAGTCCATTCTTAGGGGAATACACTGGAAGACCTGCCTGGTCTACCTAGACGACGTCATCGTTCTGGGAAGAAGCTTCGAGGAGCACTACAGCAACCTGAAGGAGATCTTGATGAAGCTACGGGCTGCCCAGCTGAAGTTGAGCCCCAAGAAGTGTCAGCTCTTCCAGAAGCAGGTCCAGTACCTTGGGCATATCGTCTCCGAGGAAGGGGTGCGCACCGACCCAGAGAAGACCGCAGCTGTGAGGGAGTGGCCAGTTCCGAAAGACAAGTCCCAACTACGAAGCTTCCTGGGACTCTGCACTTATTACCGTCGCTTCGTGAGAGGATTCTCCGACATCGCCAAACCACTGCATCTACTGACTGAGAAGGACCAACTCCTCACGTGGACAGTAGAATGCCACAGTGCCTTCGAACAACTCAAGCAGGCTCTGTGCACCGCGCCTATTCTGGCCTACCCCATACTTGGAAAAAGGTTCATCGTCGATACCGATGCCAGCGACTTTGGTATAGGGGGAATCCTGTCGCAAATAGTGGACGGCGAGGAGAGAGTAGTGGCCTACTTCAGCAAAGCCTTGTCAAAGCCAGAGAGGAACTACTGCGTCACCAGAACGGAACTGCTCACCATCGTGAAGACCATCGAACACTTCCACAAGTACCCGTACGGGCAAGAATTTCTCATCAGGACCGACCATGCATCCCTACGGTGGCTCCTGAACTTCAAACAGCCCGAGGGTCAACTCGCGCGGTGGTTAGAGAGGCTTCAACAGTACAACTTTGAGATCCAGCACAGGAAAGGCCAACTGCATTCTAATGCCGACGCCCTGTCACGAAGACCGTGCCCCGAAGACTGCACCTTCTGTACTAGGAGGGAGGAGAACACCGGGATACAGTGCCAACGGACTACTGTGGAACTTCAAGGGAACTGGAGCCGCGAATCTTTCACGCGGGCACAAGCAGAAGATGATGACCTGGGACTGATAGCCGAATGGAAGAGGGCCTGTGTCCCCAGACCCGGGTAGAACATTGTGAGTGACTGCAGCCCAAAGTTTAAGTCCTACTGGGCGCAGTGGGACTCGCTGATCGTAAGGGATGGCCTCATCTGCCGTACCTGGGAGAGCACCTACGACATCTCGGGAACAAGTCGTCGTTCCAAAGGCTATGACGGAGGAAGTCCTGAAGGAAGTCCATGGAGGATCATCTGGTGGACACCCAGGAATAAAGAAGTCCCTGGAGAAGCTGAGAGAGCGGTTCTACTGGATCGGATGCCGAACTGACGTGGAGAACCACTGCGCTAGGTGTCACGATTGCGCAGCCAGCAAGGGCCCAGGACGAAGACGACGGGGTCCACTGAAGACCTACAACGTGGGCGGCCCGATGGAGAGAGTGGCCATCGATGTTGCTGGGCCATTCCCGTAAAGCGGGGCAGGGAACCGCTACATATTGGTCGTCAGCGACTACTTCACCAAATGGCCGGAGGCGTATGCGCTCCCTAACCAAGAAGCCGCGACGATCGCAGAGACCCTGGTGAAGGAATTCGTCAGCCAGTACGGAGTACCCCTGGAGCTGCACTCCGACCAAGGGAGGAACTTCGAGTCGCAGGTGTTCTAGAACCTATGCCAGCTGCTGGGCATCCGGAAGACAAGGACGACGCCGCTACACTCTCAGTGCGACGGGATGGTAGAGCGATTTAATCGCACCATCGAAAACCATCTCTGAATAGTCGTCAGCGAGCACCAGAGGGATTGGGACAAACATCTTCCACTATTTTTCCTGGCCTACCACGCCGCCGTGCATGAAGCCACCGGGTGCACACCAGCCCGGGCCATGTTTATTATATTTAAAATATTTTCATACTCACCTGTTGTGTTACAATATATTTCGCGCCTTTAAGACATTTTTCCAAGTGTTAATTAGGTCACCTTTCTGATACCGCGTGGTATCATGGACTGTCCAGCAGACTGGGAGGGAGCTCCGTCTACCTGTCGATCTTGCTTTCGGCCAACCTGGGAATGACCCGGTCCCGGTAAGCCAGTATTGTCGACCAACTGGAGGACGTGCAACCGTTCGCGAGGAGGAAACTGCAGAACGAGACCGACCGAATGAAGACCCGATACGACCAACAGACGGATGCCGGCGGATTCCACGAGGACGACCTGGTCTGGCTCTTCAACCCATTACGGAAGAAAGGCCTGTCACCCAAACTGCAGAAGTCCTGGGAGGGCCCGTACCGAGTCGTGAAACGGATCAACGATGTCGTCTACAGGATCCAGCGGAGCCCGAGGGCGAAGATGAAGATCGTGCATCGAGATCGCCTGGCAGCCTACGGAGGGACACAGACGGACCAATGATTGATCGGGACGATCAGCCTTTTAGGAAGGGGGTGGTGTTACGGCTGTGATTTAGTTTCATCGCTCGCCGCATGAGTCACAACTGCCCCCGGGCTGGGCTGTGCTCTGCCTCAGTATATTGCGTGCGCCTTATGCAACAGGACTACTAGGATAAAGGGATGGTCCAGAATATTCGTGACTCAGCCAGCGATGGAAACCTTGAGAAGCCGTGCACCCTGGATGGGTCTAGAAGCATGTATTGAGTCACCGGCCTGCTATATAAGAGCGACCTGTCAAGCAGTGCGGGTGTGTTTTTACGAGCTAGTGCGAGCGTTTATCCTGAGCGACAGAAGTGTGGTGACTTGCGAAACCCCTAGTGAAGCCGATTCTCTTGACAGCGAGGGAGTGAGAAGCATACAGGGGACTGCCTGTGTTATGAGTGAGTGTGATTTCACTGAGCGACAGAGGTATTGTGGGGAAGTGCCGTGCGAGTTACGAAATCCAGTGACATTGTTTCCCAGCTCGTGAACAGCGAAGCAGCGTGTAGTAGGTTATCGTAAGTAACTGTAGTTTGTGTACATAAGGAAGCGGTGCAGGTATTCCACGGGTCTCATTAGTGGAGAATTAGCTGCATGCCTAAGTGAAAGGGGCAAGAGCGATGAAGGGAGAGACTTGAGGAAACTGGAGTAAGGTTCTAATTGCTTGTATTTGCTGATTGAGTGGTGTATCTTTCTGGCCGCAATAAAGTTAATTATTTCTTTAAAGGAACAATCTGTGTTGTGCTTCAACCCACCGTAATCCAGTTAACAAAAGTGCCACTAGGGGGTGGCACGTAACAATATGATTTTCATATTCTAGGAGTCATTACCAATTTAAATTTTGTCCATTATCACTACTGCACTACAAATATGTGCTAAATTACGTAAATACGAGTCTTGAGTCTGTATTTCTTGCTCATTCAAAGACAGCATTTTTTATTGCTTGTCGTTGCGCATGGGTTTTTTCAACTATTAAGCTGCGGTCTCCTCCAGGAGCGGTAGCGCTTTCTAGCGGCCGTAATGTGACGGCGAATTACATCACAAAAACGTTCCGCATAGAGACAAAGGTGAGTGGTTTTCTAGGAGGCGTTTATTTATTTATCGTATGGCTTTTAGTGCCGGGAGTGTCCGAGGACATGTTCGGCTCGGCAGAGGCTGTAGCTGCTTCAAGCGGACATCCATGGGGTGAGCTACGAGTTCCGTTAAATTTCAAGTAGTTCCAACTTTGCAACCAGATGTATCTGACATCAAGTGTTGAACGTTTGAACTTCGATTAGAGCGTTTCAATGAAATCTAACCTATAAATTTTAGCTTCTCACAAGTTAAGTTAGTGAAAGGATATTTTACATGTCATAAATCTATGACATGGGACCGCCGGCTTTACTTCCCCTCCAAAGGAAGGCATACTGAAGGTTTTAACGCTCTTAACAAATCCGACGACTTCGGCCGGGTTTTAACCCGAAATCTTGGGCACAGCAGTTCAGCATGCTACCAACTACGCCACCGAAGCCGTTTAGGAAGCGCTGACTACCACCGTCAAATGAAGTCGCGGTGGCGTCATTTATATGACGGTCGTGATTGCGGTAGCACACAGTTCGTCAACGTTTTTGTATGGTGTATGGTGTCTACTGAAGGTAGTGAATTATATACAATGACTGATAAGATGATCTATTGGACTATGGAAGAAGAGGAAACATTAATAGATTTCGTAAAGAATCATGAGGCATTGTATAATATGAAGAGTAACCTTAAAAATTCACAGAGTTTCTGTTCAGGAGATATTGGTAATTTGTTTCTGTTCATGGGCGTCCGCAGAGGGGGGGGGGGGGCAAGGAGGGGCCGTGTCCCCCCTCTGGAATCCCGAGAATATTTCGATTGTTCATTGCCACACCAGTTAATTTAATAAATTGAAGTTACCAGTACTGATAGTTATCTGATTTAGATGTAGCGACAATTCCACAGTTTTATTTCACTTAGTAATTTGGGATTATTTGAAAATACATCGGTTGGTATTTTAGTTTTGGCACCTTAGTTATAACTGGATTAATAACTCACTTAGATGGTTCCAAGTTTCACAGGCCCTCGATGTAGTCCCCACCGTTGCGTACAACGTGTTCCCAGCGATGCGGAAGTCGTTGGATCCGGTTGGCACTGCCCAATCTATTGATGGTACGAAGAGAGCGCTCGGCAGCCTGCTTAACGTCATCAATGGTACGGAAGCGTTCCCCGCGCATTGTCATCTTCATCTTCGGGATGAGATCATAGTCGCAGGGACTGATGTCGGGAGAATATAGGCGGTGATAGAGGACCTCCCAGCCCCAGCGATCCAACAATGCCGACACAACGCCTGCTGTGTGTGCCCTAGCATTGTCATGCAGAATGATGGGCGGTGTAACCATGTGGTGGCGCCGTTTCCTTCTCAGAGCTCCTTGGAGATGGTCTTGCAGAAACGAACAATAGTACGCCGCATTAACGGTTTGCCCTCGGGGAACAGTATGCTGAATGATCACACCATCCCAATCATAGGTAAGAATCAACATTACCTTCACATTGGTGGGGGTTGGTCGAACTGTTTGTTTCCGTGGTGATCCGTGGTGTCGCCACTCGTTCGATTTGCAGTTTAACTGTGTATGTCCAGTTATTTACAAAATCGGCGAACTGGGTTAATGAGCATAATGATTTTTGTCGATACATGGTGATACAACTACTTTTTACCTGTTTTTAGGAAAGGAACATTATGACGATGATTCAAGAAGAAAAGCGAACTTCTATGAACAAAGTTCTGAACTAAAATAACTATTCCTCCCATTCATGCCATAAAGATAATATACCAAACGGTTTCAGAGCAGTCAAATAATGAATATCACGAAGCAATTACGAAATGAAACGAAAATTGCGGGGGAGGGGAACGTCTCATCACCACCTAGTGACAGGTAGGTAATGAAAAAAATATATATTACTTGGCACCCCGAAGTCTTCGTATGACTCTTCTCCTTCCAAAAGTATTGGTTGGTTGGTTCCTTAGTTTAGGGGCTGCGACAACGCGGTCATGTAGCCCCGTGTACTTTGGGTGTGTGTAGAATCTGTCTGATAACTGGTGTTTATTGTGATGACTCTATTAGTGTGTGTATCTGGTTTTTTTTTATTCTAGTAAGGACTACAACTTTAAATTTTGCAAATAGTTCCTACTTTTGCCGCCTAACGCTACCGTCAACGACTACTAGGCCTAGTTCAGAACTGGCTACTAGACGCCACCGCAGTCGGCTCTTGGCAACGAACGTAGCAACCTAAGAGCGTTGTTTACATGCTTAACCTATACAATTAATTTCACACTGGTGTAATTAGTGGAAAGTTCTTTAACATGCCATAAATCTATGACATGGGACCGCCGGCTTTACTTCCCCTCCGAAGGAAGGCATACTGAGGGACTTTTAACGCTCTTAAAAAATCCGACGGCTTCGGCCGGGTTTGAACCCGCTATCTTGGGCATAGAAGCTCAGCATGCTACCAACTACGCCACCGAAGCCGCTCCAAAAGTATTGCAAGCGCCATGTCAAGATCATACATTTCTTATTTAACTTTATGACAACATGCCGTCACGAGACACACCGATAATTAGCTCTAACTTTACACCATTGTTCACCGTCAACACGGTCCCCAGTTTCTATACGTCATTCGCCGTCACATTACGGCCACTAGAAAGCGGTACCGCTACTGGAGCAAACCGCAGCTTCTTTTGTCTGAACCACCACTTCTCCCGTTCCAATACCTAAATTCTAAATCCAATAAGGTAAACAAACTTCAAAGCCAGAATCGTGTTCGGAAAAATTATTTATTATTGCAACCAATGGCCATAGCAGTGTATATTTATTGAACGCCCGTAGGCTCCACTTCAAGTTTAATTTCAAGCAGTTCCAACTTTGGCTACCAGAGATGCCACTGTCACTGACACCTAGCAGCGAAAGTTGGAACTTGATAGAGCGTTTCTAACCAAGTAACCCACAAATTTAGCTACACACTACCAATTGTTGTGGTAGGTTCTTTTACATGCCATACATCTATGACATGGGCCGGTGGCTTTAATTCCCCTCCGAAGGAAGGCATACTGATGGATTTTAACGCTATTAAAAATCCAACGACTTCAGCTGGGTTTGAACCCGCAATCTTGGTAATAGCAGTTCAACATTCTACTGACAACACTAACACGGCAGCAAAAAATATTCTTTAGCAATGCCTAAAAACTGAACAAGAAGCATACTTCACTGAAAGCACTTTGGTTGGTTGGTTGGTTGGTTGGTTCCATAGTTCAGGGGCTGCGACAACGCGGTCATGTAGCCACGTGTACTTTGGGTGTGTGTAGAATCTGTCTGATAATCGGTGTTAATTGTTATCTCTGTATTAATGTGTGTTATCTGTTTTTAATTCAAGTAGGCCTGAGGACTGCAGACATTGAATTTCAAGTAGTTCCTACTTTTGCCGCCAAACGCCACCGTCAACGACTACTAGTTCAGAACTTGGTTACCAGACGCCACCGCAGTCGGCTCCTGGCGACGAACGTAGGAACCTTAAGAGCGTTGTTTAACCTATAAGTTAATTTAGCTTCTCACAGCTGAAATTAGTGGAAGGTTCTTTAACATGCCATAAATCTATGACATGGGACCGCCGGCTTTACTTCCCCTCCGAAGGAAGGCATACTGAGGGATTTTTAACGCTCTTAAAAAATCCGACGACTTCAGCCGGGTTTGAACCCGTGATCTTGGGCATAGAAGCTCAGCATGCTACCAACTACGCCACCGAAGCCGCCTGAAAGCACTTAGCAAGTTGAATTTTGCTCAGTATTAGCCACACTCAATCCGTTACGTCATCTATCTTTTGTAGCGGTGGTGATTCATTTTTCAAGGAGCGTTAATATCTAGGTGATCTGCTTCTAACGATAAGGATGAAAATGAATACAGCTAATTTACAGACTAGAAGAAAAATGGAAATGAGAAATGAGAGGGAAAGCAAATGCCCTTAACCGTCGAGTAATGAAAATTGTGGGAATTATAATGAAGTGGAGCCATGAAAAGTTCATAGAAAAGGAAAAGTGGAGTGGTTTCGCATTGAATTCCATGGAAAAAATAAAATAAATGGACCGTGGCGGTTGGAAGAGAACAAAATGTTGACCAAGGGAGGTCGACAAGAAATACGGAGGACAGAAGCCAGTAAGTGGAAACAATGCCAGACTCAGATTGGGTCTCATGGTCGCCGACCCACGTACCACCTGTTGTGAGCCTCAGGGGCGTTTGTCTTCAGTGAACATTAGTCTTGAAAAGCCTTGTTCGCATAAATATGTCGTCGAAAAGGGCATGGTAAACCTAATTGCCCTTTCGGCGAGCTTAGAGTAGCCGCATCGTGTTTTTTTCAATATTCACCTACGATGCTTGCAAACAATTTCTCCTTACATATTACAGGCCATCTCATATTATCGGAATTATTGAGATCAAAACAGGATTACGTCATGGACGTGATGGACTCTCACCACTACTATTTCATAATGTTGTAGAAACAGTGACGTGCATTCAATTCCTTTTACCCCAGCAGTACAGGGGAAAGTATTTTATATCTAATGTTTACAAGTTATTTTTTGTGGTAACTATCCAAACACACTCAAAATCGCGCATACCGAAGATCTTAATTCATCGCTGCGAACTGTTAGGAGTCAGCTAAATATACAGTATAGCACGCTGATTTTTAAACCATTGTAAAAAATATAAAGTAACGATTATTTCTAATTCAATATCCAAACGTTGTAGTCATTTCGGACAGTTAAAAAACAAAATAATATTTTAAGAAAGCAATAGGCTATGGTCTTCTTATGGTATCAGTGCCTGCTCTGTGTTCATCGTTACTCAACAAGGGGCGTGGTGGCGCAGCGGTCAAGCTGTTGGCCTCTCACCAAGGTGGACCGGGTTCGATTCCCGGTCAATGCATGTGAGATTTTCGAATTGAAATGCCAAGTTCTGTGGTTCGGATTCCACGTAAAAAGGAGGTCCCGTGGCTCATTATCGCATGATTAACGGTCACGTAAAACTAAAATCTTCCTTCGTTACTCAACATAACTCACATCAACACTCCTCCAGCATTGAAAAATAAAATATGTCCAAATTTACACGACGAGGCTTATCTGGAATACCCTTTGCAAAACTATGGAAATGTATACCAGAATATTTAGTCATGGTACTGGTTTTTTGATTTACCGATTGACCGGTTCAATGGAACATCAATAAATTATTTTTCCTTTACTCAAATGAACCTACGTATTGGGACCGTATTATGTGTTGATCACCTAGCCATATCAACTGATGGTAAGGATCGCAGAGGTCAATGATCCCCAGCTAGATCGAATAAAGAATCCTCGCTGACGGTGGACAAGTCAGGTCAGTCCAAAATACGCATGTGCACTACTAACAAGTTACGAAGAATCACAACAAAAGAAAGGTAGAGTGAAATTCTTGGAATCTCGGCGAGTGTGACGGGTGATGGTAAAAGGTGGGCACGATAACTAATAATAGTACACATGCAACTACATTACTGAAAAAAATTGTCAAGGTTTCTATAAAATGGCACAGGAAAAAAGAAACAGTCTTCCCTTCTAGCTGCTCTTATCCACTTATTGCCTTCATTTTCAGGAAATCGAGGGGCGATATCTTAAGTTATTTCAAAACACTTGTGCTCACAGAAGAAATGCATTCGATTAACGGCTATGCATAACTTCAAATTGTGTTACAATATACTGCATTTACGAATTGCAATAAACCTAGGCCGGAATGCGCGGCAGTATTAAAAGTGCCGGGACGTCTTCAATAGACCGGGCAGCGCTTAGTTCGAATGGCTTTTAGTCCACGCGTGGCGAAGACAGTTCCACAGTCTTTAATAGTTGTAGATCTTCCTGTATTCAATAACATACATTCTTATCTAGATTTGGCAACGTCAAACAAATAAACATTGCACTGACCTCAGACAGAACAAAATGGGGGGGGGAAACCAGTTTCGTCCAGTTAACACCCGGGTTCAGTCGACCAAAACTGGTGCTAGAGTGAACACGAAACTGCTCGAAGTTCCAGCCAGGAAGACAACCGGATAAGTATTAGCCTGTATTATTACAGTATAACCATAGTTGATTTTTACAATCATATAATCACCCCAAACAGACAAACTCCGGATTTCTATCACCATTTTAGCATTTCACCTGACATTAGATATACTACATTTAGCATACACCGACAGTTGCATTACCAATAGTGCAACGAAATAATTGTACATATAGTAAATATTTTGCACCTGTATTCTCAAACATAGATGTTGTAGTGTAATAGATCTGATGATGATCGCTTGACAATCGAAACTGGTCATCCTAGTGTATTTATTAATCTCAAGTAATTTATTTCAGGATTAGGGCATAACCAAGCTCTTTTTGGGTACATTCGTGTTGACCGACTGAAAAGCACCAAACCTTTGTTAGGTCAGAAACCATCCGTAGAGTGTACTCTATAACTCACCAAAGTTTCATAGCAATCGGATGAATGGCATATGAACGCATACGGAATTAGGTTGAAACGATTCGCGTGTCATTTGTTGAAGCTAGTCGTCAACTACTTGTAAAATGGATTTACTTAGATCAGAAACCTTCCATATAGTGTACTCTATAACTCACCAAAGATTCATCACAATCGTATGAATGGTATATGAACGCACGAAGGACGATTTTTTTATATAGAGTGATTACTGGTAAAATCCAACGCGATCAAATTTAGACTGATATTTATCAAACGATTCTTTATCGCTCTGAGGAAACCTCCTGTCGAGCTGTCTAGACATAGCAATTCTCCATTCTTATCTTGGCTCTGATTCTTTTGAGAAACTGCGAAATATTATATTACCCTCGCTTTACGATGAGTTCAGCATTGCTCCTTCGTCAGACTTAATTCATCTCCGTAAACCGCAAGAGTTCTGTTAGACTCGGCTTAATTCGTCTCCGTAATATGCAAGATTTCCATTTGATATACTATGAGCAAGCTCCTGAACATCTGACTTCTGGTGGCCAACTCTTCAAACGAACGTAGTCATCCTTATGCATGCTAAAAAGGGCTCCATTCCCTGTCTTGCCGACATCGCATAGGCAACATCTGTGGTGTACCTTATAAGATCTTTGTATGAGGATCTCGAGTTTTTTGTTCGGTTAAATATCAACAAATTATGTATATTTATAATTAACTTCAGCAAGATAACTGTTTAAACAACGGTGCCGTATAAAGTATTCCGTTCTGATTGTCTTTACAACCGTATCTGCCTGAGCAATATACATTATTATGCATATGGTAATCACTATCATATTTTTTGTTTGTGGCAACATCATCTTAGTGGAGACAGTTGTATATAAAACTTTGATAGACCAAGACCGAGATATCATGGATAAATCTATGAGTTACGTTATATGGTTCACCATCTTCACTGCTTTATTCATGTGCATAACCGCAGTAATCGGCTATATAGGAACTACCATGGAGAGTAATGTATTATTATTATATTACCTCTGCTCGTTGGTAATCAACGGCATTTTGTATTATCTTTGCGCCTTGTTTTGCATATTACCTATATTTCACCGAAAAACATCAGATTTTGAAATAACGATGAGAATCGTGTTCCTTAGGTTTAGAGTTACCTATCCTCTATTGTTAACGGGTGTAACTATAGCTACAATTGTAATGATCCTCCTAAATAAATCAACAAGAGGATGAATCAAGCGAAGAATGCAGAAGCAATATTCTCAACAAGATAAAATTCACTGTATATACATCGACTCACCAATAGTGAAATTATATTTGTAGAAATAGCATTGTAGAACACATCATCCACTGAGTTACATACGCAGCCTGTATTATTACAGTATAACCATAGTTACGCTTAATTTCTAACTTTGGACATTTAAAGGGAACCGGACTGATTACTAACTTAGCCCTACTTTTCAATTTGATATTAAATGAAAGTTGATTTATGAGATCAACACGGGCCTTGTATGACAGTGTTTGTATGTATTGTAACCGTTCTTTCCTAACTTCACTCTCTCTCACACTGTCGTATGGTACTCTCTGGATCATGTAAATTAGCATATCCCAGGAGTTTTCTGGAAGTTTCAAGGATCAATATAGCCTAATGGGGAACATACTCACGGGTATATATAACACTGTTTAATGCTAAGTAAAATAATACATGAACTTAATTCATGTTAAACATTGAACTTGCGCCGAGCAAGCCTTACAAAATGAATAATCCTCAATATCAATTGACCCTCTAATAATCTTCCTATCCCTTGAATATAAATATAAAATCTTTATATGTGGGTCTGTAAAAGCAACAAATCCTGCTGAACACTCTCTAAACATAACATCAATCTCTGAACAAAAACTACACTTGGAATTTAATTAAATTCGAATATTGAAAATATTGCACACAATGATCATATATTTATGGTTGTCATATTATCCAGTATGTTAATTAGATGAGTAAAGGATATCGTTTAGTAATAGCAGTGAGAGAGAAATCGATTTATATAGCAAGACATAGCAATACAATGCGATTAAACCCAATAAAAATCATTAGAAACGTAAATAAACACTAACTAATCTGAACTACGCACAATGAAGTTGAACCCTGGATTTGTATGGTTACGTCTCAAAACTCACGAGCTAAAATTAGTAACAAACAGTCTCAAAACTCGCGACTCCGGAGAGCATACTGCTCTTCAACCCATGTTTGTCCACCCAGTTTTAGAATGGGATTTCTTTTGTATTGTTTTAACAGTTATTATCAACCTACCTCACACCAAATTCTCCTAGTATAACACTGATTGTTACACAGTCATTCTGCTTGGTATCATCAAGCAGGACTTGAAAACTTCATTTGAATCATGGAGGTCGTAATTTTGTGTTTATTTATCATAAATCTTATAGGAAGTATGGAAGGCCTAGTGAAAAAGGGCAAACCACACATATATATTCCTTGCTTCACAGGCATAATTTACATCTGCATTTGTTTTTACATTATTTACATGTTTTACAAAGATATTTGCAGTATTTACATATTTAGAGTATTAACATAGTACATTTTTCCTGTTCACTCACTCTCTCACGCACGCACTTTCATAACCTCAACCACTCCATACATCCATTCATTCCATTCAGATACTCATTCATTCAGTGAGACAATCACTCATACTTACGTTTATTTATACAATGTACCTTTTTATGTACGGCCTAAATTTCCGAAGAGGCAAGATCTTGTCATCCCCTGACAGCGCGTTCCATAACCGCGCAGAGCGGCCGTAGAAACCTGTCAGGTAAGCTTTGCTACGAGCGAAGGACGGAACATGAGTTACACCTCGTCCTCTCCGAACTGAGCGATATGCCAACGACTGTCGGCAAAAGGGGTCGATATTAATGGAACCTGTGAGGGATTTTTTGAGATCAGTTTGTTTGGATGTTGCCTCTAGAGCTGGAAATTGTGACAAAGGGGAAGACAATTGAAAGACTCCAAGTAAGCTCGTGGAATGCTCTTATCTGTCAACCCTATCAAGTGACCTAGGTGTCTATTGTGTTGGCCTTATACAGAAACAAATAACTAGCGTCTTATTCGACGGTAATAATAATAATAATAATGCATCAGAATGCCTGGCGATGAATAAAATAGGCCTGGTAGAACAACTCGAAGCCAAAGAGAGGAAGATTCTGACAAAGATCTCGGGCCCGGTCAAGGAACGAGGAGAGTATAGAAGACGACACAACGATGAATTTTATCTACATGTGAGTAGGGGAGCAGTGGTGCTTCTAAGGAGTGTCATGGCCACCGCGTGAGTCCAAGCCAATATCTCGTGAACCCAAGGTCGAATGTTGACAAATGAGGTGTCGTTGGACTTGAACTGACGCCCTCTTTCCTATGGACCACTCGTTATATATTTTTTTTTTGAAAATTTTGTTTTCGAAAGTTGGTGATAGTTTGAAAACCAAAGATGATAGAATGTTGTGCAATAGCTTAAATGAACGGTCTCTATGTCCTTTATGTTTTATAATAAAACTTTTTAATTTTTTATGTTTTTTGAAAAAAGTTCAATTTTGAAATTTTTATATTTTGGAAACTAAAGAGTTTACAAAAAATTTTGTTTGACGTAAATGAATGGCCCTGACCCCAACTACCCCCAAAATAAATTTCAAGTCTCTAGGACTAAAACTGTGCAGTAGTGTGAATTGGACAGTTCTACCCATAATCGCGTGTGTGCTTGAATACGTATGGCTATGTTGGAAAACGTTGGTATTGGGGGAGGACTAGGGTCGAGTGAGGGGTCGTTTAGATGGTATTTTTTCCGCTCTATTTGATGGTGAGGTTATTTTTTACAATGGGTGGAATTTGAAAATGCAATTGGAGGTAAACGTGCGTTTTTGACATTTTGGTGATATTTAATGAGCTTGTAAGGCTAGAACGATGTGTTGTTTAGGAACGGGGTGACGTCCTCTTTGCTAAGAATGTGTGTTGATTTTTTTTTTTAAATTCTTGTTTTTTTGGATTGGCGCTATTTTGAAAACGGTGAATTTCGGGAAAAAAAATGTTCGACAGGTGGGTATGCCCTCTAGGCGGGCAGCAAGTTTCAAGGGTTTTGAAGGGAAAAAAATGATAGCCTACTTTCTAGCGAACATTGGTGATCATTGGCGAACGGATGGTCGGATATTAACAAATGAGGTGTCGTTGGACTCGAGCTGACGTCCTCTTTCCTATAGACCACTCGTTATATTTTTGAAAAAAAATTGAAAAATTTTGTTTTTAAAAGTAGGCGATAGTCTGAAAACCAAACATGATAGAATGTTGTGCCATAGTTCAGTCCAATGGTCTCTATGACCTTTATTTTTTATAATAAAACTTTTTTATATTTTGAGATTTTTTGAAAACCCTTAAATTTTGAATTTTTACTATTTTGGAAACTAACACGTTGACAAAAAATTTTGTTTGACATAAATGAAAGGTCCGTATCCCCTCTACCATGAAAATAACTGGCAAGTCTCTAGGAAAAAAACTATGCAATTTTGTTTTTAATAAAAGCGTGTTTGTAGACAGAGAGCCGGTAGCGCTTGACGTGTTACAACGAGGCTATGATTGGCCATGGTGGATACTGTAAATGGCTATTTCGACGGGAGCGATGTATGGCAAAACGAGGGGTTGCTTTTTGATATTTTTTCATATGACGAATGAATGAAGGCGAATATTTTGAAATGTGACAAGCATGCTAAGATTTTTACCCCTGAAGGTGATCTTTAACGTTTTAGTTAACGGTGATGAGCGAGATCGCTCTCTGACACAACAGACGGTTGTAGGATATGACAAAGATATTCTTAGACGTTGGCGATCTCGGTGACCGTGCCCGGAAGAAATTAATTGCTATTTTGGTGGGATGGCGGGGGCAGCTTATGACGGTTGGTTTTGTGACATTTCCTATGACGAATAGAGGCGAATATTTGAAAATGTGTTAAGTGTGCTAGGATTTTTTTTACCCTGAAGGGGATCTTTAACATGCTAGTAAACGGTGATAAGCGAGACTGCTGTCTGGCACAGTAAATGGTTTTAGAATATGGAAACCTATAACATTTGCTCGACCAAGTCATGTGCATGTACGCAAAGAGCCAACACGGTAAGGTCATTGACCTGAAATGTTATAAACTAAATATTGAACTGGGTAAAGTCATGTGTTTTAGGATGAAAGTATGTGGTTAACATGATCATGTATTGAGGATGGCCGCTTCCTAGTAATTATTTTTACAGTAAAATGTTTAATAATAATAATAATAATAATAATAATAATAATAATAATAATAATAATAAGACACACACGTTTTGAATGCTAACGTTTTTCAACAGAGCTGTACTCTTCGTGTGCTAGTGCTTCAGTCTTGCAAACTCCCAATTTTTCAAAAGCACATGCCAATTCAACACTGTCTATGGCATATGGACCACATATATCGACACTACCGTTGTTGGCTGGTAATACATTATTATTATTATTATTTATTTATTTGTGATTCAGCAACGTAAGTAGCGGCCAATGGTCTTGTGGTTCGGTAAAATGGATACACGGGTATGTTACCCACTTGTTTTCCAAGCATGTAAGGACAACAAGGAGACCATCGCAGATGGTCTCTAAAGGGATCATCCCCTTCTTCCCAGTGTGAAAGTTCAGTACGACAAAACACAGAGCGCACCACATCTTCTCGGTTCAAGTAAAAAAAACGGTTTTTGCAAGTTCATGTGTCGACAAAAAGCCTACAGGCGAGGATTCAAATGTTACCCAACGATCATGTTCTGATTTTAAATTTAACCCACGTGGTAAACCAACTTGCTCACTTGTTGTATTTGGTACTAACGCCATGTGTTATAATATAACTTTTTCTTATTGTAAGTTATTAACGTTTTTTCAGCGTTTTGACCTTGAATGGTTTTCTGTCTCTCTCTCGCACGTGTTGCCACGCCTCTTCACATTCCTCAATCTGAATAAGATTCGTGTACCTTATACTAGTATCATGTTTTTAATTAGGAACCAAAATGGCTACCTCTTATACATCGGTAGTCCTACTGTCTCAGAACCAAAATGGCGGTCTCTGCTTAAACAGCACACCTGCTAGCCACCACGAGGCAAGTAAGCTGATATCACATTTCCTGCTGACGTAGACATTCCTGCCTCGTCAGCACCAGCAACAGCTCTCACGAGTCCTCTGGCTAGGTACAATATTCAGTCACCAGTGAGCTGGACTGTGTGCGTGTTAGCATTCAAAACGTGTGTGTCTTATTATTATTATTATTATTATTATTATTATTATTAAACATTTTACTGTAATAATAATTACTAGCAAGCGGCCATCCTCAATACATGATCATGTTAACCACATACTTTCATCCTAAAACACATGACTTTACCCAGTTCAATATTTAGTTTATAACATTTCAGGTCAATGACCTTACCGTGTTGGCTCTTTGCGTACATGCACATGACTTGGTCGAGCAAATGTTATAGGTTTCCATATTCTAAAACCATTTACTGTGCCAGACAGCAGTCTCGCTTATCACCGTTTACTAGCATGTTAAAGATCCCCTTCAGAGTAAAAAAATCCTAGCACACTTAACACATTTTCAAATATTCGCCTCTATCCGTCATAGGAAATGTCACAAAACCAACCGTCATAAGCTGTCCCCGCCATCTCACCAAAATAGCAATTAATTTCTTCCGGGCACGGTCACCGAGATCGCCAACGTCTAAGAATATCTTTGTCATATCCTACAACCGTCTGTTGTGTCAGAGAGCGATCTCGCTCATCACCGTTAACTAAAACGTTAAAGATCCCCTTCAGGGGTATAAATCTTAGCATGCTTGTCACATTTCAAAATATTCGCCTTCATTCATTCGTCATAGGAAAAAATATCAAAAAGCAACCCCTCGTTTTGCCATACATCGCTCCCGTCGAAATAGCCATTTCCAGTATCCACCATGGCCAATCATAGCCTCGTTGTAACATACGTAAAGCGCTACCGGCTCTCTGTCTACAAAAACGCTTTTATTTAAAAAAATGCATAGTTTTTTTCCTAGAGACTTGCCAGTTATTTTCATGGTAGAGGGGGTAGGGACTTTTCATTTATGTAAAACAAATTTTTTTGTCAACGTGTTACTTTCCGAAATAGTAAAAATTCAAAATTTAAGGGTTTTCAAAAAATTTCAAAATATAAAAAAGTTTTATTATAACAAAATAAAGGTCATAGAGACCATTGGTTTGAACTATGGCACAACATTCTATCATGTTTGGTTTTCAAACTATCGCCTACTTTTAAAAACAAAATTTTTCAATTTTTTTTTTTTTCAAAAATATAACGAGTGGTCTATAGGAAAGAGGACGTCAGCTTGAGTCCAACGACACCTCATTTGTTGAAATCCGACCATCCGTTCGCCAATGATCACCAATGTTCGCTAGAAAGTAGGCTATCATTTTTTTCCTTCTACACCCTTGAAACTTGCTGCCCGCCTAGAGGGCATACCCACCTGTCAAACAATTTTTTTTTCCAAATTTCACTGTTTTCAAAATAGCTCCAATCCAAAAAAACAAGAATTTAAAAAAATCAACACACATTCTTAGCAAAGAGGACGTCACCCCGTTCCTAAACAACACATCGTTCTAGCCTTACAAGCACATTAAATATCACCAAAATGTCAAAAACGCACGTTTACCTCAAATTGCGTTTCCAAATTCCACCCATTGTAAAAAAAAATAACCTCACCCTCAAATGGAGCGGAAAAAATACCATCTAAACGACCCCTCACTCGTCCCTAGTCCTCCCCTACCACCAACGTTTTCCAACATAGCCATACGTATTCAAGCACACACGCGGTTATGGGTAGAACTGTCCAATTCACACTACTGCGCAGTTTTAGTCCTAGAGACTTGAAATTTATTTTGGGAGTAGAGGGGGTCAGGGCAATTCATTTACGTCAAACAAATTTTTTGCAAGCTCTTTAGTTTCCAAAATATAAAAATTTCAAAATTGAACCTTTTTCAAAAAACATAAAAAATTTAAAAGTTTTATTATAAAACATAAAGGACATAGAGACCGTTCGTTTAAGCTATTGCACAACATTCTATCGTCTTTGGTTTTCAAACTATCACCTACTTTCGAAAACAAAAATGTTCAAAAAAATATCAAAAATATAACGAGTGGTCCATAGGAAAGAGGACGTCAGCTCGAGTCCAACGACACCTCATTTGTCAACATTCGACCTTGGGTTCACGAGATATTGGCTTGGACTCACGCGGCGGCCATGACACTCGTTAGAAGCACCACTGCTCCCCTACTCATGTGGATAAAATAACGGACACCATTCGCAAAGAGACTCTCCTTTTATGGCCATTGAACACGAATGAACTCCGGAAGATTGGCCAATCGAATCTGTGACTACGTTGTGGGAAAGAAACCCAAGGGATCTGGTTTACAGAGGTATAAAACTGGGGATATCACATGAGGACGTCTTGGAACGTGACTCTTTGAAGAAGAAACTTGGGGGGATACAGAGTTTTCAGCCAAAACCTATATTGAAAAGTGGCAAGAAGTGGACCGAAGAACGAAAGGAAGCTCACCGAAGAAGAATGCGCGAATACTGGGCCAATGTGAAAGAACGAGGGAAAAGGCAGTTGAAATAACGTGGTCCATAGACGACCGAAACGATTATAAAAAGTAATAATAATCATAATAATAGAGTTTTACGTCTCTTTTAACTACTGCGGCTTTTAGAGACGCTGGGGGGGGGGGCAGAATTTTGCCCCGAAGGGGATCTTTATCTTGCCAGTAAATCTACTGACACGGCACCCTCAAATGCCACCTGACTGCACCGGGATTCAATCCCGCTATCTTGGGGTCAGCTGGTGAGAACGTTACCGCCGAGTCACACAACCAGTCACAATAATTAGAGAAGCACCTTGTGACGTGATCATACACACATCAAAAAAAGTTTTGCATCACCTCGGTTCCCAGATCTCCGGCATATAGACGTTGACTGTGTATATTGTATCCAAGATACAGTCCCTTTGACTGTTCATAGATGTCACTAAAACTGCTCAAAGATGTAAACAACCATGCATGAGCAGGGCCTATTAGACGGAGGGGGTACGACAGCCGATCAGTTCCAGTCATTCCACCAGGACGAAGGTACGCTGCTCATGTTGTCTGTAGTTCTACCATGCCTAGAAGGTCAATACCGCAGTTCGATCGCGTCCGCATTGTTACTTTGTGTCAAGAAGGGCTCTCAACAAGGGAAGTTTCCAGGCGTCTCAGAGTGAACCAAAGCGATGTTGTTCGGACATGGAGGAGGTACAGAGATACAGGAACTGTCGATGACAGGCCTCGCTCAGGCCGCCCAAGGGCTACTACTGTAGTGGATGACCGCTACTTACGGATTGCCGCTCGGAGGAACCCTGACAGCAATGCCACCATGTTGAATAATGCGTTTCGTTCAGCCACAGGACGTCGTGTTTCAACTCAAACTGTGCGCAATAGGCTGCATGATGCGCAACTTCACTCCCGACGTCCATGGCGAGGTCCAGCTTTGCAACCCCGACACCATGCAGCGCGGTACAGATGGGCCCAACAACATGCTGAATGGACCCCACGGAATTGGCATCACGTTCTCTTCACCGATGAGTGTCGCATATGCCTTCAACCAGACAATCGTCGGAGACGTGTTTGGAGGCACCCTGGTCAGGCTGAACGTCTTAGACACACTGTCCAGCGAGTGCAGCAAGGTGGTGGTTCCCTGATGTTTTGGGGTGGCATTATGTGGGGCCGACGTACGCCACTGGTGGTCATGGAAGGCTCCGAAACGGCTTTACGATACCTGAATGACATCCTCCGACCCATAGTGCAACCATATCGGCAGAATATTGGAGAGGCATTTGTCTTCATGGACGACAATTCTCGACCTCATCGTGCACATCTTGTGAATGCGTTCCTTCAAGATAACGACATCGCTCGACTACAGTGGCCAGCATGTTCGCCAGACATGAACCCTATCGAACATGCCTGGGATATGTTGAAAAGGGCTGTTTATGGACGTCTTGACCCACCAACCACTCTGAGAGATTTACGCCGAATTGTCGTTGAGGAGTGGGACAATTTGGACCAACAGTGTCTTGATGAACTTGTGGATAGTATGCCACGACGAATACAGGCATGCATCAATGCAAGAGGACGTGCTACTGGGTATTAGAGGTAGTGGTGTGTACTGCAATCTGGACCACAAATGCTGAAAGTCTAGCTGTATGATGGTACAACATGCAATGTGTGGGTCTCATGAGCAATAAAACGAGCTGAAATGTTGTTTGTGTTGATCTCTATTCCCTTTGTATTTAAAGGTTCCGGAACTCTTGGAACCGAGGTGATGCAAAACTTTTTTTGATGTGTGTAGTTCTGTTAGACTGTCAATAACATTATTGTTATTATTCAAATGAAGTATTATTGCATTTGTGCGTGTAGCTAGTTGATGGTTTATTTGTTATTGAATTTTTTCGTTCATATTAAATCAGAATGTGATTCTGATAAATGCAATCAACATACCATATTTCCATGCTATGGATGAAATTCATCCTCTTATGACCTCCTCACGCTTCATTGAACCTCAGAACGCAACGTAACTTCTCCTTCTTCTTCTTCTTCTGCTTCTTAGCATTTATCCCGCTGAATTGTAGGTTCTGCTGTTCTCCACTTTTATTTCCACTTGATACGGTCTTGTGCATATTCAGGATAGACTTCAGCCTCATGCATATCCTCCCGCAGTCTGTCAAGCCGGTGCTTCTTTGGTCGCCCTCGTGGTCTGCGACCCTCACGACTGATGTTGAAGGCTCTTCTCGCAATGGAAGAACCGCTTCTGCGTAGTACGTGGCCATACCATCGCAAACGGTTCTCTCTCATCTTCTCAGGGATTGGGGCCACACCAAATGCCATTCGAACATCTTCATTTCTGATGTGGTCCAGTCTTGTGAGTCCTATTGGGCAGCGAAGCATCTTCATTTCCATGACATGCGAATGTTGTTTATGTCTCCTTGTGGCTGGCCAACATTCGGTACCATACAGTGCCACTGGTCTAATGATGGTTTTATAAATTTTAGATTTCAGGTGTATTGGCAACCTCCGATCGAAAGGAAGTTGTGTAACTTGGAGCCACTTCATCCAGGCAGTGTTGCTCTTGCTTCGAACATCTGGGAACGTGTCACCATCCGATCGGAGAAGTGACCCCAGATATTTAAATTGATTCCCAGTCAATGCTTGTAAGATTTTCGAAGTGAAATGCCATGTCCTATCGTTCGGATTTCACGTAAAAAGTAGTTCCCGTGGCTCATGATCGCGAGATTAACGGTCACGTTAAACTACAAGATTCCTTCCGATATTTAAATTGAGATGTTTTAGGAATCGCAACGTCGTCGATGTTGATTGACCCATCACTTCGTTCCCCACACTCTAGGTACCGGTATTCAGTCCTCCTGACGTTAAGTCGCAGGCCATATCTCTCCAAGGAGTCTTTCCAACCGTTGGACTAGATGTTGCAAATCTTGACGGGATTCATAGGTGACCGAAACATCATCAGCAAAGAGTAGAGTCCAAGGATGTGGTGTTAACACTTCTGTGGTGATGGTGTCGAGACAGAGGATGAAAAGAAGTAGAGATAAAGCCGATCCCAGATGAACGCCAACTTGAATGCGAAATGGCGCAGACATTCCTGCTGCACATCGGACAGAGCTGGTAGCATTCCGATACAGTACAGAAGCTGGATCTCAAATATATACTTCTGGTACACCATGCAGCCTCAGTGCGTGCCAAATAAGATCACGAGGCACTCTGTCGAAGGCCTTTCTGAGATCCAAAAAAGCAATATGGAGCGGTTTCTTTTTTTCATTATGTCGTTCTATCAAAAGACTTGTGGCATGGATAGCGTCGATCGTTCCTGTTCCTTTCACGAAATGGCACTGATTCGGGGAAATCTGAACTATGTCGTGAAGGCGTAACTGTCTTGTAATAATATGATATTGTCACCAAATATACTTATGAGCAATATAAACAAGAAACAAGCCCTACTGATGATGTTGATGAGATGGTTGGAGGAGGAGGAGGGGTACAGTGAATTATGGTACCACAATGTTACGAACAGCAGCAATAGTTCTCAATGTATTATATTATTAAATAAAGTTGGGACATTACGAAGAATGATGTTCCTGTATAACCGAACCATCTACAACATAAAATTGGGCAAATAAAATCGTGACTGATCCATCTAAATTAGCAATATTACCAACATTGTGGAACAAAACTAGTGAACAGTTACATATCTTAATTTCCGCATGCGCATTGCCTCCTAACATTACAGATACTGTAATTTTTCGTTGTTAAATACACATATCCATTCTTTAATACAATCAATAATGATCTACGTTCGTGACAACACACGTCTACGAGGTCACTTTCATTGCATAAGTTGGCACATGTCGTGGGCAAAACCCTCCAGGATCCTTCGATCACTTCTATGCTTCCATGTATAGTCAGTTCTTACATCTAGGTGGCGTTGGAATTTCCATGTGCGCGGCATTCGTACCCTTCGAGCATAAATACAATATAGTGCGCATTGCCACACTGCGCCTGTCACGGCCAACGAGAAAGACAGGCCATGGCGCGTAAACCTAATCCTTTTGTGATGTAGTGCTTCATGGTGCTTGTACGTTTATAAGTCGAGAGCAATTCATAAGCAGCAGAAATGCGATATTTTATATCAATCTTCTTGAAATGGACCCAGTTTAGATGTTCCGTGTGTTTTCAAGCACGATAAGTTATACTGCATAGGTTTACAAAACTACGCCAGCTATAGATAACCTATTTATATGTTGAAGTTGCTCGTAACAAAAATCCACTCGAACTAGGATTCAAGGATTTTTTGTGTCTTTAATACCCGCAACGAGTACAGTAAGTTGAGTTGTAGAGCCTGTGACCTTCGTTGTGAGTAACTTATGTGGACATGAGCAGTGACATGAGTATATTTAGGTCAAAGAAACTTGCAGTGAAAGTAGGATTACTTAGTTATTATTGTTGTAAGGCGCGGAACAGAAATTAATACGTTTATAGAAGAGATCTGCGGAATACACTCACCACCAACTAACGACTCATATCAATACCTTCTATGAAGACAAGACGTGGTAAATGAATACCAGCATTTATACAGATTCAATGATGAAGACAAGATGACTATCACACCAGCAATAAGACGAAGACCATATAATATTATGTTCGTGAATAACTTTCTATTACGGTACAAAAACGTTTGATACATTTATGTATATCGTTCAACTATAAGAGTTATAAATGCATACATTATATGGCACTATTCATAGCTTTTCATAACCTCCCTGAACGCTTTGTAACCGTCAAGTAATTCCACATAATTAACAAGCAACCGCCAAGGAAAGATAACATACTCCTGAACCGGGTGAGTTAGCCGTGGTGGTTACGGCATGACTAATGGCAGTCGCTCACATCCGGGAGGCGAGGAGGTTCGAATCCCCCCGCCGGCAACCTTGAAGATGGTTTTCTGTGGTTTCCCATCTTCCTTCCAGGCAAATGCCGGGGTTGGTCCCTCACTATAGGCCACAGCCGCTACCTTCCAACTCCTCGCCCTTCCCTTCCAACTTTCCTCCCCAACGGTACTTGTAGCTCACCCATTGGGTGTCCGTCTCGAAGCAGCTACAAAACTGGCGAGCCGAACATGTCCTCGGACACTCCCGGCACTAAAAGCCATACGCTAAAAAAAAAATACTCCTGAAAAGTATTACCGTGTGATCAACTACAACGATTAAAATATAAGCTAAGTGATCTACTGGTTCTACTTAGAGTAATGAATAAATAAGTAAATTGGGGCTAAGTATTGGACTTCATAAGATTGATCAGTGTAATACCTGAGTTGTAATTACCATGTATGTTTTGCCCAAGCCATGGCTGTGTTGGGTCAATGCTTCTTACAGCGTGTTTTTTGATATGGTATGGGGTAAAGTATTGTGTGATTTCAGCATCTTGTAGACAATACGGTTCATGTTCCCGTCATACATAACCCTACAGGAAGTAGTGCAACAGCACTGCATTGCTGACGTAGGAGTAGGTGGGGAAAAGATTTTTAGTAAGGGTTTAAACACACATTTTCGTAATTTATACGGCATTGGGAAAAGCTTCGCATGTTTCTTTACGTACCGGAAGGTATCAAAGCTTAAGAATGTAACATATTTGGTGTTAAAAGTGGCTGTCGTGTTCCGTAATATGCGTACATCCAGAATCCCCTCTTGTAAATAATTAATAACAAATCCAACTCTGAATTAGGCCTACTGAGTTTTGAACAGAATTGTGTTTGTGTAAAAAGTAGCTGTCGTGTTCCGTAAAACTCATACATCAAGGATCCCCTCTTGTAAATACGAGGCACGTCCAGAAAGTAAGTTCCGTTCGGTAATAAAATTAAATTGTGTACAGATACAGAAAAAATATTTATTGCACAACATTCTACACCTCTCGTTGGCCGTGGGGGCACAATAGGGCACAGTATAGATAGGCAGTATAGATATCATTTCAGTATGGACACTTGGCCAAAACCGGAAGAACAGATTTTCAAAAAAACAAATGATAAGGGGCAGCACCAATTCACTTGTAAGCCGCTTGGTAGCACCACTTATGGACAAACAAATGATTAACAGCTGGGCACCTGAATGTATATTTTACGTAATTTATTTAACTCGATCTCAACACACTACCTCTCTTTATAATCACTAATCAGATATTTTAAGAAATTAAATTTTTAAAAAATAGAAAGTGTAAATATTACTGAGTTTTAATTGTAAGAAGTAAGGAATTTAATGTTTAACACCACATTCCTCCAGTCCTGTGGTGTCGCATTGTGGTTGCGTCGTAACGATGAAAGGTTATGATATCTTCTAAATGATTAAATTAACACACGATTTATTGAAAAGTGTGGCGGAAATGTGCTTTTTGTTTCTTAAACTTTTGTGGTCGGATATAATGCAATTCAAGTTTTCTACAGTAACTATAAATAAGTGTTAATTGTTTATGTTCTCAGTTTCCTAACGTAAATACCCGAGCATTTATTTAGTCAATAAAAAGTCGTGTTGATGTGTGGGGACAGCCTTATGCAGTGTTATTTTCACATTTCATGATATGCCTATTTACTCATTTCGGGGCAGGGAACTCATGCTTATACTTGTCAGTGGTATGTCTTCTCCTTATTCTTCCCTTTCTGCAGGATTGGAGATAATGTAAGATGAGTTGTCTATGGTGTTTACACCTGAATGAGATAAGTGTTAGGCTAATAATGCTGTGTGGCTTTTGGAGAGGCCTGGTGCAGGTCTTTCCAGTTGGCACCTGTAGGCGACCTGCACATCATAGTAGAATTAATACTCGTCATTAGGAGGCCTAATTGTATTCCATAACTTCAGTTGCTAGCCCTACGTCAAGAGTTAACAGAGGGCTATCGTGGTGTAATCAGTTCACACACTGTGCTGAGTGCTGGGATTCAGTTTCAAGTCGCAACAGCAGTCTTAGTTAGTTATTGTTGTTTTAAGGGGCGGAACTACGAGGTCATCTGCCCCTACAGCAGTCTTATTTTAAACATTTAAGTTTCAAATTATGGTATGTATAATTTTATTAATGCAGCCAATGGCCATGTACTTTTCTTTCCAGGACGGCCCAGGGAAGGGATATTGGAAGAAAATCGACCGCGGACTTATTGAAAGGAACCGTCCCGGCATTTGCCTGCTGGTGAAAATGGGAAACCACGAAAACCATTTTCAGGACGGCTGAGGTGGGATTCGAACCCACGCTCTCCCGATGCCAGCGAGGCACGAGGTAGCACATTGGTTGGTTGGTTCCTCAGTTTAGGGGCTGCAACAACGCGGTCATGTAGCCCCGTGTAAATTCGGTGTGTGTAGAATCTGTCCGATAACCGGTGTTAATTGTGATGGCTGTATTAGTGTGTGTATCTGTTTTTTTTTTTAATTTAAGTACAGACTGAAACTTAGAATTTTTCAAATAGTTCCTACTTTTGCCGCCAAATGCCACCATCAACGACTACTAGGCCTAGTTCAGAACTTAGCTACTAGAAGCCACCGCAGCCGGCTCTTGGCAACGAACGTAGAAACCTAAGAGCGTTGTTTACATTCTTAACCTATCCAATTTAGCTTCACACAGCTGTAATTAGTGGAAGGTTCTTTAACATGCCATAAATCTATGACATGGGACCGCCGGCTTTACTTCCCCTCCGAAGGAAGGCATAGGAAGTAGCACGTTAGCGCTCTCGGCTAGCGCGCCCGGTTCAAAGTATGTATGCCTCTTGGAAAGCTATAAAATGGAGTCATTTATATAACCATATTTTTGACATGCTGTATATATTATTATAGTTCCAATTAGGACCTATTTGGTCTACGACCCATGTACTTGTGTGTGCATGGTATTTGATAATCAGTGCTGTGGCGAATAGCGGTGCTTGTAACTTGAACAATACTCAAAAAAAGGTTTCGAATATTGCGATTTAGTGTTTTGCTATATGTATGTAATGACATACAAAGAAAAACAACACACAATATGCTGTGCAAAAGAGACCAACACTGAAAGAATAACAAAACTGAAAATCTTTTTCATGTTGGGGCATATCAATACCATGTGTGGCCACGACGAGCCCTAGGCATGCTTGCCGACAACGACGCATACCGTACTGAGAACCTAGGAACCAACCTGGTTTGGGGCAGATTATCCCACTCTAGGACAGCAGCTTCAATGAGTTGCTGAATGTTTGTTACAGGATTGGGACAGTGTGAAACTGCTCTCTTAATCTCATTCCATGCATGTTTGATACTGTTCAAGTCCGGAGAATATGCAGGTCACTCCATTCTCCGGATGCCTTGCATCTGAAGGAACTGGTTGACCACCCTAGCTCGATGGGCATTATCGTCCACTAGTGTAAAGCCTTCATCCATTGAATGCTCCTGTTGTATGGGTTTCTTCTCACACCCAAGTACACAGGGCTGATGGCCATGATGTACAACCTCCTACATGATACAACAAGCATTAGCCACCTGGCTATGGCTTCATGATACAGTAGCGGCAGAGAATCCCAATCTTCGTGCTCCTATAGAGGAACAGTTTGACTATGGTTCGAGCAGAAATAATATGATAATGTACCGGTTGTTACAGCCATTCCAATAGACCAAGAGGCACTAAGGAGCAATCTGGCCACCATGTTAGACAACTTCTGTACATCGACTGCAATCTGTTGTTGTTTCACTTGAGGGGCCTGGACATCGTGCTCAATTAGCCCCGTGTTCTTGGGCGAGTATGGCATTTTGACTGATAACCTGTGTTATTGTGATGCCTGTCTTAGAATGTGTATTTGCCTTGGCTTTAAGTTAGGAACCATCGCAGCATTTGCCTGCAGTAGAAGTGGGGATACCTCGGAAGACCACCTGCAAAATGGCTGGGGTGGGAATCAAATCCTCCTCTTCTCAGGTGTGCCTCACGAGGCTGAGTGTGCCCTGTTTCAGCCCTCAGACCAGACTTACATTTCTTGGTAGAACCGGGAATCAAACCCAGGCCTCTTGGGCGACAGCCAAGAATGCTAGTCACTACACTACAAGGTGGTCCATGACTGCAATCTGGACCCTCTGTAAATATTCTCAGAATTGCCCATTAACATCACACGTAGTAAGGATAGTTATTGTTGATTAAGGGGCGGAACAGCAAGGTCATCTGTCCCTCCTAATACAGAATAATACAAATTTAGTTGAGTTAAAATTTATAGGTGGAAGCCTAATATTCATAAAACAAAGAAAATATATATGGAATATAAATTCAGAAAAGAACAAGTTCTTTGAGCAAATGCACATATAGTATTTTTCTCACCCAGATACGATGAACAATATTATTAGTAGGGCTATGATTCTTATGCAAGATATGTTTACGTAATAGTAATAATGTGTGTGTCCTCCAGAGAGACTCGTGCAAGTCTTTTTAAAGTTAACACCCTTATGCAATCTACACAACGTGATGAAGACTATTGAAACTGTAGTCTCCAAGCGGTTACGTCTCAAAATTCACGAGTCTCAAAACTCACCAGCTAAAAATAGTAACAAATAGTATCCAAACTCACGACAATAAACTAGTAGCAGAATGAATATTATAATAATCTCTCAAAACTCACGACTCCGGAGAGCAAACTGCCCTTCAACCCATATTTGTCCACCCAATTTTAGAATGGGATTTCGTTTGTATTGTACATACGTCACAGTGTCGCAGATTATCAGACAAATTCTGTGCCCACCCAAGGACATGACCACGATGTCGCAAAGCCCGTAAAAGAATCAACAACAACATCTTGATGAGAGAGGTGCCAATTACAAGAGGGCAAGCAGTTCCAGCTGGCCCTAACAATGGACCTTTTCGCAATGAACTGGCTTGGCCATGGCTACCTATAACCTTATAGGTGGCTATGGCTTGGTTCGTGAGTTTTGAGACTGGCCCAGGTACAGAAACCGGTTAGAACCTACTTTTACTAACCCTCATCTTGAAATTCGTGAATTTTGAGACACGTGAGTTTTAAGACTCCTGAGTTTTGAGACGACACGCTCCAAGCTACCATTAAAACAAAACAAACAAACAAACCCCGTGGCGCTACAGGCCATGAAGGACCTAGGCCTACCAAGCGATCACCGCCCAGCCATTTGGCCGGCAGATTATGGGGTGACGCGTGGTCAGCGCGCCGGGTCCCCTCGGACGTTAATCTGGGTCTCTGTGCCTGGGGGCGCTGACGCACTGTCTGTCCTCGCGAGGCTGTGTGCACACCGTTCCAGCCCTTACGCCAGTTTCTAAAATCCATGACGGAGCCTGGAATGTAACCAGAGGCCTCCTGGTGCGAGGTTGGCACGCTACCCCAACACCACCCGAGATACCTTACTCCATTTAATTGGGCATGTAAAATAATTCGCAGATGGAATGTTTGGTGCATGGAGCATAAACCAGGGGGGCGGCTTCGGTGGCGTAGTTGGTAGCATGCTGAGCTTCTACGCCCAAGATCGCGGGTTCAAATCCGGCCGAAGTCGTCGGATTTTTTAAGAGCGTTAAAAATCCCTCAGTATGCCTTCCTTCGGAAGGGAAGTATAGCCGGCGGTCCCATGTCATAGATTTGTGGCATGTTAAAGAACCTTCCACTAATTACACCTGTGTGAAGCTAAATTGTATAGGTTAAGAATGTAAACAACGCTCTTAAGTTCCTACGTTCGTTGCCAAGAGCCGACTGCGGTGGCGTCTGGTAGCTAAGTTCTGAACTAGTAGTCGTTGCCAGTGGCGTTTGGCGGCAAAAGTAGGAACTATTTGAAAAATTCAGAAGTCTGCAGCCCTTCCTTGAATTTAAAAAAAACAGATAACACACACTAATACAGTCATCACAATTAACACCGGTTATCAGACAGATTCTACACACACCCAAAGTACACGGGGCTACATGACCGCGTTGTCGCAGCCCCTAAACTTATGAACCAACCAACCAACCAAAGCAGGGGGTGGGGAGAAGGGGAATCAGAAACCATAGATATTCACTTAAATTATGACCAAAAAGGTGGATTATAATCCATCCCTCTTTTCACTTAGGGTGGTGTAGCAACTAGCATGCTTGGTTCCTGCCAAGAAATTTAATTCTGGTCTGAGGACTGGAACGGGGTACACTCAGCTTTGTGAGGCTAAACTGAGAAGAGGTACTTTCAATTCCTATCTCGGCCGTCTTGTATGTGGTTTTCCATGGTTTCCCACTTCTACTGCAGGCAAATGCAGGGATGGTACCTAACTTAAGGCCATAGTCGTCTCCTTTCCAATCCTCGCCTAAAATTACAAATGCACACACTAACACAGCCATCACAAAAAGACAGATTATGAGACAAATTTTACACACACACTAGTACACGAGACTATATGCCAAAATTTAAATTCTCCTTGGCAAAACCAGGATTCAAAACTGGACCAAACAGTTAGAAACCAGCTATGCTTACTTCTAGACCATGCCAGTAGCTGTGGAAACAATGGGCGTATATGTTTAGCTATTTTCATTTGTTAGATATGCCGCGGTGGCCGAGAGCGCTAAAGCGCTACCTCGTGCCTCGCCGGCATCGGGTTGGCGAGGGTTCGATTCCCATCTCGGCCGTCTTGAAAATGGTTTTCGTGGTTTCCCATTTTCACCACCAGGCAAATGCCAGGACGGTTCCTTTCATTAGGTCCACGGCTGAGTTCCTTCCAATATTCCTTCCCTGACCCGTCCTGAAAAGAAAAGTACATGGCCATTGGCTGCATTAATAAAAAATAAAGTAAGTTAAAAAAATATTTCTTTTATACCCTTACCTCACTCCCAAACTCTTGATCAGATGAAAAGTAGAAGAGGCTAAGAAAGGAATTGGCAAGTGACTGTGGTCTATGGGAAAGCCACCGTCAGAATTTTGAGAAGGAAAACAAAGAAACTAACTTGAAATGAAAGAGAAGGGACATGAAACCACTTATTTAAAAAACCAGGTCTTCAGTGTGGTGAATTAACCCGGTGATGTGATTTCCAGATAATGTTCTACAACATCCTTAGGTCTCAAACCCCAATCCATCCATTTTCTAACGGGATGGGATAACCCAGAACTAATGGATCGATGCACCTGTCTAAAACCATGGAGGATTATGTCCAACAATTGTAAGTTATTTTGATTTAGAAGTTATTGCTTTATGAGGTTACTTCTAAATCCTTTGTTGTAAGGCAATAATCAAACAATCCGTCTATCCTGATATCGACATGAACTCAGATCACAGATTTGATTTCTGGTAGAGAGAGTCAGTATTTGAAATACTGAAATAATGAATGAACTGTTTCAGACCTGTCATACCACATTTGTTGACAGCAAGACAAACTTATAGTTATCAGTCACAGAAGCCGCAGGTTATCTGATATGAATTCTAGTTTCTCTACTAGAAGGTAGCGTTAAACAATATGTTGATTTTGGTGCACAGATTTGCCTAGGTAGCTCCACTCAAAAATTGCACACTACTTTTCTTAGTAGGTAGCTAAAACCTGGCAGTTATAGTATTATTAAATCCCTTTCGGGTTCAGACCAACGTAAATGTTACAGTATTTGTGAAGTTAACTTTGATCCTCAATGGAAATGCCAGGGCTTTAAAAATCACTATTGAGAAAACCTCTTTACGATTAAACAGTCGGTGCCATATTTTATATACTGTATGCATCTAGGTCTAGTTAGTTAGTTAGTTAGTTATTGTTGTTTTAAGGGGCGGAACTAGGAGGTCATCTGCCCCTCTTAACGCAGATTAAAGAATACAAATTTGGAATTGAAATTAAAATTTTGAGGTGGACACCTAAATTTAAAGAGACCTAAATTAAAAACAAAAACAAAAAAATTAAAGAAAATAAAAATTATAAAAATAAACAAAAATTCCGGAAAAACAGAAAACATCATCATTCAAAAACGAACAAGTCGTTGAGTCAATTTATACTGGAAAATTTAGATTGCTGGCCCTAACCCACTCTCACTTATAAAGCGGATAACGCGATCAGCAGCCACCGCGTCATCTGCTAATACAAGTTTGAGTCTCATCTGCAAACCAAGGTTTCTTCGTAAGTCAGCAAGATCCACACACTCGGTAAAAATGTGGGCCACGGTGAAAACGGCTCCACAGGTACAAAGTGGGGAGTCTTCCCTTCTCATTAGGTACGGGTGGGTGGATCTTATATGACCTATCCTTAGCCTACACAAAATGACGAACTCTCTCCGTGACCGGAAAGAGCTCCGCCACACGCGAGTAGTTCCCTTGATCGCTCTCAGTTTACTGGGCAGTGGGTCAGCTAGCCACTGACTCTCCCAAAATGCCAGTACTTGTAGGCGTAACTGAGAGCGAATATCTCTAGCGGGTACCTCTTTGGTCGAGGTGGTAGTGATACCGCCTCTTTTGCAGCTTGGTCCACCAACTCATTTCCCGCAATTCCCATATGGCTAGGAAGCCACGGAAAGGTGATTCGAGTGTCAGCGTGGCACAGCCCGGCTAGTAGGTCGTGGATTCGCTGCACTAGGGGGTGTTGCGGGAAACATGTAGCAATTGACTGCAACGAACTCATACATGCAAAACCACTTCAGGATATAGTCACAAAACTTGGGCTTCTTCACCTCTGAAAATTGAAAATAGGAAAAATAATGTTTCTTAAAAAAAAGTCAAATGTTTCCATGAAAATATATCAGAATATCCAAATATTTGCAGAAAACTATGCCTGTTTGAGTTGGAATGTTCAGGCTTTCATGGCCAGAAAATAATTTACTGCAAATTCTTCTAGGTACTATGGATATGTATGGTGGGACACAGACATGGTATAATACCTAGAAAAATCCACTGTAATATTTATACGAGTTGTTTCTACATAAACCATGTAAACCCCTTGGACTGTTGGTAAGTAATACTGTAATGCAGAAAAAATGTGAGATTGCAAGCAGAAGTGTGATCTTGACACTTTTCATTCTCACATAGCATAGTCTGTGAAGTTACTTCAAGAAGAATATAGTGGTCGTAACCAGATGCGGATGGTTGAACAATATAGGGGAAAAGGGTAAATTCATAAGGGTCCTGAGTGGCGGATCCAGAGGTTCACCTCGGAGGGGGCACTCTAGGATTTCAGAGTAGCAACAGAAAATATGTAATAAGATTACTAAATTTGTATTTAATCTACACACACTACACATAACATCCAACCACCAGATTTTATAATTCTACAAGAAATTCATTATATTAAAATGGTTTATTGGTTTCAGTTTCAAATCATTGTCATTATGTAAAAAAAACTTTTTAATTCTACAGAATATGTACATTTCCACATTTTAATGCACATTACAAGTCTAATATGTATTAAACATTTGCAATCATAGTGACTATCCGAAGACAATATACAAGTCTACTACACAAATGTTACAAAATATGTACATAGTACCAACATTGTCAGTCACTTTTTTTTAGCGTATAGCTTTTAGTGCCGGGAGTGTCTGAGGACATGTTCGGCTCGCCAGTTTTGTAGCTGCTTCGAGACGGACACCCAATGGGTGAGCTAAAAGTACCGTTGGGGAAGAAAGTTGGAATGGGAGGTCGAGGAGTTGGAAGGTAGCGGCTGTGGCCTATAGTTAGGGACCAACCTCGGCATTTGCCTGGAAGGAAGATGGGAAGCCGCAGAAGACCATCTTCAAGGTTACCGGCGGGGGGATTCGAACATCCTCGCCTCCCGGATGTGAGCGACTGCCAGCAGTCATGCCGTAACGACCACGGCTAACTCACCCGGTGTGTCAGTCACTGAGTCACTACTAGTCACATAAATATAAATACAAAAAACAATTGTATTGAATACTGATTGGGATTCTATTTGATGCCTATCCTGGGCAAAATACATGCCTATTACAAAATAAAATCCAGGGCGATCATTCGTTTACCCCCTTTAGAGAAACGTTTTATAACTTTTTCAACGTCAACATTTATATCACGGTGAACAAATAACAGACACAAGCCATTCAACCTTTCCTCTGTCATTCGCGTTCGTAGCCATGATTTAACAAGTTGCAGGCTGCTAAAGGATCTCTCTGCATTGTCAACACTGTCGATGCAGCTATTATATTAACAGTGTTGCCTTTACATACTATATGATAGCAAACATTGACCACATTCATGAATGCAGGCAATACAGCAAAGATTTTACTTGCAGTGCAGTTTGGAGAAACAATCATTTTTATCGGCAATAACAATGTAGCAGACAACTGGTTTTTCGGAGGGGGCACTTGCCCCTGGTGCCCCCCTCTGGATCCGCCACTGGGTCCTGCAGTATTTTAGGGCTTGCCGCTGCTGAAAAAGGTGATATTGGGAGCAGACATTTGATCTAGGCCTACATACCTTTCATGTTCACAGGCCTTTACCTAGTCATATCTGGATTAGGAATGAAGAATTTTTGAATTAATGGATAGGTGTTTGGGGGACTGATATTTCATGGGTATTAAAACCAGAATCATTCGGTGTAACGTTTGATATTTGTATTTACCGCTCCTATGCCCGAGGAAACCAGAATGCTGGTATTTCCGGTGTGATAAGAACTGCGCAAACAATTCCCGCACAGATATTGGTTTCTCACATTTCTGCTATTGGTTAAATTGCAAAATTATATTTCTGAGTTGTTTTTAATAATTACAAGCAATGTTTTCTTCAGACAAAATCGAGAGGCCGTATTCAATAATGAATATGGGTAGACTGCTCTCTCGCGGATACATGGTGAACCGTTGCCGTCATGCGTGCGTGCGTTCGGTGCTTCCGGTGACGGCCGTTTCAAAACCATGACGAAAAAATTACACGGTAAAGGCCTGATGTGGTCCATACTGTATATGATTGCTATACTGTGGTGTAGAGCATAAATACGTACCAGTAGATGAAGATCATGGTGTTGATTTATGACACAATCTTTCACTTCCCACGCTTTATTAGGACACAAGAAAAGAAAACATAATTTGAAAATTTTGCAAGCCTTGCATAAACATTTACCATGCCAAGTTGCACTACGTTAAGGTAAATAATTCGCAAAAAATTCCCATTCAAATATTCAAATATTTGAAATATTTGAGTTTCTCCTGGCCTTCATCTTAGTTCCGTACTTATCAGGTTTCGGAACGTGACATAAATGAACTTTTATTACCACATTGTCAATAATAGCTTCTCAGATACTGAATGCCAGTCAAACATCTCGCGCAGCCGCCATGTGGGATTGGTGAAATTTGTTTAATGTGAAAGGAACGGTGCAGGTCGGACGAGATGATAGTGCGTTTTTTCGAATTTCATTCATGTCGATCCAGCCGCTTAGATTTACTTACGGGGCACACTCACACAGGGACAAAATGTGATTTCGTAAGCCCATAGACTAATTCAGATGATGAAAATGGACTCAAAATCAACGATCTCTCGAACTTTATATATATATATATATATATATATATATATATATATATAAATATATATATATATATATATATATCTTTTATCATCAGTTCAACTAAGCTAGCGTATTTCATGCGCACTCAATAAACAAGCAAGACAGCAGTTTCCTTTATACAGTTGTTCCTCCATATCTACAGATTGTTGTGATTTATTAATGAATTGTACAAACAAAATATAGACAAACAAACCAAACAAACCCCACTGTGGCAAAGCCCTTGGCCTAACCAAGCAACCGCTGCCCAACCATTTGACCTGCGGAATGCGTGGTCAGCACATTAGGTTCCCTTGGCGGTAAAAGAAGGTTTGCCTGACCAGGGCGCTACCTTACTCTCTCAGCTACTCATTGTCCTTACGAGGCTGAGTGCATCCTGTAACAACCCTCAAGTCAGTTTCTAAAATCACTGACGGATTCCGGAATTGAATCCGGGGTTTCCGGGAGTGTTACAGGTACACAACCCCAACACTTATTTCAGGAATACTGATTTGAACATAGGTAGTGGTGTATAGCCTATTCAGTAGATATAATCAGTTTATGTTTACAGTTTCCAGTCCACGTACCTCTACCAGATTGGTTAGTGTTGTTGTTGTTTTAGTCTTCAGTCTTTTGACTGGTTTGATGCAACCCTCCATGCCTTCCTGTCCTGAGCTAATCGTTTCATCTCTACATAGCTACCACACCCTACATCAGAGGCAATCTGTTTAACATATTCTAACCTTGGTCTACCCCTACATTTCTTGTCCTCGACCCTTCCTTCCATAACTAAGCTTGCTATTCCTGGGTGTCTTAGTATGTGTCCTACCAACCTATCTCTTCTCTTCATTAGCAGTCGCCAGAAATACCTCTCCTCTCCTACTCGTCATAATAAATCTTCGTTTGTAACCCTATCTACCCATCTGATCTTCATCGTTCTCCTGTAACACCACATTTCAAACGCTTCAATTCTCCTCTTTTCTGATGCACCAATAATCCAAGTTTCACTTGACCTGCAGAATGCGTGGTCAGCACATCAGGTCCCCTTGGCCTTAGAGTGCCACGCTGCAGACAAAGGCTTTCAAAAAGAACTTCCTATTACCTAAATTACGATGTCAACAGATTCCCTTTTTGTAGAAATGCTTTCCTTGCCTGAGCCAACCTACTTTTGTATAAACTCTTTGCATTTTAAACTAAACTGCACTAAGAGAAACTTATTAAGGCGAAACCACTGACATATCTAACTTATTGCGTTTTATTTGACACGTTTGCAATTGTCCACGCCCCCATATAACAGTACCTGTTCCGAACCAGGGGCGGATCCAAGGGGGGCGATCGCCCCCCCCCCCCTAAGAGAAAAGAAAAGAGGGAAAAAGAGAAAGGAAAAGGGGAAAGCGAAGGAGAGGAGAGAAGGGGGAGGAGAGAAGCGAAGGAGGAGACGCACCAAACGAACTATAAACATCGATTTTAACCTAACTAGTATTCAGTTAATAATCGTGCAATATACAGTATATTAAATTACCTAGGCGCGACGCTCTCTTCTCGCTACCCCGCTCGCTTATTTTCAAGCACTGTTGCTATTGTTGTGACGAGCCGTGCTGACTGAGCACAGCGCAGCCGACGCGCCGCCTGTCCGAACGGAGCCGAGTACAAACGAACAATCCTCTTCGGCCCGCTCCACCCGCGCCTGAGATATGTCTATCGAGGTAAATTGTATGAAGACTTCACAAGCTTTATAAATCTCCGAGAAACAGTGCACAACCGCTTAAAGGGAAAAGACGTAATTAAAGGGAAAGTAAAAGGAAGAAAAAAAGACGAAATTTCAGTATTCACCCGAAACGAAGGGAATGTCGATACAGAAATAAAATTAATACTGAAGGGCTAGCGCAAGAATCGCCAAATCCGAAAACTGGAGAAGAGATGCTAAATGATGACAATATTGAAAAAGCAAACAGCGTGACGGAAACAGAAACCGAGCGAGAGCTACAGGAAGGAAAAGAACCAAAGAAAGTAGAAACCGAATAAGAAATCCACAAGCAAGAGATAAAGATGGAGAAGAAACTAAGGAGGATTCGAAGAGAAAATTTAAAGCCAAAAATAAAGCCAAGAAACAAGTTGCAAAGCCTACTATCAAGAAAAAGAAGAAAAATGTAGCAGAACCAGAGAATGAAGACGAATACGACCAACAAACAAGAGATGAAGATGCAGATGCAAGAACTATAGAGGAGAAAAAGAAAACGCAAACCAAAGAGAGAACCAGCAAGAAACAAGAAACCAAAGGAGTCCCAGAGCCTACCGTAACCGGCAGAGACGTGGGTAAAACTGTGTTTAGTATTCTCAAGCATCACAGTCTTGTCCTATGTCGGTGTGTTGGCGTTGGTACTGACGGGTGCGCTATCATGGCGTCACTAGCTTGTGGTGCTGTCGCCGAGGCGCAAACCGAAGCAGAGAGCATGCCGTTAGGTGCCATTGTTATAATCACGCTCTGAATTTGTCTATTTCGAAGTCCTCGAAAGTCGTCGCCGTGCGAAATGCAATAGGAGTTATGAAGGCCACTATTACGTCCATTGATTCGTCCTCAAAACGCTCCTATGTATTTAAAGCAACTCTAGGTGAACTTTTATGTGGACTTTGTGAGACGCGGTGGATCGAACGGCACGACGGTTTTGTACAATTTCGCTCTTTACTCCCGAACATAGTCGAGAGTTTAGATTCGATTACTTTATGGAAAGACTCAGAAAGTGCTTCTAAGGCAAAAAAAAAAACGCTCATAGCTGCTCTTTGTGAGAGTGATTTTATAGTTATCGTCATTTGCTTGTCAGAAATCCTTGGAGACACTAAAACAATCAGCATTTTGTTTCAAAAAAGGGCAAATAGACTTGAAGGAAGCCCAGGATGCGACAGGCTTCTCAATTCTCGCCTGCTCCTACCCTGCCTCTCCCCTTCATCCTGCAAGTTCACAGAGCTTGGAACCGAGCAGTACTGTGTTGAGCAAGAGGCGCGAAGAGTGCGAAACACAATTTGCTGAGCTCTTCCAAGAATCAGAAGCTCTGGCAAAACAACTTGGAACCGAACGTCTGCTTCCACGCATCGCACAACGGCAAAAGCACCTCGAAAATCATCCAGCGTCAACCGTAGAAGACTACTATCGCCGGGCCACTTTCATACCCATTTTAGACTACGTCCTAGAAGACCTAAACACTCGCTTCCCTAAAGCAACGCAAGAGTTACACAGCCTATCAGCAATGATGCCAATATCATCATGGACGTCAGCGGATGTGGACACAATCGCTGCAAAGTACTTCAAACTTCTCAATCAACATTCTGCCGCGTCGGCGGCAAGGCTTCTACAGGCTGAACTTCGTATGTGGAAGGTAAAGTGGTCCCGGGTGCTTGAATCGGGATCAACCATCCCAAAGAAAGCTATGGAAGCTTTAATTGCCTGCGATAAAGAGTTGTACCCCAGTATTCATCGATTTCTCAAGATTTATGCTACTTTACCCGTCAGCGCCGCTTCATCGGAAAGGTCATATTCTTCTTCGAGAAGACGTGGTTGCGGTCAACTATGTCCGATGAACGATTAAACGGACTTGCTTTGTTGCACATCCACTACGATGTTTATGTTGACCCATCTCGCGTGATTGATCGGTATGCGAAAAAACCAAACCGGCGACTAGAGTTTGTTGTTTAGCTTAAAATTGTTTTTATGAACAAAATTGCTGTATTTGTAATATTTACGTACAATTAGCAATACGCATGCACCTGTCATAATTTCGGGTAGCCTTGTTCTTATTTCGCTCAACCTATGCCCCTAAAATAAAGGTTAAATATAGTTTTAAACTCCCGTAAATCTGATTAAATTGTGTCTTTAACGATCTTTTTCTCGTCGAATGATTAAAATTCCTCGGGCTTCGAGCCGGATTTTAATTTAATCTTGAAGCTATTGTCTAAGCTATATAATATTTTTTTACGGTTGTCAGTCATCAAACTATGTAACTCTGATTTTGCTCTCCTACCCTTTAATTACATTAATACAGTAACTATAAACTATGAACCCGGTATGATAGCGTTTTGGAAAAATTAAAAGTCTATCTTTACGAAAGCGTTCCAGCGATATTATTGGCATGGCAAATGATAATATAGAGAGCAGTGTCGGACTGGCCATTTGGGAAGAACGGGAGTTCCCATCGAGGCCTCGGGCCAGGAGACTATGAGTGCCGGGGCCCGCCCTTAGGCCCTTGCGCAAATAGGCCTGTGACCCCAGTTATTAGCTAGCTAAGATATTCTGCGTCTTTGTTTACAACTTAAGAGATGGAGGGCTACTCGCAAAAGGGACAAAGTCAATCATTACCTATGAGGAGGTCCGGGGGACTTTTGACCCCCCTCGGACCATTCAAGGCATCTGAGGCATCAAGGGGCCTCGGGGTCTTAAAATTAATGACCTCGGCCCTTGTGCGAGTAGGCCTCTAACATCAGCTTATTATATTGTATCTAAAAATGGGGAAAAGGGAGGGGGTGGGGGGTAAGTTCCGAAGGGGGCTCATTACGATCACAGTATTTCAATGCGCGCGATCCCCGTGTCAGTAAACTCCGCATAAAAATATTTTTCAGCGTAAAAATTGGAGCACGTCACTGGGGAGAGGGTGGGTGAGGGGGGGGGGGGGGTAAGGCCCCTACTCTCCCGCTCCCGTCGAGGGCTCTTAGGGCCAGTCCGATACTGATAGAGTGTACGTAAGTATGGGTAAGTATGAGCAAACAAAATATTGTTTAGTGACCACACAGAAAGTAGGAAAGTAACGAAAAATTTCACATTTCGAAAAAAAAAATGACATTTTGGTAAAAGTATGCGCAAATATTTCGATGTTTATTGTTAACTTTTAAATTTGCATTATGTTATATCCCCCCCCCCCTCCATTTTGAGGACAGATATCATGACCGCCCCCTCCAAGATCAGTGTCTGGATCCGCCCCTGTTCCGAACTTCCAACATGTTACATAAGAAACGTGCAGGAAATTCTAGCGTTCTGTACAATTGATGATGACAACACTTAACCTATTCACAGGAAATGAGTTACGGAGGAAAAACTGAAAAAAAAAGAGCTTTTCCTTGGCGGGAAATTGAAGATGGCGGATAACGCACAAGGAGAGAGAGGTCTAAAACTTGGATTTATCACGAGAGGGGCAATACATACAACGTTATGAGCCCGTCAGACGAGTTGTTTGGGTTGCCACCAACCGAAATGGCTTCCCAGACAGCTCACCGTCTGGACACATACGCTGAAGAGGACCGGATGTACTTCCTGTAGGTCAATGCGCACGAAGACGCTTCATTCCGGGGCGATCAGGCAGACACGGAGAAAATGTGAAAGGACCCAAGAAGTACACCGTAGAAACACTTAGATTACAAAATAATAACATCCATACATATGTAAACTCGATAAAATTTATTCAAAACCAACAAACACCCAACCTAGTTCGGAGGGTTTATACCGGACTAATCCCGCAAGCTAAATTAAAAAAAGATTAAGTGTCGAACATCCTAAACTGATTGAAAGTGAAAATAACCCTCGCGAAAGATCTAATTACAAGAAAAGCAAAAGCAACAAACTAGGGCAGTGGCACGTAAATTATACCCTACACAAATGAAACGGGTTACTTGAAAAAGAAGTTAAGTTAACAGCAATAGTAATGAAAGAATTGATGATGGTACCACTCCCTTATTTATCTTTAAACAAGTTAATAATCTAGCTAAATCCTGACAATTACAACAAAGTATACGGTGACTTTCTACCGTAACAAACAAATGATTACAGAAAAGCTATGTGACAACCAGTTTAAAAAAAACATTTAAGTTATTCTTACTGGCTAATGGGTACATCAGATAAGCACATAAATTCACATAAATAAATAAATAAACACAACACAGCGTTTAGAAAGCTGCGTACACGCAAGAACACTGTTTGTATTTTTGGGTCATCTAATGTATATTTAGGTTGGTTATAGCGCGATCAATATCACGACTTACATTACTTGAGCATCGAGTGCCACTAGTTGAGAACTAATGGTCGGCAACAGCTCTGTCGTCTCAAGATTGTGTAATGTAGTCTAAAAGTCATTTCCCGGTTGGAAATGTGATCAATCCAAAGAGTCGGCCAGTTCGCATCAAATTGGAAGTCATAGAAATTTTGCAATCATTATGGTTATCTTAATTAGCATAATTAGGTCTTGTTATTATTAGAAGCATTATTTACATTGTCGTAGGTTTAGAATACTGGCTATTCTCAATGGACACCTAGGCTTAACTAGCGTGAAGTCTACCAAAGAACATCATCTAACATCAACATCGGCTCACACATGGCAGGAAAACAAAAACACGAGTTATCAGACTCGGTTTGCACAACAACACTGACGGGGCGCAAAGCTCTCCAATTCAGTCTTCAGGTAACAATCCTGGACAGTGGTCACAGATACAATATCTGTACGACAGCGCGACAAATGCGCTCTACTCTATAACATAAAAGGCTTCAAATACGATGTCAAGTTACCTCTACATAATAGGCAATGGCTTCTGTTTATCTCAATGCACACTCCCAGTGCTAAAACAATCCGCTTTCTAAAGCGTTAAAGAAGTTATCATAACGTCCAGTGACGTAAGCAAACATATGACTGTTATAAAGCTGCATGTCCTTGATCTAGAAATAATCAATACATTCCACTCATGAAAAAATAGTGACGTGCGCATGCGCGTCCAGTCTAATCGTAACAAAGTCGTCTCGCTGTGAGTGTTCGGATCCATTCTAGTAAACATTCAACTCTGGCGTGCCAAACACGCACACTCTGCTCATCGCATCAGGCGATAATATACACTTCACAAGCGTTAAATCATATAAAAGAAGTCTCTAACTAAGTAACGCTGGCTTATAAACTATAACATGTAGTAATAAATAACTTGTGGCTTCACTACCACGCAAAGAAATGAATATAAATCATATGCAATGTTAAAGAATTGCAAAGATAAAAATTGAAAGATATTCCACTCGGAATAAAAGGTTTTGGAATTGGTGAAAGATATTCCACTCTTCAAATATACACATGTGGGCGTTCGTATAACTTTAGCGTGTCTCATGCCTTGACACTAACAAAATACTATAACAAGCGACAATCATACAGACTGCTAGGATGTCTAAAACGAAACTGAGTATATCCGGGGTTCGACGCTTGACTAGCATCGTCATTGAAACTCCCATATTAGTTCTAACTGGAACTTCTGTGGCTTCAGAGCACACATTACAACATAAATTAAATACATTCAAAAAGGTCGTGACTTCAGTCGGTCACGAAACTATACGGCCATAACAAAGCCCAAAATAAATTTTAAAAAACAGTCGCGTGAAAAGGAGGTTCGCTAAGGGGGTCACAAAAATATGCTAAGAGATGGCTATCCATTACTCTAAGGTCGAAGTTGGCCCATGCTAAGGGCTGACCAAAACGAGTCCAAATGACTTGTGGTCCCGTCTAATCCATGAAAATTAGGACGTAACGTCCTGCGAATACCTTCACGATGCACCATAAACACATGGTGGCAACTCCACTGTGGAAAAAATAAGATTATAATATCTACAGGCCCTACCTATCTGGTATCACAAGTTCGGTTAATTAGACTACTATCTACTCCACCACAGCTCAACCCTTACAATGAGACAAGAACAAACTCACGTAGAAGTCACCAATAAAATCGTGGTGTAACAGAGACTGGATGGTTGGTGATAATTCCTGGTAATTACTCTGGCATAGAGCTTATCCCATTGCATCTTCCTTCTCCTACTAGTGGTCTCCCGAGCACAGATCTCGTTCTCATGGTCAGCGATTGGGTTGATGGTTCCTTGGGCTCCAATTCCCAAAGAATAGGTGGTCAATTCTCCTGCCATGGTGTAGTGGTCTCCTGGTAGAATATTCCTCACATCATGGGGGTTCTAATTCCATATTACTGACTATTGTCAGCGTAGAGAACATGATGTACACGGGGTCGACGTAGTCATACATATTGAAGGTTACACACGTTGTTTCAACTGAAGTTAGATTTAGCACAGTTTTAATAAATGGATCACTGGCTTTACTTCGCAGACTGATAATAAATGCCCATTCACTGTCTGCTTCACTGAGTCGATACGACACGTGGTGTCGGCAATCACAGATTCTGATAGTAGTGATCATTCAAAAATATCACAATGATCTGGTATTAGGATTAACAAAAGATTACATCGTAGATTACGGTGATAATTAGCACTTGTTAACTCGTAGATGGTTTACAGATCACGTTTGTGGCACAGTATTTTAACACCCTCGTGGTCATAGAATATGTGAGGTTCACAATAAAACATGTGGTGTTACAATCGTCAAAATATGCATCAAAAATTGACATAAAAATCTGCACTTTGCATGTGCGGTTGGTAAATCTATCACTGAAAAGAATTTTCACAGATAATTTCAATTCACTTGTGATTCGTCGTAGAAGTTCGCTGATTTGCACATCACCTCGTGGGCGAAATATCGTGGTGATCGTCTCGTGGTCGAAAATGACTTCTATTTTCACTCACAATTTTAAAGAATACTTTCTTCGCAGCGGAGCACATTTGTGCGGAAGTAGCTGGCCACGACGTTTCGTCGGATGCACAGATATAATCTTCACCCTCAGGTGGACTTACAATATTCCTCGTCGCTGCGTACGGACAAATGATACAGCACGTCTGCTGCGGACGGCTTCTAAACAGGTAGGCAGTGAGTGAGCTTCGGTCCTCCTGCCTCGTGCAGGTCAAAAGTTGAGTCGTTGACGATCCATTTCCTGCCGCCAATCTGGGGTGTTAGTACCTTTTACCTTAAATTAAAAATCGGTAAATATCATAATGTTTACTTTAAACAGATCTACGTAATGGAATAATCTGAGACTTTTAGATTGCAAAAAGTGTTAGTTGGTGCTCAGAATTAATTATCAAGTTGAGTGTCCAAAGTCAAGACATCTCCCATTTTTCCTGCATGTCTCGCACTGCTACAGGGCACGTTCAGTTACAAAGGCGTGACATGTTCCTCATTATTCTCAGTAAATATCACCTAGCCATGAGCTCATCCAGGCTCAATACCTGAAAATCAAAATACCCCAACTTTTGCAAGCCAAAATGCTCTCTCTCCTGGGCTAATTATGTTTTTCTATCTTTCAAAGTTTCCACCTATGCTCCGAGTTCTTGTAAAAGATAAGATTACTTGGAATATGTATTTTATTATCTTATATTTTACTAGCTGTACCCAGCATGCGTTGCAATGCCAATCAAAGAAGGTGTTAGGGTTGTAATTTCGTTTTTTCTTTTTCCGGTAACTGCCTCTAAACTAATGTAAAATGGATTTACTAATTCAGAAACATTCGTGTTATATCTTATTTATAATGATAAGAACGCATGTATTTTAGGATTTGTTTATTATGCGTGTCTTATCTGGTTTTTATACAACACAAAACAACACAGAGCAGCATTTGCCTGTCCTTCTTACTCTACAGATTCCACACTAGGTGGCAACACATACCATGACATCTCAACTCACCAACGTTTCATCGCAATCGGATGAATGGTAAACAAACGCGCATGGGATTTTGTTGCAACGATTCGCGCTGTCAGACATTTGTCGAATCTACTCGTGCGCTACGTATTGTAACATGGATTTACTATGTCAGACACCGTCGCAGGAGTGCACACATCAACTCACCAAAGTTTCATCGCAATCGTGTGAATGGTTTATGAACGCATACGGGACAATTTTGAAACGATTCGCACGCCGTAACTCATTTGTTGAAGCTACTCGTGCGCTACCTATTGTAATATGGGTTTACTAAATCAGAAAACTTTGCAGGAGTGTACTCAACAACTCACGAAAGTTTCATTGCAATCGGATGAATGGTACTGTATGCGAACGCATACCGAACTTTGTTGAAACAATTCGCGCGCCACCACCCTTTTGTTAAATCTGCTCGTGTGCTACCTATTGTAAAATTTATTTATTAAGTCATAAACCCACGCAAGAGTGTACACAACAACTCACGAATGTTTCATCGCAATCGTATGCATGGTAAATGAACCCATACAGGACTATGTTGAAACGATTCGCGCGCCGTCACACATTTGTTGAATCTACTTGTGTGCTACCAACTGTGAAATTGATTTACTAAGTCAGGAACCTTCACGGTAGTGTACACAACAACTCATCAAAGTTTCATCGAAATCGGGTGAATGGTATATGAACGCATACGGGATATAGTTGAAACGAATCACGCGTCATTTGTTGAAGCTAGTTGTGAGCTACTTATTTTAAATGGATTTACTTAGGTCATAAACCTTTCGATGAGTGTACTCTATAACTCTTCCAAGTTTCATAGCAATCGGATGAATGGTATATGAACGCATAGGGGATTTTTTGAAACGATTCGCACGTAATTTGTTGAAGTTAGTCGTGAGCTACTTATCGTAAAATGGATTTACTTAGGTCAGAAACATTCCGCAGAGTGTACTCTATCACTCCCCAAAGTTTGATAGCAATCGGATGAAAGACAAGCACACACTAACTATCAGTACCGTACCCTCCATTTCTTTTATAGTGTGGTTACTGGTAAAATCCAACGCAATCAAATATAGACTGATATTTATCAAATTATTCTTTATTGCTCTAAGGAAACCTCCTGTCGAGCTGTGTCTAGACATAGCAATTCTCCATTCTTATCTTGGCTCTGATTCTTGTGAGAAACTGCGAAATATTATATTACCCTCGCTTTACGATGAGTTCAGCATAGCTCCTTCGTCAGACTTAAATCATCTCCGTAAACCGCAAGAGTTCTGTTAGACTAGGTTTAATTCGTCTCCGTAATATGCAAGATTTCCGTTAGATATACTATGAGCAAGCTCTTAAACACTTGACATCTGGTGGCCAACTCTTCAAATGAACGTAGTCATCCTTATGCTTGCTTAAAAGTGCTCCATTCCTGGTCTTGCCGCCATCGCGTAGGCAACATCTATGGAATATCGTATAATATCTTTGTGTGAGGAGCTCTAGTTTTCTGTTCAGTTAAATGTCAACAGTCTATGCATATTTATAAATAACTTCTGCTAGATAACTGTTTATACAACAGTAATATATAAATTATTCCGTTCTGATTGTCCTTACAGCTGTATCTGACTGAGCAATATACAGTATTATGTGTGGAAATAACGAAGAGCTCCCGGAAAGGCATAGGTGTGTTAAGATTCTGCAGATGGTAATCACTATCTTTTTGTTTGTTTGTGGCATCATCCTCTTAGTGGTGACAGTTGTATATAAAATTAGGCTAGACCAAGCACGAGATATTAAGGATAAGTCTATAGGTTACTTTATAATATGGTTCACCATGTTCACTGCATTATTCATGTGCATAACCGCAGTCATCGGTTTCATAGGAGCTATCATGAAGAGTAAAGTATTATTATTATATTACCTCTGCATGTTGGTAATCAATGGCATTTTGTATTATCTCTGCGCCTATTTTTGCTTATTACATATGTATCATAAAGATACATCACGTTTTGAAAAAGTGATGAGTATAGTGTTCCTTTGCATTACAGCAATCTATGGTCTAGTGTTAACGGGTGTATTTGTACCTACAATTGTAATCGTTCTGAATTTTCGTCGACGTCAAAGGCAAGTCAGAAGAATTTCCTCCTAAATACATCAACAAGAGGATGAATCATGCCAAGAATGCTGAAGCAATAATTCTCAACAAAATAAAATTCACTGTATATACATCGACTCACTTAATAGTAAAATTATATTTGTAGAAATAGCATTGTAGAACACACCATCCACTGAATTACATTCATTTTAATTGAAATTAACTGTTTCTTTATACGCAGCGTGTTCCTCTCAAATATCCTCTGAACTGTTAAAGATACGAATATTCTTGTTTTCAATTTATCAATGGTGCTAAAGGGTTAACAGGAAAACATGCTCGTATTTTCCACTGCTTTGTTACTCACTGGGATATAATTTCTAACTTTAAACATTTAAATGGAACCGTGCTGATTTATATCTTAGGCTTACTTTTCAATTTTATATTAAATGAAAGTTGATTTATGAGATCAACACCAACTTGGGCTTTGTATGACAGTGTGTGTAAGTATTGTAACCGTTCTTTCCTAACTTCACTCTCTCTCACACTGTTATATCTACGGAGCGTGTATGGTACTCTCTGGATCATGTAAATTAGCATTATCTCAGGAGTTTTCTGGAGGTTTCATGGCTCAAAATAATGTGGCACATACTCACGGGTATATATAACACTGTTTAATGCTAAGTAAAATAATACATGAACTTCATTCTTGTTAAAAATTAAACTTGCGCAGTGCAAACCTTACAAAATGAATAAGCCTCAATATCAACTGAACCTCTAATAAACTTCCTATCCCTATCCTATGTTTATATGTGGGCCAGTAAAAGCAACAAATCCTGCTGGACACTCTCTAATCATAAGATCAATTTCTGAACACAAACTTCACATGGAATTTAATTACCTCCGAATATTGCAAACATTGCACACAATGAATACAATCAGAACAAAAGAAATTCTTAGCTTGTCCCTGATCATATATTTATGGTTGTCACTTTATTCAGTATGTTAATTAGATGCGTAGAGGTTAACGTTTAGTAATAGCAGTGAGAGGGAAATCGATTTATATGGCTTGATCCTAAACTAGAAACAAGTCATTTTAAACATAAGACATAGCAATACAATGTGATTAAACCCAATCAAAAATCATTAGAGACATAAATAAACATTAACTAATCTGAACTATGCACAATGAAGTTGAACCCTGGAGTTGTCTGGTTACGTCTCAAAACTCACGAGTCTCAGAACTCACGATGATGATGATGATGATGATAATGATGATGATGATGATGATAATTGTTGTTTTAAGGGGACTAGCATCTAGGTTATCGGCTTCTTATGGTTTGGGTGATCGTGAAGATGATAATGAAATGTAAACTATAACTTAAACTAACTACTAACTTATATATTAGAAGAAGAAATGGAAATCCAAAGGAGAATGAGGCAAATAAAGGATAGGAGGAAAAGAAATGCCCTCAACCCTCGAGGAATTGGGGCAGATGACCTCGTAGTTCCGCCCCTTAAAACAACAATAACTAACTAACTCGAGGAATTCGTATTGGGGCACTTGGAAGGATAGAGAGCCACGAAAGGCAGACAGGTTGGTTGGTTGGTTCTTAAGTTTAGGGGCTGCGACAACGCGGTCATGTAGCCCCGTGTACTCTGGGTGTGTGTAGAATCTGTCTGATAACCGGTGTTAATTGTGATGACTGTATTAGTGTGTGTTATCTGTTTTTTTTTTAAATTTAAGTACTGCCACTTAGAATTTTTCAAATAGTTCCTACTTTTGCCGCCAAGCGCCACCGTCAACGATTACTAGGTCAAGTTCAGAAATTAGCTACTAGACACCACCGCAGTCGGCTCTTGGCAACGAACATAGAAACCTAAGAGTGTTGTTTACATTCTTAACCTATCCAATTTAGCTTCACACAGGTGCAATTAGTGGAAGGTTCTTTAACATGCCATAAATCTATGACATGGAACCGCCGGCTTTACTTCCCCTCCGAAGGAAGGCATACTGAGGGATTTTAACGCTCTTTAAAAAATCCGACGGCTTCGGCAGGGTTTGAACCCGCTATCTTGGGCATAGAAGCTCAGCATGCTACCGACTACGCCACCGAAGCCGCAGGCAGACAGGAAAGTGATAGGGGAGAGGGTCCGCCCCAGAGGTAAGGGATGGAAGGAGGAAAAACAGGTCCCAGCTCAGGAACCCTCGGGGTCGCCAACTCCCAAACTCACCGGTCGTGAGCTCCTGAGGGTGTAGCAATATCCAGGGTGCACCAGAAGTGGTGGGGCTATATACAACCTGCCTTCTTGAGGGCCTTGAGCAGAAGACAGGAGATAACAGGAAAAGGAAAAGAAGGCTGACCCCTCGCAGAAGGAGGGTATCAGAAAAGATGAGACAAGGGCCAATTAAGGCGGGAAAGGAAGAGACTCCCTAGGCCTTGGATACCCTAATACCGTCGGGGTCGGAAGAGAACAAAAGTTGACCAAGTGAGGTCGACAGGAAAGCAGACGGAGAGGAGCCCGGCACAAATAAGTGGAAGCAATGCCGGAATCAGCTGCGGCCCCGTGGTCGCCAACACAAATCCCATGAGATGTAACCCCCGGGACGGGGGGGGGGGGGGGGGTAAAACTCACGAGCTAAAATTAGTAACAAATAGTATCAAATAGATGGTATATTTGCTTTCACGGCCAGTGAATTAAAACTCGGCAATTTCTCTAGGTTTGTGCCGTGTCTTGTGTGGGGTTTCGCCTAGTACACCAAGCTGGCTCATCAGCGGGCTCTTGGTGTCCCCGCCCGGACCCCTATAGGAGTAGCGAACTGCGCGCTACCTCCCTTCATATAGAGTGCGCTGCACCACTTTACTGCGAGAACTAAAAGGTCAAGCAGTCTTATCATCCCTATGAAGGCTTCCAAAAAGATGGTATATTTGCTTTCACGGCCGATGAATTAAATCTCAGCAATTTTTCTAGAAAAATTACTGATTTTTAATAGTATCAAAACTCACGACAATAAACTCGTAGCTGAATGAACATTATAATAATAGTCTCAAACCTCACGACTCCGGAGAGCAAAGTGCCCTTCAACCCATGTTTGTCCACCCTGTTTCAGAATGGGATTTCCTTTGTATTGTTTTAACAGGAATTATCAACCTACCACAGACCAAATTCTCCTAGTATAATCAGTCATTCTGCTTGGTGTCATCAATCAGGCCTTGAAAACGTCTTTGGAATCATGGAGGTCGTTATTTTGTGTTTGGATACAAAGCGACGGCCAATGGTTTTATCATTTTAAATGATCTTGTCGACGTCGTCGTTACGCTGGGGTCTGGCGTTACGTTACGGTGACGGGACGAAATGTACCCAGATGCACTGAGGTGTCTGACGTCATAGTACCGCTTGGTGCGTGAGTGTTCCCCGACAATCTCTACTTCGTTAGTATGAGACAAAAATCCCCGATTCTTGGATGTCACGGGTAATCTCGAGAACCACTGGATGGATTTTGATGAGGTTTTCACCATTCTGTAAAGGATATCTCGAGGAAAGATTCTGTAGAAAATAATTTATGTATGATGAAAGGAAGCCAAGCAGTAACGATTTCAGTGAAAAAGTCGAAAACAAACTTGGCGTCCGTGCGCTTCTTAAGCTTACGCTGGGCAAACTGTTAAAAATATCAATATACTATGAGCGTAAGAATTGGTCAGCATGAAAAGTTCTACAAAAAAGTCCGCGAGAGCATATCTCTATCTTCAATACATCGTCCACTATAAGTGTTTTTAGACTGGATGGAAGGGGCACGTCCCCGCGTGCTCTGGTGGGTGTGACGGCATCCCGCGCGCTTGGCCTTGTTTGCCCTTGGTTTGCACTTGCCGTTCGCAAGTAATTTGAAACAAGGTAAAGTATTATAAAGCAAGATAAGTATTATTCAGATAATTTTCTAACATGTCAAGAGTCTTTGGCTTCCAGCGAAGCGAGAAGCCTCCAGCCTTTCTAGCATTTTTCAGCATTTGTAGCATTTAAAACGATACAAATTCTAGTCATTCAGACTGGCTGTCACTTTTTTTAACAAAACAATTGAAAGACTCCAAGTAAGCACGTGGAATTCTCATATCTGCCAACCCTATCAAGTGAAGTGTCTATTATGTTGGTCATGTACAGAAACAAATGACTAGCGGCTTATTCGACAGTAATAATAATAATAGGGTTTTACGTCCCTTTTAACTACTGCGGTTATTAGAGACGCCGGGGTGCAAGAATTTTGCCCCGAAGGGGATCTTTATCTTGCCAGTAAATCTACTGACACGGCACCCTCAAATGCCAACTGACTGCGCCGGGATTCGATCCCGCTATCTTTGTCTCAGCAGGCGAGAACGTTACTGCTGAGCCTCACAACCAGTCACAATATAGAGAAGCACATTGTGACGTGATCATAGTTCTGTTATCAATACCATTATTGTTATTATTCAAATGAAGTATTATTGCATTTGTGCGTGCAGCTAGTTGAGGGTTTATTTGTTATTTATTTTTTCGTTCATATTAAATCAGAATGTGATTCTGATAAATGCAATCAACATACCATATGTCCATGCTATGGATGAAATTAATCCTCGTAAGACCTCCTCACGCTTCATTGAACCTCAGAACGCAACGTAACTTCTCCCTCGCCTTCTTCTTCTTCTTTTCTTCTTAACATTTTCCCCGCTGAATTGTAGGGTCTGCTGTTCTGCACTTTTATTTCCAATTTATGCGGTCTAGTGCATCATCAGGAGAGACTTCAGCCATATGCATATCCTCTCGCAGTGTGTCAAGCCAGCGCCTCTTTGGTAGCCCTCGTGGTCTTCGACCTTCAGGACTGATGTTCTCACAACGGAAGGACCGCGTCTGCGTAGTACGTGGCCATACCATCGCAAACGGTTCTCTCTCATCTTCTCAGGGATTGGGGCCACACCAAATACCATTCGAACATCTTCATTTCTGATGTGGTCCAGTCTTGTGAGTCATATTGGGCAGCGAAGCATCTTCATTTCCATGACATGCAAATGTTGTTTATGTCTCCTTGTGGCTGGCCAACATTCGGTTCCATACAGTGCCACTGGTCTAATGATGGTTTTATAAATTTTAGATTTCAGGTACAATTGCACCCTCCGATCAAAAGGGACTTCTCTAACTTGGCGCCACTTCATCCAGGCAGCGTTGATCCTGCTTCGAACATCGATTGGAGAAGGGACCCCAGATATTTAAATTGATTCCCAGTCAATGAATGTAAGATTTTGGAAGTGAAATGCCGTGTCCTGTTGTTCGGAGTCCACGTAAAAAGGAGGTCCCATGGCTCATGATCGCGAGATTGACGGTCACGTTAAACTACAAGCTTCCTTCCGATATTTAAATTGAGATGTTTTAGGAATCGCAACGCCGTCGATGTTGATTGACCCATCACTTTGTACCCCACACTCTAGGTACCGGTACTCAGTCCTCCTGACGTTAAGTCGCAGGCCATATCTGTCCAAGGAGTCTTTCCATCCGTTGGACTAGATGTTGACGGGATTCATAGGTGACCGTAACATCATCAGCAAAGAGTAGAGTCCAAGGATGTAGTGTTAACACTTCTGTGCTGATGGTGTCGGGGCAGAGGATGAACAGAAGTAGAGATAGTTAGTTAGTTAGTTATTGTTGTTTTAAGGGGCGGAACTACGAGGTCATCTGCCTCTAAAAAGTAGAGATAAAGCCGATCCCTGATGAACGCCAGAAAATTCCTGCTGCACATCGGACGGAGCTGGTAGCATTCCGATACAGAAGCTGGATCTCAAATATATACTTCTGGTACACCATGCAGCCTCAGTGCGTGACAAATAAGATCACGAGGCACTCTGTCGAAGGCCTCTTCGAGATCCAAGAAAGCAATGTGGAGTGGTTTCTTTTTTTTATTATTATTGTGTCATTCTATCAAAAGACGTGTGGCATGGATAGAGTCGATCGTTCCTGTTCCTTTCACAAAGCGGCACTGGTTCCGGGCAATGTGAACTATGTCGTGAATGCGTAACTGCCTTGTAATGATATGACATTGTCACCAAATATACTTATAAGCAATAAAAAACAAGAAACAAGCCCAACTGATGATCTTGATGAGATGGTTGGAGGAGGAGGTGTAGAGTGAATTTTGGAGGTTATGGTACCACAATGTTACGAACAGCAGCAATAGTTCTCATTGAATTATTAAATCAAGTTGGGACATTACGAAGAATGATTTTCCTGTACACCCACACCCTATACAACATAAAATTTAGGACTCGGTGTACTAAACTTTTTGCTTTTGGCTCTGCAATCAGCTCTGCTGTTTCTCCCCTAACTGGTTAATCATTACTGAATTCCGTCTTCGGAATTGGAACTCCTGAAGATGCTTCAATGGCATCGTAAACCTCGTCTGACGTTCCCATGTCCTTATGTTTATCCTCAAAGAAACGACCTACCTTAACCATTTGGTTCACATGTTTTTTTTTAATTTAAATAACGTTCCGATACCGGATTACAAACATAAACTCTATTGCCTAACTTAGTTTTAACAGTCGCTTTCTTCCAACAGGGTTTGTTTCAGAGGCGGCCGGTGATATTGGACTCATGGACGCCGCCCTCCCACCCTCCTCCCTCTTCATCAGCCCTAATGTTCTCTCTCCTCGCACCTAATGTTTTGCCAAGACCGACTACAATATCTCAGACCGCAATGCCACTATAGATAGTGTAGAAAATGGCGGGAATCGTAGGGGAATAGGAGAGGGGAATATGGCTTGTTTACACATGATGATCCAACGTTTTAAGTGTGTCTACTGCCAAGATATCGCATACCTCAAGTGATTTCGTGCTGTTATTTATTGTAATAGTGTACCTTACTTAGTGTAGTGCACTGTGAATAATTATAAATTACGGTAATACGTAATGACTGGTCATTGTGTTATTTCAAAACATGGGTCGCTCCTGCTGTGTACCCGGCTGTAAATCTAATTATACTTCTGCGGATACTTCAACTTTTAAATTTCCTAAAGACAAGTATTTGAAAGAGAAGTGGATTAGAAATATTCACCGAGATAATTTCGAAGTTAAGGCGCAAACATTTGTATGTGTTAAACATTTTGAACCTAAATTTGTGGTTAGGGAAGATATATTCCCAGTTGAAAATGGTGAAACCATTCGTGTCCCCAGGAATATTCCCAAACTAACCCCTGATGCCATTCCGACAATTTTCCCAAATCAACCGTCTCACCACACAACTGCACTTCCCAAAGAGAGGAAAAATCCGGAAGAGCGTTTGCAAAATGTATTATGAAGAGATGAGGAACATTTCGCTGAGTGGTGTGAACAGGATATAATTTCTACTTTCGATATCTTTCGAAGTAAGGTTAATGAGAGGCAGGTGTCTCCTTTCACAGTGTTAATGAAAGATGATTGTGTCCTGTTTGTTAAAGTAGATGATGGTAGTTTTAATGACATCCCATCAGTGTCAGTGTGTCAAATTCTATGAGTGTAAATAAGAATCTGTGTGTGCCTGTGGAGAAATTTAAGTGGATACTGCAGTCTGATGGAAGCAGTGATTTGAAATGCGACAGGTGGTCGAAACTGGACAATTTGGTGAGTCATCTTTCCAATTATAATGATGAACATGTTTCTACTTCTGACAGAATTCATATGCTGGTGGATTTTTTTAAGGGAAGTCAAGTCTCTTGATTCCGACATTGATATAATAAGAGCTAGGAAAATTAAATTTGCTTTAGAGCAATTGGAATTGTCCATTGCAACTCACATTCAGTATTCGCCAGAGCTATTAATATGGGCTGCCACAATTTCCTATTCGTATCCAGGGGCCTATCAGTCAATGAGAAAAACCAACATGATCGCACTACCTCACCATGTATATCTTCGACAGTTTCTTTGTAGAATAGGTCCAAAAGGATGTGGTATAGGGCCATCTCAAAAATCATTCTTGTTGGAAAAATCTAAACTCCTCAATGATGATGATAAGGTTGTAACAGTAATGTTGGATGAAATACATGTTAATGCCAAGCTATCGTACAAAGCGGGAAAAATCATAGGAATGGCTGACAATGGATCAGAATCAGATGCGGCAACCACTATGCAGGTGTTTATGTCTTTATCTTTACACTCACAACATAAGGATGTTATAGGCCTCTTTCCAGTGAAAAATATGAATGCTGAAACACTGCTGAAGTTAACAGTAAACATCCTGAAACTCTTAAATGAACTCCACTATGACGTAGTTTGTTTGGTGTCATAACTACCGAACAAACAGGAAAATGTTTGAGATGTTGAGTGATGGTGTCTTAAAAACTGTATGCCTCTCACCAAGGCGGTCCGGGTTCGATTCCCGATCAATGCATGTGAGATTTTCGAAGTGAAATGCCATGTCATGTGGTTCGGATTCCACGTAAAAAGGAGGTCCCGTGGCTCATGATCTTAAGATTAACGGTCACGTTAAACTACAAGCTTCCTTCCTTTCTTAAAAACTGCTGTCCCTAAACCAGCTGATCTTTCGAAGCCACTCTTTCTTCTCTTCGATAATGTGCATTTATTGAAGTGTATTCGAAACAACTGGTTAAACCGACCTGGTGAAATGCTCGTCATACCAGATACTGTACAAACATTTACACTTATTGAAAAAATGCTAAACATTTCTGAGGGACAAATAACATGCCAGTACACTACCGTTGAGGCTAAATTTTCAGACTTGCGAGATTTATTTCATTCTGAAAAGAGAATGTTATTAAAACTAGCTCCAAAATCTGTCTAGAAAATCCATGTATCCTTCAAACATTGAAAGACAGAATGTTGCTCTAGCTATGAGTGTTTTTGATTATAAGAACGTAGTGGCATTAGAGATGTTGTCGAAAGAGGTTGTGGCTATATCTGAGGATACCATCCAATTTCTGATATTAATTTCCAAATGGTGGACCATTGTGAATGTCCAGCATCCCATGAAGGGAACATACATTCGAAATGAGGATGCCAATCCAATCTATGGCCCAAATGACACCAAACTTATTTTTCTTGAGACTATGAAGAGTTATATCGATATCTGGCACACATCACTGGCTGAAGGAAAGCTAACAAATGATACCTACACGGCCTTGACTCACACACTTCTTGCAATTGTAGGGCTATGCAAATTTATTTTCAGTAAATATGGGTGGTCCTATATACTAACAAGTAAGTTGCAAACTGATAGCTTAGAGGGAACATTTGCAGCATATAGAAGACTCAGTGGATGCACCTACAATATTTCTGTGGAGAAAATTCTTGAATCGGACCGAAGGCTCAAAGTTCTTGATTTGTTGAAATTGAAGTCTGCCAAGGTAGGAGAATTTGCATTGAGGGACCTGGCAGTAACATTCAGCCACGAAGAAAGCGAGGAAAATTTAGATATATTGGAATCCGCTGTAGATGAGTCTCGCTGTGTAGCCGTTCCAATCGAGACGCAAAGGGTCCTGGCATGTATTGCTAGTTATACCAGCAAGACCGTCCTGGAAAAGTTAGGGAAGAAAGTGAAGTGTTTCGAGTGTAAATATATGTTACAGTGTGATGAAGAGCTCCTCCTCGATTGTGGCACACAGGAACTTTATTCTTATTTCAACCAGCTGAACAGAGGTGGATTAAAGCGTCCGTCAGCTTTCATATTATCTCTGAGTTGTAGTGTGTTTTGCCTCTTCCAAACATTGATCAGTGAGTTTTATGAAATTGAATTCTTGAAACTAGATAACCAGAGGGATGCTGTTGTCAAACTAGGTATGCAGATGACTGAAAACACTGTCAGTAACATTGAATACATTTGCAGATGTGGTGTCCCTTTAGTAAAAGTTTTAAAGAAGTGCATGAAAGTGTTTGCCAATATTTTTGTCAATAACTATACAAAGGTTTTATATGACAAAAATGTATCTAAAGGAATTGCTAAAAAGCTCGAGAGCAGACACATGAAGAGGAGCAACATGGATCAGCTGGGAATGAAACAGAAGATCCGCAAGGAGTCAAAACTCAGTAACAAGTAAATCGAGTAAAGTGATACGTTTATTAACTTTGCAGTGTAGTAATTCTATCATTAAATTCTGAATGAAAGTAGAACACGGCTTATACATTTGCATCAGACATGAATGAGACATTTACATACCTTGTGTCCTTGTTTCATCCTCTGGGCGATATTACGTATTGAAATTAGGAACCCTGGTCACTAGTGCACCTCATATATGTGCTTAAGTACGTAAATATGTGTTTTTATTTATTGCTCTTTTAAGAACGGCTGCCATGATCTGACAGCGCTTGCATCTTGTTCAACTGTCAACAAGGCACACTCTAGCGGCATACACCGAGGCGCACACATTGTTGCCAACATGTGGGATACAAAATCAATGTTGATAAGAAAAAAGTGGGATACAAAATCACTGTTGTTAATAAAAAAAAATGACAGTCATCGGGACGCGTTAGGCTGTAACCATTGTCAAAAACCATTGTTCTGGACGCGTTAGGCTGAAACCATTGTCAAAAACCATTGGATTGGACAAATTGAAGGTTAGAATGGTCGGGTGTAGTTGCGGCCTTGGCGCGCGCAGCCAGTGGGGCACGGTTGACACAAAATCATTAATCTGGACACGTTAGGCTGTAACCATTGGATTGAACAAAACTAAGGCTAGAATGGTCGAGTGTTGGTGCGGCATAGTACCGCAATGGTGAGTTTGGCAGTACTGTTTTGATGATGGTTGATGTGAATAATGGCGTGCTGGCGATTTTAACTGTCATGCGGACAAAGAAGACATGAAAAGCAGAACAGTTCTAGTATTTATAGAATCGGAGGGTGTTATTCTTGTGAACAATCCTCACACACCAACCTACCGGTACGTCTGTCATAATGGTATGAGTGCAATAGACCTGATATTTGTCAACACCTACGTTAGAGCCATTGATTTCAAGGCTCTCATAAACTCCGGTGTGGCCCCACTAAGAAAACACTCACCCGTGTACGTACAACTCGCGATAGATAAGTCACTATACAGCAGGAAAGAGTAATGACAAAACGTACTTTAAATACCAGCATCCTATCAGAAATAACCTCGTCGACAGAACACATACTAGATGAGATAAATCAGGGAGAGGTAGATTCCGTGGCTTCGAAGTTGGCTAACTACATAAAAGAAGCTCAAACAAGGGAAATAAGGACAAGCGCAAGTCGCAGCCATGGTTCGACGCAACATCACAAAAGAAGAAAGGTGTTAGATCCCCTTCACACAGCTTGGACAACGAAGACCGATAACGATTTACTGACATACAGCACTCAAAGGCACAACTACAAAAACCTACTCAAGGAGAAGCGAGCAAAATGGGTAGAAGAAGAAGGAAAGCAATTAATAGAGAAGGCCACAGTTAACCACTTTGCAGCCCTAAAACCCAGGACAGTAAAGTTCTCCCAAACAATCACAATGGAAACATGGAAATCGCACTTTCAAACGTTATTTAACTTAACAGGAGAGCAACACAAAGGACAACTCATGTATCTTACCCAATCGACTCTCCGCGTACCGTATTGCAGAAGAGGAGGTTTCACCCACGGTCATGGAACTGAAAAGCCACAATGCTGCCGGGCCAGATGAAATCTTTAATGAGCACCTGAAGGAGGCCTTGCCGTATTTTAAGACATTATGGACAGCAATATTTAACAAGTGCCTGGAAATACACAACGTTCCTAGCACCTGGAGGACCGCGATGCTCAAAATCCTTTATAAAGGCAAAGGTAGCCCTGACAATCCGGACTCGTACCGAGGAATCGAGTTGGAGAATGCTTTGCTCAAAGTATTCTCCAAAATTTTTTCTACAAGATTGGAAAAGGAAGCTATCGGACACTTACCGGAACAACAGTATGGTTTCAGAAGAGGCAGATCGACACTGCGTGCTATAAGTAATCTGATGGAGGATATCACAGAAGCCCTTAGGCATCACCGAGGAAAATTCCAAGTCATATTCATTGACTATAGGAAGGCTTTCGACCTTTTACACCGCCAGATAATCATCGACAAAATGAAACATATGATCGGAGAAGATAACTATCTGACAATCATTATAGACAACATATTACAGTTAAATGAGCTCACCATTCAAGGAGACCAAAATACAAAAGTCAACTTGCCTCAAAATCAAAGTATGTATCACGCAGTGTTCAACTATATATTTGCTTTTGCTCTATGCCGCTCCGCAGGCCAGTAAACGAAGGAAACACGAGTAGCTGTGACGTCACTGCGCTATAAGCACGGCCAACGAAAAAGCGGGGCTTGAGCTATCCGCTCCATTCAGTTGATTGTTGCAATATGCGCGCTGCCACTCTTCCGTTTATAAGTGTTGTTTATTATAATTGAGTGTGATAGCTAGTTGTCAAAATGCCTTTGTGTAGTGTATACGGTTGTAACAACACGAGTAAAAACCGAAACTGTAGAGAAAAAGAAGTACATTTCCATAGATTTTCAAAGTCGCCACGTAGATTTAGCAGTTGGGAACAATTTTGCAAGAGGAAGCACTTTTCTCCTGGTAATGGGGCTACTGTGTGTTCATTGCATTTTAAAAAGACAGACTATGATGAAACGCAACTTTTGAAAATGAAGTTGAAGCCTACGGAAAAGCTACAAGGTCCAAAATTGAAGCCAGGAGCTGTTCCTTCAATAAGATGTCCGGCGCCGACAGATGGATATACTTCTCATGCAGGAATGCTAATTCATACGCAAGCCGCTTCACAAACTACACTGTGGGGTTACTCGTCATGAACTGAGCAGAGCAGGACGGAAAGGTATGAGACTAAAAGACGAAGGGAGTTTCTTGACACAGTATTAAGCAAAAGTGATTTAACTATAAAGATGTAGGCTACACGATGTACAGAATGATGTGATTGAAAATATGTTGTCAGATGGTCACGTATGTAGTTTAGAAATACAGTGCGAGTTAGGAAGTGAAGTAGCTAGAAAATACTTATAGACATTGCAACTTCCGGCCCTGCCCTGAACAGTGACGTAATGGAAGAACAATTGAACGACAGTTTCTATGAGCCAGATGAAAATGAAAGTGACAGTGAAAGTGATATTAGTGATACTGATTACGAACACACACAGGACGATGCACATATTACAGCTTCATATTTCTATGTTGCGTGGACTAGTTTACTCACACTCTTGAAATTTGCTACAGTTGTAAAAGTTAAAGTGGAAAACATTTCACATTACATTAAGGGGACTAACTTGTGTTGTGCATAAAAACACTTTGCGTTTGTGGTAATGAATTGGGTTGGTATTCTCAACCGATGGAAGGAAAGAAACCGGAAGGAAATGTCTTAATAGCATCAGCATTATTGTTGTCAGGCATAATTTACTGTTTGAACCCTTTCGGTCATTCTGAAAGTTCTTTAATTTACATAATTATGATGTCACGGACTGTATATGATAGAATTATTCATAGAGTAACTGGTCCTATATTGGAGGATACTTGGAATTAAGGAAGAACTAAGGTTTTTGATTGTTTGAAAAGCAGTGACATACCCATTTGGTTAGCCGGAGATGGCCAGTACGATTCTCCCGGCTTTTCAGTCAAATATTTAGTGTATTCGCTCATGGATATAAATACAGGTCGTATAGCTCATTGGAACTTGTTCAGAAAGTGATGGTGAAAGGTGATCTTGAAAGGACTGCGTGTGAAACCACGTTAACAAAGATTGTACAGGAAGAAAATTGTAATATAGAACTCTTTCTTTTCGATAGACACAAAGGAGTAAGGTATCTACTGAGACCGCAGTATGCCGATATCAAAGATACATTTGACGTTTGGCACATATCAAAAAGTTTAATGAAAAAGAAGAGAGCACTCCATAAAAAGCATACAGAATCTCAGGCGTGGAAGGCCAGTAGGCTATAAATAATCATTTATGGTGGGCAGAACAGAGTTCTGTCACTGCCTAAGAACATCGCTCCAATACCTCGACCTTCCAAGGACGACCTGATGAAGAAGTAGTTCTCACGATGTCACATGCAACAATAAATGATGTACCGTACTGCATATCAAAATAATATGTCTATATTTATAGTAAATTAAACAATCTTAGAACACTCCTTCATAATTCTACTGTTCTAATTTACCAGGGCCGTGGTGGCGCAGCGGTCAAGTTGTTGGCCTATCACCAAGGTGGACTGGGTTTCATCTCCGGTCAATGCATGTGAGATTTTCGAAGTGAAATGCCATATCCTGTGTTTCGGAATCCACGTAAAAGGGAGGTCCCGTGGCTCATAATCACACGATTCACGGTCACGTAAAACTACAATCTACCTGCCTGTGTTTGAATTTACAGCTTGAAGCCCACATAGGTGTCACTGGGTTCCGGAAATGTGTTTCTTATGATGTTGACAACTCATGATGGTAAGACAATTCTATTATTCTTACCAATCGCAGTCCATGAATTTACCCAGGAAGTGGACTGATTGTAACAAAGAAATCGCCAAGTTCTATTTGTTGGATTTAAAGCTGTCAGTAAACGCTTCTTTGCCCTTTTCATTGTTTTTAAGCTCATGTTATGCCTTGCTATTGCGAACACTTCGCAGTCTAAAATAACGTAAGCCTAGTAAAAAGAGGTATTTCTTGTTATACACATAAATTCTTCCGATTTCACAGCTTTTACATTGTCTAATTCACAACAGCTTACACTTTCTTCATTCGTTTTCATGACGGTACACTCATTACACTTACACCAATTTCGCACGCTGGCTCGGCTTGTAGTGTTTACTATATCCATGTTATGATCGCTATCTGAATGGACATCAGCAAATGTCGTTCGTTCTGGCTCAAACTGATCCGGACGAATGTTATTTACATCCATTATAAGTATTTTGGCTAACACTAACAATGGCAACAGAAGAACACGGCAGCAGCAGATGGAGTGCGGGAAAAGACTTACCGAACTTATAGACAGCAACAAGACTGCTATGCAGACTCGATAGCGCAGTGACGTCATGAGCAGTTACTACTTTCGCACATAACTTGAGAATGGTTGGACGTAGAGGCATCGAATCAACAGGATTGTTATTAAATTTTCATGTTACATATTTAGCAATAAATAACGAAATATGTCTTTTAGTGTTGTGATCTCCTTTAAGGACAACATCCAATCCTCGTCCCCTCAATCACAGACTAACGGAATTTTGCAGGGTGACCCAGCGAGCCCCCTGCTGTTTAATCTTGCAACAGCAGACGTTACAGAGTGTTTTGGCAATCTCAACGAGAAGGTCACATTTTACGTGTATGCAGACGACATGGCACAATGCTCAACAAACCTAGAAGTCCTACAGGAATGCATGTTTCGCCTAGCATTATAGGGAGAGAAGAATAAGCTGGATATAAATGAACAAAAGACAGTCCATATGGTATTTCGGAAGGGAGGAAGAATAATGGGAACAGAACAGCTGTACATCACACCTACTCAGGAACAGATTAAAACGGCTAAAGGAATTTACATATCTTAGAATTACTCTACAGACAACTGGAACGACATTCACTAAACACGTCAGAAATAGAACAACATCAGCTATATTGGCTATCAATGATATTCAGCACTTACGCAGACTTTCTGTAGACACTTCCATGAAGATTTTCATTACTAATATAATGCCCATAGCGACATATGGGATTGAACTAATATGGACATACCTGACCAAAACAAATTTCAAGGAGATCGAACACATAAAATCAACTTATCTTAGGAGACTACTGTGTGTTTCGACATTCACCCCATCTAGACTAACATATGAGCTTGTCGGTGAGCCTTTCTTCATAGAAAATAAGACAAAAAATGCTCCTTCCATTTACAAGGGCATATCAGAAAATGACTGCAGCGCAAAAGAAATGATATATGGCTGGAGTTTTACTCTACTGAAGCAATGACTTCAACTGAATGGAAAGGAACGGACTACGATTTGCGCCATACGTTAACAGGTTTTGCAGTTCACGGATTCCACCACCGCGTCTGCAGAAAGAAGACTTTTCACAAACCGGATGAAGACACCTGCGAATGTGAACTATGCGGAAGGCAGTGCACGCGTTACCATGCCCTTTGGTGTAATCAGAGACTGATAACCCTGACACAATATTCTGTAGCGAATAGAGTGATATATAGGCAGATTCTATATGCGATGTCATTATTAATGTATTTATGTAATTTTTTGTATTTATGTTCTATGGCCATTGGCTGCAATAAATGTGTATTATAAGTCGTGATGCTATTTGGGTTGGCTGGATGGGTCACAGACAGCGGAGGAGGAAGCATCTTTTAAAACATCATTCCCTGATTTATTTCTCGTCGTTTGATAAGGCATTTTGGCCAATTCATGTACTATAGAGACTACTCCCGTAGTGCACTGGCTTTACTCGTGACATAGATACATATGTATTGAGGGTCTTGCAATGGCCTTCTCAGTGTGTACTAGTTATGCGTTTTGGTGAGGTGTACCGTACCAACTGAAGAGCCCAATGGTACACTGGGGCGAAACGCTAGCAACTTGTTTGAGTTAACCGTACCATTTTATCATAATTTGTGTTAAAAAATTTAGCTCAAACGAACAAACAACATGTTTTCATTTGAGAACATTCGACTCGATACTATATCGATGCCAAGGTTAGGTTTTATTGTTTTGAAAGGGAGCTTGGCTTCCGTAGTGCACTGGCATTGCTCGTGACATAGATACATATTATGTATTGAGTGTCTTGCAATGGCCTTCTCAGTGTACACTAGCTACGCGTCTTGGTGATGTATACCGTACCAACTTAAGAGCCCAATGGTACACTGGGGCGAAACGCTAGCAACTTGTTTGAGTTAACCGTACCATTTTATCTTAATTTGTGTTGAAAAATTTAGCTCAAACGAACAAACAACATGTTTTCATTTGAGAACATTCGGCTCGATCCTATATCGATGCCAAGGTTAGGTTCTATTGGTTTGAAAGTGAGCTTGGCTTCCGTAGTGCACTGGCATTGCTCGTGACATAGATACATATGTATGCAATGGCCTTCTCAGTGTGCACTAGTTATGCGTTTTGGTAAGGTGTACCGTACCAACTGAAGAGCACAATGGTACACTGGGGCGAAATGCTAGCAACTTATTTGAGTTAATTTGTGTTAAAATAGAGAATGTTATCGCTCTTTCAACTTTCATTCAGTGCTACCATTCTATTTGAGACCACCTCGTTGTGTAGTGGCTAGCGTTCTAGGCTGTCGTCCTGGAGGTCCGGGTTTGATTCCCGGCTCTGCCAAGAAATTTAATTCTCGTGTGAGGGCTAGAACAGGGTGCACTCAGCCTCATGAGGCAAATAAGTAGAGGAGGGTTCGATCCCCACCTCAGCCATCCTGGAAGTGGTTTCCCCACTTCTACTCCAGGCGAATGCCAGGATGGTTCCTAACTTGAGGCCATGGCCGCCTCCTCCCTCTACAATCCCCAATCCCTAATTTGCAAACACACTAGTTCAGCCATAGCAATAAGAAAGGTTATCACTCAAATTCCACACACAAATACATGGGGCTACAAGACCACGATGTCGTATAAGCAACAACAATTTCTATTTGCATTATTGTAGCTACATTCAGAAGTATTTGCATTTTTCAAATATTTTGTGTTATCACTGCTCTATTTATGTCTGTATTTTAGTTACTGTCTGTTCGCGTTGCTTGTAGCGAATTACGTCAGGGTTTCATATTGAATTTGTGTCTTATTACAAAAAATCCTGTCATTTCTGGTGGAATTTAATCAATTTGGCGTAAGTTTATCTTCGAATTTGCCGCTATTTCGATGGTGCCATGCCCGCCAGTGTCAACAGGTGTTCCCCTACGATTGCCGCCATCTTTGTTTTGATGTTAAGGTCTGAGATATTGTAGTCGGTCTTGGTTTTGACATCGTGACAAAATGTGTGTAGTTCCTCTCCTTGACGGCAGAGCGCACCAGATGCTCTTGAGGACTCATGAGAAATCGCCGGCGTAGTAATTTACGTTGCCATGACAACGAATGCCTCCAGTTATCCCCTCTCCACCCTCTCACGCGCTACGTCACGAAGTGTGTGGACTCAATCAGCTTGAGTCTGATACCGCCACTGCCCACTGGATAGCTTCCCTCCTGGTTGCTTTAAACTGCCTGCCCATTCAACGATTACGGCATTGGTTTGAGCGAACAAACTCGTTTCCAAATAAAGGCGATAGGAAGCAGCACCATGGACTGTGGTAGACTTAGAGCATAAATACAATAGAGGGCGCATTGCCACAATGCGCCTGTACTGTGACATGAAACCAACATCTCGATCAGCTGACTGAAGGGTAATGGCTCAAGACCGACTACGATTGGCTAATGGCGAATGCTAAGCAACGTCAAGGAATACAAAAGGAGCTCCATATTGGATAATTCTATTATCACTATCCGCAGTTCCCTTCAGTCAGCTGATCGAGATGTTGGTTTCAACAATGTGACGTCATCAGCCATCTATTGAATTTATGGTCTAAGGTGGTAGACATAAGTTTTGTATTGATGTTAATGGCGACGTTGGAATGTATTCTGAATGATTTTATAAAGGTGTACTGCTGCGTGCCCTTTTGTAAATCAGAACTGGGCAAGTTAGAATACCGGGGAATCTCATTTCATGAGATACAATCGGACAAATCATTGCGTGAGAAGTGGTTACGTGGGATTTCCAGAAAAGGTGACAAGAGAGCAAGAAAATGGTTACCTTCCGATCGCTCTGTTGCTTGTAGTCTTCATTTTCTTCCCGAGAGCCTCAGATCACATAAATTATTATCAAATTGGTTACAACTAGTGGGATATGGGTTTGCGACTATGGGCCCCAGCTAAGTTTCCTTAAGCTGAGCTCCTCTCTTATATCTTTCATGTCAACTCTTACCCCAACGTTATTAGGGTATCGGAGGCCTTAATTGGCTCTTGTCTTTTTCTTTCCTGATGCCCTAATTTTTGTAGGATCAGACCTCATTTTGTCCTTTTTTCTGCATTCGGTAAGAGGCCCTAAAGGAGGTAGGTGTGTGTTGTCCCACCATGCACGGTGCACCTTAGATATCGATACACCCTCAATGATGGAGATAATTGTTGTCTAAAGGGGTGAAATATCTACGTCATCTACTTAGTGGTTTAGGTGATGGTGAGAAATTATGATGAAATGAAATCTACAGCTAGGCTTAACTAATTACTGACTTACAACTAACTTATGTAGCCTACTAGAAGAAGAAAACGACAATAATAAAAGAAAGAAAGAAAGAAAGAAAGAAAGAAAGAAACGAATAAGGGAAATAAATGACGGAAAAGAAATGCCCTCTATCTTCGAAGGGCACATGGCCTTGCTGTTCATCCCATTAAAACAAGAATCAATCTTCGAAGAATGAGTATTGAGGTACTTGGAAACTACTAGAGCCATTAAAGGCAGGTAGAAAAGGGAAAGAGGAGAGGGTCCACCCCAAAGTCAATGCAAAAAGGGGAAAATGGATCTCTCTCTCTCTCTGGAACCCATCACGGTCGCCAACTTCCGAGCTCAAAAACTGAGCTCTTGAAGGTGTAGCCATATCCATGGTGCACCACGTGTGGTGGAGCTTCACACACCCTGCCTCCTTTAGGGCCTTGTGTAGAAGGCTTTAGATGTTATGAAACTAAAAGAATAGGGCTGATCCCTTGAAGAATGAGGGTATCAGGATAGATGATATAAGGGTCAGTTACGGCAGGAAAATTAATGACTCCCTCGACTTTGGATGCTCTAATGCTATCCGGGTTGGAAGAGAACAAGAGTTGACTAATGGAGGTCGACAGGTAGATGACAGAGAAGAGCCCGGCACAAGTGGAAATAATAACCACCTCGGCTGGGGTCCAATGGTCTCCAACCCAAGTCCCACTAAGCCTAGTTGTGGACCCTGGTGGTGTCGATAAACCCTCGAGCTCATGGTTAGTGAGCTTGGGAATTGGCGACCCTGATGAATTCCTGAGCTGGGTCCGGTTTTCTTCTTTTTCCAATGACGGGGAGCAAATATTTTTAATACCTTTGTTATTTCTTTAAAAACTGAAGTGCTTGATCCAAACGAAATAAGGAAATCAAGCTACAAAAAAATGTGAGAAGAAAAATCCAATTCATGTATGAAATCATCTCTGTCAATTACTGGAAAAGCATCACAAAAACGGTTGAGTCCCCCCTCGGTAAAATTCACGAGTTTTCATTCCTATAATCGCTTACATAACAAGTTTCGCCTTCTTCGAACACGGCTTTCCTCGATCCGCGATAATTATCGATTTGTGTGTTGCGCAATTTGTTTGCCAATGATTTACTCAGTAAATCGAGTCTCTTGTTTGGGTCCCGTCCTGACATCAGGTTCGCCGGAGTTAGACCCGTATAGCAGTGCGTAGTATTTCTGTAGGTCAACAAATATCTACTTAAAAAAGATTTACCCTGACACTACCATTATCTTTATCAGCCAACGCCTTGGTTAAACTATTGTTAAAGTCTTAACTGCGTTCTCTGCAGCACCGTTCGAAGCTGGGTGATATGATGGGGATGTCCTGAATTGGATTCCATCATTCTTTCAAAAGGTCGTAAAATTTTCTGAAACAAATTGTCTCCCGTTATCCGAAACTATAGGGTCTGTCAATCCGAAACGTGCAAACCATTGTCTCAAATCTTCAATGGTGGAATCTGAATCCATTCTAGCCATCTCCTCCACTTACGGCCATTTAGAGAATGTGTCGACCATTATTAAATAACATTTAACATTTATAGGATCTACAAAATCCAGGTGAACTCTTTCCATAGGTCTGTTAATTTCTTCATAAGCCTTTGGTGGGTGTTAAGTGTACGTCATACAAATGTCGCAGCTACGCACGAAACATTTGTTGTCTTTGTCAAGATGGGGCCACTATCGTGCTAACATTTTCATCTTCACCATTCCCTGTTGGGTGCTATGTATTTCTCGCAAAAGCTGGACGCGGAATTAATACTCCATAACCCCACATGATAATACCATTCTCAATACTAATCTCGTTTGGTCTGGAATGATATGGTTTTACTTCTTCCTGAAAAACGTATGGCCAACCATCCTTGACGTACAATACATGCATATTTTACTTAATTCGGGATCGGTGCGTATGGCAGACATAATCTGATCGGCGTGTAAATGGAGGACATCTTTGGCTAAAGAATGTTAACAATCTAACTCTTCCTGTGCCTCTATTTCTCATGACGATTCGACTGGCAATCTTGAAAATACATATGCCCCAGCGTTATCGCTGCCCTCTATGTATCTAATCTTATTCTTAAATCCACTCAGAAACAGGGCCCAACGCTGTAACCTACCCGTGACCATTTGAGGTATACCTTTCTTCTCTCGAATAAAGCAACTGAAGGTTTATGATCGGTGCATAAAACGAATTCGTTTCCCCACAAGTACTGGTGAAACTTATTAACCGCCCGATAAATGGCGTAAGCTTCTTTGTGTATAACAGAATAATTCAGTTGCTCTTTCTTCAACTACTGAGACGCGAAACCGATTGACCTTGTCGAGCCACCAGGATTAACCTGAAGCAGTACCGCCCCGACACCTACACTCAAAGCATCACACGTGAGCATTAATTTTAAAGAAGGATCATAATGGGCCAAGACTTCGTCAGAAGCTATCAATTCTTTCACTTTCTTAAATGCTTTGCCACATTCATTATTCCAAACAAACTTAGCTGCTGAACCAGAAATCGCGTACAGTGCTGTTGTCGATTTTAACCTCAACCATGATCGGTTTCGACGCGTTACAAACTGACAAATTCAGAATGTCTATCGACTCTGTTTCCGTACATTCAAAATGATTCACTTTACTTATTTTATGATTACTTTTACAATCACGAGCTAAATGACCGACAGTATTGCAGGAATTGCACTTGTAACTTTTATATTTACACTTAGCGAAATCGTGCCTCGTTTTGCCGCAATGACTGTACGTTTTACCTAACTTTTATCGATGTTAGCCTGCTCTGTGACTGTCTTCCTTTGGTGTGGTTGCTGTTTGCCATCTTGCTGCTTGTTGTCCCCGTATTGGCGGGTTTTTACACACTCGATGAACGGCTACTGTAGTCGCTGTAGCCAAGACCGCTTCCTTCTTCAGCGCCACCTCTTGGAGTGTCGTCAAGATAGGCGTGTGTTCTTCCTCACACACTCGATCTAAAATGGGGCCCTTCAACAACCCGGTGACAAACTTGTCCTTGATGATGTCGTCTATATGGTTTCCAAATTTACAGCTAACTGCTTTGTTTTTCACTGTGGCGAACCACTGACCACGGATTCCTGCTGTCGCTGTCGTATTTCATAAAATTCTACTCTCTTTAAAAACTGAAACTCTGGGAGAGAACTGTTTCTTGAGAATTTCGCATAATTGGTCGAAAGATTTGTCTTTCGGCTTTGTCAGATCGTATAGATCGCGCACAACTTTGTATGTATCCGGCCCGATCGAAATCCGTAGCATTGATACCTTTTTATTATCCTGAACTGAATTTGCCACAAAATATTGCTCCAAACGCTCCTGGTACAATTCCTTGCGTATTTATAAAGAATTCGATTAAGGTTCGCTCTTTCAAAACTGCCTTTATCCTCGCCGCCAATTTGTAATATATCACGATACCTATGAATGACTGCAGATTACCAAATACAACTAGTTTAATGCTGGAGCTTACTGGACAGTTTTACATAGTACCATAAGAATAGTATAAAGCGTGTCATCTGTAGTACATAGTAACTTAGTTACCAAAGTAATTTAATATAATTGCCAACTTATGTTACATTCTTTAAGTTGGTTGGTTCCTTAGTATAGGGGCTGCGACAACGCGGTCATGTAGCCCCGCCCCCGTGTGGGTGCGGGATAGAATACACCCACGGTATGCCCTGCCTGTCGTAGGAGGCGACTATTAGGGCCGACATGGCCGAATAACTTGCCAGTTCTTGATTTTTTCAGACCCCTGTGGATGGGGAGGGCAGAATTCATCCACGGTATCCCTACCTGTCGTAAAAGGCGACTTATAAAGGTCGTTTTTAGATTTCTGGTCCCAGTTCTGGTTTCACCTATAGAAATAAACATGCATGCTGTTAGGGGAAGAGCCACCAACTTGGCCATCTGGCCAGAAAGCCTAGACGGTATATCCCATCCCGTCAGGTGGGTGCGCCATGTACCCTTCAATAGTATCCACCTTACAACGAAGGTCCCTGCATGGCCGAATACTGAGAGCTGTATAAATAACTGTGCATGCCCAGGGCGAAGTGCCTATTCGAGGAACTGGGACCCCGAGCAATACCTGCTATGCCAGGTAGATATTGCTTTGGCTGGGTGGCGCCCACAGTGATGGACCCCGTTCGGAGTGGGCAGTATTCGGGGAGGATTTCTTCCGGGCTGTCTAAGCGCTTTCGGAAAACTGTACCGGGTAGCCCCCTCAAAAAGCCATCTCTTGAAGTTGGAAACCATCCCAAGGTCTATACACATTGGGATGAAGCATTTTTGAAAAGGTTTCCGGTTGACAATGCTCCTCGTTATCTGGTAGCTACCAGAACTGACGGGGATACATTTCACATGGTGAAATCTATCCTGTTCTCTGAGAAAATCGAAGATAATTTCGGTGACCTTGATGGGATCCAAAAGTTACGCAACGGTCAGCTTTTATTAAAGACCACTGGTGGTGATCAAACCGAAAATTTGCTGAAATGCGACCATTTCGGTAAGATCCCAGTGGAGTTCGAAAATCACTCGACGCTGAACGAGATCCGTGGAGTCATCTTCCATCGCGATCTCGTTCTCAATTCCGACGATGAGCTGTTGCGTAACTTGAAGAAACGTGGGGTCACCAAGATCCGACGTATCACCAGGAAGATCGGCGATGATAAGGTAGGCACGGACGCCTTTATACTCCATTTCGAGGGGTCCGTTCTACCTAAGCAGGTTAAAGTGATATCATATCGCTGCGATGTCAGCTTACATACCACCACCGATGCGATGCTACCAGTGTCAGAAGTTCGAGCCATTGTTTTCCCAATGCCCAACAAATACTGTGTGCAAGGATTGCGGGAAGGCTGTTCACGAAGGTGAAAAGTGCACACCTCCACCTGTGTGCACTAACTGCTCGGGCTTCCACGCTCCTAAATCGAAGGATTGTTCAGAATTCATCAAGGAATCCAAGATTCAGGAGCTGAAGACTCTGGGAGGACTTTCATATCACGATGCTAGAAAGAAGTTTCGTGAAATGAATGCTCCTCAATTTTCAGTCTCATATGCATCTGTCTCTACTCCAGCGATAAAACCTGCAGTCATCGCACCTCGAGCGATACCTCTCACAGCAAAACCAAATGTCAGTTCAGTAGCACCAAGTAAATTAACCGCGAATAAACCTAGCCCGAAGAAGGTCCCGGGACCTTCTTCCGCCCTCAATTCTAATGCGCCTGTTAATCCATCCAAACAGGCGCCATCGGAGAAGGAAACTTCTCCGAAAAGGTCAGTGAAGAAACCTTCTCCGACTCGCATGGAGAAGAAACTTTCGCTGACCAGGGCTAGAGCATCTACCAGCCCGTCTAAAACGAAAGCAAAGCCGGTGAAGAGGAGAGACAAGGTTATACGCCGTCTCTCCTGCCCTCCTGCAAACAAGATGGCACAGTCACATACTAGCCTCCCCGCTTCCAACACAATCAGTGGAGTGGTGCCAGAAAGTGCTGCATTGTTTTGCAAGGACGAGACGACAAGGGGGAAGGGACCACCTATTTCCCCCAAACAGACGTCAACGCCGGCTAAAGAAGAAAAATAGTCGGGATGTGCCGGGGACGGCCTCCCAGTCTTCAGACCGGGAGAAGGTCCCTCGTCACCGCTCTCGCTCTTCACCAAGAGCGAGACCCGGAAAGTCAGGCGATAACCGTTCGCCAACCAAGAGAGCATTCGCTCCATTTTTTTCGTCTTCCGAAGGAGATATGGAGATTGAAGAGTCCTCTCCTACCCTATCACCTCCTCCTAAGGATAGGGATGGTTGGCAAACGGTTAAGCATAAGTAGACGACTATCCTCTACTCAAGTCCACACTATGGCACTATTTCAATGGAACTGTAATAGCAATTTTCGACATCTCGCTGAAGTACGCCAATTGATTTCTCAGTTTACGGCAACCATTGTCTGTCTTTAGGAATCCAGGTTTCGTCCTGGACATGAGACAACAATGCGTCACTTCAAACTCTTCTCTAAAGACCGGGTGGACGGAGTTGTGGCCGCCGGTGGCGTCCGCACTCTCGTTCACTCTAGCCTTTTTAGTGAAGAGGTGCCGTTGCGTACTCAGCTAGAAGCAGTTGCAGTTCGTACTTCGTTGGCAGTAATGGCAACAGTATGTAACGTGTACATCCCGCTTGATTCTCAACCGGATTACAACCTGCTGGTGGATCTAGTCTCTCAGCTCCCCCCCACCTTTTCTCCTTCTGGGAGATGTTAATGCCCACAACACCATCTGGGGATCCGCTACCACTAGCGGTAAAGGGAGAGATTTTGAGAGGCTGATCAGGCGGCTGGTATTGCACACGGCACTTATTCAAGTGTCGATATTACCTTGTGCAGTCGTGCGCTGGTTCCCCTGCTACAGTGGAGTGTGCACGACAACCTTTGTAATAGTGACCATTTTCCAATTATCGTTCCTCTTCCGAACCAGAGAGCCATCGAGTTACCAAGTCGATGGCTTCTCCGTCGGGCTGATTGGCCAACTTTCACGGCACGTGCGGTGTTTGCCGAAGATACGTTTGAGAGTGTCGACTATCATTCCATTCGCATAATGAATGGTATTTTGGTTGCTGCTGAGGAAACAATACCTTCCCCATCCGGCAACTCACGTCGTAAGCTTGTCCCCTGGTGGACAGCCGAGATTGCAGCAGCCATAAAAGATCGTCGACGTGCTTTCAAATGCTATCGGAGGCAAAACACCATGGCGAACCTTATCACCTTCAAAAGGATGCATGCTAAAGCCCGATATCTGATTCGGGAGAGTAAGAAAACGACGTGGGAAAAGTATGTGTCGTCTATTACGGCGCATACTCCTTCTTCTCAGGTGTGGACAAAGCTTCGTCGGATCTCCGGACTCCCGACATCATTGTCGATACCCGGAGTATCCATCAATGGAGACATCATCACGGACCATCTCGCCATTGCCAACAGTATTGGCTCGCTCTTCTCCGATGTATCTGGGAGTTACGATCCTACATTTCTGACTCTGAAGCGGGAGGCTGAGGCTCACCGCTTGTCCTTTGTCACTGCTGCTTCGGAGTCCTATAATGTACCATTATCTGAATGGGAACTGCGCAGTGCGCCTTTACAGTGCAGGGATACGGCTCCTGGACCGGATAACATACATAATCAAATGTTAAAACATCTGTGCGAATCCAGTATTAAAAAAAACTGTTGATCCTCTTCAATCGTATATGGATTGAAGGGGAGGTTCCATCTTAATGGCGAGAGGGGAACGTGACACCGATTCCCAAGGCTGGAAAGGATCCCAAGTTTGTAAGCGGCTATAGGCCCATTTGTCTGACAAATGGCCTATGTAAGCTGCTGGAGAAGATGGTGAACCGTCGACTGGTGTGGTTCTTGGAAAGGAGAAGTCTCCTGTCTGAGTACCAGTGTGGATTTCGCTCTCATAGGTCCACCACCGACCATCTGGTGCGACTTGAGAGAGCCATATAGGAGGCATTTCTCCGAAAGCAGCACCTAGTACCGGTTTTCTTTGACCTCGAGAAAGCCTACGACACCACATGGCGCTACGGGATCCTTTCCATCCTTCACATGTTGGGACTCCGTGGTAATCTACCGACTTCCATTGCGAATTTCATGTCCGTCCGACTCTTCCATGTAAGGGTCGGTAGGACATTATCGCAATACTATACTCAAGGAAATCGAGTTCCTCAGGGTTCTGTGCTGAGTGTCACCTTGTTCGCGATTGTTATAAATAACATTGTTGCCGCCGCCGGGTCCACGGTAGTTCCATCGCTGTATATAGACGATTTAGTTCTGCATTACAGCTCTGGAAATATGGCAGTCGTGGAACGGAAATTGCAGCTAGCTATCAGTCGGGTCGACAGGTGGGATCACGACCGGGGTTTTCGTTTTTCTGCAGCGTAAACCTCCGTCGTCCATTTTTGTCGGCTCCGGAGGCTACATTTACACTCCGAACTATATCTCAGCGATGCTGCGTAGCCGTTGGTTGACACTTATCGCTTCCTGGGGCACCATTTTGACAGCAAATTAACGTGGCAGCACCATATACGGCAATTGAAAATGACGTGTCTCAGGAAACTGAACATGCTCAAGTTTCTTAGTGGCACTACGTGGGGGGCTGACCGTGCAGTGCTGCTACGGTTCTACCAAGCCCTCGTCCTGTCCCGGCTAGACTATGGTTCTGCAGCATACGGTTCAGTAAGGCTGACAACCTTGAAAATGCTGGACAATATCCACCATAGTGGCGTTAGGCTGGCTACCGGTGCCTTCCGGGCTAGCCCGATACTCAACCTACTCGCCGAATCGGGTGTTCCACCTTTGAATTATAAACGCCAACATATGCTTTTAGCATATGCTGCTAATGTGTGTCAAATGCCGCAACACCCGACCTATCAAGCTCTCTTCGGTACCCAAAAACACCAGGGGTACGCACACCGGCCTCGTGCCTCTCGGCCGGTTGGTATTAGACTTGATAGCTCGTGTACTGAAATGGGAGTGGCTGTAGGTCCCTGTATGATCCGGACACCTAGCGAGGTGCCTCCGTGTCAAGTCCCGCGTCCGGAGATTCGGTTAGATCTGCACCGAGGTCCTAAGGTGAACACGGATGCCTCCGTTTACCGGAGGCAGTTCCACAGCATAGTTCACCAATTTCCGGACGCTGGTATACTCTACACGGATGGTTCGAAGTGGACGAGAAAGTGGGTTGTGCTTACGTTATTGATGGTGCAAATACCAAGAACTCTTTGACTGAGGCCTGTAGTGTGTTTACTGCGGAGCTCGTTGCCATCTATGAAGCTCTGCAGTTTGCACTACAGGATGCACGAATCCACTTTCTCGTGTGTACCGACTGTTTGAGTTCGTTGCAGTCAATTGCTACATGTTTCCCGCAACACCGCCTAGTGCAGCGAATCCACGACCTACTAGCCGGGCTGTGCCACGCTGACACTCGAATCACCTTTCTGTAGCTTCCAAGCCACATGGGAATTGCGGGAAATGAGTTAGCGGATCAAGCTGCAAAAGAGGCGGTATCACTATCACCTCGACCAATTGAGGTACCCGCTAGAGATATTCGCTCTCAGTTACGCCTACAAGTTCTGGCTTTTTGGGAGAGTCAGTGGCTAGCTGACCCACTGCCCAGTAAACTGAGAGCGATCAAGGGAACTACTCGCGTGTGGCGGAGCTCTTTCCGGTCAAGGAGAGAGTCCGTCATTTTGTTTAGGCTAAGGATAGGTCATACAAGATCCACCCACTCGTACCTAATGAGAAGGGAAGACCCCCCCACACTTTGTACCTGTGGAGCCGTTTTCACTGTGGCCCACATTTTAACCGAGTGTGTAGATCTTAACTGACTTACGAAGAACCTTCGTTTGCAGATGACACTCAAACTTATATTAGCCGATGACGCGGTGGCTGCTGATCGCGTTATCCGCTTTATAAGTGAGAGTGGGTTAGGGCCAGCAATCTAAATTTTCCAGTGAACATTGACTCAACGACTAGTTCGTTTTTGAACGATTTATTTCCGCAATTTTTGTTTATTTTTATAATTATTATTTTTATTTAATTTTTTGTTTTATTAATTTTAGGTCTTTGCACGTTTTCCACCTTTAAAATTGAAATTCAATTCCAAATTTGTATGCTTTAATCTGTGTTAAGGGGGGCAGATGACCTCGTAGTTCCGCCCCTTAAAACAACAATAACTGACTAACATGTAGCGCCGTGTACTTTAGGTGTGTGTAGAATCTGTCCGATAACCAATTTTAATTTAGGTGGCTGTATTAGTGTGGCATTGTTTAAGGGCGATGTAATAATTTTTCATGGCTTCTTGAGCTTTGAATGTAGCCTGTTTCTCTAGGTATTGCTGTTTCTTTTGTTTGATTAGTTCCTTATAAAAGTTTTTCTTTGAATGTAGCCTGTGTTTTCTTGGTATTGCTGTTTCTTTTGTTTGATTAGTTTCTTATATGTTTTTCTTTGCCCTGCATACTCAGCTTAGGTGGACTCCACACCTACTCTACGTGTCTTATGGAGCAAATCCAAAGTATCTTGTCTGACCATGTAGCATTTCTTGTCAAACCACTGCTTGACGGATCTCTTCGACTTTTTGATTTGTGCTTTTCTTATGCGATTCCGAACATCGTCCAGTTCAGAGACAAGCATTCCTGCATTTATAATCTGAGGAACTCTCTCGAAGACATCTTTTCCTTCCTCGATAGTAGGGAAGTGTAATTTCTTTGTAATGCATGAGTTGTAATTCTTTTTGGTCGCTGGAGTTTGACTCCCTATCTTCACCTTAACAGTGACAGGTATGTACTTCCTCAGAACGTCTGCCGGATGTGAGGACATAACCGCTCGATTAAGGATTGTTAGGCTGTCTCCTTTTATAAAGAAAAGATCAATGGTGCCTTTACTATTAGGAGCCAAGTAGATTATTTCTTCCGCTGCATTAGCAAATTATAACCTTCAACTTGTAGGTAGTTGAAAATGATATTAGTCTTATGATCAGGTTTGTCAATTCGACAATTGAAGTCACCCCAAAGAATCACGTTTCTGACATCCTCTACTGAATGTATTGTTTTTACTATATGTTCGATTGCATCATCTGTTGTCCTAGCAGGGCTTATTTGTTGAATCTACTTATGCACTACCAACTGTCAGGAACCTTCAGGGTAGTGTACACAACTCATCAAAGTTTCATCGCAATTGGATGAATGGCAGTCTGTATGAACGCATACGGGATTTTGTTGAAACGATTCGCCCACTATCACACATTTGTTGAAGCTACTCGTGCTCTACCTATTGCAAAATGGATTTACTAAGTCAGAAACCTTCCCTGGAGTGTACTCTACAACTCACCAAAGTTTCATCGCAATCGTATGAATGGTCTATGAACACATAAAGGACACACACACAAACCATTAGTAACCTTTACTTTTATTATATATAGAGATTTCTACAAATAACTGACGGGATCAAATATAGACTGACATTTATCAAACGATTCTTTAGCGCTCAAAGAACACCTCCTATCGAGCTGTACCTAGAAATAGCAAATCTCCATTCTTCTCTTGGCTCTGATTCATCTGAGAAACTGCGAAATAATATATTACACTCGTTTCGATGAGTTCAGCATAGCTCCTTCGTCATAGTTGATTCATCTCCATAAACTGCAAGAGTTCTGTATGACTAGGCTTAATTCTTCTCCGTAAAATGCAAGAATTCCGTTTGATACACTATCAACAAGTTCTTAAACACCTGGCATATGGTGGCTAACTCTTCAAACGACCATAGTCGTCTTTATACTCGTCTTCCCAACATCGCGTAGGCAACATCTATGGTATACCTTAGAAGATTTTTGTGTGACGAACTCTAAGTTTTCTGCTCAGTTAAATGTCAACTGTTTATGTATTTTTATTACAACCTTCAGCAAGATGACTGTTTAAACAACGGTACCATATAACGTACTGTATTCCGTTCTGATTGTCTTTATACCTGTATCTGCCTGAGCAATATACATTATTATGTGTGGTGAAGACGAGGAGCTCCCGGAAAGGCATAGGAAACTTAAGATTGTGCAGATGGTATTCACTGTTATATATCTTGTTGGTGGCATCATCGTCTTAGTGGTGACAGTTGTATATAAAATGTTGATGGACAAATTAACAGTTATTGAGGATTTTATGACTTACCCTACAATATGGACCTGCATGATCATTGCATTATTCATGAGCATAACCGCAATCATCGGTTTAATAGGATATATAATAGGTAAAAAACATTAATAATAAGTTATGGAGACTTGTTGGTAGTCGTCAGCGTTTTGTATTGTGCAGGTTTCAAAATATAATATAATGAGGGCTTCAGTATGCAATATAAATAATATATAATAGGCCAACAGTTGATGTGCTTGATTCTTTTTTTTTTCAACATTGAAGACAAAGAGAAAAAGCAAAGAATTTAATATGATACACGCTAAGTACCCAGGTGGCACTATTATCTGCTACCTACTGTACCTAGGTGGCACTAGTGTCTGTGGCACTATTATCCACCTCATAGTTAGGTGGCGCTAACATCCGCCACACACTCCCTTCCCAGGGAAGGTAACTTGTCGACCAGATTTGGTAGTCCTGGTCTGATGGTTGTTGTTTTGTTCGGAAGTATTGGGAATTGTGGATGGCGGTGGATTGTCTGTTCTATATGCAGGGGTTTGGAGGTCGTGCAGGATGATTACTGGTTTCATTGTGACGACAGATATCGTCTGTTTACCTCTTGGAGTGTTGATGTCGAAGTGTTCTGCCGTTCGTGTGAGAACTTGGTAGGGACCACCATAAACAGGTTGCAATGGTCGTCTGGTCGCATCATGTCGAATGAAAACATGATTACACTTCATTAGTTCAGGTTGAATGAAAACGTTCTTGACGGAGTGATTTTATGCTTGAAGAAGTTGAAGAGCGCGCATTTGCTCCTTTATTTTGTAAAGGAAGATCGGTATATCTTGCAAATTTTCTTGTTGATGCAAGAAATCTGCAGGAAGCTTGACAGGCATACCGTAGGTGATTTCTGCAGGAGTGGTGTGGTAATTGGGAATTATGTAAGATCTCAATCCAAGTAAAATCCAAGGAAATTTAGGAACGCAGTTATTTGTAAGTTGTGCTCTTAGCGATGATTTGAGTTGCCGATGCCACCGTTCAATCATTCAATTTGCTGCAGAATGATATGCTGTGGTTTTGTTGTGCTGAATGCCGAGAGATTGTGTGCGACAGGTGAAAAGTGTGCAATCGAACTGTCGTCCTCGGTCGGTTGTGATAGTCTTAGGGACTCCAAAACGAGCATCCAAGTGGTGAAAATTATGGCTGCGATTGCTTCGGCGTTGATGTCATGTACTGGTACAGCATCTGGCCATCTGGAGAAACGATCAATCATCGTGACGAGGTATGCGAATTCTTGAGATGGTGGAAGTGGTCCAACAATGTCAATGTTCACATGGCTGAATCGTTCCATAACCGGCTGGTATTGGCCAACCGCACCATTTGTATGTCGCCAGAATGCGACATGGAATGCATGATGTTGTCCATAGTTAGCTGTCTTATTTCATGGATGGCCAAACGTATCTTGCCTGGATGATGGCAGTTGAACCTTTTACTCCTGAATGGGGCAGGTTGTGGAGAGATTCAAAAATTTGTCGACGAAATCTTGCTGGGATGTATGGTCGTAGTTTACCATTTACATCGTCGCAGATAAGTTGGAGGTTATAGGGCTGAGTGATGGTTTGGAATTTCAATGAGCAGGTGTTTAATTGTTGTAACTGATTCAATTCTTCTTCCATTGCCTGAGCATTGGCGATCTCTTCGGTAGTAACACTTGAGGGAATACTAATGAAACAGATCCATGAGCAAGCGTCAGCTGCTGCGTTGTTCTTTTCCCCCTACACATCGTATATCAGTGGTGAACTGTGCAATAAAGGACATGTGACGTAATTGTCTCGGTGTAGCTTTTTCAGGTCGTTGTTTGAACATAAACGTCAAAGGCTTATGGTCAGTGTAGATTGGAAATTCCCTTCCTTCTAGCACGAGTTGGGAATGCTTGACGGCAGACTGCATAGCAAGAAGTTCTCTGTCGTATGTGGAATAGTTCTGTTGAGCGTCATTGAGCTTTTTGAAGAAACTTCCTTAAGGGTCTAGCTTATCTTCTTTAATTTGCTGAAGTGAAGCACGTACAGCAAAATCAGAGGTATCGACCATCAACACCAGTGGCAAATCTAGAAAAGGGTGAGCTAGGAGTGTCACTTTTACTAGGCTGGTCTTTAGTTCACTGAATGAGGTGAGGCGTTTATCTGTCCATGTGATTGTCCTTCTGTTATTCATTGATACACCACGAATGAGGTCAAAAAGACTTGCTTGCATGGTTGCTACATGAGGAAGTGCTCGTCTGTAAAAATTGATTAGGCCAAGGAAGCGTCGTAAATCCTGAACTGTTTCTGGAACTGGGTAGTTTGTGATTGTTTGTACCCGATCAGGCAGTGGACGTATACCCTTTTCATTTACTAGGTAACCTAAAAATGTTAGTTCGATTAAACCAAAAAGGCATTTCCTTACGTTGATATTAATATTAAATTGGCTGAGTCGTTTGAAGAGTAGGTGACGGTGGTGTGTGTGTTCTTCTTCACTCTTAGAAACAATATTAGTATATCGTTGGTATATTCTCCTGAATATACTGTTCATGTTAGAATTTAACAGTCACTACTTTTTGATTTTTTTCTTTATTCACGTTCTTTCTAATTTCCCTTTTTTGTAAACACCAACAGAGAACTCTTTTTGTTTTCTGTTTTATCTCTCTGTGCATTCTCTTATATTCTTTGAAAGTTTGTTCCAGATGTGCATACTTCCTTTCTGTGTAAGATCTCTCTAAGGGGCAGATGACCTCGTAGTTCCGCCCCTTAAAACAACAATAACTAACCAAGACCAACTACAATCCTCAGACCTTAATGTAGAAAAAACATGGCGGAGATGGTTGCCCTACCAATAGCTAAGATCATGTCATCGGGCTTGTCACAGTTCGTGTAAATTATTATTTTTACTCACCTAAGAGCATAAAAGATATCACAAGACGAGACTAGGTTCCAAAGAAATATGCATCAATAATTTAGACTTACCTGAATTAATTTATCTATATAGTGCTGGCCTCGAACTATAGGTTTCTTCGTCTTCACCCAAGGGGCAGCTACAATAGTCTCACAGTTTCTGTGGTTGAATGAGAAGCTTTTTGGCGAGTTATCACGATTTGTATTTAAGTTCAGTAATTATAGATTACCGGTAATATTATTAGCAAAGAAATCAAACAGATTCTGAAGTAGGAGAGAAGAAAGTACACGGTTACTGAAGTGCTGTCCCAGCACGTGCAGAGTATTTGTGTACACAATCGGAATGAGTTTAGTTGCCTGAAATAATCGAACCAACGCCATAGAGATACAATTCAATTAAGACCTCTCGTGGAATTGTCTAAAATCTCGGGTAAAACATCTTACCGAATTAGTTGAATGAAATATGCAAAGAAGTCGTCGTGTGGATATCAGAACATAATTATTATGGAGAATACTACACACAAGGGACACGATAATATGTTACCATCTAACCTATTAAACATTCGCTGTTACCGTTCGGAATAGTTGTACGCTGTAAATAGTTGATTTAGTAAAGTACTATAGGTTGGAAAGCACCATCTTCCTCTTACGGAATTTTCGCGGCACACCATCTCGCAATATAAGTACATAATTGGCAAGATACTCACAACACTTTATTACACACATCATAATAAATAATTACTTGCAAGCTGTAAGAATCAAAAAAGTATGAATAATGACGGAACACAATGAGTTCACTGTTTGGCACAGGGGGAACATCTTCCTTAACCAATAAAACAGAAATTCACTGTATTATTTGTCGTGTATACAAGGCAGTGTAGAACATCTGCCAGACTGGTAAGGATTTACGGAGGTACATATTGCTGAGCGTTCAAGATAACGTCAATGGTTTGGTCTAGCCGTAGATGCTCAAGCGTTTTCCCTTTACATACTTAAGTTCGACACTTCTGAAGTGTACTAAGCTATTATTATATTGTCACTAACTAGCAAATCATTGCAGTGTATATTCTTGAGACTTCTATTATGCTTTAGTGTTAGGTACTTCAACATCCGAAGTAAATGACACAATGCCATCGGTTGACTGGACAATCATCACACAAACGAACCAGTCCATATTAAGCGTATTATCACATATTTACATACGATTGCTGTACATTGACGCGAACTGGACTTTACAGACATACAGAAGACACTGAATTACAGATGAGCGACAGTTTATCCCAACGTTCATCAAACGAAGCTAATCAAAGCACAGTATAGATATCATTACAGTATGGACACTTCGGCAAAACCGGAAGAACGGATTTTCAAAAAACAATTGATAAGGGGGAGCACCAATACACCTGTAAGCCGCTAGGTAGCACCACTTATGGACAAACACATGATAAACAGCTGAATGTATATCTTATGTAATTTATTTAACTCTATTTCAACACACTAGCTCTCTTTATAATCAGATACCATAGTTTAAGAAAATAAATAACAAGAAAATAGAAAGTGTTAATATTACTGAGTTTTAATTCCAAGATGTGTGTGATTTTATGTTTAACACCATATTCCTTCAGACCTGTGGTGTCGCATTGTGATTGCATCGTAACGATGAAAGGTTATGATATGTTTTTAATGATTAAATTAACACACAATATACCGGTATTGAAAAGTGTGGATTTTGTTTCTTAAACTTTTGTGGTCTGAGATAATGCAATTGAAGTTTTCTACAGTGACTATAAATAAGTGGTAATTTTTAATGTTCTCAGCTTCCTAACGTAAATACCCGAGAATTTATTTAGTCAATAAAAAGTCCTGTTGATTGTGGGGACAGCCTTATTATGCAGTGTTATTTTCACATTTCATGATATGCCTAGGCTGCTTCTTACTCCTCATTTCTTAGCCTACTCACACTTCCATTCATTATCTTGTGTTCCAAGAATAATACAATACCGGTAGCCTACTGTAAGTTATGTGCTACGGAATCTCTTTTCATTACCTTTATTAGTTCCACGCCTTTGTGGGGCTATTATAGCAGCAACAAGTAGCCTTCTGATTCAACTAATAGACTATACATTTACTGGTAGATTGTTTTGTTTAGCCTACAGATGGCCTAAAAATAAGTAAAGTAAAGCTGAAATACAAGCTCAGGGCTTACAATAAGTAAACCGGCCAACCACCCTTCGTATAGAGGCCTGCTTCTTTAATCCTAGAAGCCAAGGTCACACCCAAATAATCTCCTCCATTGGGATTCCTAAAGTCATCATATAGTTTTGGACTGGGTTTTGATTCTTGGTTAATGCATGTTAGAATTTCAGAGTTGCATCCAGTGGTTCAAATTCCAAGTATAAAAAAGAAAGGTTCTGTGGCTTATGATCACGAGAGCCACGTGAAGCTACAAGTTTGCTTTGCTTCCTGCCGCTAGTGAATGTAATAAAGTAATATAACTGGTGAATAACACTATGTACAATGGCGTCGCCAATCAATCAAGTAAAACACTCAGTCCTAAACTTGCTCTAACCATAGCTTAGCACCAATCAGCCCTAACTTTAACCTTGTCACGACTAATAAGTTGCCATCTAACCGCACCGCACTTTTTACTTGTCAGTGGTATGTCTACTCATTATGCTTCCCATTCTGCAGGATTGGAGATGAGTTTTCCATATGATGGATGGTTTTTACACCTGGATGAGAGAAATGTTAGGCTCATAATGCGGTGTTGCTTTTGGAGAGGCCTGGTGTAGGTCTTTCCAGTTGGTACCTGTAAGCGACATATACATCATAGTAGAATTAATACTGGTCATTAGGAGGCCTAACTATATGCCATAGCTTCAGTTACTAGGCCTACGTCAAGAGTTAACAAAGGGCTATCGTGGTGTTATCAGTTCACACTCTGCGCAGAGTGCTGGGATTCAGTTTCAAGTCGCAACAGCAGTCTTATTTTAAACACTTAAGTTTCAAAGTATGTACATTTTTATTAATGCAGCCAATGGCCATGTACTTTTATTTTCAGAACGGGTCAGGGAAGGGTTATTGGAGGGAAATTGGCAGTGTATTTATTGAAAGAAACCGACCTGGCATTTGCCTGGTGGTGAAAATGGGAAACCATGAAAACCATTTTCAGGATGGTCGATGTGGGATTCGAACTCACGCTCTCCCGATGCCAGCGAGGCTCGAGGGAGGCGTGTCGTCTCAAAACTCACGAGTCTCAAAATTCACGAATTTCAAGATGAGGGTTAGTAAAAGTAGGTTCTAACCGGTTTCTGTACCTGGGCCAGTCTCAAAACTCACGAACCAAGCCATAGCCACCTATAAGGTTATAGGTAGCCATGGACAAGCGAGTTCATTGCGAAAAGGTTCATTGTTAGTCAGCCAGAACTGACTGCCTTCTTGCAATTGGCACCTCTCTCATCAAGATGTTGTTGTTGATTCTTTTAGAGGCTTTGCGACTTCGTGGTCACGTACTTGGGTGGGCATGGAATTTGTCTGATAACCTGCGTCACTGTGACGTCTGTGCAATACAAACGAAATCCCATTCTAAAACTGGATGGACAAACGGGCCAAAGGGCAGTGTGCTCTACAGAGTCGTGAGTTTTGAGACTATTATTATAATGTTCATTCAGCTACTGGTTTATTGTCGTGAGTTTTGATACTATTTGTTACTATTTTTAGCTCGTGAGTTTTGAGACTCGTGAGTTTTGAGACGTAACCGAGGTAGCACGTTAGCGCTCTCGGCCACCGAGGCCGGTTCAAAGTATGTATGCCTCTTGGTAAGCTATAATCTGGAGTCATTTATATAATCATATTTTTTGACATACTGTATATATTATAGTTCCAACTAGGACCTATTTGGTCTATGACCCGTGTACTTGTGTGTGCATTGTATTTGATCATCAGTGTTGTGGTGAATGTAATGTAATTGTTGTTTTAAGGGGCGGAACTTCGAGGTCATCTGCCCCTAGTGTGTTGTGGTGACTAGCAGTGTTTGTAACTTGAACAGTACTCAAAAAAAGGTTTTGCATATTGCGCGATTTAGTGTTTTGCTATGTGTACTACCCTACCAGCGAATTGTTACCGGTGGCGGAAATCGGAACTAATGCGCTCCGCCCAGCCACACGCCTGCGATAGCCGTGCAGTTGTCGCCAGCGAAACCTCATCGCACGTCATTTGTGTGCATGATTCGTGTTGGGTCGTGCGCTGTGCGATGTGTTATCATTGTATGACTCTACATGCGTTCCCCCTCTTGCCTAGCAACCGCTCGCGGCAGCCATAACGATGCGAGCTGACGTAATGTATACACAACAGCCGTGCTCCACGTCGAGCAGTAACAATTCCCTGGTAAGGTAGTATGTAATGACTTACAAAGAAAAACAACACACAATATGCTGTGCAAAAGAGACAAACACTAATACAATAACAAAAGTGGCAATCTTTTTCATGTTGGGGCCTATCAATACCATGTATGGCCACCACGAGCCCTAAGGCATGCTTGCCGACAAAGAGGCATAACTACGAACCAACCGGGTTTGGGGCAGATTATCCCACTCTTGGAAAGCAGCTTCAATCAGTTGCTGAATGTTTATTTGTTTGTGAGAGGATTGGGACAGTGCGGAACTGCACTCCTAATCTCTCTCCATGCATGTTCGATACTGTTCATGTCCGCAGAATATGCAGGCCACTCCATTCTCCGTATGCCTTGCATCTGAAGGAACTGATTGACCACCCTAGCTCGATGGGCATCATCGTCCACTAGTGTAAAGCCCTCACCCATTGTGGCAGCAAATCCTGTAACGACAGGTTTGAGGTTGTTGTCTCTGTAGACCAGACCGGTCATGTTACCGTGGATAGGAATTAGAGGCGTACGTCGACCAAACATGATCCCACCACAAAACATGACTGAATTTCCTTGCTGTTGGAGGCGTTCCTGGATGAAGAGCTTGTGAAATCACTCACCCACCCGTTGCCAGGCTCGTATGCTCCTGTTGTATGGGTTTCTTCTCACACCCAAATACACAATACCATGATATACAACCTCCTACATGAAACAACAAGCAATAGCATAGCCACCTGGCTATGGCTTCATGAGACAGGGACGGCAGAGAATCCCAATCTTCGTGCTCCAATAGAGGAACAGTTTGGCTATGGTTCGAGCAGAAATAATATGATAATGCACCGGATGTTACAGCCATTCCAATAGACCAAGAGGCACTAAGGAGCAATCTGGCCACCATGTTAGACAACTTCTGTACATCGACTGCAATCTGCTGTTTCATTTGAGGGGCCTGAACATCGTGGTCATTTAGCCCCGTGCACTTGGGCAAGGGTGGAATATTGACTGATACCTGTGTTGGGCGTGTGTGGAATTTTGACTGATAACCTGTGTTATTGTGATGCCTGTCTTAGTATGTGAATTTGCAATTCAGGTGAGGATTGGGAAGGAGGCGGCCTTGGCTTTAACTTAGGAACCATCACAGCATTTGCCTGCAGTAGAAGTGGGAAACCTCGGAAGACCACTTCCAAGATGGCTGAGGTGGGAATCAAATCCTCCTCTTCTCAGTTGTGCCTCACGAGGCTGAGTGTGCCCTGTTGCAGCCCTCAGACGAGAATTACATTTCTTGGCAGAGCCGGGAATCAAACCCAGACCTCTGGGGCAACAGCCAAGAATGCTAGTCACTACGCCACAAGGTGGTCCATGACTGCAATCTGGATCCTCTGTAAATATTCTCAGAATTGCCCAGTAACTTTACACATAGTATGGATAGTTATTGTTGTTTAAGGGACGGAACAGCAAGGTCATCTGTCCCTCTTAACACAGAATAATACCAATTTTAGTTGAGTTAAAATTTATAGGTGGATGCCTAATATTAATAAATCAAACAAAAATAATATATATGGAATAAACATTCAGAAAAGAAAAAGTTCTTTGAGCAAATGCACATACAGGTACAGTATTTTTCTCACCAAGATACGATGAACTATATTATTAGTAGGGCCATGATTCTTATGCAAGATGTTTACGTAATAGTAATAGTGTGTGAGTCCTCCAGAGAGACTCGTGCGGGTATTTTTAAAGTTAACACCCATATGCATTCCAAGAAGACTATTGAAACCGTGGTCTCCGAGCTACCATTAAAACGAAACTAACAACCCCCGTGGTACTACACTCCATGAAGGGCCTAGGCCTACCAAGCGATCGCCACCCAGCCATTTGGCCTGCAGATTATGTGGTGACGCGTGGTGGGCGCCTCGGGTCCCCTCAGCCGTTAATCTTGGTCTCCATGAGCGTGGCGCTGCCTCACTGTCAGCTATTCAATTGTCCTTGCAAGGCTGTGAGCACCCTGTTCCAGCCCTCACGCCGGTTTCTTAAATCCCTGACGGAGCCTGGAATCGAACCCGAGGTCTCCTGGTGCGAAGCAGGCGCGCTACCCCAACACCACCCGAGCTATATTACTTCATTTAATTGGGCATGCAAAATAATTTGGAGATGGAATGTTTGGTGCATGGAGCATAAAGCAGGCTTTGCCTGGTTGAGGGGAAGTGGAATCAGAAACCATAGAGATTCACTTCTATTATGACCAAGAGGTGGATTAGAATCCATCCCTTTTCACTTAGATCACCTCGTGGTGTAGCAACTAGCATTCTGGTCTGAGGGCTGGAACGGGATACACTCAGCTTTGTGAGGCAAAACTAAGAAGAGGTGATTTTGATTCCCATTTCGCCATCTAGTAAGTGGTTTTCCTTGGTAGACGGTAGACTACCTAACTTAAGGCCATAATCGCCTCCTTCCCAATCCTCACCTAAAATTATAAATGCACACACTAATACAGCCATCACAATAAGACAGATTATGAGACAAATTTTACACACACCCAAGTACATGTGACTACATGCCAACATTTAAATTCTCCTTGGCAAAACCAGGATTCAAAACTGGGCCAACCAGTTAGAAAGCAGCTATTCTTACTTCTAGACCATGGCAGTAGCTGTGGAAACAATGGACTTATATGTTTGGCTATTTTTATTTCTTAGATATGAATATTTCCTTTTATCACCTGTCTTCATTCCCAAACTCTTTTTCATCCTAATTGACAGTGTCATGGAGCCCTTTCATTCTAGAGAAAAGGATCATCCATGCAGCCTCAACGTAGATGGAAAGTAGAAGAGGCTAAGAAAGGAATGGGGAAGTGACTGTGGTCTATGGGAAAGCCACCATCTCAGCATTTTGAGAAGAGAAACAAGGAAGCTAACTTGAAATGACAGGTGAAGGGGCATGAACCAACTTATTTCACAAACCAGGTCTTCAGAGTGGTGATGTGATTTGCAGTTAATGTTGTACAACATCCTTAGGTCTCAAACCCCAATCTTTCCATTTTCTAACGGGATGGGATAACCCAGAACTAATGGATCGTTGCACCTGTCTAAAACCATGGAGTATTATGTTAAGTCCTTTGGCTGTCCAACAATAAAATTGTAAGTTATTCTGATTTAGAAGTTATTGCTTTATGAGATTACTTCCAAATCCTTTGTTGTAATGCAATAAACAAACATTCCTTCTATCCTGATATCGCCATGAACCCAGATCACTGATTTGATTTCTGGTAGAGAGAGTCAGTTTTTGAAATACTGAAATAATGAACTGCTTCAGACCTGTCATATCATATTTTCCTAGCATCACTTCCATACGATTCCTGACCTCCACATAAATATGAATAATCAAGGGTAGAAAGTTAAACGGATGCACATTCTGAAATTTATACCACATACTATGTCAAGTGTAGCAAGCACAATGCCTATGCAACATTGACATAGAAGTACCGGTACTGGATACTTTTGATAAACATTTGTACCAAATTCTACACCTTTAGCTTGTATCACATGACACCTTGGCCATGTTTACAGCTAGTTATAAACAGATTATTTCTGCAATGATGAGAATCAAGTCCTTGCCCAACAATAGAATAGGATGTGAGTTGCAGCTTGACATTATCTGAGGAATTTCCGACATCCCTGAACAGGTTTGAACAATGTGGCTTAATGTAAACATTGAAATCTGTTGCTATGACTTAAGATAACTGTAAATTTTAAAACCATTGAGCTTTAAAATGGTATATGAAACTCAAATTTATGAAAATGTTTGGATTGGCAGTAGATTTATATAGCCTATATTTATGACCAATACATCACATTACATTACACCTCTTGGTGTAGCGGATAGCTTTCTTGGCTGTCACCCCGTAGGTCTGGGTTTGACTCCCGGCTCTGGTCTGAGGGCTGGAATGGGGTACAGTCAACCTCGTGAGGCAAAACTGAGAAGAGGAGGGTTCGATTGCCAACTCGGCCATCCTGGAAGTGGTTTTCCGTGGTTTCCCCACTCAAGGCAAATGCTGGGATGGTTGTTAACTTAAGGCCACAGTCATCTCCTTCCCAATCCTATCCCCAATTTACAAATACAGACACTAGTACAGCCACCACAGTAACACAGGTTATCACACAATATGCCCACCCAATTTCTCAATTCCCGAGTGATATAAGAGTAAGGCTTGTTGACACCCAGAGTTTGGTGTAACATCTCCTCACTTATGCAAGGCTCCACTCTTGTGTGATTATTATGTTTTCATTTTCAAATAACATAGACCTATACGGTATTGCTTTAGAGGCATCATGTTCTGCATGTGTCATAGTGAAGAAAAATCATCCCTAGGATCGTTGCTAAAAGCATAGAAGTATCCAGGAATTTGATTAGTGTGTATCGAAGATACAGTTGTTGTTGCTTATTTTAAGGGCTGAGACATCGTGGTCATATATCCCCGTGTATTTGGGCGTGTGTGGATTGAGAGGCAGGTATCACTTGAGAAGAAATTGGGTGGGCTTATCATATACATAGGTGGGCAAACTTTTAGTGGTCTCACAAAATTAAATAAAATTAAGGGCATTGTGATATGTCTATGAGGTAGGAACATCAAGGTTAACAGCCCTGGTTTTTAAGTCACACAGCCTTAATGCCATGCCGAGCGTAGTGAGGGGTTTGCTAACCTCAATAGTTTGTCTCTGAAAGCAACACTATTTACAATTCTGAGGGACTGGAGTACCTTCAGTCATTTTCAACAATCATGGGATTGTAGCTTTGGGTACACGACAATCCAAACTTCTCCAGAACTCTTCAGAAATAGCACAAAGTCCCATAGGTGAGGGAGCAAATGTTAAATCTGATTTGCATTGTAGCTTGTAATTAAAGCACTTAATTCACTGTAAAGGGCTGCAGCTTAACAAATTACATTTAATAAAACACATCAACTAACTTCAGTCAGGAAACCATTTGCCTCCTAGGCTAAGTGGGGTTAGAAAACGGTCACTTTAAAGGAGACAATAGCTTCTCTAGGGTAGAGATTTAATGTTTGTTGGGCATTATTACCTAATCTCAGCCTAGCACTGCCCTCCTTGTGGTTTAAAACACTTTCTTTGAGAAATAAAGACTACATACCCTATATATTGACGTGTAGATTTGCCATGTATGCCAGTAAATCCTCCTGATTACAGGCCTTGATCCAATCATTATATCTGGATTAGGAATGAGGAATTTGTGAATTAATGGATAGGTGTTTGAGGGACTGACATCTCATGGGTATTAAAACCAGAATTATTCGGTGAAACGTGTGATATTTGTATTTACCGCTCCAATGCACGAGGAAACCGGAATGCTGTTATATCCGGTGTGATAAGAACTGCGCAAAAAAAATACCGCACAGATGTTGGTTTCCCACATTTCTGCTATTGGTTAAATTGCAAAATTATATTTCTGAGTTGATTTTAATAATTACAAACAATGTTTTCTTCAGACAAAATCGACAGGCCGCACCCAATGAATATGGGTAGACTGCTCTCTCGCGGATACATGGTGAACCGTCGCCGCCATGCGTGCGTACGGTGCTTCCGGAACCGGCCGATTCAAAACCATGACGAAAAAATTACATGGTAAAGGCCTGATGTGTCCTTACTGTATTGATATCTATACTGTGATCAAAGCTAAATAGTGTATCCCAGCAACGAATGTAAACAAACAATATGCCGGGGCTTCTGCATTCGCAATTTACACACTTTCGAGACCTGCAGTAAGGTCTGAGTATTGTAGTTGGTCTTGAACTAACTAACTCTCTCTACAGTGCTCCGTGCGGCAAGTCGCTGAAGCTTTGGATTCCAGTCACTTCCAGAATTGGTTCAACACATTACAAGTAGAGAGCGTCAGTGTCGCTTTCTGCATTCTCCATGAAGACTCTACCTAATTTTTGGACTCTGCTTAAAAATCGAATATATATAACTTATTTTTTGTAATGTTGCCTATATGTTTTCCTTCTCTCTTATCCCCTCCTTTCCCCTCTCTGCCTTCGCTCTCTTGCACGTTTGAAAATACTCATCCACTCTTTGCTAAGTGCTTTGCCTGAACAGAACGGTTCTCCTGCATGGAGTAATTCACACCTCCCAGATGTGGTAGATTATTAAATAAGTCTCCATGTTTTAGAATCATTTTAACGGCTGGCCGTGAACGTCAACATTGCTACAATGATATATAAGTACCTGATTCAGTGTTTTTACAACAAATTTTATGGGGCCTAAGTAGGTAATATAAGCCGAAGCTGGCGCAGGGGCTAATGGGCAAGATGGCCGCCGCGCGCAACAAGCCCTATGTTATTCTTATGGAGGGGTCAGTCAGAGCTGGCGCAGTGGCTAATGGGCATGATGGCCGCCACGCACTGAGACCGTGTATGACGTCACAGGGGGAGTTCGACCGTGTAGTCGCTAAATGGAATATTTATTGTTTTTATTATTATTATTATTATTAATTTTACTAGGTAATTATTGATTGATAGCTTGCCACGGTGGGTGAGTGTTTATTGTGTCGGACTACCAACCCCAAGCTTGCAGGTTCGATCTTGGTCGTGGTAAGTGATTTTTGAAAGGCGGCAAAAATTAAGACACGCATGTCATACGATGTTGGCATGTAAAAGAACCCAGGGAGAGGTCGGCTATGTAGTTGCTAAATGGAATATTTATTATTATTAGTAGTAGTAGTATTATTTGGTAATTATTGATTGATCATGTACAATCAAGACCAGACTTATATTGCCCCACTTTGGTGTAGTGGCTAGCATTTTTAGCTGTTACTATGGAGGCTCGGGTTCGAGTCCTGGCTCTGTCAAGAAATTTAATTCTAGGCTGAGGGTTGGAATGGGGTACACTCAACCTTGTGAGGCAAAACTGACAGGAGCTGGCTTTTTGATTCATACCGCAGCCATTCTGTCTAACCCAACTTCACCTAACCTGACCTAACCTAACCTAACCTAACCTTACTTAACATAACCAGATCCCACCTTACCTTACCTAACCTAACCTAACCTAACCTAACTTCAAAGTCAGAATGTACAATACATTTATTGTTTTTATACCCTCATAAATTAGATATAGAGAATGTCTACTATGATTTAGATCCTCGAGCACACTTTCTGACATATCATTAAAACGTGTAGGAAGGAATGTCTGAAAATTTTCACTAACGCATAATACACGTTCACCATACATTGTGTCCACTTTTTGAATGTTAATGATACGGAAAAGAGTATGCATTGATAATTCAGTGAGCTTTTTTCTCTCTAATCAACAGTTCTGCCCCCCATAGCATTGAGAATATTTATTGTAGTAGCCTATAAAGAAACAAAAAGATCATATCTATTACAGTTTAGCTATAAGTGATCAGAACCACTATAACATTTTATTCTAATAAGGAGATTTCCATAATGATAAGAAAAAATAAAAAAAAAGCTTACCATAATGATGGATTGTGTAAGTAAACGTCTTTTGCTGCTTGATGTCACTACTAAACTGATACTCATACAACAGACAAGTGAGTTCATGTTTCGCTGACGTAATCGTATGTTCCCACGCACTTCCTGTGTGTTGCACGCGCCGTAGTGGCTAAATTTGAAACTAGATGCGATGATTTGCTGACGTAATCGTGTGTTCCCCTACACGCACACGCAGGCCCCTGTAGACGGATCCTTGTGGACGAGTCCCTGTGGACGGGTTCCTGTTGACGGGTCATTGTTGACGGGCCCTTGTTGACGGATCCTTGTGGACGAGTCCCTGTGAAAGGGTCCTTGTTGACGGGTCCTTTTTGACTAATCCCTTTAGACCGGTCCCTTTGGACTGGTCCCTAATGCTATAATGAAATTAAACGTTGTTCCACATGAAACGTAAGCGAAGAGCCGATCGCTACTATGAATTAACATGTTTGGTTTTTTTGGTTGTTTTTACACATGTGCAATTGGATTTTTTGTAAGAGGGCGGGCTTTTTGAATACAGATTTATAGATGAGTTATTTTTTTTAATTACCAAAAGATCCAAAACTAATAGGTCATTAGCTTTTTAATATTTCATGAACCAATATGGCTAGGGACTTGTATGAGAGGTCGTTGGACTTGAGGTGACATTCTGTTTTTGAATGTATTATTTATTTTTTGTCAAAAGGGCTTAACTACACTTTTGTTAATATCTCGCTAACTAATAATCAGAGAGGGTTAAGTAAGGTGTCATGGGACTCAGGATGGTCAATCCTTTTCCATGGCCAAGGAATTTATCCAAAATACCCAATACATTAAGGTCATTGACCTGAGATTTTATAAACTAATAATTGGATACGAACATGTGAGATATTTACCATGTGTGATGAAACATAGCTAGGTAGAGAAAGAATTAGTGTAGGCTACATGTATGGTGACTGACAAGTCTTTTACCATTGAAACTTGTTTTCAGATCAAACTGCAGTATAGAGAGAGTATAGGTTGCAGGTATGGGTTAATAAATGAGAAACGGTGTACGCAAACTCTGATTTATCAAGAATTAAGAGTAGACTATCTTTAATTGATTGGTTAAAGATGATAGCTAAAACACAAAAATGCTCAGTGGTTACCGAGACAAAATGGTCGCTACACACAACAAGGTTTAAATACTTGAGGCTAATAATCTATATACACACACACACACGCACACACACACTCGCTTGTTGTAAACTAAACTGTGTTGCTGTCAGTGCTCAGACAGTAGGCTGATGACAAAATGCATTGCTAACAGAAATATAATCATTTCCGGTTGTCTAATGTTACCAGCTATCCATTTTTTTTTGTGTTGCAGCGGTAAGCACTTTTAGCTCTTGTACTGGTGGTCTTAACTCGATTTCCAGGTCTGAGGCCTAGAACAAGTTGAACTTAGAAACAAGGGCATAGTGGTGCAGTGGTTAAGCTGTTAGCCTTTCACCAGGGGTTCGATTTCTGGTTAATATGCATGTCATAAACATATTAAACAAAACAAAACAGAGATAACGTTTAAAACTGATTACATTTGTGTGTCTTTTCAAATTATTACTTGGATTACAAATACAAAGGTGAACTGGGTTTGATATACAGTTAATGCTGTCTATCACACACTAGACAGTAAGAAAGACAAAAGAGCAAAAGGCGTAGGTAGAGCAGTGGTAAAATTGCTATATGTAGAGAACTACCTGGTAAAGCTATATCGCATAAACAGTGCAGGATACAATCCAGCAATCAAATTTGTATCTTGTGGAACAGAGAAATGCACTTACGTGAGAAAATGTAAGTTCATGTGTAATATAACCTAACACACAAGTGTTCACCTGTGCACATGCATGAAAAGAGCTAACAAGTCACATTCTGTTTAGTTCGTACGTAACGTTGGGTTAGGGCTACGTGGCACATGCCATTTGAGAGCAGGCCAGGGGGATCTAACTTGGTGGATGGATGTGTTCTAACGAGTCATTTGTAGTTGAAAGAGAATAATACATGTTCTTAAGATGTTAAAACTGTTCAGATGGCACGTGCAGTAAGACGTTTTGTTATATTTCCTTCGTCATATTACAGACATGGCAGAGAGCGCGCAGATCTGTTGCTATGACTAACGCTGCAGTAATTTGAAACCCCACGTGTTCATCAAGACAATGGGTGATGATCATGCAAAGTTAGTAGTTATTGGATATTACACAGGTGTTCCTTCCGGTGTCATGTTGCTGACATGCCAGAGAGCGCACACTGCTGTTGCTATGACTGACGCTGCAGTAATTTGAAACCTCAGCTGTTCATCAAGACAATGGGTGATGATCATGCAAAGTCAGCAGTAATTGGATACCACACATCAACATGGACTAAATCATAAACGTGTTGTCATAACCAGCAGAAACCTCATTTAAAGATTTTACATTTTACATTTTAAATTTAAGATTTTTTGATTTTTAGATTTTACTTTTTTACATTTAAAAAAATTGGATAATTTGGATAAAATGCATGGGCCAGTCCATAGGGATCAGTCCAAAGGACCACCCACAGGGACCCGTCAACAAGGACCCGTCCTCCGGGACCCGTAAAAAAAATGACTCCCCTTCAAAAAGGACCCTTCCAAAGGGGGCTAGTCAACAGGGACCAGTCCAAAGGGATACATCAACAGAGATCAATCAAAAGGGGTCAATCAACAGGGATCAGTGAAAGGTAAAGTTAAGCTATGGCAGCCATTTTGGAACTTTTTGATCACACCTCGTAAGGTTAGGTTAGGTTGAGTTAAGCTACGACCGCCATTTTGGGCCTTTATGATCACCCCTCGTAGGATTAGGTTATGTTAGGTTAGGCTAGGTTCAGTTAAGCTATGACCACTATTTTGAAAATTTTTTGATGGCACCTCGTAGGTTTAGGTTAATTTAGGTTAGGCTAGGTTAAGTAAAGCTACGGCCGCCATTTTGAAACTTTTTGACCACACCTTGTAGGTTAGGTTAGGCTAGGCTAGGTTTGGTTAAGTCGCAGCCACATTTTTTTGAACTTTTTGATCACACCTCGTAGGTCAGGTTAGGTTAGGTTAGGCTTCGGCCGCCATCTTGTTAGGTTAGGCTAGGTTAAGTTAAGCTACAGCCGCCATTTTGTTAGGTTAGGCTAGGTTAAGTTAAGCTACGGCCGCCATCTTGTGAGGAGGGTAAGGAGGAGGAGGATTTAGAACTGTCCAAAAAACTCTACTGCACAGTTTTTGTCCTAGGGTCATGAAATTTATTTTTTGGGTAGAGAGGGTAAAGACCTTTCATTTACGTTAAACAAACATTTTTGTAAAATTCTTAGTTTCCAAAATATAGACAATTTTGAAAATTGGAATTTTTTTGGAAAAACGAAAAAATGTTAAGTTTTGTTTTAACGTTAAATAACTTAAAGAACATTTGTTTGAGTCTATATATGACTTTTTAGAATGATACGTTTTCAAAATATCGCCTACTTTCACAATTAAACATTTTTGGATTTTGTCCCAGAGATCTGGGACTTGGTTTGTTGGTAGAGGGGGTAAATACCTGTCATTTATGCCAAACACACTTTTTTGTAAAATTCCTAGTTTCCAAAATATAGTCCATTTTAAAAATGAACATTTTTGGAAAAAATGTTAAAAATTCCATATTTTGTTCTAACGATTAAGGATATAAAAGCCATCGGTTTGAGTCTATATATGACTTTATAGAATGATTAGTTTAAAAAAATATAGCCTACTTTCCAAATATTTTTTAGAAAAATTTTTTAAAATATAATATTTTTCGACTAAGAATGGGATAAACGTAGGTGTTAGAGTTAACATATGATTTTATATGATTTTTTTAGTTTAAACATATAGTCTACTTTCCTCATTCACCTTCTTTTTGAAAAAAAAATGTTCTTGACTAGGCATGGGATAGAGGTAAGAGTACGAGTTGAGAGTACCTTAGAGTACTTAAGATTTTTTTGAAAGTTTAGTGTGTCGTTGTTGTTGCTTACAAACATGGCAGTAAGCATTATGTTGTGATAAAATGGACTGATATCCTTTCCAAGACCAAGAGAAAAATCCACTAAATGCATTGACAAAATAACTTGTTAAATAAGCCAACACAAAATGCTCTACATAAGACCCCCACACATAAACTAATACATAAGCTAATTTGTAAAATGTTAAACACTTGCATGGTATTACATTTTAGGTAATGCATGTGAAACATGAACTCACTTGTCTGTTGTATGAAAAGGACTCGTCAACAATGACCTGTCAACAATGGACACTACTTGCACATTTTTAATTACTACCCACCTCTCTCCCCTCCTAATGCAAAATGAACATGTAAAACACAAATTGGGAAAATCCATGTTTCCATATTGACAAATAGAAAAAAAAACATTACATTGACATTTTAAAAACTGTAAATGGGAATTTGGTAAATTGACAAATGTGAAAACAACAAATTGGAAAATCCATGTTTCTATATCATGAAATTGAAAAACTTTAAACTGACATTTTAAGAACTGTAAATGGGAAATTGTGAAATTGATAAATGTGTAAACTGGTCATACTAAATATGAGGAAGAACTACTGGATATAGAAAATGAGCTTTGCCATGCTAAAATTATTGTGTAATGAATCCATATAACCGCTTAAACTATTTCTTAACAATACATGTAATATTTTCTACCACTTTGCTACCACTTTGCTACCACTTTTCTAGTTTGCTACCACTTTTCTACCACTTTTGCTACCACTTTTCTACTACTTTTCTGCCACTTTTCTACCACTTTTCTACCACTTTGCTACCACTTTGCTACCACTTTTCTACCACTTTGTTACCAATTGTCTACCACTTGTCTACCACTTTGCTACCACATTTCTACCACTTTTCTATCACTTTAAACTGTACATATTAAATATAAAAGCCAACGCTAAATAATTCTATTACCAGAACAGATATAACATTTGTAGTGTGCAAATCATACTAACAGGTTAGTTGTAAAATGTTAAACACTTGCATGGCATTACATTTTAGGTAATGCCTGCGAAACATGAACTCACTTGTCTGTTGTATGAAAAGGACTCGTTAACAATGACCTGTCAACAATGGACACTGCTTGCACATTTTTAATTACAACCCACCTCTCTCCACTCCTAATGCAAAATGAACATGTAAAACACAAATTGGAAAAATCCATGTTTCCATATTGACAAATAGAAAAAACAACAACATTAAACTGAAATTTTAAAAACTGTAAATGGGAATTTGGTAAATTGATAAATGTGAAAACAACAAATTGGAAAATCCATGTTTCTATATCATGAAATTGAAAAACTTTAAACTGACATTATAAGAACTGTAAATGGGAAATTGTGAAATTGATAAATGTGTAAACAACAAAATGCAAAATCCATGTTTCCATATTATGAAATTGAAAAACTTAAAACTGATATTAAAAAACTGAAAATGGGAAATTGGAAAATTGGCATATGTGTAAACAACAAAAATGAAAAAAATCCAGTGGGGTAGTGATCATGTTGTACAGTAACCTATAAGACTAGCATAAGAATAGTTGCATGACATGTAAAACACAAATTGTAAAAAATCCATGTTTCCATATTAATAAATAGAACAAAAAACATTAAACTGAAATTTAAAAAACTGTAAATGTGAATTTGGTAAATTGACAAATGTAAACAACAACAAATTGGAAAATCCATGTTTCAATATCATGAAATTGAAAAACTTTAAACTGACATTTTAAGAACTGAAAATGGGAAATTGTGAAATTAATAAATGTGTAAACAAAAAAATGCAAAAACCCATGTTTTCCATATTATGAAATTGAAAAAAAAACTAAAAACTGAGATTAAAAAAACCTGAAAATTGGAAAATTGACATATGTGTAAACAACAAACTGAAAAAAATACGTTTTGGGTAGTGATCATGTTGTACAGTAACCTGTAAGACTAGCATAAGGATAGTTGGATGTACCTTATATGCTTTGTGTATGTGCATTAGCCTTTGGATTAGCTTAAGTTAGGTTTGTGACCTTGTAGTTAACTCTTTTAGAAAAATGTAAAAAAGTAAAATCTAAAAATCAAAAAAAAACTTAAATTTAAAATGTAATATCTAAAATCTTTAAATGAGGTTTCTGCTGGTTATGACAACACGTTTATGATTTAGTCCATGTTGATGTGTGGTATCCAATTACTGCTGACTTTGCATGATCATCACCCATTGGCTTGATGAACAGCTGAGGTTTCAAATTACTGCAGCGTCAGTCACAGCAACAGCAGTGTGCGCTCTCTGGCATGTCAGCAACTTGACACCGGAAGGAACACCTGTGTAATATCCAATAACTACTAACTTTGCATGATCATCACCCACTGTCTTGATGAACACGTGGGGTTTCAAATTACTGCAGCGTTAGTCATAGCAACAGATCTGCGCGCTCTCTGCCATGTCTGTAATATGACACAGGAAATATAACAAGACGACTTACTGCACGTGCCATCTGAACAGTTTTAACATCTTAAGAACATGTATTATTCTCTTTCAACTACAAATGACTCGTTAGAACACATCCATCCACCAAGTTAGATCCCCCTTGGCCTGCTCTCAAATGGCATGTGCCTCGTAGCCCTAACTTAACGTTACGTACGAACTAAACAGAATGTGACTTGTTAGCTCTTTTCATGCATGTGCACAGGTGAACACTTGTGTGTTAGGTCATATTACACATGAACTTACATTTTCTCACGTAAGTGCATTTCTCTGTTCCACAAGATACAAATTTGATTGCTGGATTGTATCCTGCACTGTTTATGCGATATAGCTTTGCCAGGTAATTCTCTACATTTAGCAATTTTACCACTGCTCTACCTACGCCTTTTGCTCTTTTGTCTTTCTTACAGTCTAGTGTGTGATGGACAGCATTAACTGTATATCAAACCCAGTTCACCTTTGTATTTGTAATCCAAGTAATAATTTGAAAAGACACACGAATGTAATCAGTTTTAAACGTTATCTCTGTTTTGTTTTGTTTAATATGTTTATGACACACATATTAACCAGAAATCGAACCCCTGGTGAAAGGCTAACAGCTTAACCACTGCACCACTATGCCCTTGTTTCTAAGTTCAACTTGTTCTAGGCCTCAGACCTGGAAATCGAGTTAAGACCACCAGTACAAGAACTAAAAGTGCTTACCACTGCAATACAAAAAAATGGATAGCTGGTAACATTAGACAACCGGAAATGATTATATTTCTGTTAGCAATGCATTTTTTCATCAGCCTACTGTCTGAGCACTGACAGCAACACAGTTTAGTTTACAACAAGCGAGTGTGTGTGCGTGTGTGTGTGTGTATAGATTATTAGCCTCAAGTATTTAAACCTTGTTGTGTGTAGCGACCATTTTTTCTTGGTAACCACTGAGCATTTTTGTGTTTTAGCTATCTTCTTTAACCAATCAATTAAAGATAGTCTACTCTTAATTCTTGATAAATCAGAGTTTGCGTACACCGTTTCTCATTTATTAACCCATACCTGCAACCTATACTCTCTCTATACTGCAGTTTGATCTGAAAACAAGTTTCAATGGTAAAAGACTTGTCAGTCACCATACATGTAGCCTACACTAATTCTTTCTCTACCTAGCTATGTTTCATCACACATGGTAAACATCTCACATGTTCGTATCCAATTATTAGTTTATAAAATCTCAGGTCAATGACCTTAATGTATTGGGTATTTTGGATAAATTCCTTGGCCATGGAAAAGGATTGACCATCCTGAGTCCTATGACACTTCACTTAACCCTCTCTGATTATTAGTTAGCGAGATATTAACAAAAGTGTAGTTAAGCCCTTTTGACAAAAAATAAATAATACATTAAAAAACAGAATGTCACCTCAAGTCCAACGACCTCTCATACAAGTCTCTAGCCTTATTGGTTCATAAAATATTAAAAAGCTAATGACCTATGCGCCGATAAAGGTCTAGTAATAATAATAATAATGCGCGTCAGAGTAGCAGTGGAAGATAAAATCAACAAGGTCGCAAATGGATGGGGAAAAGACGTCTTGCTCGACCCGGTGCTGGGCCCAAGGTTTTCGGAGCGAGCAAAAGATGATTTCCAAAAAACCAAATGCAAACGAATAATTGTTTAATGCAATAATCAAAAGTGCAAAAACGAGATTCCCATAAAATTAATTAAAGAAATCCCAGAGGCGTGTTAATCGTGTCTTTGTTACATCACAAAGACAAGATTGACGAAATCGAGATAAGGGTAAGGATAAGGAAGGGGAACTTAAATATAAGAAATGAAAAGGCAAGGGAGCTGTATTACTTAAAATATAAAAATGTATTAATGATAAAAGAAAGAGCGTGCACATGAAATAAACAAGTTACTTAAAACAAAGAAAAAAGGTAAGCTAAGATAAAATTGATAATACAAAATAAACCCAACACCAAGAATAAAGACTTAAAAACTAAAAAGCACGACAGAACCTGAGTAACAGCTCAACAATGTGAATCTAACGAAACGATACGAACATGAAAGAAAATAAAATGAAACTTACGAAAGCCAGAGAGAAACGCCAAACTTGCAAAAATTCAAAAATCGAACGTTAACGAGACGCGAAGCTTTTCATGATGTTATGTAAACATACCGGAGGGAAGGGGGAGGAGTGAGGGGAGTAAAACAAAGGGAAGAGAGATTTCACGGAGGTAGGAAGAAGGGGAGGAAAAGGGGGGATATCATTAAGTTATGTAATACGGCGAAAATCGAAAGAGAGAGAACAAAACAAAAGGAAAATGAGATATACGGAGATACATTACATTACAATTGACTTGGGACGAAAGAGACCGGTAAAAATCGAAAGCACGCTATAAAAAAAATAGGCTTATACTCCAACATAATGCCGCAACAACGCGACATATAAAAAAAAGAATAATATGACATCGGAGCTGGAGAAAATCCCAGTTAACCACCGTCACATATATTCTATAAACAAAGGGGACACGTATTAGTGGGACGTTGGACATCAGTCCCGTTACCTCACACATACTGTCCACAAACAAAGGTCCAATTGCTACCAATCAAATGAAACATTTGTGGTACAAAGAGACACCGACGCAAAAGACGAGCACTAAGGCCCGACAGGAAATATATATAAGCCAAGACGCAGAAACGCAATACTTTCGAATCTTACAGGTATTAACCAAAATAATAAAACTGTGAGAAGTGCACATAACAAAAGCAACAAAAAGAACTCCGCCGTATGACATTACGCAAGGTCCCGGAGATCTGGTTCAAGGATTAAAATACTAACAATAACATCTTGAAAAGGAAAGAGAATTAAGCAAAAGAAGGAACGTTTAACAAAAACAATTACATTGCGTTAGATAGAAATACATTGAGCCGTACTCACATTCCGCTGCGCCATGAGGGTGGGCCTCTGCCCGAATACACACGTTCGCCTTACATCTCGGCGCGTCTAAGACTGACCAAGCTTCTGTCCCCCAGAGGGGAGAGAAGCCTCTCAGAAAAATCAAATGCGTAGTTTGGGAGAGGCCCCAAACTCGCGTCAAATATTGTCAGAGCCAATGGCAGAACGAATTGCACAACAAAATGCAAGGTAGCAACAACACTAGCCAATACGAGAGAACATGGCAGTATGTAGCCAGGGGTTGCACAACGTTAGACAGAGAGATACATACAGACAAACTGCGCACTTTTAAACTCTCGAGGCGTAATATAGAGATGTCACAACACATGACAATAATAATAATAATAATAATAATAATAATAATAATAATAATAATAATAATGATACTAATAATAATTACAATAAATTCTGAAAAGTGGTTCACCTATTAGTTTTGGATCTTTTGGTAATTTAAAAAAATAACTCATCTATAAATCTGTATTCAAAAAGCCCACCCTCTTACCAAAAAAAACAAGTGCACATGTGTAAAAACAACCAAAAAAACCAAACATGTTAATTCATAGTAGCGATCGGCTCTTCGCTTGCGTTTCATGTGGAACAACGTTTAATTTCATTATAGCATTAGGGACCAGTCCAAAGGGACCGGTCTAAAGGGATTAGTCAAAAAGGACCCGTCAACAAGGACCCTTTCACAGGGGATCGTCCACAAGGATCCGTCAACAAGGACCCGTCAACAATGACCCGTCAACAGGAACCCGTCCACAGGGACTCGTCCACAAGGATTCGTCTACAGGGGTCTGCGTGTGCGTGCAGGGAAACATACGATTACGTCAGCAAATCATCGCATCTAGTTTCAAATTTAGCCACTACGGCACGTGCAACACACAGGCAGTGCGTGGGAACATACGATTACGTCAGCGAAACATGAACTCACTTGTCTGTTGTATGAGTATCAGTTTAGTAGTGACATCAAGCAGCAAAAGACGTTTACTTACACAATCCATCATTATGGTAAGCTTTTTTATTTTTTCTTATCATTATGGAAATCTCCTTATTAGAATAAAATGTTATAGTGGTTCTGGTCACTTATAGCTAAACTGTAATAGATATGATCTTTTTGTTTCTTTATAGGCTACTACAATAAATATTCTCAATGCTATGGGGGGCAGAACTGTTGATTAGAGAGAAAAAAAAGCTCACCGAATTATCAATGCATACTCTTTTCCGTATCATTAACATTCAAAAAGTGGACACAATGTATGGTGAACGTGTATTATGCGTTAGTGAAAATTTTCAGACATTCCTTCCTACACGTTTTAATGATATGTCAGAAAGTGTGCTCGAGGATCTAAATCATAGTAGACATTCTCTATATCTAATTTATGAGGGTATAAAAAACAATAAATGTATTGTACATTCTGACTTTGAAGTTAGGTTAGGTTAGGTTAGGTTAGGTAAGGTGGGATCTGGTTATGTTAAGTAAGGTTAGGTTAGGTTAGGTTAGGTCAGGTTAGGTGAAGTTGGGTTAGACAGAATGGCTGCGGTATGAATCAAAAAGCCAGCTCCTGTCAGTTTTGCCTCACAAGGTTGAGTGTACCCCATTCCAACCCTCAGCCTAGAATTAAATTTCTTGACAGAGCCAGGACTCGAACCCGAGCCTCCACAGTAACAGCTAAAAATGCTAGCCGCTACACCATAAAGTGGGGCAATATAAGTCTGGTCTTGATTGTACATGATCAATCAATAATTACCAAATAATACTACTAATAATAATAATAATAAAAATAAATATTCCATTTAGCAACTACATAGCCGACCTCTCCCTGGGTTCTTTTACATGCCAACATCGTATGACATGCGTGTCTTAATTTTTGCCGCCTTTCAAAAATCACTTACCACGACCAAGATCGAACCTGCAAGCTTGGGGTTGGTAGTCCGACACAATAAACACTCACCCACCGTGGCAAGCTATCAATCAATAATTACCTAATGAAATTAATAATAATAATAATAAAAACAATAAATATTCCATTTAGCGACTACACGGTCGAACTCCCCCTGTGACGTCATACACGGTCTCAGTGGGTGGCGGCCATCTTGCCCATTAGCCACTGCGCCAGCTCTGACTGACCCCTCCATAAGAATAACATAGGGCTTGTTGCGCGCGGCGGCCATCTTGCCCATTCGCCCCTGCGCCAGCTTTGGCTTATATTACCTACTGGCCTATACAAATCTAAATCTGAAATGTTTCAAATACACATTTTCTACAAAACTTGAACTTTTAAAACAATGGTGCAAATTGCTAACGGCCTCCCTCTAGGGATGTATCATTGCCTTGCTAAAGTTTAATGGAGCTCGCCATTCTTCTAGGGATTTTCTACTGAATTCGTGCCATTAAAACACTTATGTTATATATTCGCCAAATCAATACTAAAACACTTAAATGTCTATATTTTATAGACTATGTGTACATGTTCCGAAACACGTTGGTTTCTTCATCAGCACATTAAGAGAACTTATCCTAAGGAGACTTAAACTAGAACTTAAACTTAAATTAGAAGGAATCGCTCAAAGCAAACTGTGGAAGAAATAGAGGAAGCCTCAGCTGATCCCGCCAGAAGGTCTTTAAATACTCCAAACTTACCTATCCTATAGCCACACTTTGCAAATCGACGTATGTAAAAGTCTGTGAAGAGCCTCTTGAGTGTTACTGAGGGAGTGTTTCTATACAGTAAATTGTGTTTCTTAACACAGTATATTTATTTTTTGGAGGGGGGATGGGTTACATACAGCACACAAATGATTTTCTGCACCATCCGCCACTCTGATGTGGAATAGCTAAGTCTGGTGGATTGTTAGAAGGGTAATTTGAATCATTTATATCACTACTGGAAAGTAGCACGGAAGTTGCATTGCAGTAGCGCTAGGGAAAATTTATGTAGGTGTAGGAGATTTCAAGGGAAGATGGATTACCAGAATTCAAGCTTGGGGATGGTTGAGAATTATTTGGTGGAGAGACTTCCTGAGTGATTTCAGGTTGCGTAGAAGAAGTGAAGTTAATCTGGATATTAGATTTTGGCTGAATTAGTCGAGAATATATGGATTCATGATTTATGATTGTCATTCGTTTTCTTGTTACTACTTTACTTGTTAACACTTCGTTACACTGAATAAAGATGAGATATAGTGTTCCCGATACCCATTTCCATAACATTTGGCTCCAAAAACAATCGGGATATCGCAAGTGATACAAGGAATATTCCGGTTAGGCTTTGTACTACAGGAACTTGAAGCCTCTAAGTATGTTTACTCTGTAATTGCATTACGGAATCTCAAGACTGTGAGGGAAGACTTGTCATTAGACTATACTGGACGGAAGGTTTCGTACATCACCACCGGCTACAGATAAATGACAAAGCTACGCATTTGTAAATTGAATTACTGTTTGAATGACCGTAATAACTTCTTGTTTGGTTATGTATGAGTGTCATATCATGGTTTTTCGCTCGTGGATATTGTAGTGTCACCTGGTGATAAACACAGATATTATAAATTTGGAGTGCAGTCTGGAGTAGTAGTACTCAGTCAGTCATAGCTCTGTTCTAGCTTATAATAAAAAAAGTCTGGTGCACTTAAGGGCTCCTTTCACTCTGTTAATTAAGGTTGATTTTTTATTTGATATTTTAATTTATTATTACGATTTAGTTATGCTCTCCCAATACATTATTTAAAAGTGTATTTTGGGAGAGGGTTTTGTAGTTTGGCATTTTTTGTCGTGATAGATAGTTTTATTCATAAATGACTGTCTAATGGAGGGTTGAGATCACTAATGCCGTGTTATTCAAGTGTGAGCTGGGAGGTTGATTGTGGGTCATGCTACTAGGCTTGCGACCAGCGGCATTAGTTGATAGTATCCGTTCGTATGTCGCCATGGCCTTCGACAGTATGCTACTTTGTTGTTTGAAATTGTAATTTGTATTTGAATTTATTTTTTGAGAGGAAAAGATAGACCGTTTAGTGGGTTGGTTTTGAAGGTTGTTATTGAAAAAAAGTAGTAGAAAGTAGACCTGTAGTAGGTTCGTTGGTTATTGGTATTTGTTTTAGTTTAGAAAACATTGTTTCAGCTCCCGACCTGATGGGAGAATTTAGTAATTTATTGCTATTGCTGAGTGTAATTGAATAATTTGTAAAGTATATTTGATTGTAGAGTAACGTATGTGGTGTTTTTTGGTGTAAGTGTGCTACGATTGGCTGTATTTGAATGGATTAGTGTGGCAGGGTGCAGGCTGTTCTGTGATTGGCTGATAGTTTAGGTCTGTTTTGGAGTAATTGCTGCTATTGATTATGCAGTTTTTGGCTGGATTGTTGTTATTAGGGTGTGTTAGTTAATTTAATTGATTTTTGGGAGATTGTGCTGGAAATTGAAGGTTGGGTAGTCGGAAGTTTTAGGGCATGCTGTGATTGCTTGGATTATTTATATGTGATTAATGTAGTTATTTCGGCAAAAATAGTTGGTTTTATTTGTTTAAAGTGTAATGAAGATTGAATTTATTTTAAGGGACACATTTCGGATTGTAATAATTCTATTTGGGGGTTAAGATACCGTATATGTTTGGATTTGACGGACGTCAAATGGTGGAAGGGTCGGAGTTGCTTAACTGTTGGTATTTACATTTTGATGGTGGCCAAATGTTGTAATATTTAGAGAATGTGAGTGAGGGCTGTATTTTGGTTTGGTGGTGGTGGTGGGATTTTGAGTGATATGAATGAAGAGATGTTTGTTTATGCTTGATATCTGGATTTCAACTGCCTTTGTGTTATTGCTGTTTTGATATAACTACATCCATGGTAGGACGCTGCGTGCCCGCCACCACAATTGACGCACTTATGGCTATCACGGGGACCCTTGCATACTGTGTGGTGATGATGATCACCACATCTGTTGCAGTTGGTATCGTGGAGGCAACAAGCAGCGTTATGGTGCAATCGTTGGCAGTTGAAACATTGGATAGTGAGATTAGTGTGTGGTTTGGTAGGGGACGTCTGATCGCCCGTGTTATTGGAAGTGGGGATGAATTTATTGTGTTTGGGGGAGTAGTATCAGTGATTAAGTCGGTGGCTGTACTTGATGATTTTACTGTATGTGAGTTGGGGCCGGATGGGGTTGTAGGTGTGATGAATGATGGGTTATTGGTTTGAGTGTTGATGTGTTTGAGTTTTATTTTGGCTGTTTGTGTGAATCTGGTGCCTGTGTTAGGAACTGTTTGTGTGAATTCGTGTACAGTAGATGTTCATATGTTTCTGTTTGTGCGTTGTTGTTGTTGGTTTTTTTAAGGATTTTTGGGATGTTTGGGTGTCGGTTTGAGTGGTTTTTGAGAAGGTAGGTGCTTGGACAGTGTGTGTTTGCGTTTGCTTGTCTGCAGCTGAGGTGGGTTGAGAGCCATCTGTTTGAGTGTGTTATGTGGCAGTGTCTGTTTGTGTCTGTGTTTCAGTTACCCTGGTTTCAGTGGGGTATGGATTTATGAGTGAATGAGGGGGGGGATGGCTCAGTAGCTAATTTAGCTAATGAGCTTGTCTTATGGACTGAATTTGATGTGTTCTGTGGGCAGGGGGGTGTTAGATCATCCCCAACGAGATTCCATAAATGTTTGTACCAGTCATATGGCAGAGAATAAAATCCAGGAGTCTTGTTATTGGCTGTGGGCATATTCAATCTTCTCCTTCGTAATTGGCGCGCTAAGTTACCGCATACATTCAGGATCTAGGTGGCGATCAGTGGACAACAACAGCTGGTTTATTGCCCACTCTGAGACGGGCTCCTCCGCTAATATCTCTTGAAAATGTCGCTCTTCTTCCACAAGTAATTCCTCACGGGACGATAATAATACGCCATCCGGTCCTGTCCATTGACGAATATACTGTCGCCCTTACGAGCGGCGTAGTCGAGCAAGCTGATAAACCGACAGATTTTCCTTTTCAACCAAAGAATATTTCCTGACATGCTGCTGAAAGCTGTCTAAACTGCTCTCCATGACATGACAGATGGTTTTCTTAATCATGCTGAGTGATATCGACACATTTTCACCAATTTGTTCTCGATGGTGGAGGTCATGTAATACGGTCATAGAAGTCCATTTTTCTATAGAAATTTTGAGTATTTTCAAAGGTTATGGATTTGGTGACCTTATCTATCAACCAGTCAGCTACATTTTGGTAGCGGTGTTTCAGCCTCTGACACTGTTGATAAGCAGCCGCAAAACGACGTGTATCCTCCTGACTTCGAAAGCAGTTTGTATTCATTTTCCACGTGCCTCTCCCCTTCAGGCTGTGCTCGGGAGCGGTGCTTTAAATTGTAAATAAGAAGCTATTGTGGTTATTAAAGGCTACAGGTAATATTCGACAGCTATGTACTTGTGAAACGAGCGTTCTGAAAATATACACCCGATCAATTCTAGATTTATAAGTGCCGCGGCAGAAGGTGTATTGGATGTGTTTGCCCTGTATATGAGGCCATATTTCTACCAGCAGCATGCTCTGTGTGAGGCCATGTAGTCCAGGAAAGAAGTTGAAAATACCTGTCTGATCTTGGGGGCGTAATGTGCAGTTGAAATCCCCCGTTAAGAGAATGGAGTAAGACGTTACACGGTGTGGTAAGATGTCCTGTCTTCTTCTTCTGCTTCTAGCCTTTGTCCCGCAGACCAGGGCCGGCTCTTCTGCACAATTGCCTCCATCTTGCACGGTCTGCAGCGTCTTTCTTCTCAACACTGGCTGCTCTAATGTCCTCATTTATTCGGTCAAGCCACCGCTTCTTGGGTCTTCCTTGTGGTCGCTTGCCTACTACATCTAGTTGAAGTGCTCTTTTTGTCACTGTGTCCTCGCAACTCCGTAGTACGTGTCCGTACCAACGCAGGCGAGCTTCCAGCATCTTGTCAGGGATCGGTGCGACACCAAGAGTGCCTCCTACATGGACATTGGTGTCATGATCCAGTCTTGTTAGGCCAATGGACCAGCGCGGCATTCTCATCTCTATGGAGTGCAGAACTTGCACACATCTGTTGGTTACCGGCCAACACTCAGTTCCATACAATGCCACAGGTCTGATCACAGTGCTATATACTTTTGACTTCAGCTGTACAGAAATCTTACGATTACATAAAACTCCTGTCACCTGTCGCCATTTAGCCCACGCTGTATTTGTTCGCATTTGTACTTCTCTCAATGTGTCTCCATCTGATATTATGTATAAGCCCAAATATCGAAATCCAGTGACCTTGTTGAGTTGTTTTCCATCAATAGATATAGAGCCATCAGTTTGCTCTCCACACTCCATGTATTCAGTTTTGGAAATGTTTAATTTCAGTCCATATGCATCAAGATGGTCTTTCCAAATTTGTGTTTGCTGTTCTAGGCCTTGGCGTGATAAGATGTCCTGTCTGAACATAACATTTCTCTCAGATTTATAATTTGAGCCACATGGACTGCATACATAATTAGCATGACGCCCTGGACATTTGCAGACTTTAATCGACCAGTAGGATCCATCACAACGTCAGTTTAAGAGGGTGCCCTTGCGGTAAATAATGGCCGTGCCCCGAGCATTTGTTCCAATATTAACTATATAGTCATAGTCACTTAGGAAACCAATGTTGCATTCACTGACCTCTTGTAGAGAGAGCACATCTATATCATACTCCCGGATAAAACGACTTGACAGAGCTTGCGAAGCAAGATTCCTCAAGCCTGAATCATTTACGGTAGCATATGTCCTCAAATGCGTTACCCTTGAACTACTGGCCATAGTTGTGGTCGACTAGGACCGGAGCTATCTGCTGGTCAAACTCCTGCATTGATTCCAGGGACTGAACACGATAATTATCACGCATAGTTTTTACAAACTCGGGAACTTGCTCTTGCTGTCTCGTTTGATTACACTCTTGCAAACTTGAAATAAAGGAATAATCTACATGTGACTCAGGTCCAACATCTTCCGATGAACCTCATGGACTTCGTGTGTAATTGGAACATCTGCAGGTGAGTGAACGGGAGAACGTTGGCTGTGGTTTTCTAGCACCCGTAAACGGGGGTCTTTCTCACTCACATGTACCTCAGATTTCTTCTGTTGTTTAGATTTTGGTTATGCTTTCCGTGGTTTAATTACTTGGGCAGATAGAGGAGCATCTGGGACATCGGAGGCACGGTCCTCTACCATGCCTTCCGGAATGTCCTCGGACCATTTGGGCTTTTTGCGAACTCCATTATTTTTCTTGTGCTGAGCTGTCTCCTGTTCTCTTAACATGTGTGACGGGGACATTTAAAAGGGATGGGAGGTCAACGTCCGTGTACTGTTGTTTTGTTTCTTCTTGGTGTGTGTCCGCAGACGGTGGTGTGTTATCCTTTATATAAGAATTGGTATCTTAAGACTAAAGCATTAATAGAAGTGTCTCAAGATTATACACCGCAATGATTTGCTAGTCAGTGAAAATATAATAATAGCTTAGTACACTTCAGTAGTGTCGAACTTACAGTAAGTTCGTAAAGGGAAAACGCGAAGCGCATCTACGACTAGACCAAACCGTTGACGTTAGCTTGAACGCTCAGCAACATGTGCCGCCATAAATCCTTACCAGTCTGCAGATGATCTACACTGCCTTGTATACTAACAGTGAACTTCTGTTTTATTGGTTAAGGAAGATGTTTCCCCTGTGCCAAACAGTGAACTCATTGTGTTAAGTCATTATTCATACTTTTGTGATTCTTACAGCTGTCCAGTTATTTTTACTTATGATGTGTGTAATAAAGTGTTATGGGTACCCTGCCAATTATGTACTTATATTTCGAAATGGCGTGCCGAAATAATTCTGTAAGAGGGAGATGGTGCTTGCCTATCTACTTTACTAAATGAACTATTTCCAACGTACAACTATTCCAAACGGTAAAAGCGAATGTTTAATAGGTTAAATGGTAACGTATTATTGTGTCCCATGTGTGTAGTAATATAAATGCAATAATTATGTTCTGATATACACACGACGACTTCTTTGCATGTTTTAATTAACTAATTCGATGTGATGTTTTACCCGAGATTTTAGACAATTCCATGAGAGGTCTTAATTGAGTTGTATCTAAATGGCGTTGGTTTGATTGTTTCAGGCAACTATTCTCATTCCGATTGTGTACACAAATACTCTTCATGTGCTGGGAAGTCACCGGATACTTTCTTCTCTCCTACTTCGGAATCTGTGATTTCTTGCTAATAATATTTACCTATAATTACTGAACTTAAATACAAATCATGATAACTCGCCAAAAAGCTTCTTATTCAACCACAAAAAGAGTGAGACTATTGTAGCTGCCCCTTGGGTGAAGACGAAGAAACCTATAATTCAAGGTCAGCAGTATATAGATAAATTAATTCAGGTAAGTCTAAATTATTGATGCATATTTATTCGGAACCCAGTCTCGTCTTGTGATATCTTGTATGCTCTTGGGTGAGTTAAAATAATAATTTACTCGAACTGTGACAAGCCCGATGACATGATCTTAGCTATTGGTAGGGCAACTATCGCCGCCGTGTTTTTTCTACATTAAGGTCTGAGGATTGTAGTTCGACACTACTGAAGTGTACTAAGCTATTATTATATTTTCACTGACTAGAAAATCATTGCGGTGTATATTCTTGAGACACTTCTATTAATGCTTTAGTCTTAAGATACCATTTGGCTGCACACGACAGAGACAAGCGACCGAGACAGACGACAGAGTTGTGAGACCGAGACAGGTCGCTTTCGATCTGCTCCCCATTCAACCATATGAAGTATATTTGAGAGCGCGAGACGGAAACATGCGACACTGATTGGCGACCGAGATGAACCGTAGGAGACCACTCTCAGACCAGTAGTGTCTCGCGACAAGCGGATGCAGCACGTGTCTTATGAAGTGAAAAAATGTCGGAAATAAAATGTACTTAATCAAACTGCTTACGATTTAATCTAAAGTAACTCCTGAACTTTTCTTATTCTAAAGATAAATGATTCTTTATTAACAAACATATAGATCCTTCTTCGCGTCTGGTTTTGAATATTGAACTCATAGGTTTTCTTTCGCAACAAATAACACAGCAACACATCATCGTCATCTTCCTCTTCGAGCAACCTTATCATTAGAATATTTTTAGCAACCATTTTTCAAAGAATATGTGCACGCAATCCCAATAAACACCTAATGTATGTCTAGGCGTGTCTTCAGTCTCGGTCGTCATCAAATTATGTGAGCGGCGACACGTTGACTTGTCTCAGTCTCTCATCGCTGTCGTCTCGGTCACTTGTCTCGGTCGTGTGCAGCCAAAGGTACCTTTAGGTACTTCATTATCTCCAGTGAATGACCCATTGCCATCGGTCGACTGAACAATCATCACACAAACGAACCACTCCATAATAAACGTATTATCATATATTTGCATACGATTGCAGTACATTAACGCGAACTGGAATTTACAGACATACTGAAGACACTACAATTTACAGATGAACGATAGTTTATCCCAACTTTCATCAAACGAAGCTAATCAAAGCTAATATTGTATCCCGGCAACGAATGTTAACAAACAATATGTCGGGCTTCTGCATACGCCATTTCCAAACTTTCGATACCTGCATTAAGGTCTGAGTATTGTAGGCTAGTTGGTCTTGCACCAGGAGAGTCCGGAGCAGCAGACTAGTTGAAGATTTGACGTGCTCAGGGCGCGTTATAGCGTTATAACGGCGCGGACAGTCGATGCGAAGGCGATCGGTAGCATGACAGATGGCGCATGTTTTTTCTTGGCCGTCATAACTGACCTGCCCACGGTGACCATCAATCATTAAAAGGGACGGAATTTTCTGCTTCAATTCAATATGTATTTGACTTATGCCATTCGCTATGGGCAATTTATAATAAGACGACCAACATTGATTTGTAATACATTTGACCGTACCGAATTTTGAAAAATTGGTGCGGATTTTCTCAGTGGATAATTCTGCGGAATATTAAATAATCGTACAAGCGTGTCCTCCATATCCATGACAGAGATATCTACCGGAACGGTGTCCCCATTAAACAATGTAAGTCTGTGGGTGCCAGCGAATTTACTGGGAAATCTGTCCAAAATATTTTGTGAGATTACCTTTATATAAACCAAGTTGGAAGGTGTGTCCAATTGCAAGGCTGCCAGTTGGTCTACTGTGGTTTTCAGCGTGTCCGCCACAAATGTGTGAATTTCACCCGCAGTTGGGCGAGTGCGGTTTCGCTGGAAGGAAATTTCCTGATATGTTGCATGATCAATCCTTGGGAACTTTCCGATAAAAATTACAGCTAATCGAAAGCGAGAGGTTATTATCAATATGTATGAACTTCCCTGTCTGATTCTATATTAACTCAGATATTAATTTATTCCTTGACCTGATAGTATTGGCCTGAACAATCAGTGTTTATGTTACCACTGATTACTTGTGCGATTACTGACAGATACGCAAAAGAATAAGATCCTCGATTTACATTATACTTACGTGAGGTTTATCAGCACTAAGGACTATTCAATGAACACTATATAGTACTTTTATAAGACTAAACATACAATTATCCATCGATAACACGATTTTTAGTACCACGATTAAAACAAGCACATTAACTGTTCCACCATCTTGTAGTTAGTCGAAAATGATATTAGTTTTATGGTCAGGTTTCTCAATTCGACAATTGAAGTTACCCCCAAGAACCATGCTTCTGACATCCTCTACCAAATTTATTACCTTCACTATATGTTCAATTGCATCATCTGTATACCTAGCAGGGCTTATTTGTTGAATCAACTTGTGCACTACGAACTGCGGAATGGATTTACTAAGTCCGAAACCTTCACGGTACAGTAGTATACACATCAATTCCTCAAAGTTTCATCGCAATCGGATGAATGATAGTGAATATGAACGCATACTGTTTTTGTTGAAACGATTCGCCCACCATCACTCATTTGTTGAATCTACTCGTGCACTACCTATTGTGAAATGGATTTACTAAGTCAGAAACCTTCGCAGGAGTGTACACAACAACTCACCGAAGTTTCATCGCAATCGGATGAATGGTATATAAACGCATACGGGACTTTGTTGAAACGATTCACGCACCATCATTCATTTGTAGAAGCTACTCGTGCGATATGTATTGTAAAATGGATTTACTAAGTCAGAAACCTCCCCAGGAGTGCACTCTACAGCTCACCAAAGTTTCATTGCAATCGGATGAATGGTAAACGCATAAAGGACACACACAAACAAACTATCACTAACCTTTCAATTTCATATATAGAGATTATTGCTAAAATCTAACGCGATCAAATATAGACTGACATTTATCAAACGATTTGTTAGCACTCAAAGGAAACCTCCTGTTGTTCTGTGCTTAGAAATAGCAATTCTCCATTCTTCACTAGTCTCTGAATCTTTTGGAAAACTGAGAAATATTATACTACCCCCCATTTTCGATGAGTTCAGCATAGCTCCATCGCCAGAATTGATTCATCTCCATAAACCGCATGAGTTCTGTTGACTAGGTTAAATTCGTCTCAGAAAAATTCAAGAATTCCGTTTGATATATTATCAGCAAGGTCTTAAACACCTGACATCTGGTGGCCAACTCTTCAAACATAGTCATCTTTATACTTGCGAAAAAGGGGCTCCATTCACCAGTCTTGCCGACATCGCGTAGGCAATATCTATGGTATACCTTATAAGATATTTGTGTGAGGAGCTCTAGTTTTCTGTTCAGATAAATGTCAACGGTCTATACATTTTTATGGAAAACTTCAGCAAGATGAGTGTTTAAACAACGGTACCATATAATGTACTGCATTCCGTTCTGATTGTCATTACACCTGTATCTGCCAAAGTAATATACATTACTATGTCTGGTGAAGACGAGGAGCTTCCGGAAAGGCATTGGAAATCTAATATTTTGCAGATGGTAATCAATATCATGTTTCTTGTTTGTGGCATCGTGCTCTTAGTGCTGACAGTTGTATATAAAATTTTGATGGACAAAGTAGAAGATATTGAGGATGATTGGACTTACCCTACAATATGGACAATCATCAGCGCTGCGATATCCACGTGCATAACCGCAGTCGTCGGTTTTATAGGAGTTATAATGGACAGTATAATTTTATTAATATATTACGGAGTCTTGTTGGTAATCGTCGGAATTTTGTATTATCTTTGCACCTTTTTTAGCTACGCTTTAGCAATCTTGAAAAATACTAACAAAGCTACATCCAATGAAAAAAGGATGAGCATAGTGTTTCTTTACTTTTCATTGTTGTATTCTATAATATTGACGGCTTTAATTATTAATATAATTGTAATAGTTCTGAATTTTCTGCGACGTGAAAGACTAGTTGGAAGAAGTTGAACTTAAATAAATCAACAAGAGGATGAATCAAGCGAAGAAAGTTAAAGCAATAATTATCAACAAGATGACATATATAGTAAATACTTCTACTCAATAATAGTGAAATTATATTTGAACACATCATCCGTTGAGTTACATTCATTTTTAATTTTTTAACTGTTTATTGATATACAAGTTTTTTCACTAGCGTGTTCTTTTCAAATATCCTCTGAACTGTTAAAGACACAAATATTCTTTTTTTTTTTTTTTTTTTTCAATTTAAAGGGTTCACAGAGAAACATTCTCGAATTTTCCGTTGCTTTATTACAAACTGGGATATAATTTCTAACTTTGGACATTTAAATGGAACCTTACTGATTTCTGTGTTAGGCCTACATTTTTATTTTTATGAAAGTTGATTTATGAGATCAACACGGGCCTTGTATGACAGTGTGTGTATGTATTGTATCCGTTCTTTCCTAACTTCACTGTCTTTCACACTGTCATATCTACGGAGCATGTATGGTACTCTCTGGATCATGTAAATTAGCATATCCCAGGAGTTTTCTGGAGGTTTCAAGGATCAAAATAATGGGGCACATACTCACTGGTAAATATAACACTGTTTAATGCTAAGTAATATAATAAATGAACTTCATTCTTGTTAAACAGTAAACATGTGCCGAGCAAGCCTTACAAAATGAATAATCCTCAACATCAATTGAACCTCTAATAAACTTCCTAACCTTTGAATATGTGGGTCAGTAAAAGCATCAGTAAACACAAAATGTTCAGGCCAATACTATCAGGAACTGTCAAGGAATAAATGAATATCTGAGTTAATATAGAAGCAGACAGGGAAGTTCATACATATTGATAATAACCTCTCGCTTTCGATTAGCATCAAAAGCCGGCGGTCCATGTCATAGATTTATGGCATGTTAAAGAACCTTCCACTAATTGCACCTGTGTGAAGCTAAATTGGATAGGTTAAGAATGTAAACAACGCTCAAAGGTTGCTATGTTCGTTGCCAAGAGCCGACTGCGGTGGTGTCTAGTAGCTAAGTTATGAATTTGGCCTAGTAATCGTTGACGGTGGCGCTTGGCGGCAAAAGTAGGAACTATTTGAAAAATTCTAAGTTGCAATACTTAAATTAAAAACAGATAACACACACTAATACAGTCATCACATTTAACACCGGTTATCAGACAGATTCTACACACACCCAAAGTACACGGGGCTACATGACCGCGTTGTCGCAGCCCCTAAACTTAAGAACCAACCAACCAACTCTCTGAACATAACATCAATCTCTTAACACAGGGGCAGATTACCTCGTAGTTCCACTTCTTAAAACAACAATAACTAGTCTCAACAATATCAGTTCCAATATCATTCTCTCATCATTTAAATCAATGATAAGAATTCCTCTAGACATTAGTATGCCGGTGAGCCACATGAGATTTCAAACTGACTTAACTAATCTCTGAACACAAACTTCACTTGAAATTCAATTACTTTCAAATATTGCAAACATTGCACACACTAAATTCAATCAGAATTTAAAAAAATCTTAGCTTGTCTGCGATCATATATTTATTGGTGTCACTTTATTCCAGTATGTTAATTAAATGATTAAAGGTTAACGTTTACTAGTAGCAGCGAGAGAGAAATCGATTTATATGGCTTGATCCTAAACTAGAAACAAGCCATATTAAACACAAGACATCGCAATACCATGCGATTAAACCCAATCAAAAATCATTATAGACGTGCGGTAAATAAACACTAACTAATCTGAAGTATACATATTAGTTATTGTTGTTGGTTTTTTTAAGGGGCGGAACTACGAGGTCATCTGCCCCTTGAACTATAAACTATACATAATGAAGTCGAACCCTGGATTTGTCTTGCGACACATGAACATTAATAATAAAACTCACATCTCTCTGTCTTCAAATATTAGTATTACTCTAATTACCGGGTGAGTTAGCCGAGGTCGTTACGGCATGACTGCTGGCAGTCGCTCACATCCGGGAGGCGAGGAGGTTCGAATCCCCCCGCCGGCAACCTTGAAGATGGTCTTCTGTGGTTTCCCATCTTCCTTCCAGGCAAATGCCGGGGTTGGTCCCCAAGTATAGGCCACAGCCGCTACCTTCCAATTCCTAGCCCTTACATTCCAACTTCCCCCTCCCCCCCCCCCCCCACCCAACGGTACTTGTAGCTCACCCATTGGGTGTCCGTCTCGAAGCAGCTACAAAACTGGCGAGCCGAACATGTCCTCGGACACTCCCGGCACTAAAAGCCATACGCTTAAAAAAATACTCTAATTCCACTTTGAACACATAATAACGATACAGCTGTCAGTCCCTTTCTTGAAATTTAATACTTCAGTTTTATTCCAATTATTCTTTCAAATTAGGGCCAATGCCTCCTGACAGTCGACTTCGTATACATTAAGATGTATCCAATATCAACATGTAAGTCATCATGGTTATTTTAATATCCCTAGCATCATGTATGCGAAAATCAAACATGAAATCTTCATAAATTCCTACCATGGATTCAAATGTCACTGCTATCACTGTTTATTATTATTATTATTATTATTATTATTATTATTATTATTATTATTATTATTATTATTATTATTATTAGACTATTATTATTACTATTACTATACATATGTACACCATGTTATTGGGTACTATCCACCATTCCATCAGTATTAGTCGAAGATGGCGTGTAGTTCACTATATTGGTAGGTTGAGGAACGAACGAACTATAAAGCAGGTCTCTAAAATAACTACTTTCTGCATACTGGCACGCAGATTATAGTGGAGACCCAGTTTATCGAGGTTGGCCTTCAGCGACTTCGGTATGATTCCTCTGGAAGAGATTATGACAGGCAATACATTGGCAAATTCCTGTCACCGCATATGTCGGATCTCTTAAGCCAGAGGCATGTATTTCGCCACTTTATTATTAGCATTATTTATTTATTATTCGCTAATCGGCCAACTAGGGACCACGATAAGTTCCACTATACATTCTGACATTTATTCAATTTACGATTGATCCAGTAGGTTTTCATTAGCTTGCTGTGTCGAGCACGGCGTTCATCCGACCACTTTGCACCGGTTGTCCATTTCTCATCTCGGAAAGTCCCAAAAGTCACGATGCTTGTTCGGAAAAGGTCTCGTTTGTGCGCGTTATCTGGTCCGAGGACCATTTCTTGGAGGTCTTTCTTGATGTTAACGTACCAGGGAACTGTTGTGTTTGGTTTTGAGTCGAAATGGTTAAATATACGTTTTGTCCATCTAGAGTCGTCCGTCCGTCGCAAGAGACCGCAGAAGCAAGCCCTGCGTTTGCGCATTGTGCCTGCGATCTTCTTTATCTTAGAATAGATTTCTTGGCTGGATTTTCTTACGTAGATCCCGTTTTTGTAGTTTGGACCAAGTATGTTGTGGAGAATCTTTCTCTCTTATTGCTCTAACTTAGCAAGCGCTCATTTCTGAGAGAGGATAAGGCATTCTGACGCATAGAAAGACACCGGCTTGACGACAGTGATGTAGTGATGAATTTTGGCATTTGCAGAAAAGCACCTTTTGTTATATTAGGTGGTCTGTTTACCCCGTGCAATCTAGTTTTAGTTGTCCCGCATACACCAATCCTGAATGCGATGTCTGATGACTGATTTACACAGGGGGTCACACTGCATGCTGGCCGATTACGTCAGAATACGAAAGATCAACAACCGGACGGCTACTAGCTGAATGTTCCTCAGCGCTACTCGTCTACTCGTACTTGATAGCTGGCAACTTATTGACGATGACCGGTGTATTCAGCATCGATGATTACACGGACATTATACTAATCTATGGAGAAGCTGGTCGCAATGCCGTTGAAGCTTGTAGACGGTATGCACTGGTGTTTCCAAATAGGCATCTGCCGTCTCGACAAGTATTTCACCGAACAAAGCTGCAATCAGAGAAGCAGCAAAGGGAGCTAGGACTGTCACGAAATTCAATACAGAGTATCCTGAAGGAGCGAAAATGGCATCCGTATAAGCCGCATCTACACCAACAACTGTATGGAAATGATTTCGATCGCAGGGTAGCAAATTGCCGAAGAATGGTCACTGCATTACAACAAGATCCACATTTTGCCAGGAATATTCTGTGAAGTGATGAATGCTATTTCACCAATGATGTCAACGTCAATAGTCACAATCTTCATTACTGGGCTCCAGTGAACTCCCTCTGGGTTCAAGCACAGCATATTCAGATCTACTGGGGATCAATGTGTGGTGTGGTATTCTAGGAGACTACATAATTGGACCTGCTTTTATAGCCCCCAGACTCACAGGTAGGAATTATCTTGAATTTCTACAAACCGACTTATCTCTGCGAAACCTTCTAGAAGATATTCCACTCCAGGCTGTATTACAATATTGGTACCAGCATGATGGTGCTCCACTTCACACCTTCCGAGCCGTCACGGATTATCTAAATGCACGATATCCTGAACGGTGGATAGGTCATGGAGGACCCTGGCAATGGCCACCACGATTGCTTGATGTAACCATTCTGGACGTCTTTCTCTGGGATCATATGAAATCAAAAGTCTACGAAACCGCGCCAGAAAATGTTGATCAATTAAAACAATGCATTGGTGAGATCTGTGCTGCAGTGACACCTCAAATGTTACAACGTGTCCATGCAGACACTGCGAGATGTGTTCAGCATTGTATTCGCCACCAGAGACATGTCTTTGAGCATATTCATTATGAATAGCTGTCCAAGTGTGACATTTTAATGTATTTTATTTTCTAAGCTTTGAAGCAATAATATGTAGGTTTTTGTCCATATAGCAAGCAAGCAATGCTGTTGTAGAGTGGAATTTCTGTAGCCTACATGTAAAAATTAATGTGTTATTAAACTTTCTTTTCTGCATCTTTGGCGTATTTACAAATGAACCCAGTTTATTACAGAAATCACTGTTTGCAAAGGAGCGTTACAACGTGGTATACAATATGTTGGATGTTGTGCAACAATTCAGCAGTAATTTTACTACACAAATACTGTAACATGATTCCCATTATTATTATTATTATTATTATTATTATTATTATTATTATTATTATTATTATTATTATTATTATTATTATTATTATTATTATTGTTATTATTGAAAATGAAAATCCACAGGCTGCTTCCAGTCTCCGACCGGGTCAGGAATGGAATGAATGAAGCCCCCATCTAGCGGCGAGGATATTAACTGTGCCGGCTGCCGAGGCCTGACGCACTCCTCTGGGGCAATGATTAAATGAATGACAGATGAAATGAAATGATAGTGGAGAGTGTTGCTGGAATGAAATTTTGACAGGGAAAACCGGAGTACCCGGAGAAAAACCTGTCTGCCTCCGTTTTGTCCAGCACAGATCTCACATGGAGTGACCGGGATTTGAACCACGGATCCAGCGGTGAGAGGCCGGCGTGCTGCCGCCTAAGCCACGGAGGCTTGTATTGTTATTATTATTATTATTATTATTATTATTATTATTATGTCTGCACTAGACTGTAACAATAAAATAAAATAAAAATTACGAGCCTTACAGTAGTCGCAGCCGGGATGGTACCTACTGTCAGGCCACGGCCGCCTCCTTCCCTCTTCCTAGCCTATCCATCCCAATCTTCCATCCCTTCCCATCCCTCATGATGACCCTGTTCGCTTTGCAGGTGAGGCCGCCTGGGCGAAGTGCTGATCACACCTCCCCAGTTGTATCCATCCCTACCAGATGTTCCACGCTCCAGGACACTGCCCATCGAGGCGGTAGTGGTGAGTTCCCTCGCTGAGTCCGTGGGAACCACCAACCTAGAGGGTCAATTGGCTAAATAAAATAAATAAAAACAGTAGTCGCATATGATGTGTAACATCTGACATAGAAGAAACCTCACGTGAAATTGTTGATACACCGGTATTTTATAGTATTATTGGCACAAACATTAATCTATTGTGAAAGGGAGTGTTTTACAGATATTGTAGTTTATAATACGGAACTCATTTTATTAGATGATTTGTAGCTTCCACCAGCACTAGCCTAAATAAAGAATACGATATGGATCAACTAGATTAATAGACGCGACACCGCTCATAACCTTAAATTCCTTATAAACAGGTCCTCTTGATTCACAGACCAACACGTAATTCCATATGGATTCTGTTAAAATGAGTCATATTGATATGATAAATATCGTTTAAAATGATAATCTGGTAGCAAAAATATCTACCCCGCCCAGGATCTCTAGATTCACAGTCATAGGCAATAACCCCACGGCTATTTCGACTACGCAAATATTGTGCACAAGTTGGTGACTTATTTCCACGTTCCAATAATACTGCATTACGGAATTAAGTTTCATTTATATTTTGCTTGTTTCGATAATGTTCCTGAGTGACATTGAGTTTAAAATGCCTTATGCCAATGCAATGCCGACTACTTACAATGTTTGATATTAAGGCATTTTACCATTTAAATACTGATACGAAGACTTCTAATATGTACCATGTCATTTGTTTAAATCACTTGACACCAGAGTTCGCATGAGTGTTTTCCGTTCAGTATGTCATATACATTCCACATGGCCGAGAGTGCGTCATGGTATCAATTTTCGACACCGCGCGCTGATTGTTTCTCTTACCAGTGCCAGCTGGATCGATCGATCGAGTTGGCAGTGCGTCTTATACATCCGTTCGATCCACCACTGCCAGCTAGGGCACACTTCCATTCGATCGATCGAGCGGGCGGTGCATACTTCCGTTGTCCACCACTGCCAGCTAGTACACTTCCGTTTGATCGATCAAGCGGGCAGTGTATACTTCTGTTGTCCACCACTGCCAGCTAGTACACTTCCGTTTGATCGATCGAGCGGGCAGTGCATACTTCCGTGGCCAGCTCGATCGTTCCGATCCACTTCCGTCCCCAATTTTCAAAATCACTCCCACAAAACTATCCAGCAACCGAGCGGAAAGATGATACACATCAAAAATAGTGACACGGGTTATCAGACACATTCTTCACAGACTCACGTACATGGCGCTACATGACCACTATGTTGCAAAGCCCCAAAAATTCAACAACAACTACAACAACAACTCATTATTTCAGTACGGTGTAATTCAACGTACCGTGTGAAGGCTTTGATCACAGTACTGATATACAGTCTGCACAACATCAGAATTGTTGCATACGGGTCTAGCCATGCTGGTATGTGCTTCAACAATCCATTAGCACTCAATTACAGCTCAACTCGGGGAAATACATGTACAGAAGGCAGGCATCTATTAGGAATCTCCTGTGTACATAATGTGCGAGCATTGGTGGGATTGTGACCAGATTCTCCATAGATTAAAATTATGTGTGTGCTCGTTTTTGGTGAAAACCCCAGTCATTGTCGATGTGGTGATAGCAACTTTAATACTACCGTACCACGTGCAAAGCTACTATTCTGCGCTCGCCATTGAAGTTTCACACCGCTATGGGGCACATTAGACGGGAGCACTGAGGAACATGCAGCGTGCGGCCATCTGGTTGGCATTCTGACGTAACATGCTTGGATGCAAGGTTACCCCTCAGCAATTCAGTTATTAGACCTCCCGTTCATCACTAGTACATGCGGGACACTTATAAGTAGATTGCACGGAGCAAATGGGCCACATGGTATATTATTGAGGGTCCAAGCAACGGAATACCAAAATCTCACAACCTAATGATTCTCTCCAAAAGCAAATGCATACACTATTTCACAGAACTGTGAGTACTTGCATAATTTGGGCTGTCATCTGAGTCCGTGACTACTGACCTACCGGGATCTCTGGACCACTATCTTCTGTGTACCTCGCTGAGTTTGTCACCAAAATAACCTTCAGTGTGCATATAAATCCATTAGTTTCAAGGCATCCCTTGCCTGGGACCGTAGACATTTATTAACAATAATACTTTTCGAAGCTTGTGTAGTGGCACACTGCATCTTATTGAGGACAAGTCAAGAGAAAACCTTAAACTCGTAATAAAAGTCCGATTTTTGCGTCATTGTTTTGTAAGTTGGCAGTGCTGTTACCTATGTTTTAAGGAATGCCAAACAGGTGGCAAAATCCTGCAGAAAAGTGAAATGCTATCACAATATACCTGCCAGATGCCCGCTTGCGACTTGCACTAACGAAGAACAACGATCTGTCATACGTATCCTGAGTAATGAAGGTACAGCCAGTCCTGGCGTAGGGGCTAATGGGCAAGATGGCTGCCACGCGCAACTACCCTATGTTATTCTTATAGAGGGAGAGTCATAGCTGGCGCAGGGGCTAATAGGCAAGATGGCCGCTGTGGGCAACAGCACTCTTGAATAGTGGGCAATTGAAATTATTATTTATTTGTCATTTACTATGCATTATTTATGTATTTATTATTTATTTGATTTTATTAATTTAATATGCACTGTATATATATTTTAATTACTATTTTTATATAGTAGACTATTTATTAATTATCTTTTAATTTAATATTCAATTTATTATTTATATAATTTTTATTGTGTCAAAGCACTAAACTGCAAGCTCATTAACCTAACAATTTTTAACCCATAATTACATTTAATATTTAAATTAATGCATGTAATATTTTTTTATTTTTATATATTACATTTTAGATTTTACATTTTATACTTTAATTTTTACATTTCTTTTTCGATTTTTTATTTGAGATTTTTTTTTTCATTTTAGATTTTTAGATTTTAAATTTAAATTTTACATTTTATATTTTATTTCTTCAATTTTAGATTTTACATTTTAGATTTTTGATTTTATATTTTTAGATTTAAAGATTTTTAGATTTTTAAATGTTAGGTTTTAGATTTAAGATTTTTAATTTTATATTAACTTCTAGATTTTAGATTTTACATTTTAGATTCTTGATTTTCATATTTTACATTATAGATTTTGTGAAAAAGACCGAACTATAAGGTCACATACCTAAAATTTGTTTTTTATAATTTTTAACTTATTAATTTTTATTTTATTTAATATTTAATTGATTATTTTTAGCACAGGACTAATACACAAAATGGTCAATGTACGCAACCACTTATACATATGACATGCTAACCTAACTTCACCTAACCGAAATTCACCTAACCTAAGTTTACCTAAACTTACTTTACCTAACCTAACTTTACCTAACCTAACTTCACCTAACCTAACATAACCTCACCTAACTTAACATAACCTCAGATCACCTAACCAAACATGTCCCCACATAACCTAACCTAGGCTAACTTAACAAACCTACCTAACCTAACTTAACCTAACCTAGCCTAACTTATCCTAACCTCGGTTCACCTAACCGAACATGTCCTCACATAACCTACCCTAACTTAAGCTAAGCCAGAGGCTAATGCACATACACAAAGTATATAAGGGCACACGCAACTATATTTATGCTAGTCTTACAGAGAGTAAGGTAAAGCTAGCCCCGTGGCTACTGTGCAAGATGTTCGCTACACACAACCAGCTTAGGATTAAAAACTCAGTTAAGTTTAAAAAAATAAAAGCTTTTGTTCATTTTCTTCTTTCTATAGGCTTAACACCAGCACTAAAGCATAACCCTATAGGCACAGTTAACACACACAAACACTTACAGAGGTATTATTCTCAAGTAAAGGTTTTTTAATCATAAGTACAAGGCCAGAGTTTACATGAAGTAGGTAACAACTTTACGCTGTTTATTTTAGCACAGCATTCTGGTTTCCATTAAATATAACAAGGCTGGATACCTTATCCCAAAGCATATAGGTAATAAATGGGTTATACTATACTTTAGGCTACCTAGTTTTAGCTAACTAAGGGCAATATCTTAAGATTACTAGAGGTTAACGGTTGGATTAGGAGTGGGATGTGGGTAGTAATTAAAATGTATAAGCAGTGTCCATACAATATTTTTATTGATTTAAATACATTTACAATATTTACAATTAATACATTTTTTCTTTATTTTTGTTATCAATTGTACAGTTTTTTTCTTTTGTTGTTTTCTATTTTTTATTCTTCAGTATGAATACAATTTTTTTCTTTTTTGTTGCTTGATTGGTGTTGTTGTTTTATTAGTGCTATCGTTTTAGAGTAATATATTTCCTGTTTAATTTTAGGATTTTGGTATCCATAACTTAACCCTTTAAGCATGGTCAATGGTTGAGTAATGACCATAGGCATGTGTAGCTATACCATTTCAATCAATTACTCTTTTATCATCACCAGCAGGACACAAAGTAATTTTGTTTAATGTTATAGAAGATATTTTATGTTGTTTAGATGCGATAATGTTCATTGATGTTCTTTTTACCTCGTTTTTCATGATACAATCCTTATAATCTTGAAGACTTAAACAATTTTTGACAACGCATTTGCTAATACATTTAATCTTTTTTTATTTTTATGCCATTTGTGTCTAAAGCATACATTTTAGCACTAAACCCAACAAATGCTTTAATAGTACGTCCACAAGCCTAGTCTTTAAATTTCCCCCAACGTTTTCTTGTTTGATGTAGAGTAACATATGTGATTAGTAGGATAATCAGATGTGTCCAGGTGTCCTGGGAAATTCAACTTGTCTTGATAAACATCACTGGGTGTTAACCAAATAGATAAACTAGTCGGTATCCATATACATTAGTTTAAGATTGGCAATGCCATAATAGGGTAGCAGGACAACATAGTGGTGGGAATACATGAGAGTTTTTGAAATATCCAGTATACACATTCCAATATATATATAGGCTTATTGAATACGATGCTACGTTTAGCTAGGTTAGGGCGATAAATTGTTCTGTCGATAAATGTTGGTTTAGCTTTTCAGCATTTTTTGCTGTCAGTTACAAAACGTATATCTATTCCTTTACGAATATTTTTCATTGTTTTTCCAAAAATTGCATTGTTAAATAATTTGTTCAGATATTTCTCAAAATCATTTTTGGCTTGTTTTCGAAGATTGTTATTAAAATCAACGTATGCCTTTAGCCAAGGTCTCTGTTAAAACTTTAACACACGATGATTTTTTATTAATTTTAGTCCATGATTTAGAGCCTGTTTAAGTGCCATGTAATGAACAACGTATCGCCTTCGATTTCCAAGATGAGGAATTAGTTTTTTGAGAGGCGAATCCTTAAGTTGTATACACTCTGGTAGGAAAGGTAAATCGTTGTATAGATCATGAAGGTCAGATGGGTAATCAACATCAACGTCTAGAATGTATCTAACAGGGTCGTCTTCCTTTAACGTTTGTAGATCAACAGTATCTGGAAAGACCCACTGAAATCCACCGTAAGGAAGGGAGTGGCACATAGCCCACCCGTATTGGTTGTTGGCATCATCATACGTAATAAACTGCGATGGTTTCTTGGAATCAAATGTTTCCATGTATTTATTGTCAGCTTCAGCATACCGATTAGACACCTGGCATATTCCTCCACGTTTTCCAGATAAGCTGGAGTAACTATTCTTTTTTTTTCAGATCCGAACCCTTGTACAATTCAGTCGCTGTTTAATAAATCAAAAGTCGCTTTCAAAGTTTGTTTATTTATTTCACATAAACCAACAAGTTATGGGTTCAGTCACACATTGAGATAAAGTGCGTAATTAGACGAAATAAAATACAAAGTGTTTTGTGCGCTGTATTTTGACGAAAACTCCGAGAAGCCGATCTTGAAGTTAGGACCTCAATGGATTCAACGAGGATAATCAACGTTGGCCTTCTGGAAGGAAAAGCGAACTGGAACACATGTATATACAAAATTAGCATTTGCCTACGAGGGATCCCCGGAGCTTTAGACGTAATTGAAGGCAGTTTAGTGAAGCCAACCTCACTTTCTGAGGACGCAACCACTGAAGTAAAGGCGGCGTATCAGAGTAAGCTTGATGTTTTTAATAAGGCGGATAGCCACACATTGATTGTGTTAACCACTTACAAGTCAGAAGAGACGTTACAAAAATCATGCGTCTCACGTCAGCCCAGGAAGTGTGGTTAGAATTCCACAAACTATTTGACGGCGTCTCTGAAGATAAAGTGTACAACTTATGCCTGCAATTTTTCAGCTACAAAAAGGAAAATGAGGATGACATCACAATGCACGTTTCAAAATTAAAGAATTTTTGGAGCGAACTAAAGCAGGAAATGCCTAGAGATGCCGAAATCAACTCTGACCTGCCAGATGTATTTATGATTTGTAAAATTCTAGGTACATTGCTAGAATAATATTTTTCGTTCAATTCTAGCTGGATGTTGATGTCAAAAAGGGACAGGACAGTCGGCAACCTGACAATCGCTGTGTGCGTACGAGAGGGCGCTCAGAGGCAAAGGAGAATCACTTCAACAAGAAGCACTCTCATCCGATTCGTCCAAACAGAAAACCCACCAGCAGAACTCTTCGCAAAACTATCTCCAAAAGAGCAAAAACAACTAAAATATTCTGTCCTTACTGCAGGAGACCTAACCACACTATCAAACAGTATAGGAAGTGGATTGCCAATGGAAGACTGCCCAAGCCCAGCAACTCAGGAACATCAGAAAGATCGCCGATGGAAGACCGCCCAAGCCCAGCAACTCAGGAACATTAGAAAGCGGTGTCAACATGATTTTGGTCGCTACAACCTCGACTGTGATGAACTCAAGAGTGCAACTCTGACGACTGGTTAGTAGATAATGAAGCAACGAGCCATGTTTCTAATAACAGGAACATTTTTAGCTCATTTGAACCATTTTCTACGGAACACTCAGTGACCACAGCGAACGGTGTAAAGGTTGCGGCCATTGGAAAAGTTGACATCGACATTGATGCAGTGGTTAACGTCGAGCGGCACAAGCTCGCGTTGGTTGATGTATGGTGCGTTCCTGGGATCCAGAAAAATCTATTCTCAGTCCTTACAGCCCAATACAGAAACAGAGATAGCAGGTTCGTCTCGTCAAGAGAGGTCTGCAATTTCGTCGTCAACGGTGAAGTGAGATTAATTGGAGATCGTGAGCAGTTCGGTGGAGTCTACAAGCTGAGAGTGAGGAGCGTGAACAACACTGCATTCAAGGAAGTCAACGCAACAGAAAAGGACAACCTTCTCCAACCTTACCATGTACGATACGGATATCAGAACAAGCGACACGTGAAATCCCTCCTGAACAAAGAGCTGGGAATCCGCGTTGAGGTGGACAGCGAACTGAGTGAAGGCTGCGTCTAAGGCAAGGCTCATCGTCTGCCTTTCGGAACGAGGTCTGGAACAACGAAACCGGGAAAGTGAATTCACACAGATGTCTGCGGCCAATTCGACGATTCGATGTCAGGATACAAATATTTCGTCCTCTTCAAGGATGATTTCACGAAGTTCATGACTATTTACTTCATCAGAGAAAGTCTGAAGTTCCAGACAAATTAGCCCTATTCGTTGCAGAAGCTAAGACTCTCGGACACAATATCAGGGAGCTTCTGAGTGACAATGGCAGAGAATTCGACAACCAGTATGTCAGAAAAATCTTGCAGAAAGAAGGAATTGTTCAATGACTCGTCACGCCATACACTTCGGAACAAAATGGATCCAGCGAAAGAGAGAACCGCACCGTGGTAGAATCTGCTCGAGCAATGATGTATGATCATGGAAAACTTCCACAAATACTTTGGGACGAAATGATCCGAACAGCAGCCTACGTTCTCAACAGGACTAGACCTTCCTACGCTGAGGGAAAATCTCCCTATGAGCTATGGTACGGCAGGAAACCAGGTCTGAAGCATCTTCGAGTGATCGGGTCTACTTGCTATGTGCATGTTCCCAAGCAGCAAAGGAAGAAAATGGATCCCAAGGCAACCAAAAGAATTCTCATCGGATACGACAACGACGACGGCTACAGGATCTTTTGTGAAGAGGAAGGTAAACTAATTCGATCGAGAGATGTTACCTTCGAGGAGAAAGTGTTGCAGCACAAGAACGATGTCAAACTTCCGGGACGCTTAGACTCCTCTGTTCAAGCAGAACAAGATTCGACCCCTGAAGAACATCAAGCAGACGACGAAACGCAGAGCGAAGAGGAGGAAGATGAATTCTCGGACCTGAATCCTGAAGACGAAGCTGAAAGTCAACCAGAACAAAAAGGTACTCAAAGCTCAGATGAAACCACCGTTCGACGACTTCGTGAGCGTTCGTATCTCAATCCTCCATCAAAGTATCAAGACTTCGTAATGTATCTCGCAAGCCCTCTACAAGAACCTGAATCCTACAGTGAAGCCATGAGATCAGATAAACAGGACCAGTGGAAGGGAACCATGGGTCGTGATATGAAAGCTCTTGAAGAGAACAAAACTTGGGAACTGGTTGAAATGCCTCCATGAAAAAGAGCCATTTCAAACAAATGGGTCTACCGAGTTAAAACGAACTCCGATGGATCGGTCGATAAATTCAAAGCCAGATTGGTCATCAAAGGCTATTCATAGCGGAAAGGAGTGGATTACAACCAAACCTTCAGTCCAGTGGCCAGGACATCAACCATCAGAACATTGCTCCATGTTGCAGCAAAAGAGAAAATGAAACTAGCACAGATCGACGTTTCAACGGCATTTCTCTATGGTGACCTCCAGGAAACTATACAGGGTGTAACAAAAATGTACGGCACAAAATCCAGAACACGTTCCTCACACGTAGACGAAGAAATTATGTTATATGAACATGGGTCCGGAAACGCTTTGTTTCCATGTTACACCTCATTGTTTCCAACATATTAATCATGGGAACACACAAGAACAGAATGTACCAGCATACCACATGCAACTCTTGCTCACAGGAGATGTGCAATGTGCCCTCCGTGCGCATTGATACATGCATCAACCCACCATTAGTGAATCTCGGATGCGCTGATGTATCCCTAGAGGATTGCGTATGGTTTCTCAGCCTTCCATAATACGGGCACGGGGACTGAATATCCTGTACTGAGGTTCAATACACAAGAGCTTTCACATGCCCTCACAAATAAAAGTCCAGTGATTTTAGGTCCGGAGAGCCTGGAGGCCAGGTAATTGGTCCACCTCTACCTATCCATCTGTCACAGAATTTGTTTAGAAGCCAACGGACATTAACTCTAAATTGAGGAGGTGCTCCATCGTGCATGAAGTACTTTTTTTATTAATTTATTAAGACGCGCTCGAAAGAGCATTAAACCTAAATCTAATACATTGACATTTAGTTTTCACTATATTCTCTCATTGTCTTTGTTCTTTTGCCACAGAGTATTATATGGTAACGGGCGCACTTCCTGTTGCACAATGAGCATATACAGTCTTCACCAGGTTGGTGAAACCTTTGAGTTCGGCAGATTTTATGGTGGAAGCCATGGGTAGCAAGTCTGGTTGCCACATGCCTTTGGTCTTGCCCAGACTCTGTCCATTGTCGGTCTATCATTGCGCTTGTGCCATAGAAATCGGGATCAATATCCTTGCTCTTCATCCATCGCGATTCGAGAAGCGCTTGAAATGGGCCTGTAGATGGTAGCATGAACTGAAGTCTTAAGTCCTCCACGAAGAAACTTTCCATTGCTAATTCATATACTATTCTTGAGGGTGCATATATCCCAACTGCGAGAGCTCTCTTCATGTATCTTGCTTTCACACTTTCCAATCTTGTGAGATCGCTGTTTGTTAAGTGCACCCATATTAATTCTATTCCATATGAGGCTATTGGTGAAACGACTGCCATAAATAAGGTCATTGCAGTAGACAATGAAAGTTTGCTGATATTCTTTATTCTGTGAATGGCTTTTATAGCTGCTGAGACTCTCTCTTGAATGTGGATCCTGTAGGAAGACATGGTTGTTTGTAAATACACTCCTAAGTATTGGAATTTGTTCACTGTTGTTAGCTTAACACCTTGCAGGGTTAAATGGTCATCTGTTGCCAGTTTACCTCCTTTTCTGAGAATCATGTACAAGGTTTTTTCTTCGTTGATTTCGAGGCTGTTTTCACCAGCCCACAGCGCGAGTTTCTGGAGTGCGATTTGCAGGTGTCTTTTTCTGTGCGACCCTAGTGCTATATCATCAGCGTACATTATTAGTTTCACCGTTGGGTGGTCCTGAACGATGTTAAAAATGCCAGCTGTTAAGACATTAAACAATAGGGGACTCATGGGGTCGCCCTGAAGTACGCCGTTTGTCTGTATGATCTTATTTGACAGGACTACACTGTCATTAATAACGATGTAAATGTATGTTAGAATTGCCTCAACTATTCTTGCTAGTGGATGGGCGTATCCCAGCATCCCTTTTAGTTTATTTATGAGGATATTCCGATTGATTAAGCCAAAAGCTTTTCTATAGTCAATGAAGACCACATGGTATATCCCCTTCATGTGCCTCAGTGCCTGTTCCGCTTCTTCTTGTAGTACTTTTACTGCTTGTAAAGTACTCCTTCCTTCTCGGAAGACGAATTGACAATCTGGTATGAACTTATCCATTTTCGTGACTAGTCTTTTCTTCAAAATTTTGGAGAAAAGTTTGAATATCGTGGATTCTAAAGCTATACCCCTGTAAGAGTTCGGGTCTGCAGTGTACCCTTTCCCTTTTTATAGTACATGTTTTGACGCACAGCTAAACGTACATCTGATAAGTCGCATGGCAACAGGGCCATGTAAAACAAATACTGGATGTGCACCTACGATAATGACAACGTAATCAGACGTAACCAAGAGTGCATGTCCCCATGTTTCTAACGTTCTTTTCTTGTGTGTTTCCCATGATTAATGAGTTGGAGACAATGAGGTGTAACATGGAAACAAAGCATTTCCGGACCCATGTTCATATAATATAATTTCTTCGTCTGCGTGTGAAGAATGTGTCCAGCATTTTGTGCCGTATATTTTTGTTACATCCTGTATACATGCAGCAACCTGAAGGATATGGTGATGGATCTGCCAGGGTATGCCGCCTGAAGAAAAGCTTGTATGGACTGAAACAAGCTCTCGATGCTGGAATGAGAAGTTCAGCAACTACATCGTCAGCCTGGGATTTCGGCGAATTGAAGCGGATCCTTGTCTCTTCTTGAGGCAAAAAGGACGGAAGAAGATGTTCTTCGTTCTCTACGTTGGCGATGGAATGATTGCAGCTGAAGATGAGCAGGAACTCCATAACTTTATCGACGATCTGAAACTGGAGTTTAAAATCACCTCTAAGCCAGCATCATACTACCTAGGATTGGAAATCAATCTAGGAAAAGATGGGTCAATAAATGTGAGCCAATCTCATTACGAGGAAACCATACTGGAGAGATTCAAAACGAGTAGTTGCAAGGCTGTGACTACTCCAATCACCAAGGATAACGATGCAGAAGAGAGCCCTCGGAATTTTGAGTTTCCATACAGACAAGCTGTTGGAGCACTCATGTTTCTCATGTGTGGCACTCGACCAGACATCGCGTATGCTGTCAGCGTTACCTCCAGGAACCTTGACAAACCAACCGAACGAGACGTGCTCAGTGTGAAGAGGATCCTGGGGTACTTGAGAGGTACAACAGTTCTTGGACTGTTCTACAAAGCCAACCTGGGAGAGGAGGTTTTTGATTGTTTTAGCGATGCCGATCACGGTGGTGACATCAGTATGAGCCGCTCAAACTCAGGGGTCCTGTGCCTGTACTCTGGATCGCCTATCTCGTTGATGAGCCAGAGACAACCCTCTGTTGCCATATCCACAACCAAAGCTGAAATCGTGGCTGCCAGTGACGCCACAAGAGAGATCATCTGGATCAAGAGGCTTCTGGCTGAATTAGGCCAGTTGAAGTCGACGCCCATTCTGCAAGTCGACAACGTAGCAGCCATCCGGCTAGCACAAAATCCTGAGCCTCATCGGGGAACGAAACACATTCGTATCAGACACTTCATTGTTCGTGAATTGATCTCAGTTGGAGAAATGGACATTTCAAAAGTTGACACACAAAATCAGCTCGCGGATATTTTGACCAAACATTAGTTTTCAATTCGTTTTCAAAAATTATGTAACGACATGGGGGTCTGTAAAGTTATTAAATAAGGGAGAGCGTTGATGTATTTCACATCTTTATCGTTATTTAATAACTCATTGACATTTAACTACACTAGCGCCATATTTGAGAACACCCACACACAAAAGCTGGCGTAACCATTCTTATCTTTTTTTTTCTTGATCCGAACCCTTGTACAATTCAGTTGCTGTTTAATAAACCAAAAGTCGCTTTCAAAGTTTGTTCATTTATTCCCCTCGAGTTTTAATTTTGAACTGATTCCAAACATTTTCGGCATGTTCATAGTCTTCTTTACTAACATCTTCTTGACTTAATATGTTAAAGAAAGATAGGAAGATTGTAGTTTTACGTGACCGTGAATCTTGTGATTATGAGCCACGGGGATTAATATGTTAAAGAATGCTTCTTTTGGAGGTAAACACTTTTCACTTATTCTTCCCCATGAATCAATGTAATCATAAGGAAAGACACCTTTAGGTGATATGAGCGTTGCATTTTCTTTTCCAAAGTATTTGTCTGTTTCAGGGTCTGATGTTAAGTTTGTAACTAAGTTTTCCAAACTACTGGGCATTAACCGAAACGTATCCACAAATCGAAGCTTAATAGTTCTCACATATTTGGTGAAGGAGATATACTTTTTTAGAGCTAGGGATAACATCCACTCCCTCAGTAGTACATCCCAACTGTTTTACAATAAAATTTGCATCATATCCACTCATATTATGTAGAAATACAGGAACGGGGTTACGTGTTTTACACCTCAAATTACAGTTCTTATGAACACTTCCACGGTATTCGCCCGTAATATGGCAATGATCTCTAACTTTCCAGTCCTTTTCGGTAAATGTTTTATGACACAAATAACAGGTTTCAGAAGATTGGAAATCTGCTTCTTGATCATACGTTAAGGCCTTTGGAACATTTAAGCTGTAAAGGCGATAAATTTCATTAGCTACTGATATTAAACAGTCCATACACTTTTCTGCAGCGTCAGGTCCACGATAAATAAGAGGTTGGCTCGGAAGGTTTGTCTTTATATGTACCACAGCTGGTGAGGGTTTACCAAAGCTCATAGGAACATGACCCTTGTATGGGACTGTATAACTTGCCTCAGGATTAGATAGACATGTATGATATGGTAAGAGTATACTTTCGAACTCTGCATAGATAACGTAAGGTATCCTAATCATTTTTTCCACATTTAAAAACTTGAGAATTGGGTTTGAAAGAGGCATTTCAACCCTAGCAATGTCATGCAGGACACACAAAGCTCTATGTTCTTTTAAATTTTCCATCCCATGTTGCCTATATCGATTATCGAAGTGAGTAAAACACCGTTTACACGTATATATCTTATGTTCACAGTGGGTGATCTGATGTCCTACTAGTTTATCAAAATCTTTGATAAAGACGTAGTGGTTCTGGCCAGAGGAAGAACTTAGTAGAAGAAGGTGACGATGGTCTTGTAGCTCTTGATCCACAACCTTTAGAGGAAACAGTTTGTTGTCTTCTTCCAGTCTAAATACATTGATGGATATGTCGTTGGCTTTCTCAAATTCGCTAATGTCAGTTAGCGATGTAGGAAACGATATTACTGAAAAATCATACTTGTTTTCCAGGTCCTTGTATTTACTAATGCGTTGAGCATCCTTTTTAACCAGTTTTGCTAAAATGGCATACATAAAACACCTCTCGTCCATAAAGTTTTGAGGATTAATGCAGGCTTTTCATTCTTTTACAGCTGCTGGTAATGGAATATATGTGCTTCCACGCAAGGGATTGTACTTATTTATTTTCAATCGTTCCCCTTCAATCGCTAGCAAAGCTCAATTACTGCCTTTTAGCTCAGATTCTTCCATTTCCGTAGTTAACTTTTTAAATTGTCTTTCGAAGAAACTACTTGAGTCTGCTTACAAAATATGGCCTGATTACTTGTTTTAAAAGCACGAACTGTAATTTCATTGGTAGACGTATGAATAAATCTACATTCAACCACAAGATTAACTTTTAACGACTTGTGGTTCGCTAGTTCTATCTGAATAGCTTGCATTATTTGATGTTTAGAGTCTTTAAGGTATGAATTCAAATCCTTACACGTATTAAAACGTATAAAATAGGATTTAAGACTACCTTCAAAAGACGTTTCATATTCAGTAAGTCCATTACTATAAGGAACTATTGAGAGTAAGTAATGTTTAGTAGGCTCAGTTTTTTGTCCTTTAGCTGATGACATAACATCACAACATTCTTCAGGGCGACGTCCGTTGTAGGCATTGTTGAATTTGCCACAGGTTTTACACTGATGAAATTCACCACACGATACTTCGTGACGCTTCCTATGATAGTCCCGAAGAAAAGGTTTTCTACAATCTATGGATATATAACTTGGAATAGTTTCCTCCATTATGGGTGTTGTTTTCTGCCAACAGCTGCTTACTGCGTATGGCAAGGCTGTATACTGGTCTGTTAGACAGTCTTCCACGATATGATTTCCATGAGAGGTAGTAGTCAACTGATTGTATTCTTGCTAAGGGTTCTCTAATATACCCTAGTCAAGGTTAACAGCTGCTTACTGCGTATGACAAGGCTGTACACTGGTCGGTTAGACAGTCTTTCACGATGTGATTACCGTGAGAGGTAGTAGCCAACCGATTGTATTCTTGCTAAGGGTCCGCTAATATACCCTAGTCAAGGCTAACAGGAGCTTACTGCGTATTACAAAGCTGTACAATGGTGGGTTAGACAGCCTGTTACGATGTGATCACCGTAAAAGGTAGTAGTCAACTGAATGTACTCTTGCTAAGGATCCTCTAATATACCCAAGTCAAGGCTAACAGCTGCTTACTGCCTATTACAAGGCTGTACATTGGTGGGTTAGACGGTCTTTCACGATGTGATTTCCGTGAAAAGTAGTAGTCAACTGACAATATTCTTGCTAAGGGTCCCCCTATATACCCTAGACAAGGCCATAGACACAGCGGGGTTGCTTTATCGTTAAATACAAATATATCTTGTTTGGATGACGCAACAAAAAGTTAAATGGCGCAATTGTATGGGAATGTTGCATCACCTAAAATGTAATACTATGCAAGTGTTAAATATTCTACGATTGCATTAGCAAACAGGCTGTAACTTGTAGAATTGAATAATAATTACAATTGTGGTAACTGTTAAAGCATGTTATTTAAGCCCAGGTCATAAAATACCAATGTAAATGAACAATACCCTTACTTTTATACCTAACCAAGCCTAAACTGAACCAAAGCCAAACCGAACCCAACCGATCTAAACCGAAATCAACTGAACTGAACCGAACCCAACTAATCCGAATCGAACCGAACCCAACTGAACCGTACCGAACCGAACTATGCCGAACTAAACCGAACCAAACCGAACCAAAACCGATCTAAAACCGAACCAAAACATAATCGTGCCCTCTAAAATCGCGCCCACGTCAAATCGTGCCCACTATAATAATCAAGAACATTGTATTTTTAATTTTTACAAAAATTTATTTGGAAAGTAGGCTATATGTTTAAACTAAAAATCATATAAAATCATATCTTAACTCCGACATCTACCTATATCCCACTCTCAGTCAAAAAATATGGTATTTTTAAAAATTTTCCAAAAAAGTTGGATTGGGAAAGTAGGCTATATGTTTAAAATAAAAATCCTAAAAAGTCATATGTTAACTCTTACATCTATTCAACTCTCAGTCCAAAAGTATTTCATTTTTCATTTTTTTCCAAAAATATTTTGAAAATTGGCTGTATGTTTAAACTAAAAATCATATAAAGTCATCTCGTAAACATTTTTCACATCAAAATAGGCTACATTAGACTTAAGTACATCTATTTTATTTTATTCTCAATTGATTCCAATCTTAATTGAGCTGAAGAAGACCTCAATGTCAGGTCGAAACATGTACATTATGTAATAGATATATTTGTGTGAGTACTGATTGGCGTATAATTTAAACTTTGAATTTATCTATCAGTACGGATATCTACAAACATTTGTGCTATCAGTGGCAAAATATGTATTTGCATTTTATTTAACTATATCATTTTATTTGTATAGATATCATAACAGGGTTTACATTTTTTAAACATTTTAGGGTACAGTAGGATCTATACCAATCTATTCAACAATTAAGTCTTTTGTGTTTATATCGTCCATGACACCTTTGATGTTTCAATGTCTCTAAACTCAGCGTTTTCAACTCTGTACTGCTAACCGAAGCACTGTTTTGCCATAGGGTCCACACGTGTCATAACGTTTTCCATCACTGAGGGTTACTAGTGAGGGGTAGCTTGAATGGCATGGTATTTTACCCACATTCATTCTACGTAGGTAGGCACAGGCTGGTGACCAGCGTTGATGTTCTCGCCTATGCTCATCACTCTTTTGCCACTGATCTGTGGTGATTGAACAAAAAATCACATTTACCTCATCTATTGTTTCTAAATAGTAAAAACCAGCTGCTTCCAAGGTTTATGGGTTAATGAAAGGCACAGGCAATGTCGCAAATGTCTTGAAACGTTGTTTTTCACATTTTAAATTCATTGGTGTGACACTGTCCATGGCTTTAAAACAGGAGTAAAAGTTGGCAACACACACGGCTCATGCAACCGACCGATTGGTAGGCTACACTAGATTGCTCATTATGCTACGCACAATAATTCTATTCAGTAAGTTTGACGTCCAGTCGTATCTTCACAGAGCAGGTACGTAGGCCTACACTTTTTCTTCACCTGTATAAGTAACATATTTGCACCTCGAATGCGACACTCACACACATTTCATGGTAACTGAAGAAAACCAACCGTTATGGATTCCCAAGTTTGGTATCAAGATTTACCACGATGTATCATCTCAAAACTCCAGTGTTTTAATTTAGTTTTCGGAGTTTTGATATTGTTTATTTGAATACCTCAATGTCCGTGTATAGCCACGAAGTTCACTACTAACCTAATTATAGGACTTCCATAACCTCCCTTCTCAGCTACAAATATCCCAATAACCTCACTTTGTGACTACCATAATCCTCACCCTATTTACAAAAATAAAGAAATTATCAAAGGAACATCGATATAATGATATACACGCTTTTCTTTATTCAGTCACAGCCATTATCATTACAGAGATAACGGTATAATTCTTTTCACATGTATAATGAATTAAGGTTCACCCGAATGGGCATGTAGAGTAGGCCTGTTTACCATCTCTTGATGAATGCAGTACATTTGCATTTGTCTGCTGGCACAGGCTAGAGTGAAATGTGGCTTTTCACCGATGTCTCAGTCTCACTCATGGCTGCGATTATATGGAAGCTACTGAGGTATGAGTGGTGCTTAGTAATGTCATTCAGGGAACAGTCTGTGCCTGTTGATGCTGTGAAAGGTTCTACGCATAGGGTTAGTACTGCTGTACTGACTCAGTGAGGAAAGCAATAGCAAACTACCTCACTCATCTTCTTGTCAAGTACGCCTCAATATAGCGCTGCCTTGGGTTTGTGTGGGTATCTACCCACATAACCTAACGGCGGTTCATTTTGTGGATCCAACCAGCCTTCGGGCTGACTACCTAACAGACAGACATGTTGGTTCCGTGCTTATCAGGTTTCTGAACGTGACATAAATTAACTTATATTATTACCTTTAATTGCCACGTTCATGTCAATAATAGCTTCGCAGATATTGAATGCCGGTGAAACATCTCGCGCGCCGCCATGTTGGATTAGTGAAATTTGTTTGATTTTGAAAGGAACGGTGCAGGTCGGACGATATGGCAGTACGTTTTTATCGAATTTCATTCAATTCGATCCAGCTGCTTAGATTTATTTACGGGACACACTCACACATCGACAAAATGTGACCTCATAAGCCCATAGACTATTTCAGAGGATGAAAATGAACTCAAAATCAATGATTTCTCCGACGTTTTTTAGATATTTCTTGTATCATCAGTTCGACTAAGCCGACGTATTTCATGCACACTCAATAAGCAAGCAATGCAGCAGTCTCCTTTATACAGTTCTTCCTCCATATCTACAATAGGTGGTTGGGATGTATTAAGGAATTCTACAATAGTACATTAAGCAACAAGCCTATAATGGCAATAATTAAGACACGAGTATATTTATAAAACGAGCAAAGAGAGTTTTATAATTTCCATACGAGTGTTTTAATTACCATTATAGGCGAGTTGCATACGACTGTTTATGTTCGATGATAATTGTAACTATTTTATGTTCGAACATAAATATTCATGAATATCTGTCGAGATTTTGCCAGCTTTATGTAGTGAACAGAGCGCATGGGACGCAGAGAATACCTTGTATTTGACCAAGGCCTCCTCAAATATCCCACTATGACACTAGCCACGCAGTGGAATTTAAAATAGGGGGGGGGGGGGGGGCTGGAAGTCAGCGCAGGAGCGTTGCTATCCTTACATAATTGGTCACACAACTGTTTCTTGAGGTCTGATTGGTGGCAGAAACTGTTTCATAGTGAAAAAGAAGTGTTATAAATAAGATACGAGCCTTACAGAAGTCGCATATGATGTGTAACATCTGACATGTTATCCTACTCGTATAGCCCTACTACACAGCTTGGCCATTTTTAAAATGTTAATTTACGCTCTGTTGTCATACTGGTACTATGATGAATGTATAGATTGAATTGGAAATATGCTACTGTCACATTTGTTTGAACACACATCACATATTATATTGTAAATTAAGAGGAGGAATGAAACCATAGTCTCTAGCCTATCTATAGACTACTAGAAATAATGTTCAATACAATCAAATTTCCCAACTCCTGCTTGGTGCAAACTATTGTAATTAAAATTTGATAAATCGTAATTTCATGTAGATTCTGTTAAAATGACCCATAATGGTATGATAGATATCGTTTTAATCGATAATCCGGTAGCAAAAATAATTGCCAGGCCTGGGGTTTCAACCTGAGACCTCATGATTCGCAGTCCAAGATGGTATCCACGCATCCATTACAACAACAGAAATTTAAAATACAATACAGGTACTCATTTTCACGTGCCGGTAATAATATGGAAGTATTTTTATGCTCCATTAATATTTTGCTTTTTTTCGATAATGTTCCTGCGTGGAATCGAGTTTTAAATTAGTTATGAATACGCCTACTTGACAGTAAAGGGAATTCTGTAGTGGTCCGTGAAAGGCTACCTCAGTTCCCGTATAAAAACATCGATATATATTACATTGATCGCTGCATTACCCCAATGTGGGTTAATATTTGAATAGCCATTGTGCAGAAACATAATACCGGCTTTGCCGACTAGTTACAACGTTCCATATTAAAGCATATCATCATTTAAATATTTCTTTGATAGTCTGGATAGCTATGTTTATGACTATGTATATAACTGCATATATAACTTTATATGTGGTGTATATAACTTTTATTTTAACTCTGTATCATCATACGATAAATAATAATAATAATAATCATTTAAATACTGATACGAAGACTTTTAACATGTGGTTTGTATTTCAATCAGTGGACACCAGAGTTCGCATGAGCGTTTACCGTTCAGTATGAAAGGGTTGAGCAAAGTTACTCGGTGAGCGGATGCCCATCACTTTTATTCAGTGATTGAAAAACAGACACTCAATAAATCATAATTGTTTTCAGAAAATATGATATAATTGATATTTTTACACCAAAGAACGGCAACTTGAATATGATTTACTGTAGAAATATATGTAATGGCGCCTCCAAACCTTGAAGTAATCCGTATGTGATAAACATTCCACATGGTACCAGTGCGTCCTACACACTTCCGACCGATCCACTTCCGTCCCATTTTTCGAAATCACTCCTACAAAAATATCCAGCAACCGAGTGGAAAGATGTTACACATCAATAACCCTCATTATGATACAGTTTCTGACATATAATATTTACATTTCGGCATCGTCGAACATAAACAAACCAAACGGTGGCAAAGCCCTTGGCATACCCAAGCAACGGCTGCCCAACCATCTGACCTGCTGAATGCTGGCTGACGCGTGGTCAGCATATCAGGTCCCCTTGGCCGTAAAACAAGGTTTGCCTGACCAGGGTGCTACCTTACTGTCTCAGCTACAAGGGTGGAATTCAGAGACATTTCTTGAGGACACCTTGAGGAGACCTTGGGCTTGAGGAAGCCTTAAGGAAGCCATTTGCATTCAGAGAGCTTCCTTGAGGAAGCCATTTGAAGGCTCCCTTGAGGCTTCCTTAAGGAGACCTCAAGCCTTCCTTAAGGAGACCTCAAGGCTTCCTTGAGCAGAAATACTATTCAGAGACATTTCTTGAGGAAGCCTTGGGCTCAAGGACTCCTTCGCGTCTGCGCACGACTTGTCGTGTGCTAAGGTAGGGGACAAGCTACCTTAAGGAATCCTTATCACAAGAAAAATGGACGTAGGCTTGGCGGACGATGAATTTCTTTATTATATTGAAGCGGTATTTGAAGAAGATGACGTGCCAAGACGATATGTAAGAGATTTTGAAAACCCATTGGAAATATTTTCGGAGACGATACCGTTTTTCAAAGGATATTGTGACAAACGACATTTTGCCGTTGGTTCACGTTGAAAGACGGCGAAACAGACGAGGTCTTCCAATATCTCCAGTGCTTCAAACTTTAATAAGTCTACGATTTTATGCCACCGGAAATTTTCAGGTACCGGTAGGCCTATGTGGAGCATTCAGAATAAAATCCAATAGCGATACGGAAAGTACGGTAGACTACCGTACCGAATTAGGCTAAGGTACGGTTCTTTTGTTGGTTTGGTACGGTACGGTAAGTTACTGCAGTGTAGGCTATAATTTGCAAATGTATTACCGGTATTTGTTTATTTATAAAGATATTTTGACGGTATTGTAGACAGATTGTTGACGGACTGATAACTGTATTTTCCACAGGATAAGAGCCGTACGGTAATGTTGCATGGTGTGAATAAAGTTCTTTGTCGAGTGCAATTATTACAATTCATTCAGGAATATAAAATAATGTATGTTGTAAGCCTACCGGTAAGTTGACTGCTTGAAGACTATACCAGTAGGCTACCATATTAGGTTCATGTGTGCGTCTTAATACGTAAGTTACACAATTAGCCTGTTAACCTATTTTGATGCAAGACTTTCATACCGTACTTCCAGTAGGTCTACCGATACACGGCACCAAATAACCTACAATACTGGTATGGTAATGTAAAGTAATAGCCCATATAGGCCTTACGATCACGCAGTGGATGATTTCTCATAATAATCCTGTTTACTGGCCTCATTATTGGGTTAAAAATGGCTAGATGCAAACATGCACATTACTGATAGGTCTATAATACGCAATCTACTACAGTACGCATAGAAATACAAGTCACCTGACATTCAACACACACTCAACTACGCGGGTCTGATTGCCAAGATGTCCTAAGACCCTAAAATGAACGATCATCACGCAAAAATAGTGAATTTCTGTAGGGTAAACCATTTTGCTCCTGACTGCTCTAATCGGAGACACACCCCAGATATTCATGGAAATTAATGTGTGCCCTTACTGTAACTTACAAATTGAACTGAGATATGCTAGTCAGTTAGGCCTAATGAATTCTAATAAATTGTATTTCTAGGATAGGCCTATATTTTGGCTTCGGGATAGTGCCTCAAGGCATCTTTGAATTTCCTATAAAAAATTAGTACAGGTACCAACTTATTAATAATCTATGAAACAGCCTCTTGCTGTTTCATTCTGGACTTAGGGCATCATGGTCATCAAGCCCATGTAGGCCTACTTGAGTACGGTACTGGTATGTGTGGGCTATAATCTGTCTGATCTCATGGGTTATTTTGTGTCTGTAATAAATTGATGCTAAGGTTAAGAGGGTGGCTTATAAGAGCCATCCTGGTATTTCTGTGGAATTGAATTGGAGAATCGTGGAAAACCACTTCCATGATGGCTTACATAGGGATCGAACCCACCTCCTTTCAGTTTTTCCTTACAAGGCGAGAGTACCTTGTTCCAACCTGCAGGCGAGAATTAGCCTTAGGAACTGGATTCTGATCATATACATACCCCAAGAACAGAAGGTGGCCAAGAACTGGCTGTTCCAATTGATCTGCACATAAAAAACATAACAAATGTAGTAGGCTAATCCAAAGGCCATATAACGTAGGTCAATGCATCAATAACGGATGTTAAAGCATGCCCTGTAGTTAGTAATCCCCCTACATCAATAGGATATTCCTCTGGGGCAGATGACTTCAGTGTTCCACAAGAAAAAGTAGCCTATGTTACAGACTAGTTGCATAAATCTTCCAGTTGATAATACATATTATCTGAGAAAATGAATGTGGATTTACCTTCCTCATCACAAAAATATAACAGCTTTCTGATTGACAACAAAATGAAATTTTATTGACCATGTGTAGGCTTTGCCTCACCAAAATGAAATAGTGTCGTTAATTCTGAATCATACAAAAACAATTTTAACATTCTGTAACTAGGCTGTCTCATCTATTTTCTTAAAACAACACTAACTTTTTTTCAGACAGTATGTGGTGATCTTCGGGGAGTAAGCCAGTCCACTGCATGCATGACCGTCTTACATACATCCGAGCATTTGGCACAGAAACTTCCAATATACGTAAGATTCCCGAACTCACTTGAAGAATTTGCTAGGAGGCGAAGGAATTTTTTTCAAATGGCTAATTTCCCTAATGTCAGTGGGTGCATCGACTGTACCAACATGCCCATCAAAATCCCTGGTGGACCAACGGCAGAGGTGTATAGGAATCGCAAAGGATATTTCTCTTTCAATGTTTAGTGTGTTGCAGGTCCAGATCTTGAAATCTGTGACATCGTTATTCGATGGCCTGAATCCGCTCACGATTCAACATATGCCATATGGAAGTGAGGCAACCATTTATAGAGAGGCATTTCATTGGCTAGGAATAGAATATTGAACTAGCCACTCACATGCCAAAGTTATTTACATAAAAGTTAAAGCTTTATAGTTCGTCATCATCATCCGTGTCCAACCCCTGTAACCCGGGTGTTGTAAACTAGCCTCTACCACTCCTGTCTATTATTCCACTCCTCCTGCTCCATTACTTCTGCCACATCCAGTTCAATGTCACATGTCTAGTGGGATTTGGTCCATCCATCTCTTCTTTGGTCTTCCAAACAATCTAATAGTTATTTTTGGCAATTTGAGACTGCATAATTCACTGGGAACAACATGCGCCATATGGAAGTGAGGCAAACATTTATAGAGAGGCATTTCGTTGGCTAAGACTAGCCACTCACATGCCAAAGTTATTTACATAACAGCTGAAGCTTTATATGTATTCTTGGTAATTTTTTACTGCATAGTTCGCTGGGAACACCGAACAACATGTGCCATCTGGAAGTGAGGCAAACATTTATAGAGAGGCATTTCATTGGCTAAGATTAGAATATTCAACTATCTACTCACATGCCATAGTTATTTACATAAAGGTTGTGGGAAACTTGCCATCCTGGGGCCAATATCTGGCAAGCCAGATTCTGCCTGTCACAAGCCAGGACAAAGGGTGAGTATTAGAGGAGTAACACCTCTTTAAAAAACCTTGGTCCAGCTGGCCCAGCTGGTAGTACCTTGTAAGGGTCCCTTGCCTGGGTTACAGGTGAAGATGGTCAAAGGTTTTGAAAGCAGAAGAGGACTCCATGTCCCATCGGTGGATAAAGCGGACAAACTGTCATCAAGCTCTGGGGCTTACAACCTCAGTTCTATTTCCGGGAAGAAGCGTCCCACACCATTCTAAACAATCAAGCATTATTGCATGTCGTCATAAAGACGTCGCTACGCCAGGTGGTAACTGTTCGCGGGAATAAAGCATTTATGCGTGAACATGAAGAAAGCAGAAGGGGAATCAACGTGCACGTAGGCCTTTGGATTCTGGGGAGCCTACTCATATTAGATGCTTAAGAGAACTGAAACCTATTAGGAATTTTATGATTAAACATACAAAACTCTTACTTTCAAAATTTCACAGCGTAAGAAATATGTTATATCAGCAGAAGAACGAGCTGCAAGATCTTCCAGAATGAAGAAGTGTTGGGAAAGGAAAAAATTATCAAGAATTAAGAACTGAACTTATTACTTGAAATAATGGAAGACTTTGTATGTAAGGTTTGATTTTGGTGCTCCAATGTGGGCGTAAACAGTGTAAATAAATAAATACAAAACTCTTGATGAAGCAAACTTTGTTCAAGCATTTCTATAAAATATTCATTCATTCCATTCCTGACCCGGTCGGAGACTGGAAGCAGGCTGTGGATTTTCATTTATTCTGAAACATGTACTGTTGAAAATGAAATAAACATGAGTATTGACTAGGCAGATGAATTTCCTTTGAATGTATCTAGTAGAAACTTGTCCACAAGAGTGCCTCATCAGGTACTCACTAGTAATATGGTTATAAATGGCATACATACCTGAATTCCTTATTATTACAGCAGCAAGGGGTAGTGTGTAACTTGGACCATACTTATACAGCGATATCATATGAAACCTATACTCAAACTCCAACAGATATTTGTTTTTCGTCTTGTCTATTGTGGAGATTGATATTGCAACTTTTCAGTTGGTCAACACAATGTTATCCCAATTAATGGGATATGTGGAGGCTTTTCAACATATGGAATGATTGCGGTCACATTGTGCTAACCAACTGAAAAGTTGTAATATCAATAAGACAACACTGAAGAAATGGCTTCAAAGCTCTGTCGTGAGGTTTTACTTAGGTGTGGCAAGTTAGACTTTTGGCACAACTTGCACTACATACCAACTCACAATTTTTGTTTTAACTTGCCACAAGCCGTTCTGCCCCTTAAACCGCGGGGATGCAGACACATACTAAAAGACTCTTATATCACAATAAAATTCAACTTGTAAAGTGCTTAAAAAAAGACTAGAGAGATCTGCCTGGACTGATCACAATGCAGGAAACTGCAACAATAGCATTTTTTTTTCTTTTTTGGAATTATACCGGCTAAGCTACATCAACAGCAGGCCACAAGTTCAGCAGCTGTTTGCAATGTTCTATAGTTAACTTTTTATTATGAAGACATAATGCAAGGGTTCATTTTCATAGGTATTTATTTACATACTATATACTGGTACAATTAATAAATACATTTCATTTGGGACAGGAAGTCTGCTATTTCAGAATTAATTCCTGCTCCTTGAACTTGATATTAATTTCCCTTACTTGCTTAAAATGTAATTTTTGTTTCTCTTGCGCCAACAGGGTTTGTATCCGAAGACACCTTTCTTGTATGCCAGTTTTTTCTTCAGAGCCACTGCACGAGGCTCTCAACTTTTCTTAATTGGAAATTGCTCTGAAACACATAAAACCTACATGTAACTTATATTATGAACAAGTTTTGGAATTCCTTTGATAGTTCATGTAAACTAAAATTATATTATATGGGCATTGTTATAAAGAAAACATTTTACTGTGATATAATTAAAATTAATTTCATGGAAATGTGGTGAAATCTTCATAGGAATGTGGTGTGATGAGAGTCCTTACTGTTGAAAGAGTTTGACTTCTCCACCGCCCTTTACAAAGGTTATTTAAAGGTTGCACTCTATTTAAGTTTCTGGTAAGTACAATTTATAAGAATATTTTCAAGAGGTCCATTTAATAGAATTTTTTGAAATTTCTCAGTGCTCTAAAATACAAATCAGATAATATTATGCAAAAGTTGCACAACACAGACTGCTTTGTGTGTAATTAAGCCATGAAAGGTAAAATTATAATTACTTAATTTACAGGTAGAACTCAAATCGATTTCACCGGACAGGGAGTGGCAGTGGCCTATCAGGAAAAATGGAAGCTTGTTGTTTTACGAGTCCACTAATTTTGTGATCATAAGCCACGTAACATCCTTGTTATGTGGAATCCAAGCCAACACATTTCACCTCATCAGCCCCTAATGGTGAGGATGGTAACTTCCCTTACCACTACCAACTACAGGGTGATTCATGTAAAACGATTTTATTTGCATAGGAATACACCGAAATGTTTCATTTACCTATCCCCGGTACTGACAACCTTCAACGGCACAGTCAACTGCCAGATATTTCGGACATTTAAGAGGCTAAAGCACGTTACTGGCAACCTTCATGTCAAAATAAACATGATCCCTCAGTATGCCTTCCTTCGGAGGGTAAGAAAAGCCTGCGGTCCCATGTCATAGATTTATGGCATGAAAAAGAACCTTCCACTAACTACACTTGAGGGGGATGTGTGGTGCAGTCGGTAGAGGCACTGAGCTTCTAACTGAAAGGGAGTGGGTTCGATCCCCACCCAAGTAGTGGATTTTAGAAACAAAACTACCACTTTCGGAAACGCAAATAGCTCTGGGGTTCACTCAGCCTACACCAGAAATGAGTACCAGATTAATTCCTGGGAGCAAAGACGGCCGGGCATGGAGCTGACAACTCCATCCCATCTAGTGCCGATGTCACAAAGAGTGGAAGCCTACTCCCAGGGCTTCCATGGCCTGCACGGAGATGGCTTTACTAACTACACTTGTGGAAGCTAAAATGTGTAGGTTAGGTTGATAACACTTTATTAGTTCCAACATTCGCCGCCAGGTGGTGACTGCAATGGCATTTAGTAGCCACGTCCGTAGCTAGGTGTCGTGGATGGTAGCATTTGGTAGCAAAAGTAGAAACTACTTGATAAAATTAATCGTGTGCAGTCCTTTTACCTGAATCACAGATAACACACACTAATACAGCCATCACAATTAACACCGGTTATCAGACAGATTCTACGCACACCCAAAGTACACGGGGCTACAAGACCGCGTTGTCGCAGCCCCTAAACTAAGGAACCAACCAAACAAAATCAACATGAAATGAAAATCATGTGTTTAATATGAATCACCCTGTACTTACAAATAATTTACATACAAGAAAAAATGGAAAATAATAAAGAAAGAGGGAAAATAGAGAAGGAAATGCCCTCAACACTTCAAGAACGATGATGGATGGACTTTGGAAGGAAAGGGAATATGCAGAAAATCCATCCCAAAGCCACTGGGAAACAGATCGAGCTTAGTATCTCCTCAGAGTTGCCAATTCCCAGGCTCACTAGCCATGAGCATGTTAAGCAGGTCATACCCTGGTAAATGTCTCGACTCCCTAGTATCCAAATTATGCACATTTTGAAAATGGTCCTTGCGTTAAACTAATAGATGTGGCTCATTTTCATGACTTTCGCACATAGATCATTAGTATAAAAGCAAATCTTGTGGTTGATTTTAAGTTCAAATGAATATTTGTCGAGATATAATTTATCACAATTTACAATATCTGTTATCCCTTTAATTACCTATTATTATAAAATTAAAAAATATTTACTGGCAAAACTAAGAATACTCCAGTAAAACTAAACCCTGATCTTATGGATGCATATATATATACAATGTGTATAAAAAATTGCAACATTGTAGCTGCAAATCCGATACGCAAAGAGCAAATGTTGTCTAAAAATGGGAAAGTGAGATAAATGCACTTTTATAAAAGACATGCATAGTCTTCTGGTCGTCAGCTTTCAATTTTCTGTAATTATTATTGGATATTGTTCTAATTTTACACACAGCCCTCCAATACTAATAAACACTATACTACTGAATTATGCTTTTCTACCTCCAACAGTTTAGGAGATATAATAATTTTTAAATGAAATTTATAAAAAATTTGAAAATGATCCTTGTGCCCAACTAATGGAGGTAGCTTATTTAGTCTATCACGCACCGCTGTCAGTCACCGCATATCTTCTTTATCATCAAAGTGATTTCACCTTCAAGTGTTGAGTGGGTTGCCTATGGAGGTTGCGCCTTATAACCACATTACTTCGTTTCCACCGCATTCCTTCTTATGAGAAAGGATCCTCTAAGGATATATTTGCAACAGATGTACACCAAAGTTAAGTGTTTTATTATTTATTTTTTAAGACATTTTAATTACAATTTAAATCCAAAGTGGATAAGTTTAAAGAACTATTTTTCTAAAGTGTTTCTGATGGTTATTAATAATTTATTGTTGTTATTCATTCAGATTGTTTATTGCACCATATTGAAATAAAATATATATATTGTTACAGCATATGTTCAAGTGTGAAATCCATTCAGCCCTAATATTAATTCAGTCTAATGCTTCCCCACAATGCTATATAATCCAAGCTAATGCTTGATGCTGTTCTCCCTCTATGAGTTGGAGTATTTTAGGGCAAACTCCACCAGTATATGAACCCATATGGGACTTTGTTGAAACGATTTGCGCACCATCATTCATTTGTTGAACCTACTCGTGGACTACCTATTGTAAAATGGATTTACTAAGTCAGAAACCCCCCAAGGATTGCACTCTAAAACTCACCAAAGTTTCATCGCAATCGGATGAATGGTCTATGAACGCATAAAGGACACACATACACAAACTATCAGTAACCTTTCATTTTCATATAAAGAGAATACTGCTAAAATCTAACGCGATCAAATATAGATTGACATTTATCAAACGATTATTTAGCACTCAAAGGAACCTCCTCTCGTACTGTGCTTAGAAATAGCAATTATCCATTCTTCTCTTGGCTCTGAATCGTTTGGGAAACTGCGAAATATTATATTACCCTCGTTTTTCGATGAGTTCAGCATAGCTCCTTCGACAGACTTGATTCATCTCCATAAACCGCATGAGTTCTTTAACTAGGCTTGATTCGTCTCCGAAAAATCCAAGAATTCCGTTTATTTTCTTTCTTATGCTTCCTAGACTTACAAGGCTGCTAATATACAAAGCTTAACAATCATAATGAGGTGAAAGAAGAAAAATTAGAAGATTAACAAAATATGACTAATGAACTATGAAATGTATGACACACATATAAATTAGAATAAAAGAACTGAAGAGTGGGCAAACCGCAACTAAAAATAAATAATTAAATAGCTATTCAGCCTTAAAATACACATAATTTATCAAAATACTATCAGCAAGGTCTTAAACACCTGACATCTGGTGGCCAACTCTTCAAATAAACATTGTCATCTTTATGCTTGCGTATAAGCGCTCCACTCACCAGTCTTGCCGACATCGCGTAGGCAACATCTATGGTATACCTTAAAAGTTCTTTGTGTGAGGAGCTCTAGTTTTCTGTTCAGTTATTAAATGTCAACGGTCAATCTATTTGTATAATAAACTTCACCAAGATGACTATTTAAAGAACGGTACCATATAAAATATTGCGTTCCGTTCTAGTTGTTTTTACACCTATATCTGCCAAAGCAATATACATTATTATGTGTGGTGAAGACGAAGACGAGGAGGAAAGGCATAGACAACTTAAGATTGTGCTGATGGCAATCATTGCCATATTATTTCTTTTTGGTGTCGTCATCATCTTAGTGGCGAAATATGTATATAGAATTTAGATGGACAAATTAGAAGATATTGAGGATGATTGGACTTACCCTGCAATATGTACCATCATGTTCACTGCATTATTCATGTGCATGACCACAGTCGTCGGTTTTATATGAGCTATAATGGGCAGTAAAATATTAATAATATATCACGGAGTCTTGTTGGTAATCTTTAGCATTTTGTGTTATATTTGCAGCTGTTCTCAGGGCCGTGGAGAGCGGCGACGGGCCCTGGGGCTGGAATTTCCCGGGCCCCCCTCTACAACCAAACTCTGTAAAATTAATTTATAATCCTCGTAAATTTGCACTAACTGATTTGGCGCATTTTTTTGCACAAAAAGGTAATCACCAAATCAATTATTACAAGAACATAAAAGCCAGCAAGCAATAATGATAATAATAATTATAGCATGCTGAACTGCTATGCCCAAGATCTCGGGTTTAAGTCCGGCCGAAGTCGTCGGATTTTTAAGATAAGTGTTTTGGTTGAACGGCGATCACACATCACTGTACATTAAACAAAGCAAAATATATTTTCATATTAACCACAGGTATGCTCATACGTAAGTCAAGTTATTTATTATGTGCTAGCCGTAGATTGCAGCTGATCAGTGATTGTTTTCACAAAAGAAGAAAATGTGGAATTGAACTATATTTTGTAATTTGCAGTCAGGGGACTTATAACTTAATATTGCTTTGCAGTAAGCAAACCTACAGCCAGGTTCTCCTAAAAATCCCCAATCCTATCTATGACTGGTGATCATTGGGGGCGGATTTAAGCCAAGATTATGGGAGAATGGACACACAGGGGATCTGGAGGTACGGAATATCACCAAGCTTACAGTGGGGTCCGGGAGTCCTCCTCCGGAAAATTTTGCAAAATAATCGGTCCAAATTATTGAGTTATAGGCTATTTGGGTGATTATTTTTGTGATATATTGGAGTAAGAATTTGGTGACCATTGACATTTAGTGGCTATAGAAAAGACTCTCCGATATTGAAGTAAAAGCTCTCGCACCTTCAAGTAAGACCCCACGATGTAGCTCACCAATGACCGTGATTGGGGTCTACAGCAACTCCGCAGATCAGAGGTTCGATTTCCGGTGCTGACAGAAGCTACCCTGAGTGTGGTTTTCCACACTACCTCCAGACGAATGCTGAGATAGTACCTTATTTTAAGTCCAGGGACACGTACCCTACTCTTAACCCTAATAATTACAGTAATAGTCGTGACGGGCAACGCATTCCCACTTTTCCCAGTCGGCAACTAAGAATACGGCATGCGATTGATCATGGCACAGAGGCCATAGCACAGCACAGTGTACACCCTGCTTTTCGTCCAGCAGTGGGTGGTTTTAAGAGGGTCTATGTTTCTACTTGCCAAGACAAATAGTTACAACAATATTGCCAGTACACCTCTCTAATTATACAACCACTAGCCTCCCCTTCAGTCTACACATTTCGCACTTTTCTCGGTTTTCTATTTTGTTCACTGTTTGAGAATCTTACAATACTTCATTAATATTTGTGAAAACTACTGCTTTACAGTCAACTTCATTCAATCACGTGGAGGCCTTCAGAAACAAACCGAAAAATTAACGCGTCAGCAAATACTGAATTATATCTACAGTGCTAGTTGATGCAAACGATTCCCAACCCAGCGCCAATGGTTCATTGCCCGCCAGTGATACTAGACCTACTAGCTACCAAGTACACGGGTTAAATGTCGCAATGCCACCGCACTCGGGAAGCCGAATTCTGCATTCCTGCCGCAGCTTCGTCAGGACCCGGAGTCATTTCCAATTTATAGATAAAGATAGCAACTCATTTTATGTTTAAAGGTATCTCTTCGCGTCCTGAAAAATGTGTTTTGCAGATCGATGCTGCTCTTTGGAATAAACCGCATAGAAACGTCCAATAATAATAACAGCCATTGCACCAGCTCAAAACAAAATTGTATTTATATTAATATTCGACAATACTTCGTCTTAATTTTCTTCTAAATTAAGCAGAGTTAATAGCGGGACAAACGCTAGGAAGATGAAGATGATGATGAAAATATTTGGTCTTAGGAAAATCTGCGCGGTTGCCTACATGAAATATATTAATTTCTCCATCGCCATGCACACTACTGACGTTCCATGAGGGGAATTGGAAAACAAAGTTGAGTGGTTCAGTCATTTTTCTCCTGGTTAATTAAACGCTTAGTCCTGAAAAATACTGGAATGTTACCTTAGTTTAAGTCTTTGGATACATTTCCCAACTCTAGTGCCAATAGTATTATAGATTTTCAATAAGTCCCTTACTTAGAAGTGATTTGGCGCACGAACCCAAGTGCCTAGGATTGTTGATCATGTTGAATAGACCAGTTATAATAACGATTATACTGCACCTAAACATACAGATTATTTAAATGTTAGCATTGTTTTCTCAATTCAGTATACGAGAAGATGAACAATTTGGCATGCATTTCTATTATCTACGTTTGACCAACAGCATCATCCTACCCTTCACAAGATATTTAGCAACCAATTATAATTTTTCACATACCGTAGTGCGAAAGTGAATTACTAGGGGAAGATGACCTTCCTGTTCCTCCCCTTAAATAAACAATACTATAAATTGAATTACTGTGTGGACGCTACTTTAAAATTTATTTTACTTACCTTCATGCACGGCATACGATACGTCTAGCTAGACAATATATTCATTTCAGACACTATTACCTCTAAATATCTAAGCTCGACGTGACGCACCAAACTTGAAACTCTTGAACTAGCTGACTAAACAAACCAGGGCAGCCCAGGCTCTCGTGGCCTTGGCGAAATAAGTGAAGGGATGAGAAAATTATTTGAAGGATTGGTGCATTAGCCGAATGAGCTAAATTTAGAATAATGGAAGGCTCTTTCTGTCTTCAGGTATATTCTGACAGCAATACTTAGCGAAGCCCCATCGCCTAAGTTGACCACTTTGGGACAGTTGTTCTTCCCACAAGTGCTTTGTAATGGAAAATATTGTCCACTTGACAGAATAAGTTTCTCAATCCTTGTAACATTTTCTCAGACAGTTCATTGCATTCACTAAATGATTGCCAGCAGCAAATTAAAGTCACACAAAGGCAATGATAAACCAATGCCAGATCTGGCCCATCCACCTAGGACGCCGGGCCCCCCTGGGAGGGTCGGGCCCCGGGGCACCAGCCCTGCCTGTCCCCCCCTCTCGTCGGGCCTGGCTGTTCTAACTACGTTTTAGTAATCTTGAAATATTTTAACGAAGCTACATCCAATGAAAATGCGATGAGCATACTGTCCCTTTTGTTTACATTAAACTATTCTCTAGTTTTAACTGGTTTAATTATTACTTTAATTGCAATAGTTCTGAATTTTCGGTGACGTGAACATCAACTAGAGGATGCATCAAGCGAAGAAACTAAAACAATAATTATCAACCAGATAAAATTTACTGTAAATACTTCGACTCGATAATAGTGAAATTATATTTGAATAAATAGCATTGGAGTACACATCATCCGTTGAGTTACAATCAGGCGCGGATTCAATGGGGGGGGGGGGGGTCACGGGGTTCATGACCCCCCCCCCCCAAATGGAGACCAAATTTTTTTGCAAACTCAAAAAAGAAAACACAATTACCAGACAAATAAAACTTAACGAATTTTAACTGAAAAACAGTATTTTTTTTTCATTTTATTCAATACTGAATTATCTTTATTGGAATTATTATGACGATGACTGTGCAGTAATGCACGGATAGGAAACTGGGGCTTTTTTCGCACCAAAAATTTTTGCCGACGTCCAAACTGCAAGCTTTGTTGGCAATTTAAGCTGTGACTTTCTCCCTTTGTCGGTACCAACTCGACTTGCCGAGACTGTTACGTACCTTGATCCTTTTCTCGAAGCTCGATGTAAAAGTCGCAAAATACGCCGTTGCAATTTGTACGAATATTTTTGGTGCGCTAAACGCATCAAATTTCTATCCATGAAGCTTGCAAAAAAATTGGTCTGGTTTTGTACGTTTGGTTATTTTGTGATTGCGTTTTTAGTGATACCATTTTTCTTAACAATTTCGATTCTCTGACCACTTAATAGTGGTCCCCACCGCCCGCCCCCCCCCCCTCCTCCCCCCCCAGCCAAACTCTAGATCGATTCTATGACTCCCCCCAAAACCAAACTCTAGATCCGCGCCTGGTTACAATATGCATTACTCTAACTCCACTTTCAACACATATTAACGATACAGCTGTCAGTCCCTTTCTTGAAATTTCATACTTCAGTTTTATTCTAATTATTCTTTCAAATTAGGGTCAATGCCTCTTGACAGTCGACTTCGTATACATTATGATGCATCCAATATCAACATGTAAGTGATCATGGTTATTTTAATATCACTATCATCATGTATGCGAAAATCAAACATGAAATCTTCATAAATTCCTACCATGGATTCAAATGTCACTGCAATCACTGTTTATTATTATTATTATTATTAGACTATTATTATTTTTACTATACATATGTACACCATGTTATTGGGTACAATCCACCATTCCATCAGTATTTGTTGCAAGACGGCATGGAGTTCACTTCAGTAGGCCTATATTGGTAGGTTGAGGAACGAACATACTGGTATGCAGATTGTAGTGGAGTAGCTTCGGTGGCGTAGTTGGTAGCATGCTGAGCTTCTATGCCCAAGATCGCGGGTTCAAACCCGGCCGAAGTCGTCGGATTTTTTAAGAACGTTGGATGAGTTGCTGTGTCGAGGTTTTACTAACTAAGCTAGTCCGGACTAAATTTAAACCTGGAGTTCAAATTGCATTGCTAGGTCAGTCGATAGTATGTTCTGGACTTAATTTAGTACGGACTAATTTCAGTTCAGGACTAGTTTTAAAACCACACTCTTTTAGTTCCGAACTGGTGCGGGAAAACAGAGAATTTGACTGTTTAAATGTTTGCAGTACACAGTATTTAAAGAAAAAGTTGATAAACGGTGATCTGTTTTCTGAGGAGACAACATCGTTTTTGTTTATTCTATTAATTGATTGTGTGGTAGACATCTTCCTAGCGAAAAATGACGGATGATTTGAAACGAAACCGCGGCAGTAAATTCGTGAAATGTGAAATAAAGTGTTTAACGCGACTAGTGTCAAAAAATCCGCAGGTTGAAAGCAAATTACATGACAGAGCGAACGAAGTTATCAAAACAAAAAGTGTGGGTAAATTTCTGTGCCGAGTTCAACTCCGATTCCCAGAATTCAAAACGTACTGAGGAACAGCTGCGGAACGCTTGGAAACGGATAAGAGAAAGAAAGTCCCAGCTTGCTGAAGAGCGTAGGAAGAAATTTATAACCGGTGGTGGACCCTCTCCCAGTCCACGAGGGGATACCGAATATGATAAGATGGTTGATGATGTGTTAGCGGACCAACAACCCTTGGAGGATATTCCTGATGATGACGACATAGGTAATGAAAAATGAAAATCCACAGCCTGCTTCCAGTCTCCGACCGGGTCAGGAATGGAATGAATGAAGCCCCCATCTAGCGGCGAGGATATGAACTGTACCGGCTGCCGAAGCCTGTCGCACTCCCCTGGGGCAAATGATTAAATGAATTGATGACGACATAGGTAACGAATATTATTGAATTAGTATTTTAATACAGTATTGTATGTATGTCTACCCCTTATTATTCCCGTTTCCCAACGGGGTCGGGGATGAGATGCGATGGAAGTCTTAGTGGCGATGGTTTTTACGGCCGGATGCCCTTCCTGACGCCAACCTCATGAGAGGAGTTAATGAGAGATGAAATGAATGATGGTGAATGAAACTGGGCAAGGATTTGGAAGGAAGCGGCCGTGGCCTGTCAGAAGGTACCGTCCCAGCATTTGCCTGGTGTTGAAAATGGGGAAACCACGGAAAACCATTTCAAGTACGGCCGACGGTGGGGCTCGAACCCACGCGTCTACTGAGTCAGCAGAGCTTGGCCCCATGACCTAATGCTGCGCTTTAGCCAGCGTAGCCACTACTGTCGGTTATTATAATACAGTATTATATTTATTTATTAGCCTGTGCTAAATTATAATAACTCTCAGTCCGTTTGTTGACAACACACGGACTACTCACCCCTTTCCGTTCCCCCATTTAACAGTCCAGTGGTCGCGTGGTAGAAGTGTAGCCTACACCACATCTTTTCTTGGTTTTTGCACCAGTTTTCACTTTACTTCTATGCTGGTGGGTGGAATGAAAACTTTATGGAAAAGAAACAAATATACTTGATTGAAAACAAACCTGCTATTTCGTTCTTTATTTCAGGCAATGGTAGAGATGCACTGGATAATTCTAATCATAGTATTACTGAGGACAATGCCGATATAGACCAAATATGTCCGACACCTTATGGAAATGAAAATCGGAAAGTCAGCTCTGGGAAGCTGCCTACAATGAAAACAACGAAAAGAATTGTCAGCTATGCCAAAGAGTACCAGAATGAAAAACCTGCAGGAAGAACATGACATGTAGATGGGGGTACTGGCTGAAGAACGAACTTACTGGAAGGAGAAAAGGATGAAACAACAAGAATGCAACAACAAGTTCATGCAGATGACACTAGGGTTGGAACATCTGACGGTGTATTTGTCAGTCAACAATGATGGACAATTCTAACACAGAGATCTAACAGAATGTAATTCTTAATAAGAAATAAAAAAGTATACAATTGTCACCGTCCTAAATTGGTTCACTTTTTTTCATTTTGAACACAACAATGAGTCAGTTTCACGTAAAGTGCCTTCGCACGAAGTCATCCCGTGTCCTAACATCTTCCTCCACATTATATGCATTATCATTTGCTCCTTGCCCTGGTTCAGCTTCCCCCTCATCTTGTTCATCATTTTCCTGATGCTCCAACTGCTCACTGATGGCACCACATTTCCACTGTCCTCTCCTTAGTCCATAATTATGAAGAATTGCACATGCCACAATGATAATACAGCAACGAGCAGGAGAAAATCGGAGAGTATTTTGTGTATTGATGCATCTAAACCGGTTTTTCCATAGCCCAAAAATCCTTTCTACGCTTGATCTTGTGCGTTTTAGAGCACTCTGGTACCGCATCTGAGGAGGCGTCACAAGGTTTGTAAATGGAGTCATTAGAAACGAATTGCATCGGTAGCCGCTGTCTCCAATTAAGATACCATTGAATTCATTTCGTTCGAATCTTGCATCCAGTGAAGAATTTTGAAATATTCTAGAGTCATGTGTGCTTCCCTTCTATCTGGCAACGATGCATGTAAATTCGTTTTCCGCGCCTGTAGCAGCAAGCACGTTTATAGAAAAGTAGCCTTTTCGATTTCGATATTCCTCTTTGTCATCGGTTGAGCAAGATCAACTACAATACTCAGACCTTAATGCAGGTATGGAAAGTGTAAAAATGGCCTATGCGGAAGCCCGAGATATTGTTTGTTTACATTCGTTACTGGGATACAATATTAGCTATGATTAGCTTCGTTCGATGAAAGTTGGGATAAACTATTGCTCATCTGTAATTTTTAGTGTGTTCAGTATGTCTGTCAAGTCCAGTTCGCGTTAATGTACTGCAATCGTGTGTAAATATGTGATAATACGCTTATTATGGACTGGTTCGTTTGTTTGATGATTGTTCAGTCGACCGATGGCATTGTGTAATTTACTGCAGATGTTGAAGTACCTAAGACTAAAGCATTAATAGAAGTGTCTCAAGAATATACATCGCAATGATTTGCTAGTTAGTGACAATATAATAATAGCCTAGTACACTTCAGTACCGGTAGTGTCGAACTTAAGTACGTAAAGGGAAAACGCAATGAGCATCTATGGCAAGATCAAACCGTTGACGTTATATTGAACGCTCAGCTTCATGTGCCTCCGTAAATCCTTACCAGTCTAGAAGACGTTCTACACTGCCTTGTATACACGCCAAATATTACAGTGAACTTCTGTTTTATTGGTTAAGGAAGATGTTTCCCCTGTGCCAAACAGTGAACTCATTGTGTTCCGTCATTATTCATACTTTTGTGATTCTTACAGCTTGCAAGTTATTTTTATTATGATGTGTGTAATAAAGTGTTGTGAGTAACTTGTCAATATGTACTTATATTGTGAGATGGTGTGCCGCGATAATTCTGTAAGAGGGAGATGGTGCTTTCCTAACTACATTACTTTACTAAATCTACTATTTCCAGCGTACAACTATTCCAAACGGTAACAGCGAATGTTTAATAGGTTAGATGGTAACATATTATCGTGTCCTTTGTGTGTGGTTAATTTCCATAATTATGTTCAGATATCCACACGACGACTTCTTTGCATATTTCAATCAACTAATTCGGTGTGATGTTTTAGCCGAGATTTTAGACAATTCTACGAGAGGTCTTAATTGAATTGTATCTCTATAGCGTTGGTTCGATTATTTCAGGCAACTATTCTCATTCCGATTGTGTACCCAAATACTCAGCATGTGCTGGGACAGCACTTCAGTAACCGGGTACTTTATTCTCCCCTACTTCAGAATCTGTTTGAATTTATGCTAATAATATTTACCTATAATTACTGAACTTAAATACAAATCATGATAACTCGCCAAAAAGCTTCTTATTCAACCACAAAAAGAGTGAGACTATTGTAGCTGCCCCTTGGGTGAAAACGAAGAAACCTATAATTCAAGGTCAGCAGTATATAGATAAATTAATTCAGGTAAGTCTAAATTATTGATGCATATTTCTTCGGAACCTAGTCTCGTCTTGTGATATCTTGTATGCTCTTGGGTGAGTTAAAATAATAATTTACTCGAACTGTGACAAGTCCGATGACATGATCTTAGCTATTGGTAGGGCAACTATCGCCGCCATGTTTTTTCTCCATTAAGGTCTGAGGATTGTAGTTGGTCTTAGGTTGAGGGACAAACGATTGGGATATGTGTCCCATCAATGCAACTCAACACACCTGGAAAAGCGTATCTTCTGTAAAAAAAAATGTTTTGTAGTAACTGCATATTCATTGGTAGGGAACTGTATGTATTCTGCTCTTAGTCGTCTACAAATTGCCGCGGCTACTTGGTAAACGTACCGACAAGCTGATGATTCAGAAACTTCTAGAAGATCACCAGTTTCACGATGCAATGTACCGCTTGCAAAAAATCGTAATGCTACAAGCTCCTTTTTCCTAATAGGAGTTGGGCAGCCCCTTGTGGTATTTCTGTCTAAAATGGGAGTAAGATCTCGAATAAGGTGATTGGCATTTTCCTTTGAAAAACGATATCGGTCAATAAACTCGTCTTCCGACAAATAAACAAATGGATTACTGTCTATTTGTTGTTGAATTCTAGGTCCTTGAGCATGTACATAGTCCACATCTTCTTCTTCTTCTTCTTTTGCTTTAGCGTTTGTCCCACCTCGTGGCAGGGTCCGCTATTTGAATCCGCTGTCTCCACTTTACTCGGTCATGGACCATGTCCGGATGAAGGTTGACGCCTTTCAAATCCCTGTGCAGTGTATCGGCCCAACGTTATCTCGGTCGCCCCTTTGGTCTTTTCCCGGTGACCTCCAGTGTGTAGCCCTGTTTTGCAATGGTGTCCGCTCCTGACCGTAGCACATGCCCAAGCCATCGCAAACGACGTTCACGCATTTTGTTACTGATTGCTGCGATACCAAATCGTTCCCTTATTCTTTGATTGGGGATGTGATCCAACCTAGTAATGCCTGCTGTCCATCAAAGCATCTTGGTCTCCATTGCACTTGGCCGACGTTCTGCTTCCTTCGTGGTCGGCCAACATTCGGTACTATAAAGCGCTACGGGACGAATGACAGTGCGGTAAATCTTCGATTTTAGGTAGTTTTTCATCTGGCGCTCGCACATGACACCTGTCGTTGTTCGCCACTTCATCCACGCAGCATTAATTCTTATATTGACCTCCTCGGTGAGACGACCTTCAACAGTTATCGTAGAGCCAAGACACTTAAATTTTGTCGTTCGAGGTAGATCATCGCCGTTGACTTGGATTGTTCCGATTTCTCCAGCATCCGTTGTCATATATTCTGTTTTAGCTTTGTTAAGCCGCAGGCCATATTGACTTAAACGATCACTCCATTCCTGGACTTGATGTTGAAGATCCAGCTTGTTTTGAGCGGCCAACATAACGTCATCAGCGTACAGAATGGTCCAAGGTAACGGTTGTTGTAGATCTGCAGTAACCGTGTCCATGACCATAATGAACAGCAATGGTGACAGGGCCGAACCTTGATGAACACCAACTGTTACATGGAAGTTCTCCGACGCTCCTGCGGCGGCTTGGACGTAACTTCTTGGCTCAGCGTAGAGCAACTGTACCCAGTTGACAAGGTACTCTGGGATGCCATGTTGTCGGAGAGTCAACCAGATCAAGTCGTGCGGCACACGATCAAAAGCCTTTTCGAGATCTAAGAAAGCAAGGTGCAACGGCTTATTCTTTTCACGATGCTTATGTACATAGTCCACATAATCCAAATAATCCATTTTCACTTCACTTCCACTTTTCACTTCACAGATTACGCACTGATACGCTGCCGTTTCCAACTAGTTGCGGACTTAAATTAAACCTGCTCGTTCGCGGGTCCATATGAAGCGTTATTATAATCCTGAACTAAGAGATTTTAGTCCAGTTTTCGACCCAGCAAGACTCGCAAACTAAAATTAGTCTGGAGTTAATAGAAACCTTCACCCAACAAGCAAAATGTTTAAGTCCAGGTTTTAAACGACTTTTAGTTCTAGACTAGAGTTAATCCACGAACCAGAAACCGCCCCTAAAAATCCCTCAGTATGCCTTCCTTTGGAGGTGTACCCGTTCGTCCTGGGGATGCGATGACCCATCTGCTATAACATCACATCCCTGGAGTTCCAGGACAGAGCGGAGTTAAATGAACCTCTAGTCAAATAAGGAATGTGTCGGAAATTCAGCTGAGTTCGTGAAAAAGCAGTGGGTTTCACGAGACAAAGTATCTCTAGGGTCGTTACGGGCTTAAGTTAATAAAAATAATTCAAATATAAATGGGCGCCATCAACTGAATTCCTAGCAAAACCACTTCCTTTCCGGATAAGCCTTACTCAAGACAAGGAAAGAAAAAGGAACATCACACCATCATCAGATCACAACTAAGATAAAAACAAATTTATTTTACTTTGAAAGTCAGACAGACATTTTAAATATAATTTCTACCTAAGAGTATGGTCGAATGCAAAGTTAAATTGTCATTGTCCAAAAAATCGAACCATCTCCTTTCTAATGCAAATTTATTTCAATCCACTTATCAAGAAAAATGTATAAAGTTCTCTTGGGTTCTCAGGATCACTGTCGCACTATGTCTTTCGTCACTGACATTTGTGAAGCCTGAGACCTAATTCTCTTTAATTTAACATCAATGTGGATTTAATTAAGTTACTAATCTGCCTAAACATACACATATAATAATCACTCATGTTAAATATCACATAAATTATGGTTTGCATGGTATAATTTGAACGTAGAACATGTTAATCTAATGTTCCTAAACATTTACTAATTAATTTACATTATTTACATCGTCATTAATCTCTTATCTGTGAATTACAGAAAATTCAAATTCTCATTGGTCATCCTCATCATTATTATCAAAATTAAATATTTCTCACATTAATTCTCACTTCAAAATTACAAATATTCCTGTCAGAATCGTTAATTCCTCACCATAACATCATTTAAATTCACATTTCAAGTTGCAATTCCTTCGAATTATCTCTCAATCAAATTTATTTAATTGCATATAAATTCATTAATCATCAGCTTCTTTAATTAATCATCACCTTCTAATTCAGTTATTCATCATCATTACAATCGTCTAATAATTTATTTCAATCAGTTTAATTAATTCAATCTTTAATTCATCCATTTATTTAATTCATCGATTTATTTCAAAATTTAATTTATCAACTTATTTAAATTTCAATCATCTGGTTATTTAAATTATTATTTCATCTAGTCATTCTGATTTTTATTTCATTAGGTCAGATCGTTAATATGCTTAAATCTCAGATTATTATTTCATTAATTATTATTTTCAGAAAATCTTGTATTATAAACTTCATTTATTTGTTTAATTTCCTAACAAATTGTTTAATAAGGTTTATAGGACGTTGTCTTACAGTTTTATTACTTCCAAGTTATATCTCGTATTTAATTATCATGCCAAAAATATTATTGTCTCCACGACATCACGTTGGATCTAACTATCCACAACGACATTATATTTCTTCAATATTCCAAATATCACATTTGAATATAAGAATTGCTACAAAAACTCCATAAATATTCAGCACATACCGCATGAATCTCAACAAATACGCTAGACTGGGTACGACGACCTCATGTCCGCTTCAAAATACATTATCAACGTTGCAACTATCAAATGGCAAATTCCACAAAATGCCTATCACAAACTTCATTTAACCACGTTGCATGATCTACAAAAATATATAAATGGCTTCAAATTATTAACGCACATAATCTCCAATGACTGTAATTACTCTGATCATATCTAGACAACTTCTTAAACAATTGGAAAAACATTACTTCAGTAATTTAATATTTGCTTTCAAATAGCATAAATTCTCTTTCACAAGTTTCATAATTCACATCGTAGAAAAACACCAATGTGCTATAATCTCTCACATCAAAATCTGCAATACTGATCTGCCTTAAAATAATTATGACCATTAATGATTAATCTTACTAGATTAAATTACTTTAAATCCTTCTCAAAGGTATCAAACACAATTATAAAAATCATTAAAGCATCAGCTGTAACAGCTGTTAAATCTGAAATTACTCTCAAAAGAGTATAGCAACAAAATATTGGATTGGCAAACAAGAATTACTAAATGCAATCCTGTTGACATTTATCGTTACTTTATTTAACAAAATCTCGACTGATATGTGACTAGTAGTTCCTTGTTTAATTCACTTACATCTCGTGTACATTCGGATGATAAAATGAGTTCCTCAATGGCGAGTAAGATGTGTAACCACCGTACAATCGTATAAATACGAAGGACCTCGCCCCGTCGACTTGGATGATAGTTCCCTAAACGGTGGGTAAGGTGAGTAGCCACCATACAATCGTATAAATACGAAGGACCCCACCTCGTAGGCTATATGAATGAATGTACTAGAAAGGAATCAACAAGTTTCTAGTTGTCATATAAAAGCGACGTTCATTCACTAAAGTGAATAACTTCTTAATATCTCCAAACAATCCAATGGAAAAAAATCCCTACTGATGAATAATACACACTCGCTAGTATGCAATGAACTGACGAAGTAGTTTCTGATAATCAATTGCAGATCACGAGCTCGAAATACTCGTTACTCAAAAAAAAAAACTATCCATGAAAAATATCCTAGCTGGAAAAATGTCTATAAGACCAAACATCTTCTTAATAAAGCCAAACAACGGTGAGAATATCGAATAATGATGCCTGCCATATCATATGGTCACTCCATATTCTAGCAAATTCGAAGTATATAAATTCAAACCATGTCTTAATAATCAAATCACTCCTATTAGAAAAATATACATGTGTGCCCAGTATTCATGAAAATAATCGTATCAGGTAGATAGAACTCTTACAATACCTTTCATTATCGGTTGTAATATAATTTCCAAGATCGTCGATTTTCCCTACCTAAAGATTTCTCGTAAGATCGGCGTGAATATCATTTCATCCATGAAATGACGATTTCCTTCGAATTCCCAAGCGAATCAGCTGTTGGACTCCTCTCGTCAGGAACCGAATCCATCGCTCTGTGGTGCCATCTTGTCTCTATTCACGTTTACTCGATCATGTTGAACCTCGGATTACCCATAGCGGATATCGTCCAACTCCTTCTCGAAAAGTTCATGGTAACAGCGGACCCCCTACTCTTCTTCTAATATGCGCCACTGTTCCGATAAATGTTCAGTTTGAGAATTGTAAGTCCACTCTCAACTTACTGCAAAGTTCGACTTGAGTAAAATAAAAATTTTACTAGATAGTGTTCAAGATTACGATACACCCTGTATCTGTCTGTAATATGTAATCCATGAAAATTGTATAAGATAAAATTCTTATATATGCACGCTGTAATGTTCATCAGAGCCTATGCTAACATTCAGTCTACTTGGAATAGTAAAAAAGTCGTTTTGAATGTATTATATAACAGCATGGTTATAATGTTATTTGTGAAAGCCTGTGTTCGAACAACGTCGAAATGAAGCTTGAAACAAAGTCTTCATATGCGATCAGTGTGGTTTTGAAATACCCCGGCTATCTATAATTGTCTTCTCGGCTAGGTCGCCTGTATCAACGACCCGCGCGGCCTCTGTTGCTCGGTGATGCGAGAAATGTCGCCTACACTTGCCGTGACGGTTTACGTGTGTTGCGTGACCTTCAATGCCCGTCTCGCTGTGCTATAGAGCTGCTCTGTACTGCTCCTCTCATTGAGCCTAAACTGAACTGCTCAGCCCTGTGTCTCAGCTTATGAGCTCCGTGCGGCACGTGGCTAATTCTCCCCACCACGGTGCTCCTACGTCACGAAGATAGTCTCGAACCCGACTCCTCTCGGCTGTTCTGTTATACAATAACTTATTTCCATAAAATTATTTCCACATATAATGCATGTCATATATACTCTTCTAAGTTGTTTTAACTTATTATAATCCCATATATATTTCAATAAAGCTTCACATCTTTATTAATAATTCTATCTTCTTACAGATTTCAATGCCTCCTTGATTCTTGACCTCCTACGTCATCTTGGCTTTCTTCTTGACGCGATCGATGCGCTATCATATCGGCTTGCTTTCCAAAACCTCAACTACAGCTTAATGTCAGCTGGCGTAGCCGATAGCCTAAAATAGGTATCGGGTACATCTCTCCCGTACATCTCCTTTTTTTTATCAGGATTGAGAAAAAAAATACACTCTCAGGCATTCAATATATTATACATGTACACGATAGCTCTACAATTTCCTTTACTCAGCATGATGGTATTTCCTGATGCTAGCTGCATTAAAAGTTCCTACAACTTCATCAGTATCCATTCTGACAATCTTATAGCTATTATTCTGGTATGTTTGTTCAATACGGAACGGACCAGCGTACAATGGAGCGAATTTATGGTAGATCTTCAGCTGTAGGTTCGAAGTGACTGGCTTCCTAATCAGCACCTCATCATTTTCTTGAAATGGCTCGTGGAACCTCCTTCCTGCCTGTCTCCTGGCTCTCTTCTCCGCCTGTCTTCTGAGCCTCTCTCCTGCCATCTCGACTCTTCTTTCTTGTGCGGGTTGAGGATCTACTGGTGCCCTCACGACTCTATCCCATGGTCTATCTGGTTTCAATCCATGATGAAGCATGGACGGAATCTGTCCTGTGCTTTCATGTACTGTTGAATTCAAGCATTGGCTAATGATGGGTATCACTTCCATCCATCTATGGTGTTGCCTTGACACATATAAGCGACACAGCTTACTTATCTCCGGCATAATTCTTTCGGCGGGATTTCCCTCTGGATACCGTACAGAATTAAACACATGCCTGACTCCTAAACGTTCCATAGCAGTAGAAAAATCCATGCTAGTAAATTGCGATCCATGGTCACTCAACAAAACTTCAGGTTTCCCCATGCTCGGAATAACTGTTTTCTCAAGTCGATTTATTACGTACTTGGACGTAGCTTTCTGTATAGGGCATAGAGATACGTACTTCGAAAATACATCGACTGTTACTAAAACGAATTGATTGCCTTTCGTCGAACGAGGAATCGGACCAAAAATGTCCGTCGCGAAGAGTTCTCTTGGCTTGCTGGGTAATATTGATCTGGGAACTTCTTTCATTAACTTAGATGAGTATTTACTTCGCTGACAACTGTCACAGGTCTTTATGACGTCGCGAATCGTTTGTCCCATTTGTTTCCACACAAAAGTTTCTTGAGCGAGAGCCAAAGTCTTGTCTACACCTACATGAGCTGCAGTTCGGTGTATCATCCAAATAACTGGTTTGACAAGCTTGGGTGGGATCACTACTCTAAGTCTAGTATGATCCTGGTCAATATATTGGCATATAACACCTCCCATAATATGATGTCTTCTAGCCTCTATCTCAGTTCTTTGAAAATCTGGATCAGTGTTATCCATCCTACGTGTCAGAAAACGGTAAATTCTTCGTAAAGGTGCATATCTCTTCTGAGTTTGCGATAACAACTTCAACTTTTCTAGAGTACCACTATCCTCTTGAATCAAATTTATATGGTTGACTATTACTTCTTCACAAGGGTTTCTGCTCAGCACATCTGCTAACAGATTTAACTTCCCCGGTCTATGTACAACAGTTGGGTTAAATTGCTGTAAGAACAGAGCCCATCTGGTGATGCGGTCACTCGCTAAGTCTGTCTTCATAATAAATTGGAGAGCTTTATGATCTGTGATCACTGTTATGTCATGTCCAAACAACACCTTCTTCCACGTTTTGAGAGCATGAACCACTGCTAATGCCTCTAACTCAGTTGCATAGTAATTCTTCTCACAATTCCTAAGCTTGCGACTGGTGAAAGCTAAATATCTATGTTTCTTGTCATCATCCAGCTGATATAGGATTCCACTAATGCCTATTTTGGATGCGTCTGTCTCTACAAAAAATCGTCTTGTAAAATCAGGATACTCAAGCTTGATATTTTGGATTAGCATTTTCTTGGCCGCTAAAAATGCTTGATTGCATTTATCGTCCCATTTCCATCGATTTCCCTTCCTTAATAAATCCTGCAGAGGTGCCATTGTCTCAGTATATCCAGGACAATGTGTTGAAAAGAACTGACACATGCCTAAAAACTGCCGTACCTCTTTAATCTTTCGTGGTGTTGGAAACTCTGAAATTGCCATTATCTTCATTGGATTGGGCCTATAACCATCTCCATCGATTCTATGTCCAAGAAATTCAATTTCTTCATGAAAGAATTGACATTTATTGAAGTTCACCTTGAAGTTCGTTCTTCTAAGATCTTCAAAAAGCATTTGAAGGTGTCTGATATGTTCTTCCGCTGTCTCAGACGCTATAATCAGGTCATCAATATAGCTTACAACATGCTCTTTAACTGCATCTGACAAATTTTGATCTAGTGCTCGGATCATCACCGGACCACTATTTTTCACACCAAAAGGTAACCTATTGAATACATATGTTTTATGGTCAAACAAGAACCCTGTGTACTGTTTGCACTCTTCTGCTAGCTCAACATGATAATATGAACTAGTCAGATCGATTGTCGAGAAGACACTCTTTCCTCTAAATCGGCGTAACAATTCACGAATAACAGGTGGTCTATCGTGTTCAGGAAGAACTCTTTCGTTAAGGGATCTGGCATCTAGACATATCCTCAGCTTACCGTTAGGTTTCTTGACAACAGCTAAAGGATTCAAATAAGCAGTTGGCATTTTCTTAATTATTCCATCTGTTTCCATGTCGCTTATCATTATGCTAACTTCCTCCTTCCATTTATCCGGAATGGGATATAAATTTTTATGGTATGGTTTGTCATCCATCAACTTGATGCTGTATGTAAAATTTTCTATGAGACCTGGTTTGTCATTGAATATATCCTCATATTCTGAAATTACTTGATCAAACCGCCCCTTAATTTCTGGATTTATTTTACTAGTTATGCCAATTTTATCTTCTATAGACCTTTCAACGCTGCATACAATTTCATCCAATATATTCTCTCTAAAGAATGTCATCTCCGATTCTTGATTTTCCATAACCCCTTCTTGAAAGTACATGCGCCTACTCTGCATATCTATGATCAGGCCACTCTCACTTAGGAAATCTACTCCTAGGATCATGTCAAAATGTAGTTGACCCACTACTAGGAACATCTGTTCAAAACTTCTGGTTCCAATCCCGACATCTAAAAGTACCTGACTTTTACATTTCATACTCTTGTCTGGAATCACCCCTTGAATTTTGCTAACAACAGTTGGCAACATTGTAATTCTTCCTAATAATTTTAATTCATCCAGGCAACCTATGGATATCAAGCTCACCATAGCCCCTGTGTCTACAAGTGTCTTTATTTCTTTTCCCATGACTTCCACACTAATAACTGGCAATTCATGTCTATTTTCCCGTTGTACTATGTCTTCTTCCTCGATTAAATCCTCGTCCTTGACCTGATATGTTTCTACGATGACGATTGATTCCCAATGATTTTCATTTTCCTCTGGAGTTAATTTGACGTTTTTTTTTTCCTTCGCCACTCGTGCTGGCTCGATTGACATCTCTCATTGTCTCCTCGAGTGGTGCACTAGGCTGTCTATCCTCTTGTCTTGACCTTTCATGTCCACGATTATCCCTTCTGTCGTCAGGATCGTTTCTTCGGCCTTCCTGTCGGTCGTTTCCATTAAACTGTTGACCTTGGTTCCAGTTATTCCTTCCCCGATATCTGTTATTATACCGATTCCTGTCCTGATACCTGGAATTTTGGTTATAATTCCTATACCGGCTATCTCTCGCTTCTTGATCGTATGGCCTTTCATATGGTCCTCTATATCGATCATTTCCTCTTGCGTTACGGATGTTTCCTCGATTCCCATCGTTCCGTCGGTTTTCCCAGGAATCCCTTCTGTCCGTTTGAACTGCATTGTCCACGACTACCGCGTTTACTTCTTGCGTGTTTCTGTTGTCGTTCCTATTACTTCTAGGTGTAACCTGTGCGCTCGTATAATCCAATCGCCTCAATATGTCATCATAATGTTCCAGCGTATTGGCTCCCGATGCTATCAGAGATCGCTGTACCTCTATCGGTAACTGTCGCGCTATAGCTTGCAAAAGCTCTTCTTCTGGCAATGGAGGAATAAGGAACTGTAATTTAGCCAGTTGTGACGTGAAGTAGTTGGCGTAATGCGTCGGATGTGACGTAGAATAGCGTTTAGAGTACATCTCCGCTCTTACGTTGAGTTGATCCTCGGCACTCCAGAATCTCCTCAAGAAAGCCATGGCGAATTGCTCCATGTTCGCAAAGTTGCTTCTGAACGCTCTAAACCACGTAAGTGCAGATCCATCTAAGGCGCGTTCTACTATCCTTAGCTCTCTTTCTTTGGCTACCCTGTGTTCCGCCATGTAGTCTCGAATATCTCGCAGAAATTCTACTGGTGTAACTCCTGTATTTCCCGAAAACTTTCTCGGTTTGTCATCTAGGTTCCTTATAATTGTGACTGGACCTGAGTATCGTTCACTTGGACTCGACGTACTCCTACTCGAACTTGGATTCTCCTGAGGGGTTGAACTGACCCTTTCGAATGTCACATTCGGTTGCATTTGACGGTCTTCTACCATGCTCGTGTCTTGATTCGTCATACTGCGGTCTATCGCTGTCTGATTCATCAATGTTTCCCCTGATGTTACATTATGACTGGTAAAACTGTTAACTATGGATTCTAGTTTAGTCATCCTGTCTTCTGCTAATCTCTTGACCTGAGTCTTCAGCTCATCTAACGATGTAACATCCTGCGTCTTGTTACTTTCGTCCAGATCGTTCCTCAACTTGTCAATCTTTCCTTCGCACGTGTTCTTCACTAACGCGACTTGTTCTTTCAACAGATCCACATCTGTTCTAAATAGTGTTGAATCTATTTTCATCGCTTCCTTGCTTTCCGTAAACCTAGCTTCTAAGTTTGCCATACCTGCGATTAATTTTTCATCTAACCCGTCACGTTTCTCTTTTGCTTCGGCATCGACCTCATTATATCGTTCCTCAACAATTGCTCCGACTCTATTTTTAAATAAAGTTAAGTTTTCGTTAACCTTTTGCTCTATATCGTCGTCTATCTTTCTAATATCCTTCTGCAATTGATTTTCTAACGACTTTATATTAGAATTGACCTCTCCCAAGACTTCATCTTTAATGGTCCCAATTACTGTCTTCAAATCTTTTATTTCGTTACCTAGATTCGTTTCTAGACTCTTAATCTTAGTCTCGAAAGATACTTCGGTAGACCAATCTTGAATTTTTCCTACATCTGCCACCAAACCATCGATGTCGAATCTCAACTTCGATACATCTGACTTAATGTCTTTCTGTATGGTCATAACGTCTGTTCTTAAAGTAAAAATATTTTCTTCCCCTCTATTTTCCAACTCGATAATATTTTTCCTTAATATCTGAACATTTTCCTCTCCTTTCATGTTTACTGCAATTATGTCTAATTGTAAAGTTTTCAACATCTCATTATTCTTTAAAGTTAAACTATTCTCTAATCTGGTTAACTTATTTTCTAATTCAGTATTAGTTTCTTCACTACGAGACTGTAATTTCTCTTCTAACGATTTGAAATTGTCCTCACTATTTGACTGTAATTTCTTTTCTAATAACTTAAAATTGTCTTTCAAATTAGCTTCACTATTTGACTGTAGTCTAGTTTCTAACAACATCAACTCATCTTTGCTATTTGACTGTAGTCTTGTTTCTAATAATTTTAAATTATCTTCATTAGTTGACTGCAATCTAGTCTCTAATGACTTTAAATTATCCTTCAGATTGCCTTCGCTATTAGCCTGTAATGCTTGTACATTCTCTTTACATTTAGCTTCTAATCTAGCTTCTGAATTATTAATTTGTTCTTTAACTTCAGTTTCCATCTTAGAAATGGTTTCTGCAATTCCAGACATACCCGTCTGCAACTCTCCTAACACCTTCGCTAAATCCTCTGGCAACATAATTATATTTCAATATAGAATTATATAGAGACGTTAGACAACAACACATCACGATGTCTCAATTCCTGCATTCACTTGGGTATAGGGAAAAATATCTTATAACTAACATGATATTACTAATACGATTAACATGAACACTGGATTGGGCACACAAGTACATTGTCTGACTAAGTATAATAAATTTTGTAACACACTTAAATGAACTTGAGATCAATCTCTCAGTAATCTAAATCTGATGTGATTCCATAGAATTAACAAAATCGAAAAGCCCCACTAGTTGGATAAAGCCAATTCTCCCTCTCTCTCTGTACCCGTTCGTCCTGGGGATGCGATGACCCATCTGCTATAACATCACATCCCTGGAGTTCCAGGACAGAGCGGAGTTAAATGAACCTCTAGTCAAATAAGGAATGTGTCGGAAATTCAGCTGAGTTCGTGAAAAAGCAGTGGGTTTCACGAGACAAAGTATCTCTAGGGTCGTTACGGGCTTAAGTTAATAAAAATAATTCAAATATAAATGGGCGCCATCAACTGAATTCCTAGCAAAACCACTTCCTTTCCGGATAAGCCTTACTCAAGACAAGGAAAGAAAAAGGAACATCACACCATCATCAGATCACAACTAAGATAAAAACAAATTTATTTTACTTTGAAAGTCAGACAGACATTTTAAATATAATTTCTACCTAAGAGTATGGTCGAATGCAAAGTTAAATTGTCATTGTCCAAAAAATCGAACCATCTCCTTTCTAATGCAAATTTATTTCAATCCACTTATCAAGAAAAATGTATAAAGTTCTCTTGGGTTCTCAGGATCACTGTCGCACTATGTCTTTCGTCACTGACATTTGTGAAGCCTGAGACCTAATTCTCTTTAATTTAACATCAATGTGGATTTAATTAAGTTACTAATCTGCCTAAACATACACATATAATAATCACTCATGTTAAATATCACATAAATTATGGTTTGCATGGTATAATTTGAACGTAGAACATGTTAATCTAATGTTCCTAAACATTTACTAATTAATTTACATTATTTACATCGTCATTAATCTCTTATCTGTGAATTACAGAAAATTCAAATTCTCATTGGTCATCCTCATCATTATTATCAAAATTAAATATTTCTCACATTAATTCTCACTTCAAAATTACAAATATTCCTGTCAGAATCGTTAATTCCTCACCATAACATCATTTAAATTCACATTTCAAGTTGCAATTCCTTCGAATTATCTCTCAATCAAATTTATTTAATTGCATATAAATTCATTAATCATCAGCTTCTTTAATTAATCATCACCTTCTAATTCAGTTATTCATCATCATTACAATCGTCTAATAATTTATTTCAATCAGTTTAATTAATTCAATCTTTAATTCATCCATTTATTTAATTCATCGATTTATTTCAAAATTTAATTTATCAACTTATTTAAATTTCAATCATCTGGTTATTTAAATTATTATTTCATCTAGTCATTCTGATTTTTATTTCATTAGGTCAGATCGTTAATATGCTTAAATCTCAGATTATTATTTCATTAATTATTATTTTCAGAAAATCTTGTATTATAAACTTCATTTATTTGTTTAATTTCCTAACAAATTGTTTAATAAGGTTTATAGGACGTTGTCTTACAGTTTTATTACTTCCAAGTTATATCTCGTATTTAATTATCATGCCAAAAATATTATTGTCTCCACGACATCACGTTGGATCTAACTATCCACAACGACATTATATTTCTTCAATATTCCAAATATCACATTTGAATATAAGAATTGCTACAAAAACTCCATAAATATTCAGCACATACCGCATGAATCTCAACAAATACGCTAGACTGGGTACGACGACCTCATGTCCGCTTCAAAATACATTATCAACGTTGCAACTATCAAATGGCAAATTCCACAAAATGCCTATCACAAACTTCATTTAACCACGTTGCATGATCTACAAAAATATATAAATGGCTTCAAATTATTAACGCACATAATCTCCAATGACTGTAATTACTCTGATCATATCTAGACAACTTCTTAAACAATTGGAAAAACATTACTTCAGTAATTTAATATTTGCTTTCAAATAGCATAAATTCTCTTTCACAAGTTTCATAATTCACATCGTAGAAAAACACCAATGTGCTATAATCTCTCACATCAAAATCTGCAATACTGATCTGCCTTAAAATAATTATGACCATTAATGATTAATCTTACTAGATTAAATTACTTTAAATCCTTCTCAAAGGTATCAAACACAATTATAAAAATCATTAAAGCATCAGCTGTAACAGCTGTTAAATCTGAAATTACTCTCAAAAGAGTATAGCAACAAAATATTGGATTGGCAAACAAGAATTACTAAATGCAATCCTGTTGACATTTATCGTTACTTTATTTAACAAAATCTCGACTGATATGTGACTAGTAGTTCCTTGTTTAATTCACTTACATCTCGTGTACATTCGGATGATAAAATGAGTTCCTCAATGGCGAGTAAGATGTGTAACCACCGTACAATCGTATAAATACGAAGGACCTCGCCCCGTCGACTTGGATGATAGTTCCCTAAACGGTGGGTAAGGTGAGTAGCCACCATACAATCGTATAAATACGAAGGACCCCACCTCGTAGGCTATATGAATGAATGTACTAGAAAGGAATCAACAAGTTTCTAGTTGTCATATAAAAGCGACGTTCATTCACTAAAGTGAATAACTTCTTAATATCTCCAAACAATCCAATGGAAAAAAATCCCTACTGATGAATAATACACACTCGCTAGTATGCAATGAACTGACGAAGTAGTTTCTGATAATCAATTGCAGATCACGAGCTCGAAATACTCGTTACTCAAAAAAAAAACTATCCATGAAAAATATCCTAGCTGGAAAAATGTCTATAAGACCAAACATCTTCTTAATAAAGCCAAACAACGGTGAGAATATCGAATAATGATGCCTGCCATATCATATGGTCACTCCATATTCTAGCAAATTCGAAGTATATAAATTCAAACCATGTCTTAATAATCAAATCACTCCTATTAGAAAAATATACATGTGTGCCCAGTATTCATGAAAATAATCGTATCAGGTAGATAGAACTCTTACAATACCTTTCATTATCGGTTGTAATATAATTTCCAAGATCGTCGATTTTCCCTACCTAAAGATTTCTCGTAAGATCGGCGTGAATATCATTTCATCCATGAAATGACGATTTCCTTCGAATTCCCAAGCGAATCAGCTGTTGGACTCCTCTCGTCAGGAACCGAATCCATCGCTCTGTGGTGCCATCTTGTCTCTATTCACGTTTACTCGATCATGTTGAACCTCGGATTACCCATAGCGGATATCGTCCAACTCCTTCTCGAAAAGTTCATGGTAACAGCGGACCCCCTACTCTTCTTCTAATATGCGCCACTGTTCCGATAAATGTTCAGTTTGAGAATTGTAAGTCCACTCTCAACTTACTGCAAAGTTCGACTTGAGTAAAATAAAAATTTTACTAGATAGTGTTCAAGATTACGATACACCCTGTATCTGTCTGTAATATGTAATCCATGAAAATTGTATAAGATAAAATTCTTATATATGCACGCTGTAATGTTCATCAGAGCCTATGCTAACATTCAGTCTACTTGGAATAGTAAAAAAGTCGTTTTGAATGTATTATATAACAGCATGGTTATAATGTTATTTGTGAAAGCCTGTGTTCGAACAACGTCGAAATGAAGCTTGAAACAAAGTCTTCATATGCGATCAGTGTGGTTTTGAAATACCCCGGCTATCTATAATTGTCTTCTCGGCTAGGTCGCCTGTATCAACGACCCGCGCGGCCTCTGTTGCTCGGTGATGCGAGAAATGTCGCCTACACTTGCCGTGACGGTTTACGTGTGTTGCGTGACCTTCAATGCCCGTCTCGCTGTGCTATAGAGCTGCTCTGTACTGCTCCTCTCATTGAGCCTAAACTGAACTGCTCAGCCCTGTGTCTCAGCTTATGAGCTCCGTGCGGCACGTGGCTAATTCTCCCCACCACGGTGCTCCTACGTCACGAAGATAGTCTCGAACCCGACTCCTCTCGGCTGTTCTGTTATACAATAACTTATTTCCATAAAATTATTTCCACATATAATGCATGTCATATATACTCTTCTAAGTTGTTTTAACTTATTATAATCCCATATATATTTCAATAAAGCTTCACATCTTTATTAATAATTCTATCTTCTTACAGATTTCAATGCCTCCTTGATTCTTGACCTCCTACGTCATCTTGGCTTTCTTCTTGACGCGATCGATGCGCTATCATATCGGCTTGCTTTCCAAAACCTCAACTACAGCTTAATGTCAGCTGGCGTAGCCGATAGCCTAAAATAGGTATCGGGTACAGAGGGGAGGTAAATCCGGCGGTCCCATGTCATAGATTTAAGGCATGTTAAAGAACCTTCCACTAATTACACCTGTATGAAGCTAAATTATATATAGGTTAAACATTTGACAAACGTTCTTAGGTTCCTACGTTCGTCGACAAGAGCCGACTGCAGTGGCATCTGAAAACTAAGTTCTGAACTAGTTGGTCGATGACGGTGGCGTTTGGCGGCAAAAGTAGGAACTACTTGAAAAAATTCAATGTCTGCAGTCCTTACTTGAATTAAAACAGGTACACACACTAATACAGTCATCACAATTAACACCTGTTATCAGACAGATTCTACACACACCCAAAGTACACGGGGCTACATGACCGCGTTGTCGCAGCCCCTAAACTGAGGAACCAACAAACCAACCAACCAACCAGATTATAGTGGAGACCCAGTTTATCGAGGTTGGCCTTCAGCGACTTCGGTATGATCCCTCTGGAAGAGATTATGGCAGGCAATATATTGACAAATTCCTGTCACCGCATATGTCGGATCTCCTAAGCCAGAGGCATGTATTTCGCCGCTTTATTATTAGCATTATTTATTTATTATTCGCTAATCGGCCAACTAGGGACCACGATAAGTTCCACTATACATTCTGACATTTATTCAATTTACGATTGATCCAGTAGGTTTTCATTAGCTTGCTGTGTCGAGCACGGCGTTCATCCGACCACTTTGCACCGGTTGTCCATTTCTCATCTCGGAAAGTCCCAAAAGTCACGATGCTTGTTCGGAAAAGGTCTCGTTTGTGCGCGTTATCTGGTCCGAGGCCCATTTCTTGGAGGTCTTTCTTGATGTTAACGTACCAGGGAACTGTTGTGTTTGGTTTTGAGTCGAAATGGTTAAATATACGTTTTGTCCATCTAGAGTCGTCCATCCGTCGCAAGAGACCGCAGAAGCGAGCCCTGCGTTTGCGCATTGTGCCTGCGATCTTCTTTATCTTAGAATAGATTTCTTGCCTGGATTTTCTTACGTAGATCTCGTTTTTGTAGTTGGACCAAGTATGTTGTGGAGAATCTTTCTCTCTTCTTGCTCTAACTTAGCAAGCACACATTTCTGAGAGAGGATAAGGCATTCTGTCGCATAGAAGGACACCGGCTTGACGACAGTGATGTAGTGATGAATTTTGGTATTTATAGAAAAACACCTTTTGTTATTCAGTATATTATTGCGGATCCTAGCAACGGAATACCAAAATCTCACAGCCTAATTATTATCTCCAAAAGCAAATGCATACACTATTTCACAGAACTGTGAGTACTTTCATAATTTGGGCTGTCATCTGAGTCCGTGACTACTCTCCTACCGGGATCTCTGGACCACTATCTTCTGTGTACTCCGCTGAGTTTGTCACCAAAATAACCTTCAGTGTGCATATAAATCCATTAGTTCTAAGGCATCCCTTGCCTGGGATCGTAGACATAATAACAATAATACTTTTCGAAGCTTATGCAGTGGCATACTGCACCTTATTGAAGGCGAGTCAAGAGAAAACCTTAAAGTAGTAATAAAAATCCGATTTTTGCGTCATTGTTTTGTAAATTGGCAGTGCTGTTACCTATGTTTTAAAGAATGCCAAACAGGTGGCAAACTCCTGCAGAAAAGTGAAATGCTATCACAACATACCTGCCAGTTGCCCGCTTGCGACTTGCACCAACGAAGAACAACGATCTGTCATACGTTTCCTGAGCTATGAAGGTACGAAACCTATTGAAATCCATCGGTGAATGAAGGTTCAGTATGACGATCATTTTTATCACTGCAGCAAGTGGACGAGTGGACTACGAAGTTAAGAAACAGCGTGACTTCTGTGGCAGACACTCTCCGTCCAAGTCAGGCACACCGAGTTGAGACACGAGAGTATATTAAGCTAGTAGGGATGATGGACCGGTCCTGGCGCAGGGCCTTTTGCGGAAGAAGGTCGCCGCGAGTAAACGAACCCATTCCAGTCGTAGAGAGAGAGAGTCATAGCTGGGCCAGGGGCTAGTGGGCAAGATGACCACAGCGCGCAACCGCACTGTTGAATAGCGGGCTTTTCACATAATTATATATTTGTTATTAACCATAAATTATTTATTTACTATTATTTATGTTTTATTTAATTTAATATTTATATAATTTTTATGATTTATTTTTATTTTTTATTTCTTTTATTTTAATAATCCCTATATCCCTATATATATTATAATTGTGAAAGTCTGTGTGTGTGTTAGTTTGTTACCTCTTGACACTAAAACGGCTGGACGGATTTGGATGAAATTTGAAATGGAGACAGCTTATACCCTGGGATAACATATAGGATGCCTTTCACCCAGAAATAAATCATTGTTCCCGTGGAACGAGCAACATAACAGAAAAGTCACTAAAAATACTCAACTGGGACAAAATATCGAAGTTGTCGCATAAAGAGCGGACACAGCTCATTTTACGCCCCTCGATGCGAGAAACAATACTCGGTAGGTCCCTACGGGACACCGAAAACCACTTTTTAAGGCCCTAAAACCAATATTTTCAAAGATATTCGCAGAAAACTATCTTCGCTCTGATAAACTGAACTAATGGAAAGTCCGTTTCCATGGCAACACTACCTCAAGGTATGACATCCGATTTTATATAAATCCCTATAGGAGGCAATGCCAATCCATTTGTTATCTTTTTCAAGATATATATAAACACAATAAGAACAGGGTAGCGCGCCGGCCTCTCAACTGGGGGCCCTGGGTTCGATTCCCGGCTCCGTCAGAGATTTTTGACACTGACGTGAGGTTTGCAACGGTGTGCATTCAGATTCGTGAGGACAATTGAGTAGCTGTCTGAGAGTGAGGCAGCGCCCCGGTCACGAAGAACAACATTAACGGCCGAGGGATACGATGCACTGACCACGCGTCACCACAATATCTGCAGGCCAAATGACTGGGAAGCGGTCGCATTATAGGCCTAAGCCCTTCATGGGCTGTAGTGCCAGGGGTAAAAAAATTAGAGGAAGCGCCTTCTAATACCGCCTTTAAGTTTTAAACACTACAGTAGCGGCTACTAAATAAAGGTAGCGATCAAGCTACGTTCAATTTCATAAACACTGGGCTCACAAATCCCGTATATTTCAGTACAAATATCAGTCTGGTCGTTATGTCAGTAGCAACGAAGCTCTGTGGCGGCTATTGCCGTTTCCGTAACACTAAAGGCATCCCTCCGTCTCATAGTCGGTGGCGTAGTCGGTAGCATGCTGAACTGCTGTGCCCAAGAGAGCGGGTTCAAACCCGGCCGAAGTCGTCGGATTTTTTTAAGAGCGTTGAAAATCCTTCAGTATGCCTTCCTTCGGAGGGGAAGTAAAGCCGGCGGTCCCATGTCATAGATTTATGGCATGTAAAAGATCCTTTCACAGACTAAACTTGTGTAAAGCAAAATTGTTAGGTTGATTTCGTCAGAACGCTCTATCAAAGTTCCAACGTTCATCACTACTGAACCCGATGGGGTTATGCTGACTGGAATTGAACATGGTTCTCAGAGACTGTGATCTCAGTAAAAAGGTTCCACCAGGAAGCGAACCAGAGATCTACAGGGAGTTTCTTGGTAAAAACCCCTCGAAAGAAATGTATATTTAATCACTGGTGTGATTTTTGATGAAATGGCATTATTTATTAAAATAATGTAGGAAATAATGAGCAGATTATATCATTATAAGATGATTTGGTGTAAGCTATTGGAGGTTTGAAGCACAGAGGAGGGCAGAGCTGACATTTACTAATCGGCCCAGAATTGTGGGTTGGTCCCAGTGGAGCCACGTCCATCTCTGTCACCCCATTATGTCGTCTGGAGCAGGGGAGAGGCCTGAATAATGACACAGTTATTCCCCGACGGAGAATAGATTTAGAGGAGGGGCGGAGAAATGCCCAGAAAAATCATTGATTACTCGTGATTGGAGTAACGAATCGAGATGAGAGTTGCACACAGGTGAATATCTTGGCAAGAAGATAATTTTAGAGTCTTTTACCTGCGAAATTGGTGCATATTTAGTGATGTGCGTAAGGACTGTAAAACGACCATTGTTCGCGGATGGATGTGGAGATGTTGTAGGGGATTTCCCGACTAGGTAGCGTCCCACGCCATGGAGAAAGGAATTAATATTAATTAATTGAACGAGCGATTCCTTTGCACACATATAGTTTTGGGACCTGTGAAGAAAGAGGAACACAATGATCATGGTTTGAAGACCTGAATCATGCTGTGAGAGGAGCGAAGATTACGCGGGAAGATGTTGCTCTACTTTCTGTGGAAATCCGATATAAGGGAGTAGACCCCAGGAGGAGCTCTCAGTTGAACCTCACTTGAATCTCAGTCCTACTCTGTTCTCAGTGTTACTCTGTTCTAACTCACTTGAAGCTCAGTCGAGACGCAGTCAAGCTCAGTCTACATGCCGCCAAGCGCAGTTACAGCCAGTTACAGTTTTACTCAATTGTCAATTGTAGCACAATGGAAATAAGTTGCAATCAGTATGCAGCAAATATGCAGCAGTACGAGACAGCGTGTAAGCCGCAGACAGAAGTCAAATAAGCTACGTGCAGTCTTCGAGTGAAACTTCAGTCAGCTACAGCCAGGTTGAAGCAAGTTCGTCAAGGCAAAACGCATGACGGATCTATTCATCGAGACGCCGAACAAGGACTGGTATGTGTAAAAGAAACAGTAAACATGCTTGTATGAATAATAGTCGTGATACAGACATAATTAGCAGCACGAACTATGACGTGTTCAGTTACGAAGCACCGTATAGACTAACGGTAGAAATATTGTATATAATTATTTGTGAAAGTGTTGAACTTTATTAAGCGCAGTGTGTATAGTATTAACTAATCGTATATGTGTGTAACAACGATAGAATGCGCTAAAGAAACCTTACTAAGTGTTTGGTATTGCCATGAGAGTACCAGATGTTAACGCTCATGTTTGGGAGCCAGCGTATTGATGTAACGCAGGACGCTTACTGTAGGAGTAATGATCGTCATAAAACTGTTGGAGAGTTCCGAGAGCAGATAACCAGACTTTCAATCAGGAGTTGGTAACGTCAGATGCCGTCGACACCTGCAATTTCGATCTCTGCTAGGGAATTTCAGCATTGAAGTGTGTATAAAGTGACGAGTGTTCAGTGTAATGTATATGTAAAAATATCATTTAAAGTAGTGTTTGATGAAGTGTTTTACATGTTTGGGGAGTGATAACTTCCTGAAAGGTATGCAACGTGTCGTGTTGGTGATAGAAATTAGGTGTAATCAAATGTGTGTAAACAAGAGAAATATGTCGCGTTAAACCCATTATGGCGGGCGACATGGAAGAATATGATTGGTCGGAGCCACCTTAGATGCCTATAGAGATGTAAGTACCCCACAAATTATGGTTATGATCATGTAGAAGTATGGACCGATGCATGTCTGTGATTCCGTAAAGATATTGTGAATTCCTTATAGATGCCAGTAAAAATCAGTTAGGAGGCTGATCCTCCATGTTTAATCAGTATTGAGTTGATTTTTATAGAGTTGAAATGATGATTTGCATCATTAAGTGGAGTAATTATTCCCACTATGAATTAAGAATGGCAATCAGTTATGTAAATGCAACGAACGCGATTGTTCGAGTTTAAAACGTTTAGCTATGTCGGAAATTTTGGTAATTTATGTGAGAATAATAATAAATAATGATTTGGTCATTTATGTCAATGAGATTTTCACTAATAATAATAAAGGATGATTTTGGTCATTTATGTCAGTGAGAAATGATGATAATAATAATAATGGTTATTAAGAGTATGAATGAACACATCAGGAAACAAATAAATGTTGTAAGCGAGAATTATTAACGCTAAGTGCAAGACTTATCAATCTAAGCAGGAAGATGTTACAGTGAGGTTACATTTCAGTAATTATGGAAAGAAGTTTTATATCAGAATATTGCATATATTCAGTAATGATACCAGTAATGAAAGAGCTTTTATTGAATTGAATTTGCAGCTTAATTGAGAAGCTTATAGAGTAAATGTTAGATTTCTCTTAATATTAGAGGTCGGAATGTCGTAGCATGGAGCATTAGGGGCCAGATAGTCTATTCTACGTATGAATTCTCCTATGTCGTGGACATTGTTGGAGATATTATTTATTCCGGAGTTTTAGTGAATGGACCCTAACTCTGAAGAAAGGATTGAAATGTGTTCCGGGCTGGAATCTTGTAAGAGTCGAGGAAACAAGGACACCTCGCAGCTCTATGATTTCCCGAGAACTTATAGATGAGTTATGTACGCTCGTGGCAGCGAAAACTCATGGCGACAGTGGTTCTGCGCCTATATTATACTTGAGACATCGGTTACCCAGCCTGGCTCATGCATTACGAACCCCGAACCTTCATGTTGGATGGACCCATGTGAGGCCATTAATTAATCATTATCCTCGACGTAGGAATAATTACAAAAAGCTCATTCAATATCTGTTGGCATAATAGTCAATTAAGATCCTTTGGGAACATATGTGTCGGTCAGGACACAGTATTTGTCTTGTAAATCTCCACTGCTTAGAGAGAGGGAAGCTTTCAAACTTTTAGAAAGGTCGAGATAATTGGTGGAACGACCCATCCCACTTTCTATTGTGTAGCGATTTCCTTAGCTGAGGGTCGATGCCAACCACCCGGACCGCTCAGGCAAGTAAAAGAGGGAAGAAATTCTAGACCTTGTTAAAATGACATATAATGCAAGATTGTTATGTTGAGTATTATAGCCATGTGGTTTGTGAACACATGGATAATTGTAGTTAATCCTGATGGTTCATTAATTTAGCTATCTGACGAATAGTTACATGATATATTTGTACTGTCACTGGAACCAAGTCATGTAGTTGGTGACTAGATGCCAATCGCCATGAGCGCGAGGTAGTCTATCGTACAATCCGACATAAGCTATAACGTAACGTTTTATCTAGGAATCACAGACAGCACGCAGTGAAACCATATAATTGAAGGATGTGTAGGGGGTAGCTTACATAATTATGGAGTTGCACGTTGATTTTGGTGCAACGTCCAAATAGGTAAATGCATGCAAAGCATTTCATTGGTGAGAAGAAAAATATTAAAACACGCACGGCACACATAATTGTTTAACGTAAAGAGGTTTAAGGAATAATCCTTGTTGTAATATTAAAGAAGTCACATTGTATGACTGTTATGTTAATGGACAGTGTGTTTTGAAGTCGTAGGTGCATCAGCGCACTAGTATATCCTTGTGAAGTTCACAGAAGGGTAAAGCATTATGGCTAGGTATGACTTTGTTGTGATTTCATATTTGTTTATTTGTGGATTGTGGAAGTAAAAATTTTGTTTGCTTTATTTTATGCTTTTTTTTGGGTATTGTTTTGTGTTTGAAGCCATGATTTATTTTACTGGATTAAAGTTTTAGAATAGAGTTGTGCCTTATCATTGTAGAGTTGATACCTTTTAGCCTCAAATCCAAAATATGCACTGCAAAATTGGGGTTACCGTACACGCCTGAGAGCTGATGCTAGTTGGAGGCAGATGCATATTATCCAACGAGATTACTCACATGGGTACATGGGATTTGATGTCCTATACTGTGATTTGAGCTAAAGGTACGACTAAAGTCGGTCAGATTTAATGCACACAACTCTATTAAAGTAAGAATTAACGAAGTAGGGTGTGACCGCTCCTAATCCATAGCTAAGTTCCGATACGTATATATAAATTTTGATAGATTGTGTATCACTATCATGTATCATGACGCCCATCTGTGGAGTCTATGGTAGTAAAAGCTCTATTAATTTATCATGGCGTGGCCCAAGTGGGGCTTTCGGCAGTAAAAAAACCACTCCCTGAACAGTTTTTATAGTAAATTAAAATACGGCCGATGTCCTACTAATACTAGTACCACGACACATATTAATTTATCATGGCCCAGGCAACGTGGGGCGGTATTAACTCGTTATGGAACCGCCTGCGTCAGTGCAATATGAGCGATTTTGGCATTGCACGAACCGGGCAACGATAGATACTATTAATTTATCATGGCGCCAGAATACGTGGAACTTATGGGATTTAGGGAAAACCCATAGATTTTTTATGGTATTTCATGGGGAAAACCATAGTAATTGTTTTGCCTCAAACTGTGTTTGAGTGATTTTTGAATTCAGTAGGCTTTTGAGGTAACGCAGAATCTCTCTATTGAGAAGAGAATGGCCTAAGGGTACTAGCGTTACATACCCAATCCACAATCTACCATAATATTATCAGGTTTTGTACGACTTCACAATATGTGTGCAGTGTTTGATGTTTCTCTTCGAAACGTATCCACATATTTTTCCAGGAAGCCTGCCTGCATATTTAAGTGTGTTATTGTAAAATGTCAGGTACGGAGGAGATCTTGCAAGTTATTGCAGGACTGAAACAACATTTTGATGCTGCTCATGAGCAGAGTAAACTGGAAACCAAAGCGTTCCAGGATAGTATAAACACTCGGTTAGATGAGAACCAGAGAGAGTTAAATAACAGGTTAGATGCCAATCAGGAGGCAATTAATGCAACTCAGGTTGAAATAAACAACCGTTTAGATGCAAATGAAACTGAAATAAACAGTCGGTTAGATGCAAATAAAGTTGAATATAAAGATGAATTAAACAATAAGTTAGGTCAAATGCAAGAAGTCATTAAGACCGAAGTAACAGATACTGTTGTAAGCATTGTATCGGAAATGCAGGTAAATACTGATAAACGTTTCGAGGCCATAGAAGCCAAACTTGAGGGTAATTTGCAAGCGTGTAGGCATGCTCAGGAGCAAACCAACAGTAAATTAGAGGCGTTGTCTAACGATATTAAGGATATTCAGATCCAAAATGAGGCGAATCTCGAACGCCAAGCGAAACAGTTCGCAGAGTTTACGAAAACAGTAGACCAGAGATTAGAGGAGAACGACTCCAAATGGGACCAGAAATTGAAAAGCTACGCTAGAGCAATTAACGGTGACCTCAAGAAACAGGACCAGAATATATTAGGTCAATGCCAGGAAATAGGCGAAGTTAAGGCTATCGCGCAGGAAAGTAAGGAGCTGGTAGGCAACGTAAAAGGTCAGATGGGTAAAGTTCATAAAGAACTGGACCAAGTTCAGAGTGATATTGTCATAGTCAATAAAAGACAAGAGGAAAATAGAGGCGAGATCACCAAGGTCCGGAATGAATTGTCTAAAGTCAATGGACACATTCAAGATGAAATTAAAGGTCTGAGAGAAGAACTCGAAATAAGAGAAGGCCAGGAAACAGAGGCAAGCGACAAGACCCTTGCTCAAATTAAAGAGGACGTAGAGGATGAAATATCCCATATCAAACAAAGTCTGAAAGAAGACAAGGTGAAAATCTTTCAAGTAGCCGAGGAAAACCGAGATAGGCTTACGAGGATAGAAAAAGAAGTCATCACTCGCCTAGAAAGAGCAGAAATGCGCCATAACCAAATGGAGACCAGGATAATAGCACAGGAGGAGACACTTCTGAAATATCCTAAGTCAAGTGAAGGCAGCATAGAGGATATAAGAAAAACAAGGTGGGCAGACCTAGAAACCCAACCTATAAGCAGGAATGCTGCAGGCGCAGGAGAAAGTCCTTACATGACGCCAGGTGTACCAATTGCGGCATCGACGCCACATGAAAATGCGATGCACACCCAGGTGATAAACGTCATTAGGGCAAGCGAAGAAAAACCTAGGAAGTTTTCAGGTAGTCACTGTAGTATGACACCAAAATATTGGTTAAAGGAAGTGACTGAATATCTCAATGATGCACGAATACCGCAGGAGCGTAGGCTACGTGCTATAGAGAAGTTAACAGAGGGGGAGTGCGCATTATGGTTTCGCAGCTTCCGTTACACTTTTGATACTGTTGAGGAATTCCGCGAGGCATTCTTGAAGAGATATTGGGACGCCGCGACTCAGCAGAATTTACGGCTGGATTTGTATGCCAAAAAGTACAGCACGAACAACCCGACGAAGTACGCAGAATTCTTCATATCGCAGATGTGTCGTTTTAAAGAGCTGGATCAAAAACCTAGTGAACTGGAGCTATGCATTGCTATCGCCAAACAGCTTCCATACGAGATCCAAAGGCTACTAATCTCGGCTAATGCGAAAACTGCTATGGAAATGGAGACAGTTCTAAGGCAACTGGACCTCACCACAGCAAATACTATGCGTCAAAGTCGAACCGTGGAACAAGTCCACGTGACCAACACACAGACTGACCAACAGCAAGCTCCAAGGAACAACAAGGCCACGAGCACAGAAACTTTAGATTTCTATGGACGGCAATGGGAACAGGAACCCAGAAAATGGCAGTCAAGGTACAAAGGAAATGCTAATAAAGCAGGAAGAGGTCGAAGTTCGTGGAATAAACACAATAACAGGGGCAAACCGTACCATAACAATGGAGGTAATAATGGCCAGGAAGGCAATAATAGAAATTGGAGACCCCAAGAGAGAAGAAATAACTTCGATGACGAGGCAGAAGAGCGATATCATGCTTCTTTGCGATACCTCGAAGAAAGGGGAGATGAGCCCCAGAAATCACAAGTCCGCTGGCAAGAAGTCATGCAGAACAGGACATCGCCAGACAGATATGGAGATGGAGCTAAGAGTTTGGAACTACAGCGCAGCGAACAGGAGAGAAGGAACTCCAAAGGGGCGGGCGCTGAAGAAAAAAAAAACGCCAAAATTAGAAGAGCTCGAGACTGATGGATGGAAGTCTATTAACATCGTCAATTGGATAGCCAAACCAGAAGAATTGATTGAGGATACAGGAGGACCACAGGTCATGGTCAAGAGAGAATTGCCTATTATAATTGTGAGAGTGGCAGGATTAAAAGTCAGAAGTCTGCTAGACACAGGATCAACAGTGAGCCTGATGACACAAGCTCTATATAATGAAATAGCCCGGAGAGAGAACATTTTGAAGATACCGATCTCCAGTGTCAAAATTAAAGGGGTAATTCCAGACAAAACAATGATATGTAAATACCAGGTATTCCTAGATTTACAGATAGGAGGCTCTATTTTCTCACAGAGTTTTCTGTTAGTGAACAAACTACCTTATAACCTACTTATTGGGGCGGAGTTTATAAGGGAATACAGAGTGATAATGGACCTAGCACAGGACAGGGTTATGTTCCATGTGAATGAAGAAGCTGAAGGCTTAGAGGTCGCACTCAATGAAATTGAACCAGGATCCAGTGAACAAGTATGGCATACATACAGAGATGTGGCTGATGAAGAAGTGTTAGCTATTGAGCAGTTAGAAGCGGAGCTCAAAACACTAGCCACAGACTTGGAAAAAGATCTGGAACCCAAATTGGAAGACTACATTTCGGAGAAGCTAGAAGAAGCGAAAATTGGGCTAAAAGAGAAGGAAAATTTAAAGCAGTTATTGCTGGAACAGAAGGAAGTCTTTGATTCGAGACCTGGTCGGATAAAGAACTTCACTTATGCTTTTCAAGTCAGTGATTGGACACCATTTAGGCAGAAACCCTACCCTATAGCTGAAAAGCATTATGCTAAAGTGAAAGAGGCAATTCAGGAGATGTTGGAGGCCGGTGTTATTGAGAAAACACCTACGCCTTATGTAAGTCCATTGGTAATTGTACCAAAGACAGACGGATCTGTCAGAGTCTGCTTGGACCTGAGACGCTTAAATTTGAGAGTTATTCCGGAATTTGACCAAGTGCCACCTATTAAAGAGATCCTCAGGAAGTTTAAAGGGAAAACTATATTCTCAAACTTGGATATCACATCCAGTTTCCACCATCTTGAATTAGAGAAGAAAACTAGTCTGTTGACAGGATTTATGTTTGATCAACATACATTCACATTTTTAAGGCTACCTTTTGGGTTGAAAACAGCTGGTTCAGCCCTGATAAGAGCGTTAGATCGCAATCTATCAGATGAGGTTAAAGAGAGTACCATCAGATATGTAGACGACATTCTACTCACATCAGAATCTCTGGAGGAGCACATGAGAGACCTGAAGAAGTTGCTAGATGACCTTCGAGAGGCTAACTTTAAGGTCAATATCAAGAAATCGCACTTCTGTCAGAGGGAAGTTAAATTCCTAGGGCATGTTATTGATGCAAATGGAGTGAAGCCCAATCCAGATAAATTGGAGGTAATTCGGAATTTCCCTCGACCCACGAAAGTTAAGCACGTCCGACAGTATTTGGGAGTAATTGGATTCTTTTCGAACCACTGCCCAAACTATACTGCGACAGTAGCACCACTGCAGGACCTATTGAAGAAAGGCGGCAGATGGAATTGGACGGAGCAATGTCAGGAAGCATTCGTGAGGTCAAAACAAATGCTTTTGGAATATGTGAAACTGGGATACCCAGATTATACCCAGAAGTTCATCATACAGACGGATGCATCACTTATTGGGATTGGAGCGATGCTATTCCAGGAAAATGTTGACCAGCCTGAGAAGAAATTTTTTATCGCCTTTATCAGCAGAAGACTGAGAGCCCATGAGAAAAATTACACGATCACAGAGATAGAATTGCTCGCAATTTTGTACGCGTTGCAATCGTGGCACAAACTCGTGTACGGCTTCCGAATAGTTCTGAGAACAGACCATAAAGCTTTAACATTTTTGTTAAAGACAGATTTGTCTAGTCAGAGATTGACAAGATGGTCCCTGTATATCCAGCAATTTAATGTGGAAATAGAATACTGTCCAGGGAAAGAGAATGTAATACCGGACATATTAAGTCGTTACCCTAGAGAAGAAGAAGTACTAGCGGTCCAGATTGAGAATCGAGATCAGAAGACGTTGGATGACTTAAGGAACATTACCAACCTACAACGCGAAGACCCATGGTTGAAGATGATAATCGATTACTTTGAGGGGCGCTTAGCAAGGGGAACTGCGATATACAGAGAGGCGGAGGCATTGGCAACAGATTATGTATGGTATAATCAGATATTACACAAGTGGGACGATGTGGATCACACACGTCAAAGGATTGTAATTCCTGCATCTTTGCAGAGGAGGTTAGTATGGCTAGCCCACAGAGCATTTGGTCATCCGGGGATTGATAAAATCTGTGCTCTGTTGAAGGAAGCATTTACTTGGCCGAAATTGAGAGAAACGGTGAGAAATGCTATTAGAACATGTGATCTTTGCCAAAGGGTAAAGCCGAATCCCTTTTTAATGAGGCAACGACCTATCCCGTTATTACCAGAGAAGCCAAGGCAGCTATTGAGTATCGACAACTTTGGACCATTGCCTAGAGCACGTAGAGGCAATAGACACATTTTTGTAGCCATGGATGTATTTTCGAAAATGGTGGTGTTGTGCCCCATTCAAAAGACAAGTTCAAAACAGGTCTTGAAGCGCCTGAAAGAGAGAGTTATTCCGATTCTTGGGAAGCCGGATAACATTCTCTCGGACCACGGAAGTTGCTTTACTAGTGCAGAATTTCGTCGAGAACTGGAAACTCTAGGAATTAGGCAGATTTTATCTACCATTCGCCATCCTGAGGCAAGTCCCGTTGAAAGAGTAATGAGAGAGATCCAGAAATACATGAAGATCTACTGTTCTGAAGCGAATTGGCGTTGGATTGAATTTCTAGAAGTCATTGAATACTGTATAAATAATACTGTACATGAGGCGACAGGTCAGGTTCCCGTTACTCTACATCTGGATCAGAGACCTGAGAGACCGTGGAATGGTGTTATTCCATTACCTGTAGACGCACAGCCCGGTAGAGAATTGAGGATCCAACGAACCTTTGAATATCTCAAAGCACAGGCGGAGAGACGTCAGAGAAGGAATCGTGCGAAGAGGTATCATAAACCGCTTCTCGTGGGACAGAAAGTTTTAATTAAGAAACCCGCCAGTTCAGATCCAGAGGCACGGAAGTATAAGAAGTTTAATTTTTCTTACCACGGCCCGTTCGAGGTGATAAGAGACCTCCAGAACAATGCATACAGGTTAAGGCATTTAGAGAATGGAAACGAGGTCGTTATGAACATAGCCAACTTAAAAATTTATTACTCGCCAGAAGAATTCGATGAACCAGAAGAAGAATTAGTAACGCACACCCAACTCAACGTGGAGAGCGGAGGCAGCCGAGCAGGCAGACCTGAATGTTGGAACGGCGAGACGGGACAAGAAACAGACAGTTTACCCAGTGTAAGCGGAGAGCAGAAAGAATGCCAGTGTTTGCGAGAATTCTATGAAGAAATGGTCAGAGTAGCCAGAGAGGTTGAGGCTGTAAACGCGACCCTTCGCAGGGAGAATAGACAGCTCAGAAACAAGGCCGAGTGTGGAAGGGGGAACACTACTAACCCACTCGTAGCCAGACAAGGTGAAGGACCCCAGACGTAAACACAGACGGTGGTCGACAGTCAGCTGGTTACTTATATAAGCCACTTGCATTGGACTTTTATAAGTTTTGCAAGGGGAACATGAACCCGATGGGGTTATGCTGACTGGAATTGAACATGGTTCTCAGAGACTGTGATCTCAGTAAAAAGGTTCCACCAGGAAGCGAACCAGAGATCTACAGGGAGTTTCTTGGTAAAAACCCCTCGAAAGAAATGTATATTTAATCACTGGTGTGATTTTTGATGAAATGGCATTATTTATTAAAATAATGTAGGAAATAATGAGCAGATTATATCATTATAAGATGATTTGGTGTAAGCTATTGGAGGTTTGAAGCACAGAGGAGGGCAGAGCTGACATTTACTAATCGGCCCAGAATTGTGGGTTGGTCCCAGTGGAGCCACGTCCATCTCTGTCACCCCATTATGTCGTCTGGAGCAGGGGAGAGGCCTGAATAATGACACAGTTATTCCCCGACGGAGAATAGATTTAGAGGAGGGGCGGAGAAATGCCCAGAAAAATCATTGATTACTCGTGATTGGAGTAACGAATCGAGATGAGAGTTGCACACAGGTGAATATCTTGGCAAGAAGATAATTTTAGAGTCTTTTACCTGCGAAATTGGTGCATATTTAGTGATGTGCGTAAGGACTGTAAAACGACCATTGTTCGCGGATGGATGTGGAGATGTTGTAGGGGATTTCCCGACTAGGTAGCGTCCCACGCCATGGAGAAAGGAATTAATATTAATTAATTGAACGAGCGATTCCTTTGCACACATATAGTTTTGGGACCTGTGAAGAAAGAGGAACACAATGATCATGGTTTGAAGACCTGAATCATGCTGTGAGAGGAGCGAAGATTACGCGGGAAGATGTTGCTCTACTTTCTGTGGAAATCCGATATAAGGGAGTAGACCCCAGGAGGAGCTCTCAGTTGAACCTCACTTGAATCTCAGTCCTACTCTGTTCTCAGTGTTACTCTGTTCTAACTCACTTGAAGCTCAGTCGAGACGCAGTCAAGCTCAGTCTACATGCCGCCAAGCGCAGTTACAGCCAGTTACAGTTTTACTCAATTGTCAATTGTAGCACAATGGAAATAAGTTGCAATCAGTATGCAGCAAATATGCAGCAGTACGAGACAGCGTGTAAGCCGCAGACAGAAGTCAAATAAGCTACGTGCAGTCTTCGAGTGAAACTTCAGTCAGCTACAGCCAGGTTGAAGCAAGTTCGTCAAGGCAAAACGCATGACGGATCTATTCATCGAGACGCCGAACAAGGACTGGTATGTGTAAAAGAAACAGTAAACATGCTTGTATGAATAATAGTCGTGATACAGGCATAATTAGCAGCACGAACTATGACGTGTTCAGTTACGAAGCACCGTATAGACTAACGGTAGAAATATTGTATATAATTATTTGTGAAAGTGTTGAACTTTATTAAGCGCAGTGTGTATAGTATTAACTAATCGTATATGTGTGTAACAACGATAGAATGCGCTAAAGAAACCTTACTAAGTGTTTGGTATTGCCATGAGAGTACCAGATGTTAACGCTCATGTTTGGGAGCCAGCGTATTGATGTAACGCAGGACGCTTACTGTAGGAGTAATGATCGTCATAAAACTGTTGGAGAGTTCCGAGAGCAGATAACCAGACTTTCAATCAGGAGTTGGTAACGTCAGATGCCGTCGACACCTGCAATTTCGATCTCTGCTAGGGAATTTCAGCATTGAAGTGTGTATAAAGTGACGAGTGTTCAGTGTAATGTATATGTAAAAATATCATTTAAAGTAGTGTTTGATGAAGTGTTTTACATGTTTGGGGAGTGATAACTTCCTGAAAGGTATGCAACGTGTCGTGTTGGTGATAGAAATTAGGTGTAATCAAATGTGTGTAAACAAGAGAAATATGTCGCGTTAAACCCATTATGGCGGGCGACATGGAAGAATATGATTGGTCGGAGCCACCTTAGATGCCTATAGAGATGTAAGTACCCCACAAATTATGGTTATGATCATGTAGAAGTATGGACCGATGCATGTCTGTGATTCCGTAAAGATATTGTGAATTCCTTATAGATGCCAGTAAAAATCAGTTAGGAGGCTGATCCTCCATGTTTAATCAGTATTGAGTTGATTTTTATAGAGTTGAAATGATGATTTGCATCATTAAGTGGAGTAATTATTCCCACTATGAATTAAGAATGGCAATCAGTTATGTAAATGCAACGAACGCGATTGTTCGAGTTTAAAACGTTTAGCTATGTCGGAAATTTTGGTAATTTATGTGAGAATAATAATAAATAATGATTTGGTCATTTATGTCAATGAGATTTTCACTAATAATAATAAAGGATGATTTTGGTCATTTATGTCAGTGAGAAATGATGATAATAATAATAATGGTTATTAAGAGTATGAATGAACACATCAGGAAACAAATAAATGTTGTAAGCGAGAATTATTAACGCTATGTGCAAGACTTATCAATCTAAGCAGGAAGATGTTACAGTGAGGTTACATTTCAGTAATTATGGAAAGAAGTTTTATATCAGAATATTGCATATATTCAGTAATGATACCAGTAATGAAAGAGCTTTTATTGAATTGAATTTGCAGCTTAATTGAGAAGCTTATAGAGTAAATGTTAGATTTCTCTTAATATTAGAGGTCGGAATGTCGTAGCATGGAGCATTAGGGGCCAGATAGTCTATTCTACGTATGAATTCTCCTATGTCGTGGACATTGTTGGAGATATTATTTATTCCGGAGTTTTAGTGAATGGACCCTAACTCTGAAGAAAGGATTGAAATGTGTTCCGGGCTGGAATCTTGTAAGAGTCGAGGAAACAAGGACACCTCGCAGCTCTATGATTTCCCGAGAACTTATAGATGAGTTATGTACGCTCGTGGCAGCGAAAACTCATGGCGACAGTGGTTCTGCGCCTATATTATACTTGAGACATCGGTTACCCAGCCTGGCTCATGCATTACGAACCCCGAACCTTCATGTTGGATGGACCCATGTGAGGCCATTAATTAATCATTATCCTCGACGTAGGAATAATTACAAAAAGCTCATTCAATATCTGTTGGCATAATAGTCAATTAAGATCCTTTGGGAACATATGTGTCGGTCAGGACACAGTATTTGTCTTGTAAATCTCCACTGCTTAGAGAGAGGGAAGCTTTCAAACTTTTAGAAAGGTCGAGATAATTGGTGGAACGACCCATCCCACTTTCTATTGTGTAGCGATTTCCTTAGCTGAGGGTCGATGCCAACCACCCGGACCGCTCAGGCAAGTAAAAGAGGGAAGAAATTCTAGACCTTGTTAAAATGACATATAATGCAAGATTGTTATGTTGAGTATTATAGCCATGTGGTTTGTGAACACATGGATAATTGTAGTTAATCCTGATGGTTCATTAATTTAGCTATCTGACGAATAGTTACATGATATATTTGTACTGTCACTGGAACCAAGTCATGTAGTTGGTGACTAGATGCCAATCGCCATGAGCGCGAGGTAGTCTATCGTACAATCCGACATAAGCTATAACGTAACGTTTTATCTAGGAATCACAGACAGCACGCAGTGAAACCATATAATTGAAGGATGTGTAGGGGGTAGCTTACATAATTATGGAGTTGCACGTTGATTTTGGTGCAACGTCCAAATAGGTAAATGCATGCAAAGCATTTCATTGGTGAGAAGAAAAATATTAAAACACGCACGGCACACATAATTGTTTAACGTAAAGAGGTTTAAGGAATAATCCTTGTTGTAATATTAAAGAAGTCACATTGTATGACTGTTATGTTAATGGACAGTGTGTTTTGAAGTCGTAGGTGCATCAGCGCACTAGTATATCCTTGTGAAGTTCACAGAAGGGTAAAGCATTATGGCTAGGTATGACTTTGTTGTGATTTCATATTTGTTTATTTGTGGATTGTGGAAGTAAAAATTTTGTTTGCTTTATTTTATGCTTTTTTTTGGGTATTGTTTTGTGTTTGAAGCCATGATTTATTTTACTGGATTAAAGTTTTAGAATAGAGTTGTGCCTTATCATTGTAGAGTTGATACCTTTTAGCCTCAAATCCAAAATATGCACTGCAAAATTGGGGTTACCGTACACGCCTGAGAGCTGATGCTAGTTGGAGGCAGATGCATATTATCCAACGAGATTACTCACATGGGTACACTACGTATCATTGATATCTTGTGGCGAAAGTTGGAACTACTTGAAATTGAACGGAACTTGTAGCTCACCCTTTAGGGTGTCCGCTGGAAGCAGCTACAGACTCAGGCGAGCCGAACATGTCTTCGGACACTCCCGGCACTAAAAACCATACGATAAATAAATAGTCAATGTGCACTTATAAAATTGTGAACTACCTTTTGCAAAATTTACACAAGACGTGATTTTGAAAGCACTCTTCTGTATGTTGAGGTACAGATATATACCACATGGAAAGATGCAATAAAATGTTGGCAAATCTGAGTTTAAGGAACTGCTGTTCAGAATAGGCTTTGTGTTAAATCTGCAGAAGCTTTCGGTACAGGTTATGCATCCCATGTTCGTAACATAGAATGTTTTCCTTTGACAATGCATCTACACCATGTGCGAGGGCAACGCATTTCAAAGATCTCTAAAAACACAGTAATCAGGAAATTGTAGAAAATGTGTAGTGGGAGAGAAGATTCAAGGAGAAATCACTTCGACTCTGTGATTTGCTGATGACATCGTCATCTTGGCCAATACGCCAGAGAATTTGAATGAGTTTTTGAATGGTATGAAATCCGTCTTGAGGAAAGAATTCATGATGAAAATCAATAATTGTAAAACAAAAAAATTGGAATGCAGCCGAAAAAGATCAAAAACCTCTATGGACATCAAATTGGCAGGTGAAACGCTACGGGCAGTAGGAGACGTCTGTTACTTTGGAAGCAAAATAACCAGTGAAGGACGAAGCAAAGAGGATATCAAAAGTAGGTTGGCTCAGGCAAGGACAGCATTTCTACAGAAAAGGAATCGTTTGACATAGAATTGAAGCGATTGAAACGCGGTGTTACAGAAGAATGATGAAGATAGATGGGTAGATAGGGTAACAAATGAAGCGGTATTAAGACGAGTGGGAGAGGAGAGATGTTTCTGGCGATTGCTTATGCAGAGAAGAGATAGGTTGGTACGACACATATTAAGACAGCCAGGAATAGCAAGCTTAGTTATGGATGGGAGGGTCGAGCCCAAGAACTGTAGGGGTAGACCAAGGTTAAACAGATTGCCTCGGATGTAGGATGAAGTAGCTATGTAGAGATGAAACGATTAGCTCAGGAGAGGGAGGCATGGAGGTCTGTATCAAACCAGTCAAAAGACTGAAGACTCAAACAAACAACAACAACAATCAGGAATTTTAATTACCCACAGAGGCATCTGGAGAATTTCAATCCCAGGGATGTAACACTGGAAGAGACTGCATAATGTGCTCCAGCGGCCAAGGTGAGAGATATTTCACTATGGGTCTATTAATAGCGACATGTTGTCGTTCAAACCATCAATAATTATGGCAAAATTACATTGTGAATAGCTTAAGGAAAAATACTTTTAAATCCCCATATTCCGATAGATTTGCCATTCCAGTGTGCAAGAGTGCAGTTCCCTTTTCCAACAATATTAGCAATTTCCATTAACAAAGCGCAATGACACACTTAACAGCAGCAGGTGTACATTTAGACAAAACCATTTTTTCCCATGAACAACTGTATGTGGCCTGCTCACGAGTATCCGGACAACATAATTGTTACGTCTCAGCAGAAGATGGCAAAACCAAAAAGTAATTTTCAAATGTGTTCACATAAGGTAACATCATACCCTGTGGACTTTCTCAACTATATGAAAGTCCCACTTTGCTGCTCATATCAATACACTGTATGTATTAGAATTTTCAGAATTAGAATGGACCCACCTGTAGCCGCGATTGATGTGATAGAATAGACCAATTTTCAGCAATAATGCATCGTCCCAATTGTCTTTATCGCGAGCGAAGCCGCGGGTACCTGCTAGTTAATTTATATTTTCTTTATTATTTTTTATCGTGATAAAGCATTAACTTCAAGGTCATTAACCCAAGAATTCTCTAACCCATAATTACAAAAACCTGATTTAAGATTTAAATTAAAGCATGTAAGAATTTTTAATATTTACATTTTAGATTTTAGATTTTAAATTTTGCGAAAGAATCAAACTTGGAGGTCACAGACATAAGATTTTATTTTTAAATTTTGGTATTTTTAACTGATACATTTTTATTTATTTAATATTTAATTTATTATTTTTAGCACAGGGCTACTGCGCAAAATGGCCGCCACACGCAACCACTCACATGAATGGCGCACTTTTCAAATATAAATAGAACCCGTAGCTTAACCTACCCTAACTTAACCTAACATAACCTCAGTTCACCTAACCAAACGTCTCCTCACCCAAGCTAACTTAACCTAACCTAACCTAACTTAAGCTAATCTTTGAAGTTAGCGCAAGGCTAATGCACACACCCAAAGTACATGGGGCTACACACAACTATCCCTATGCTAGTCTTATAGAGAGTAAGGTAAAGCTACTGCTGTGGCTACTGTGCAAAAAGACCGCCACACTCAACGAGTTTCCGATTACAAACTCTGTTAAGTTTAAAAAAGTAATAGCTTTTGTTCATTTTTCTCTTACCCTAGGCTTAACACCAACACTAGGCATAACCCTAAAGGCAGAGATAACACACTCACAAACACATACAGGGAAATTATACTCACGCCAACGGTTTCTCAATTAAAAGTACTAGGCCAGAGTTTACATGCGGTAGGGTGGCAACTTTCTTCACGCTGTTTATCCTGTCATAGCATCCTAAAGGTTCCCATTAAATATATAGCGAGGCTAGATACCTTATTCCAAAGCATATAGGTAATAAATGGGTTATACTATACTTTTGGCTACCTAGTTTCAAGTAACTAAGGACAGTCTCTCTGGATTGCTGGAGGTTAACGGTTGGATTAGGAGTGGGAGGTGGGTAGTAATTAAAAATGTGCAAGCAGTGTCCATACAACTGTTTTCTTTTCTTTCTTTTTATAGTTTTAATAGCATTTGACTAAGTATTAGCTTTTAATTTAAATATTTAGTAAAACCTTTTTTAATTTGCACAGTTGGTTTATTTCTTTCTCTTTCTTTGTTTTTGTTTTCTATTCTTTTTGCATTCTTAAATATTAATACCATGTTTTGCCTTTCCTCGTAGCTTAGTCGGTGTTGTTTTCTTGTAGTGCTACCGTTTTAATGTAATTGTTCTGGTTTATGTATTTGCTAGATGCAGGTAGAGTAATATATTTTCTGTTTAATTTTAGGATCTTGATATACACTTAACCATTTAAGTATGGTCAACGGTTGAGTAATGACCATAGGCATGTGTAGCTATACCATTAGAATCAATTACTTTTTTTATCATTACGAGGACACAAGGCAATTTTGTTTAGTTTTATAGATGATATTTTATGTTGTATAGAAGCGATAATGTTCATCGGTACCTTTTTTCATGATACAATCCTTATAATCTTGAAAAATAATACAATTTTGACAACGCCTCTGCTAATACCTTTAATCTTTCTTATTTCTATGCCATTTATGTCTATAGCATACATTTTAGCTCTAAGTCCAACAAATGTTTCAATAATACGTCCACAAGCCTCGCCTTTAAATTTTCCCAAAGTTTTCTTGTTCGATGTAGAGAACATATGTGATTAGTAGGATAATCAGATGTGTCCAGGTGTTCTAGAAAATGCAACTTGTATTGATAAACATGTTGGGTGTTAACCAAATTAATAAACGAGTCCGTATCCCTTTAAATATAAGCTAAGAATTTCAATGCCATAATAGGGAAGCAGGACATCATATTGGTGTGAATACATGGGAGTTTTTGAAATATTCGGTATACACATTCCAATATATATCAGCTTATTGAATACAATGCAACGTTTGGCCATGTGGAAAGCAGCTACGTTAGGCCCATACATTGTTCTGTCGATAAATGTTGGTGTAGCTATTAGCTTTTCAGCCTTTTTGCTGTCAGTTACGAGACGTACATCTATTCTTTTACGAATATTTTCAGTTGTTTTTCCAAAAATTGCATTGTTAAATAATTTGTACAGATTTTTCTCAATATCATTTTTGCTTCTTTTCGAAGGTATGTGATAAAACTTTAACACACGTTGAATTTTTATCAATTTTTGTCCATGATTTAGAGCCTGTTTTAGTGCCATGTAATGAACAACGTATCGCCTTCGATATCCAAGATGAGGAATTAGTTCTTTGAGAGGCAAATACTTACGTTTTATACACTCTGGTACGAAAGGTAAATCGTTGTGTAGATCATGAAGGTCAGATGGATAATCGACATCAACGTCTAGAATATATCCGACAGGGTAGTTTTCCTTTAGCGTTTCTAGATTAACTGTATCTGGAGAGATCCACTGAAATCCTCCGCATGGAAGGGGGTGGCACATAGCCCACCTGTAATTATTGTTGGCATCAGCATAGGTAATAAACAGCGACGGTTTCTCGGAATCATACGTTTCCATGTATTTATTGTTAGCTTCAGCACACCGATGAGAAACCTGGCATATTCCTTCCCGTATTCCAGCCTCTATTAAAAGAATTTGATCGTAATATTGTAGCAATTCCAGTTCAATACCAGTGTAAAGGAGCATTGCCTCGACACTTACACCAGGCGAAGTAAAGAAGTGTACAGCATCCACTCGGTGTGTTTCTAGTGTTTTGTTTCTAATAGTTTCAATGCAGTCTGCAAGAAGGAGTACATCTGAAGTTACGTAAAGGTCACTATATTCCCCTAGAGTTTTAATTTTGAAGTGATTCCATACATTTTTGCCATGTTCATAGTCTTCTTAAATAACATCTTCTTGACTCTTTTAGTTGATGACATAACATCACAACATTCTCCATAGCGACGTTCGTTGTAGGCATTGTTAAAGTTGCTTTCACAGGTTTTACACTGATGAAATTCACCACACGATACTTCGTGATGCTCTCTATGATAGTCCTGAAGAAAGTATTTCCACACACTTTGCATGTATAGTCCGGAATAGTTTCCTCCATCATGGATGTTGTATTCTGCCAACAGCTGCTTACTGCGTATTACAAGGCTGTAGGATGGTTGGTTAGACGGCCTTTCATGATGTGATCACCGTGAGAGGTAGTAGTCAACTGAAGATATTCTTGCTAAGGGTCCCCTAATATACCGTAGATATGTCTAACAGCTGCTTACTGCGTATTACAAGGCTGTAGAATGGTTGGTTAGACGGTCTTTCACGATGGAATCACCGTGATAGGTAGTAGTCAACTAAACATATTGCTGCTAAGAGCCCCCTAATCTACCCTAAACAAGGCTATACGCACAGCGAGTTTGCTTTATTGTTTAAGCAAGATTTATCTTGCCGCATAACGAAATAAAAATTTTAACTACGCAATTGTATGGGAATGTTGCATCAGCTAAAATTTAATACGATACAATCGCCTTTGCGAACAGGTCGTAACTTGTAAAAGTGTATGGGCATTGAGAAAAGCAAAGAGTGAGAATTTGTTAAAACAGACTTTTCAAACCCAGCTTATAAAATACAAAATGTAAACTTTTATAACAAACCGAAACGAACAGAATCAAACCGGACTAAACCGAACTAAACCGAACCAAACTGAACCGAAACCTAACCAAACCGAACCAAACCCGAATAAAACCAAAACCAAACCGAACCAAATCGAACTAAACCGAACCAAACCGAACCAAACCCGAACCAACCCGAACTAAACCGAACTGAAAACAAACCAAACCCGAACCCAATCCTAACTAAACCAAACAAAAACCTTACTAAAACCGAACCAAACCGAACTGAACCGAACTGAAACCGAACTGAAACCGAACCAAACCGAACTGAACCGAACTGAAACCGAACCGAAACCGAACCAAACCAATCTAAAACCAACCGAAACCTAACCAAAACCGAACCCATTCCTAACTAAACAGAACCAAAACAGAACCGAAACCGAATCAAAACCAAACCAACCGAATTGCGCCCACATTCACTCCCACCTTGCTTCCACTTTTTCTCCCACTTCTGCTCCCATATTTGCTCCCACTTTTGCTCACACTTTCGCTCCCACTTTTACTCCCACTTTTGCTCCCAGTTTCTTGTCGGCTTATGTGTTGGCTTAATTGTCGGCTTATTTTGTCGGCTTATTTTTGCGGCTTATTATATGTAGGCTTATTTTGGCGGCTTATATTGATGGCTTATTAATGTCGGCTTATTTTGGCAGCTTATTTTGTCGGCTTATTTTGACGGCGTATTAATGTCAGCTTAATTTGGCGGCTTATTATATGTCGGCTTATTTTGGCAGCTGATTATATGGCGGCTTATTTTAGCGCCTTATATTATGTCGGCTTTTATCGGTGGCTTATTTGTTGGCTTATGTATTGGCTTATTTATCGATGTATTTAGTGGCTTATTCTCTTGGTCTTGGAAAGTATCACAGCCCTTTTAATGGCAACATAATGCTTACCACCATGTTTGTAAGCAACAACACATCAAGATTCCAAAAATTCTAGAGTACTTTAAGGTTAATCATTGACTCCCAACTCCTACTCCTACCTCTATCCCACGCATAGACAAAAACATTAACAAAAATTTATTTGGAAAGTAGGCTATATGTTTAAACAAAAATCATATAAAGTCATACGTTAACTTCTACACCTACCTTTTTATAGTAAAAAACATTAAATTTTTATTTTATTTTTACAAAATAGTATTTGGAAAGTAAACACTAGAAATCATATAAAGTCATATGTTAACTCCTACCTCTACCTGAATCCCACTCTCAGTCAAAAACATTATATTTAAAAAAAATCCAAAAAATTATTTAGAAAGTAGGCTATATTTTTAAAACTAGAAATCACAAAAAGTCATATATCGGCTTAAACGAACGCTACAACGAAACATGGTATGTTGTTCATTTTTTCTACAAAAGTACGATTTGTAAACTAGGATCTATTTCCAAAACTAAAAATCCTGCAAGGTCATACATCAACTTAAAACGAAAGGTCTATTTGTCCTTTATCGTTAGAACAAAAAAACAGATTTCTTTTTTTCCAAAAGAGTTCAATTTGGAAAGAAGGCGAGACTATTTGCTCACGATTCTTTTACTGGTAATCGTAGTTAAATCCCATTAATAAATAAGTCTACGGTAGGCTCCATTTAACGCTGGATCTGAGCTAGTATGGGGGGGGGGGCGTGGTGGTCAGAGCTTCAATTCTCCGCATGCAATAGCGCTGACTGAGCGTCTCCTTATTACTCCTTGCATAAGGCAGCCTGCCCCATATACTCGATGCAGCATGTGGGGTCCATCTCTATGACACTGACGCGTTCCCACACGTCATTACCCGATGTTCCAGAGTGTCGGCACAACCACAGACTTGACACAGAGCATCCTCACTCTGCCCATGTCGAAACATTTTCTTCCGGATTGGTACAACTTCGTTTATGTATTCGTAGAGCTTTGTTCGCCACTCAAGAGGAAGCCATTTATTCCAGAGGTTCTCTCAAATAGTCGACCAGTCTCTCTCAGGATATTTAGACTGTATATATGAATTCGCTCATTTAGCAAAAACCTATAGATCACCTTGGCATTGAGTGCTGTGAATGGTGTGGTTACTTGGGCTGTAAGTCGGTTTAAAATGGCGAATTCCTTCCCAGGGGGTGGTATAGTACCTGTACTGTGTATATTAACACCAGGGACAAGGCATTGTCAAAGGGGTCACTCAAGTTGTGTCGTGCGAGCCAAATCTGTTTGACCATCAAGGCAGCACAATTGTGTTCGACTGCGACAAGTTGCGGAGGGAGGTTTAGTTCATCCCTACGAATGCGTTAACGGAAACCTGATCATAGGAAATAACCGATGGCCATTTCCATACGTTGACATATCACGTGCAGCAGGGCCCTGCATAGCTAGTGCCTGTAGTATGTTCTATCCTGCTGCACCCTTACGGGCAGTCTAAGAAGTAAGCCACAATCGCGTGACGTCATGTGCTTGCCTCTCCCCCACCTGCCGCTAGCTACATGTGCGAGTGAGCTGTGTGTAGTGCGGCGTGGTGCCTTGCAAGCCTGACAAGTGCTTTTAGGGCCGTATGACCTAGCCTCACACTGTCAGGGTCAGCACTGTCTACGCTGGAACACGTCAGTTCAGGCGCGCACGGCCAGCCCGTCCCGACAGGGTTTCGTAAAGCCGTTCCTCTCTTCTCTTCATATTATTATTATTATTATTATTTTATTACTATTATTATTATTATTATTATAACACTATTAATATTAGCAATAAAATGTTATTGGGTACCAATAGACTACGTCTCATACTGTTCCTAAGTACATTGAAGATGAATTCTCTATAATTGAATGGATTCATTGATAGCAAAATTTGGTCATTTATACTTAGGCATATAGGGGGCGTGGTGGCGCAGCGGTCAAGCTGTTGGCCTCTCACTACAGCAGACCGGGTTCGATTCCCGGTCAATGCATGTGAGATTTTCAAAGTGAAATGCCATGTCCTGTGGTTCGGATTCCACGTAAAAAAGGAGGTCCCGTGGCTTATGATCTCGCGATTAACGGTCACGTAAATCTACAATCTTCCTTCTTCCTTATACTCAGGCATACGGTACCCAAACTTGATGAGTGATTTAAAAATGTTGATGTTGTTCCTCTCGCTTATTCGAAACGTACCACAAGCTTTCACTTCTTTTTGAAGCCTATCGTTTTCTCTAAACGACCTGATATGTTATGCCGAAGGTTAATTCACATCTTATGGTGGGGTCCAGCATAAATCTTGCATCCTTCTTATGGCCAATGACAATTATTATGCCCATTGTATTTTTGCTTCTAACACGAGAAAGACATGAACACACGGATCGCGTAACATTTCTGAAATGTTACAGCTGCATCTTAGATCTACCTCGGTGATTCCCAACGTTTGTAGTAAATCCTCTTCTTAATTATGTTTTTTGAACGTGAGCTTGGGTATCAGGCACTCCACAGTGTTTGCGGCATACAGTCCTGGCTACGCCCATGGAGGTCTCACACAAGAGCAACCTTTGCTTCCACCTATTTGTGCTAGGCTACTCCATTTCATGTCTACTTCTGGATTAGTCAATCTCCATAAAATATGGTGATTGGGTAGTTTCTGTACTTTCTCAATCAACTTGCAAGTTCATTTTGTGTTTACCATAGATCCGCTTCAGTCTTAAGTATCAGCTATTTATATTCCCTTGGTTCCTAACTAGTAAATCACCGTCTTCATCGTTATCACCATCTTCATCATCATCATCACCGTCCTGACAACCTCATTCGTTGTACGAGCACAAATCACGCACTATGACGCCATGCCTTCAAGCAATTCTTGTTATCTTTGGTACAGTCTCCCTACATGATGCTTACTATACTTTGGATGTTCATTCACTGAAAGTTGTAAAATTAGCATCGAGGTTTTCCTATGCCCAGAACTTACAATGCAATGAAAATCAAAAGTCTTAAATACCATATCTGGATTAGCCTACATATACATATGCAATTGGATTAACTCATGAGGGCTACTTGTAGCATAGGCCTTTGAGAATATTTTACGGAAGCTATTCTAACAACTCTACCGAGTGATGTGCTCTCAATTCGAATTGCAGAATAAGAATGTAGAAAAAAGGAAACTCATGCCCACTGGCCTGGCGCAAGTCCTCGAAATGAGCACCGCTTGGATGACTTAAGTATAATCGATACAATTTCAGTACCCCAAACCGAAATTTAATTTCGTGGCAGGGGCAGGGAATCAAACCCGGACCACCGGGGTGACAGCCAAAAATGTGAGCCGCTACACCACAAGGTGGTCTCTTTCATTGTCAGCACAATCAATACCATCGATACCATGTAATTTCTACACTGGGCGAACTATAATAGTACACATTTCTTCTTATTTTTGGCATTACATAGGCCCTGGTAAGTTAGGAAGACGGTTCGCGTACCATAACCCTAAAGTCGAATAGTTCCAAGAACTAACAAACAAAACAGTTTTAGGCACTACACCGAAAGAAATACAGACAAGCTGGTAGAGAGACAGACAACATATTTTGTAATTTTCAGAGCGAAATAATTGTTTTATAATGAATAGCACTCTTGGTCTCGATAGCGTAGAAATAATGAATATTGTCCTAAAACTTCAAAGGTTTGAACGATTTCGTGTTTTCTTGCTTATTTTGCCGTATATCTTATGTGTAGGTAAATTCCACGAGGTATTGGTTCAGGCCAAGTTGAATATAAGAAGTCTTTCTTTTTTATCGTTTACCCTCTAGGGTTGGCTTTTCCCACGGACTAAGCGAGGGATCCCACCTTTACTGCCACTGGTAGTGTCCTGGAGTTTGAGACTCTGAGTCGGGGATACAACTGGGGAGTGTGACTAGCACGTCACCCTGGTGGCCTCACCTGCAAAGCGAACAGGGGCCTGATGAAGAGATGGGAAGAGTGGGAGGGTTAGGCAAGGAAGAGGGAAGGAGGCGGCCCGGCAATTGCCCGAAGACGAAGTGGAAAAACCACGGAAAACCACTTCGAGGATGGTTGATGTGGGAGTCGGACCCCCTCTACTCATTTGGACCACCCGAGGCTGAGTAGACCCCAATCCAGTCCTCATACCACTTTTCAAATTTCGTGGCAGAGCCGGGAATCGAACCGCGGACCTCCTGGGCGGCAGCTAATCATGCTGACCACTGCACCACGGAGGCGACTTGAATATAAAAATAAAATACATAAATGACCTTAGATTGCGACGGAATATCTTTCATTTTAAAATACTGATTAATTTACTAACGCATGTTTCTCGAACTCACATATCCCTGAAGAGCATCACTCTAGTCATTTGGCAAATTCAGAATCTTGTTATTGAAATACAGGTTTATAGTCCAAATGTAGATTTTTTGGTTCTACCCATAATTATTCCGGTTTCTATGAGGTAGGGGATGTGGTGAGACAGTTTCCTTGTGGGAATGAGTTTACGGATAGATGCCTTCATGACGCCAATCTCATGAGAGGAGTTAATGACGAATGAAATTAATGAGGTAATGTATGCAGTGGCTGTGTGTGGTCTTTCGAGTTTGGAGTAGTCTGACCATGCATGTTAACGTGTTTAGCTACCTCGGCTGGTTTGTGACATTATGTCAACAAATTGAAAATGAAAGTCCACAGCCTGCTTCCAGTCAACCGACTGGGTCAGGAATGGAATGAATGAAGCCCCCCCCATCTTGCGGCGAGGATATGAACTGTGCCGGCTGCCGAAGCCTGTCGCACTCTCCTGGGACAATGAGTAAATGAATGACAGATGCAATGAAATGATAGTGGAGAGTGTTGCTGGAATGAAATTGTGACAGGGAAAACCGGACTACCCAGAGAAAAACCTGTCTGCCTTCGTTTTGTCGAGAACAGATCTCATATGGGGTGACCGGGATTTGAACCACGGACCCAGCGGTGAGAGGCCGACGTGCTGCCGCCTAGGCCACGGAGGCTCAATGTCAACAAATAAAAAAATTAAGGTCAACAAATTTAAAAAAAATATTTTAACTCTCCTGATTCCATACCGGCCCCTGTTACTGTCACATGCATGATTACCAATATGCTTGATTCTATTTTCGGACTATTATATCTCGCTGCACCTGCTACATCACCCAAAAAGTATGCAAATTCCTGTATCCTTGCTGCAGAACTGGTTCATGTGCGTCCAAATATCATGTTTTATACGTCTTCGGTTTGTTTCATTAATGTGTGACTCTCCCACTATGCTAATTTCGTCCTGCCCCTGCACAAAAGACGCTATGAGCACGGCAGACACACGCATATGACAAAATGTTGGCTCTAGTGCGCCTAGTGTCCCGGCTCTGCGCTCAGTACTGAACGTACTGCAGTACCCGGTCAAATGGACAGTGCTTGTGCGACTAAGCGCTGCAGTGCTAGTGTGCTGTCGTGCTGCACTACTCAGAAATGGACAGAGTAGGGCTGCGCTCCGCCAGCACGAGTAAATTTCTCACTAGCACTGCTTCACCTTGCCCATTGCACGGCCCTGACGTGCAGTACAGGAATAGGTTGTGCAACATACCATAATTTCGCCAATGCAAAGGTATTGATGTGTAACATCTTTCCACTCGGTATCTGGATATTTTTGTGGCACTCGGTAGCTGGAAATTTTTGTGGGAGTGATTTTGGAAAAGGGACGGAAGTGGATGGGACGGAACTGCATGGGACGGAAACAATGAGCGCTCGTGGTGGCGAAGATCGGTACAACGACGTACTGTAGGCCATGTGGCTAAGTGAAATCTTTATCGCATGCGGTATAGTTCAAGGTTTGGAGACCCTTTTTAGAAATTCCTACAATAAATCATCTTCAAGTTGTCGTTCTTTGGTGTGAAAATATGCATTGTATCATATTTGCTGAAGACAAGTACGATTTATTAAATCTTCATACTTTTGCAGTATTATTATTTAATGTAAGCACTCCAGGTACTGTCGGCCATGTGGCTATGTGGAATCTATATGGCATCAACAAACACTCCAAACAACATAGGAATTCAGTATATTAACACCGACTACTAACAATAATTGAAATTTCGTTGGTCTAAACGTATCACTGGGAGAGACACATTTAATATACCTACTGCAACCTAATTTTTAATCGCGCCTATACTTGGCAGTGTGCTCTATCGGCAAAACGAGGTTATTTTCAATAACATCGCTGGCATGGAATCACTAACTGGCCGGTATAGAGCGCAGCTCGCATCAAGTAGGCAGTGGATTGCTCCCGCATACCGTAGCTCAACTAGTTGCAGGTAGATGTCACTACTGCAGATCCATTGGAGAAATTTGCTTTAACTAAATATATATTTTCCATTGCAAAATGCACAATATAACGCTCAATTGTATAACGCCTCAGTACTCAAAAAACAATAAATATAAAAATATCAAGCAAAAAAAATACAAATCTGTTAGGATTATAACCCCAGCTGGCCAGTTGAGAGACCAACGCTGTAACCACAGACCTAATTATGTCCTCCCAAACTGAATGTTATCAATCGATTAATAAACAACGTCTTAGCCAATAATGACTTTGACTAAACGATTTCTTCACTGGAGTATATTTCAAACAAAGTTCATTTAATACAAAGTCCCTACTATTTATATATGTAGGCTATATTGCATGCAACATACTCAAATTAGTGAAATATAGGTCAGAGCGAGAGATCAGCTGCCATCTTGTCTGTAACCGAGACGGCTCAGCTTTTCAAAGCCACTTCTGCATTATAATATTACAATATACACGTTTAATTTTCCATTGCAAAATGCACAATATGTTATCAATCGATTAAGATACAACGTCTTAGATAACATATCACATGTTACACATCATGCGACTACTGTAAGGCTCGTTTTTTTTTTTTTTTTTTTTTTTTTTTTTTTTTTTTACAAAACTTTCTGCTGGCAAGCAAATGGGCAATAACGATGGCTTTTGAAATATTGACTCTTGGGCTTCTTGCGAACTCCATTATTTTCATGTGCTGAGCTGTCTCCTGTTCTGATAACATGTGCGACGGGGGCATTTTGAAGGAGTGGGAGGTCAACGCCCGTGTCCATTTGTTTAGTTTCTTCTTGGTTTGTGTCCGCAGACGGTGGTGTTTTACCCTGATTATAAGAATTGACATCCACTGTTGGAGCCGGATCATCTAGCAGGCTGTTCCAAATCCATGAGTTTGAGTACGCGTACACGCGAGTACTCAGCAGTGATGCTCGGAGCACGGTTGGAGAGGGATTGGGGGTGAGAGCCAATACGTCACTGAGCGAAGGTCATAGTACAAGACCACGCGCTTCCTGCCAGTCATGATGTATCCACCGCGAAGTGACGGCAGCCCCCCCACAGCAGAGCTGTATTGCATGTTGCAGGTTTACTCACGCAAGGCGGCGAGTACTCCGCTGCTCACGGGCGAGTTGCTCGGCTGGAACAGCCTGAATGGGGGAAAACCTTTATCCTACTGTTGTGGAGTGTCACACTGGGCGTGAGCTTGTGAGACTTCTGTACAGCGACTGGCACCAGGGGAGTCCGTAGCAACGAGACTAGTTGAAGTTTTGACGTGCTCAGGGCGCGTTATAGCATTAGGCTATAACGGCGCGGTCAGTCGATGTGAAGGCGATCGGTAGCATGACAATGGCGCATGTTTTTTCTTGGCCGTCATAACTGATCTGACCACGGTGACCATCAATCATTAAAAAGGACGGAATTTGCTGTTTCAATTCTATCTGTATTTGTCTTATGCCATTCGCTACGGGTAATTTATAAGACGACCAGCATTCATTTGTAATACTTCTGACCGCAACAAATTTTGAAAAATGAGTGCGGATTTTCTCAGTGGATAATTCTGGCGGAATATTAAATAATCGCACACGCGTGGCAATCATACCCGTGGCAGAGATATCTACCGGAACCATGTCCCTATTAATCAATGTAAGTCTGTGGGTGCCAGCGAATTTAATTAGAATTCTGTCCAAAATATTTTTTGAGATTACCTTTATATACACCGAGTTTGAAGGTGCGTCCAGTTGTAAGGCTGCCAGTTGGTCTACTGTGATTTTCAGCGTATCCGCCACAAATGTGTGAATTTTACCCGCAGTTGGGCGAGTGCTGTTTCGCTGGAAGGAGCATTTCAGCGTATTTTTTCGTGATATGTTGCACGATCAATCCTAAAGAACTTTCCGATAAAAAGTACAGCTAAACGAAAGCAAGAGGTTATTATCAATGGTATGAACTTCCCTGTCTGCTTCTATATTAATGTATTTCTTGACACTTCTTGATAGTATTGACATGTGTTTATGTAACCATTGCTTACTTATGAGAACCGGGTGAGTTAGCCGTGGTGGTTACGGCATGACTGATGGCAGTCGCTCACATCCGGGAGGCGAGGAGGTTCGAATCCCCCCGCCGGCAACCTTGAAGATGGTCTTCTGTGGTTTCCCATCTTCCTTCCAGGCAAATGCCGGGGTTGGTCCCTAACTATAGGCCACAGCCGCTACCTTCCAACTCCTCGTCCTTACATTCCAACTTCCCTCCTTCCCTCCCCAACGGTACTTGTAGCTCACCCATTGGGTGTCCGTCTCGAAGCAGCTACAAAACTGGCGAGCCGAACATGTCCTCGGACACTCCCGGCACTAAAAGCCATACGCTAAAAAAAAAAAAAAAACTTATGAGATTACTGACAGATACGCAAAAGAATAAGATCCTCGATTTACATTATACTTACATGATGCCTATCAGCACTGAGTACTCTTCAAATAACACTATATAGTACAGTGAGTCCAGGAATGTTCTCCGCAGCGCCTACATGCGTTTGCGAGAGCTGGCTACAGCAGTTACGTTGGTAGCACGGCTGCCACTTGCATCATGACAAATAAACAGTAAACTTTGTACACACCAAAGCCATTCACAACAGATGCTGGAACCATTCACAGTACATCACTCTTTTTCCGTAATCAGTTTGTTTTAATTCATAAACCACGGTAACTTTATAAGGGAACAACTGAAGCTTGTCTCTTACAGCTTTATGTGCTGTCGACTTAGAGATTCCTGTTTGTTGAGCTAATTTTCGTGTTGATTTAATTGGACTACGCAGCATTATATCGGAGATTTCATCAAGTTTTTCGTCCGTTAAAAGCGTAGGCCTGCCTGTTCCCGGTACATCGTGAACTGTGCCAGTCACACGAAATTTACTTATTATATCATTCCCGAACGGTATCACGGTTAGGACACTTTGAATTAGAAAACCGCGCCGGGAATCTCAATTTTACTTTTTCTGTAAACCGATCGCCTTCGCGAAAAACGTATTCCACAAAAAAAACTCTCTCTTCAGTAGTAAACATTGCCGCCTGTATACTGTTGCACTACAGTATCTGAACGCTCGCTGACTGTAATACCCACTGAAGACATGCAGGCTCGTGCGCTTATCGCGATACACACCGACAGCCCACACGGGGAGAGTCCCGCTTTCAAGGACACAGTGCAGTGCAGCCAACTAAACTCATGACTCAACCATTCGTAGATGCACGTACCCACTGCGGAGAATATTCTCGGGCGCCTTGTACTTGTATAAGACTAAATACACAATTACCAATCGAGAACACGATTTTTAATATTATATTTATTACAGCCAATGGCCAAAGCAAAGAAAAATAAGAACTATAACTATATAACTTTTCACTACAAATTTCCTTCAAAGACTTATTCCTCTTCATGCAAGTAGCAAGGGGATAACGCTCACATGTTTTCTCGCAGAGAGAACGAACACAGTTTATGTTAGGTGTGTGAAACTGTAATGTGCGGTAAACTCTATGGTGAAAACCATGGACCGCATATCGGGTAACAAGATGATGCAAATCGTAGTTGGCAACTGACCACTCTCTATCATAGCGCCAGTATAGTAAAAATCGCTCCAAATCTCTGCTTTCTTCTGATGTTGCTCTCGCAATAGTTCCTGATATGACGGCGTAGATGGTAGTGACAAGCATATGCGTAGGTCTTCCAAGAACATGGGTTCTCTGCACAATTTATATACCAGTCGAGACGGAGTCCATTCAGAGACGCATTACACCCTTTTCAGAAACGTAGCCTTAAACTTTTTGATGACTTTCAAATTTGATTTTGTAAGATGTGCCCAAATCAGATGAAGGCCGTAGGTAATTATTGGTTGTACTTTCATCAGGAATAGCTCTAGTGCAATTCTCAAGGATAATTTTTGCAGGTGTTGAATATCATTGATTGCCAGAATTGCTGCCGATAACCTCTACTTTACATGTAAAGTGAAGGTAATTCCATGAGGTTGAAATATTATGCCTAAATACTTAAATCTGTTTACTGCAACCAGTTCTTCTCCCTTGCATGTAATAATCTCAGACTCAGTGCGCTTCCCCCCTGTGTTGAACGATATAGGACTCAAGGGATCCCCTTGTAATACACCAATTGTCTGTTCAATACCTGTAGATGTGAAGACCGAGTTGTCAATCAGTAGTCTGTTTTCAGCCAAAATATCGCTAATTATGAGTACTAAAGGGGTGTCCTCTCCTAACAACTTTGATAATTTGTCCATAAGTTTTACTCTGCTAATTGAGTGAAAGCTTTAGTGTAATCCATAAACACCGTAATCAGTTTTCCTCTTATAAATCTGAGAGCCTCTTGAATATCCTTTTCGAAACACTCAATTTAATGTATAGTTGAACGACCTGTCCGGAAGCCAAATTGTTCCTCTGGAAGTGAAGTTTCTACTCGAGTTCTAAGCCTGACTGTTATAAGTTTGGTGAATATTTTCAGAAGAGTACATTCCAAGGCGATGCCTCTGTAAGTTTCCGGATCACTAGCATCCTTCTTCCCCTTGTACACAAGCTATAGAGTAGAAGTCCTCCATTGATCTGGAATACACCCCTGTTGGAGGCATTCATTGAATAGAAATGTCCACAATTTCAGAAGAGTAGGAGCCGCACTCTTTATGTGTTCATTGAAAATGTTATCCGGTCCGCAAGCTTTCTTTAATTTCAGCTTTTTGATTACATCTTGTACTTCTTCCTGTGTAAATATAAGAGAGTTACCAATTTCCAAAGTCTTATAAGATCTCTTAACAGGTCTTGCATTCTTGGGTCGAAAAACCTGAGTGAAGTGTTCAACCCAAGTTTCCATTGGAATGTCGCGGGGGAATTTTGGGATTCTTGGTCTGAGTGCACTATAAAGTTGATTTTTAGCTTTTTCAATTTGTACTTTGCCTATGTTCTCATAGTACTCCGCCTTTTTAAGTTTAGATTCTTATAATCTCTTCGACTCGTAGCATAATCCTGAAGAGTAGCATCTGTCGGTGAAGACCTGGCAACATGAAGATGGTGCAAAACCTTCTTGCGAGTTTCATAACATGTAGTATCAAACCATAGTTGTGCTCTTCTGTCGGTTCTAGCTATCGTCATTGCATTTTGAATAATTAATTTTCTCCATTTCCTGTGTAGCCATATTAATGTTACCGTTTCGTAGTAGATTTTCGATCAATATGAGGCGTTCATTATCTGAAATTATGAGGTCCGTATCTAACACTCGTGATCTATATGCAACCTTGCGAGGTATAATGTGTTCCTGGTTCAGCAGGAAGGTTGTTGCCACTGGTATATGTTTCCTTTCTATTTTGCTGAGAACCGTCTGGTTGACAGACTGAACAGAGTAAAGATTAGACAGCACCAGGTCTATTGTGCTGCTTCCGTTGTGACAGATATAAGTTTTCTCATGTTCTTTGTTTGTTAGGTAATTCCTTCTGCTTGTAAGAAGTCGAGCACCGTTTCAGATTTGTGAGACATGATATCCACTCGACAGTTCAAATCACCTGCAAAAATCACTAGTTCATCCCGTTGAATGTTACTTAATCTTTCACTAATTAGACCCAAAATATCGCATTCTTTGTATTCCGGTTGAAAATATATGCCTAAAATAGTGCACAATTTGGTTTTTATAACAACAATGTTCGGCGATTTCATTTCAACTTTGAAACGGGAGAACTTTGATGTGAATATACAAGACACTCCTCCGATAGGTCTTCCCTTCGGTTGAGTTATAGCAAAGCCGTGCACCGCATAAAAACCCTGTCTGTTCCAGTCCTCCGTGAGAAAAGTCTCTGTTAGTATTGCTATGTCAAATTTTTCTAATATATCGAAAGGTAATAATAACTTAGTTACACCTGTCAGGTCTTCTTACATTCCATGTTAGCAATCATATAGCATCGTTAGTGCCTGTTTTGATACAGGCGAGTTTCTCCTCCCTGCCATCTTCAAGCGTTTGGAGTATTGCTCTGTTGATACGCCCATCGAAGTTGTCCACTATTCTCCCGGGTTCCTCGAAACAGATAGCGTCTCACTGTAATGTTCTTTGGCCAGTATTCAGGCATGTTCACAAGGTCCAAAAATTCGAATTGTATTCCTACTTTAAATGACTTGTATTCCCCACTTGAAGGCAGTTGTTCACAGACTATTCTTCCGGAAACACCAATCTTTTGAATATGCGAGATGAGGTTTTTACTGTCTGTTTCTGCATGTAGGTGGCCGATATGTAACCATCCCATCATTTCTCCCGATTTTATGGAGTCTTCCTTGTTGTCTCTCGTACCGGTGATAGTGGTGGTGCTTCTAGTTCGGAGGGCAGATGACCTCGTAATTCCGCCCCTTAAAACAATAACTAACTAACTAGCTTCTAGTGCAGCGTCGTTTAACAACCGTTGTCCATGTCTCGTCCTGTTGTCCAGTACTTACTTCCGCCACATCACTATCATTGGTTACAGCTTGCAGAGTAGATGTTTTTTCTCCGACTATTGTTTGTATAGATTTTGCTTTCGAGAGCCCTTGATTAATTTCTTGTGTTTGCCTCAATATCTGTTCTTCTTCCATCCCTACTCCAGACGGTGGTTGTGGAGCTTGTCTCTTCCTTATTACTGACGAAGTTGATGGAAAACTATTTGGGCCACTAAGTGGAATAGTAGTGTCCCCTGGGACATTTTGATTACACTGCTCTGCCCGAAGGAAAGAATAATTATTCCTTGGAAGATATTCGGAGCTCTTTGTTGGCCTTCCGGGATGACGGGATGTTACCTCACCATTTAAATTGTTTATCACTGTGGATAATTCAAGCAGTTTTCGGTTCATTTCTTCCCGAATGCACTCTATTTCCTTATGAATGCTCTTTCTCGCTTTGTATTGAAGAAAATCCTTATTACATTGTAAGCAAAGCCTCAGCAACTTCAACTTCTTTTTGCTTTTGTTTTTGAGGGCCTTGAATTGTCCTTGTTGCAGTTCTGCACAAGCTTGATGATGCCATCTCTGGCATAAGCCATCACACTCGACTGCTGTCTCGGACTCTTCAACTTTCCGATCACAGTTGGGGCATATGTCAGTCACATCAGCATACTCATCCTCTTTGAAATGCAAGCGCGATGTAAGTTGTGTACTTACGACCGGCATAGTATCTGGAAGGCAGTGACAAGATGGTTGCCGTTTGCCTTCACTCAACCAAGACCGACTACAATATCTCAGACCGTAACATCAAAACCAAGATGGCGGAAATCGTAGGGGAACAGCTGTAGCGACTGGCGGGCATGGCGCCATCGAAATAGCGGCAAATTCGAAGACAAACATTCGCATATTTGATTAAATTCCCCCAGAACTTACAGGTTTTTATGTAATGAACCCGATGGGGTTATGCTGACTGGAATCGAACATGGTTCTCAGAGACTGTGATCTCAGTAAAAAAAAGGTTCCGCCAGGGAGCGAACCAGAGATCTGTACAGGGAGTTTCTTGGTGAAAACCCCTCGAAAGAAATGTATATTTAATCACTGGTGTGATTTTGATGAAATGGCATTATTTATTAAAATAATGTAGGAAATAATGAGCGGATTATATCATTATAAGACGATTTGGTGTAAGCTATTGGAGGTTTGAAGCAGAGAGGAGGGCAGAGCTGACATTTACTAATCGGCCCAGAATTGTGGGTTGGTCCCAGTGGAGCCACGTCCATCTCTGTCACCCCATTATGTCGTCTGGAGCAGGAGAGAGGCCTGAATAATGACACAGTTATTCCCCGACGGAGAATAGATGTAGAGGAGGGGCGGTGAAATGCCCAGAAGAATCATTGATTACTCGTGATTGGAGTAACGAATCGAGATGAGAGTTGCACACAGGTGAATATTTTGGCAAGAAGATAATTTTAGAGTCTTTTACCGGCGAAATTGGTGCATATTTAGTGATGTGCGTAAGGACTGTGAAGCGACCATTGTTCGCGGAGGGATGTGAAGATGTTGACGGGGAGTTCCCGGTTAGGTAGCGTCCCACGCCATGGAGAAAGGAATTAATATAAATTAATTGAACGAGCGATTCCTTTGCACACATATAGTTTTGGGACCTGTGAAGAGAGAGGAACACAATGATCATGGTTTGAAGACCTGAATCATGCTGTGAGAGGAGCGAAGATTACGCGGGAAGATGTTGCTCTACTTTCTGTGGAAATCCGATATAAGGGAGTAGACCCCAGGAGGAGCTCTCAGTTGAATCTCAGTGTTACTCTGTTACTCAGTTGAACCTCACTTTGAAACTCACTCTGTTCTAACTCAGTCAAGCTCAGTCTACATGCCGCCAAGCGCAGTTACAGCCAGTTACAGTTTTACTCAATTGTCAATTGTAGCACAATGGAAATAAGTTGCAATCAGTATGCAGCAAATATGCAGCAGTACGAGACAGCGTGTAAGCCGCAGACAGAAGTCTTCAAATAAGCTACGTGCAGTCTTCGAGTGAAACTTCAGTCAGCTACAGCCAGGTTGAAGCAAGTTCGTCAAGGCAAAACGCATGACGATTCTATTCATCGAGACGCCGAACAAAGACGGGTATGTGTAAAAGAAACAGTAAATACGCTTGTATGAATAATAGTCGTGATACAGGCATAATCAGCAGCACGAACTATGACGTGTTCAGTTACGAAGCACCGTATAGACTAACGGTAGCACTATTGTATATAATTATTTGTGAAAGTGTTGAACTTTATTAAGCGCAGTGTGTATAGTATTAACTAATCGTGTGTGTGTAACTACGATAGAATGCGCGAAAGAAAATCTACTAAGTGTTTGGTATTGCCATGAGAGTACCAGATGGTAACGCTTACTGTAGGAGTAATGATCGTCACAAAAACTGTTGGAGAGTTCCGAGAGCAGATAACCAGACTTTCAATCAGGAGTTGATAACGTAAGATGCCGTCGACACCTGCAATTTCGATCTCTGCTAGGGAATTTCAGCATTGAAGTGTGTATAAGTGACGAGTGTTCAGTGTAATGTATATGTAAAAATATCATTTAAAGTAGTGTTTGATGAAGTGTTTTACATGTTTGGGGAGTGATAACTTCCTGAAAGGTACGCAACGTGTCGTGTTGGTGATAGAAATGTATAATCAAATGTGTGTAAACAAGAGAAATATGTCGCGTTAAACCCATTATGGCGGGCGACATGGAAGAATATGATTGGTTGGAGCCACCTTAGATGCCTATAGAGATGTAAGTACCCCACAAATTATGGTTATAATTATGTAGAAGTATGGACCGATGCATGTCTGTGATTCCGTAAAGATATTGTGAATTCCTTATAGATGCCAGTAAAAGTCAGTTAGGAGGCTGATCCTCCATGTTTAATCAGTATTGAGTTGATTTTGATTGAGTTGAAATGATGATTTGCATCATTAAGTGGAGTAATTTTTCCCACTATGAATTAAGAATGGCAATCAGTTATGTAAATGTAACGAACGCGATTGTTCGAGTTTAAAACGTCTAGCTATGTCGGAAATTTTGGTAATTTATATGAGAATAATAATAAAGGATGATTTTGGTCATTTATGTCAGTGAGAAATGATGATAATAATAATAATGGTTATTAAGAGTATGAATGAACACATCAGGAAACAAATAAATTGTTGTAAGCGAGAATTATTAACGCTAAGTGCAAGACTTATCAATCTAAGCAGGAAGATGTTACAATGAGATTACATTTCAGTAATTATGGAAAGAAGTTTTATATCAGAATATTGCATATATTCAGTAATGATACCAGTAATGAAAGAGCTTTTAGTGAATTGAATTTGCAGCTTAATTGAGAAGCTTATAGAGTAAATGTTAGATTTCTCTTAATATTAGAGGTCGGAATGTCGTAGCATGGAGCATTAGGGGCCAGATAGTCTATTCTACGTATGAATTCTCCTATGTCGTGGACATTGTTGGAGACATTATTTATTCCAGAGTTGTAGTGATGGACCCTAACTCTGAAGAAAAGGATTGAAATGTGTTCCGGGCTGGAATCTTGTAAGAGTCGAGGATAACAGGGACACCTCGCAGCTCTATGATTTCCCGAGAACTTATAGATGAGTTATGTACGCTCGTGGGCAGCGAAAACTCATGGCGACAGTGGTTTTGTGCGCCTATATTATACTTGAGACATCGGTCAACCGCCAGGCTCATGCATTACGAACCCCGAACCTTCATGTTGAATGGACCCATGTGAGGCCATTAATTAATCGTTATCCTCGACGTAGGAATAATTACAAAAGCTCATTCAATACCTGTTGGCATAATAGTCAATTAAGATCCTTTGGGAACATGTGTGCCGGGTAGGACACAGTATTTGTCTTGTAAATCTCCACTGCTTAGAGAGGGAAGCTTTCAAACTTTTAGAAAGGTCGAGATAATTGGTGGAACGACCCATCCCACTTTCTATTGTGTAGCGATTTCCTTAGCCGAGGGTCGGTGCCAACCACTCGAACCGCTCAGGCAAGTTATAAAGGGAAGAGATTCTAGACCTTGTTAAAATGACATATAATGCGAGATTGTTATGTTGAGTATTATAGCCATGTGGTTTGTGAACACATGGATAATTATAGTTCATCCTGATGGTTCATTAATTTAGCTATCTGACGAATAGTTACATGATATATTTGTACTGTCACTGGAACCAAGTCATGTAGTTGGTTACTAGATGCCAATCGCCTTGAGCGCGAGGTAGTCTATTGTACAATCCGACATAAGCTATAACGTAACGTTTTATCTAGGAATCACAGACAGCATGCGGTGAAACCATATAATTGAAGGATATGTAGGGGGGTAGCTTACATAATTATGGAGTTGCACGTTGATTTTGGTGCAACGTCCAAATAGGTAAATGCATGCAAAGCATTTCATTGGTGAGAAGAAAAATATTAAAACACGCACGGCACACATAATTGTTTAACGTAAAGAGGTTTAAGGAATAATCCTTGTTGTAATATTAAAGAAGTCACATTGTATGACTGTTATGTTAATGTAAAGTTGTTTTGAAGTCGTAGGTGCATCAGCGCACTAGTATATCCTTGTGAAGTTCACAGAAGGGTAAAGCATTATGGCTAGGTATGACTTTGTTGTGATTTCATATTTGTTTACTTGTGGATTGTGGAAGTAAAAATTTTGTTTGCTTTTATTTTATGCTTTTTGGGTATTGTTTTGTGTTTGAAGCCATGATTTATTTTAATGAATTAAAGTTTTAGAATAGAGTTGTGCCTCATCATTGTAGAGTTGATACCTTTTTGCCTCAAATCCAAAATATGCACTGCAAAATTGGGGTTACCGTACACGCCTGAGAGCTGATGCTAGTTGGAGGCGGATGCATATTATCCAACGAGATTACTCACATGGGTACAGTAATAAGGCACAAATTCAATATGAAACCCTGACGTACTTCGCTACAAGCAACGAGAACAGACAGTAGCTAAAAATACAGACATAAATAAAGCAGAGGTAAGACATAATGTTAAAAAAATGCAAATACTTCTAAATGGAACTACAAGCATAGTCAACCAACAACAAAGTCAACCCCTGACACTATACAGCCCATGAAGGGCCTAGGCAAATATACAATGCAAATATAAATGGTTGCTGCTTATATTAGGGGTTACGACATCGTGGTCTTTAGCCCCATGTATTTGTGTGATAACCTGTGTTATTGTTATGGCTGAACTAGTGTGTTTGTGAATTGGGGATTGTAGTGGGAAGGAAGCGGCCATGACCTTAAGTTAGGAACCATCCTGGCATTCGCCTGGATTAGAAGTGGGGAAACCATGGAGAACCACTTCCAGGATGACTGAGGTGGGAATTGAACCCTCCTCTACTAAGTTGCTTCATGAGGCTGAGTGCATCCCGTCCCAGCCCTCACATGAGAATTAAATTTATTGGCAGATCCGGAGAATCAAACCCGGACCTCCGGGACGACAGCCAAGAACGCTAGGCACTACACAACGAGGTGGTCTAAAACAGAATGGTAGCACTGAATGAAAGTAGAACGAGCGATAATATTCTCTATAGTACATGAATTAGCCAAAATACCTTATCAAACATCGAGAAATAAATCAGGGAATGATGTTTTAAAAGATGCTTCCTCCTCCGCTGTATGTGACCCACCCAGCCATCCCAAATAGCATTGTGACTCACAATTTGGCTTTAGGAGAGGAAGATGCACAATCCAGGCAATTCGAGGTCTTCTAACTGAGATTGTGTCTACCCTGTCAGTACCGAAGGGAAAGTTACAATCCATATTCATTGACTTCTCTAAAGCTTTTGACTCGATTAGCAGGAAGAAAATATTGGAAAAACTAGACAGACTATTGAGAGGTAACAGCTACACGGAACGTCTTGTCAAAAGTATTTTAGGCTCAAACAATATAGTCATTAACAATGGCATTACAACATCAAGCCCAATAGAGCAGACTACAGGCGTGCTGCTACAAGGAGACCCATTAAGCCCTCTGTTATTTATTACTGCTATGGCAGATAATATCACATATATATTATCAGAGAGGGTAATCTCATTTATATACGCAGATGACATGGTACTCGCTTCAAGGTCTCAGGTCGAATTGCAATCTGCTCTCTACGCCTTAGAATGATGGGCGTTACACAATGACCTTAGGTTAAACAGAAACAAGACTAAATCTATGACCTTTAGGAAAGGGGGAAAGCCAGCAATTTTTCACATTGCAGGAAAACCGCTTGAGAGTGTACCACATTACAAGTAGTCCTACTTAGGTCCTACATTACAGTCAACTGGCAATGTTTTCACACTGCACATCTAGGATAGACCCAGCGTCACTACCAAAGCCATCAACGACATAAAACATTTAACTAAGCTATCTATAAAAACAGCCTTAAAACTTTTGCGGTTAAAAGTTACCAGTATTGTGACTTATGGACTGGAGAGCATTTGGACACATTTAAATATGAAGTATTTGGAACAATATGGAGAAACTGAAGGTGGCTTACATAAAGAAGGCCTTGGGTGTAACAAAGTATACACCTTCAAGACCGGTGTAAGAGGTGACTCGTGAGGTTTATAATGTAGAAGAACTCCGACTTCAAATGCTGCTACCTTCTACTCCAGGATATGTAAAACTCATGGACACACTAGAGTCAAAGAACATTGGTAGGATTTTTGCCGCACGGACGCTATGATTATTGACGATTGGAAGAGTGGGGGTACGAGCTGAGACCATTGAACTGTAGGTACTACTGGAACAACTCCTCCCATGGTAACCCTCGCTGAAAACTGCTACCTGGTGCACTGCCAGGCGTAACTAGTCGCACCAAAAATTGTCATACCATTTAACTCTAGGCTGCATGTCAGCTGATATGTCGTGATTCTTTTCATATATTTGAACGTACGTACCTCTGTGCAACGTTATATGTATGGTATTTTCCAATAATACGGTAGGTTTACGGTCTACTTTATTTTCGAATTGAGATTTGTAATGAAGTAGCCTCTTCTGCGTTTATGGATATGTCTTACATCAAATTTTGACATAGGCCTAAATAGCACATGACAAATACACGTAGGCCCTATTGTAGGTTATAAGTCATTAGTCACAGAATTATAACCTACGCCTAGCTTATGTTACAGATTTCCATGGAAACGCCCAGATGTAGGCCTATTAAAGAAATGTGTTATAGCTGTGAACACTTTTATAAACATGCTACTTGTTTCATTCAAATAGAAACAACCCACTGCTTAAAGATGATGTGGTACCTGCAATTTGCAATTTCCCACAGCATCTGCTTCAGCCACCCATGAAAAGACCAAGAGTTATTTAACGACAAGTAGCCTAACATTTACTGTTACTTTCTTCATCAGCATAGGCATAAAATTTCACATTTTCCAGTATACTTTTATTATGTCAGTCTTGGAGACGATAAAAAGAATTCAGCTTAAGGGATCTTCCCTGCAGGACCTGTTCGTTTGCTGTATGACTTATGTGAGGTCGAAGATTCGACCTGCTTTGAAGAAAAGGAAGCTTGTAGTTTTACGTGACCGTTAATCTTGTGATCATGAGCCAAGGGACCTCCATTTTACGTGGAATCCGAACCACAGGACATGGCATTTCACTTCGAAAATCTCACTTGCAATGACCGTGAATCGAACCTGGTCCACCTTGGTGAGAGGTGAATAGCTTGACCACTGCGCCACTACGCCCCATTGCTTTGAAGAATATTGGACATGTGGTTTTTTGTATAAATAAAGTAGGCTATGTATTTTTGTTCACTAAGCATCTATTTAATTGTTTAGTTGTAGGCTTATGCATATTCACACACATATGAATGCTGCCTTTGAGTTAATAAAAATGTTGAATACCAATTAACATATTTTTTGTTCTTTATTGTTAGTCATTCCCAGCCTAACCTTATTTTTATTTTATTTTAATGTACGTACGGCTTGTATTTTTTGCCAGTAGGCCTATAGTTATTGTGTATGCTGCCTTTGATCTAAGGATAAAATGATGAACAATCAGGCTGCCATATAATATTGCATGTTGGCGTATATTCCTAGCCATTTTAAGTATCAAATTACTATGATATTTTGAAATATGTATTTCGGCGTAAGTTCTGTTTAGTTTACCGTTCGCCTAAATGTTCAAAAGTACCTCTTTTACTTGTATCTCGTCGTACGTACGTACGTACATCATCCTTTCGTTCGTATACGTCCAACTCTCCTCCTTGACGTGCACTACCAGGCGTAACTAGTCGCACCAAAAACCGCACTTTCCTCCGATACAGTCGGCATTCCAGTATTACTTAGAGTTCAATGGCTGAGACGTATTCTCACGCGCGTTGCCATACATAGCTTCCGTTATAAAATGTGTCGCACCAAAAAGTTCCATCATCCGTGTAACGAATGTTTGTGTGAGCGCTGTGGAGAACAATGTGGAAGATACCACGCTATATTCTGCACATTAAGACATGAATCTTTGATATTCCTAGGGAATAACAATTAGTTTACTGTATGATTTTAGATTTTATGCATTATATGCACGGCCATTGGCTGCAATAAATCCCTTATTATAGGCTATAGGTGAATTTCCAGCTGTGGATGCCATTATTCACATCAACCATCATCAGAACAGTACTGCCAACCTCACCATTACGGTACTAGCCGAACCAACACCCGACTATTCTAACCTACGTTTTGTCCAATCCAATGGTTACAGCCTAACGCGTCCAGATCAATGGTTTTGTATCAACCTGCCCCGATAGCTGCGCGCAATCAAAGCCGCAACCTTCGATTTGTCCAATCCAATGGTTTTTTACAATGGTTACAGCCTAACGCATTCAGAACAATGGTTTTTGACAATGGTTACAGCCTAACGCGTTCCGATGACTGCCTTTTTTTTAACAACAGTGATCTGCTAATAGATGTTGTACCCTCCGCTGTCTATAACCCACCCACCATCCCAATTTATAACATGACTTAGGCCTATATAGTGAAATTTCAGTTGTGTCGGCCATTGTGGGCGTGGCTTATTTGACAAATAAGATATTGCCAACCCTACGTATACGGTAAACACGGCCGAAGGTTGTTTGTTTTGAGCGTAGAGAGCTGTGAGAGCGCACTCGCTTCTATCTGTATCGGGACATCCTGAACTAACTCCAACAGATGGCGCACAGGTACTATAATTAGTTCTTTATTTCAAATAGCATCTAACGCCCCAGTCCCCCTTGCTTGTGGTAGCCTACTAACAGTAATTTTCGGCCAAGCAGTAGGCCTACCTAACCTAGTAACAGACATAAATGTATATACAAAAACAAATCTAATCTGGGGTTAACGCCCCAGGCCCCCTAGCTTGTGATACTAACAGTAGACTAATTCTATTTGCATACCTGCCGCATTTTAAATCACTGCTTCCATCTGCAGTACCCACTTAAATTTGCCCTCAAGCACACACAGATTCTTGATTCATGATTCTTATAGAATATATTTACACTTCAAGAACTTGACACATTAGAAGACACTGACACCACTGGGATGTCATTAAAACTACCATCATCTACTTTAAAAAACAGGAGTTGTGTAGGACGGTTGATTTGGGAAAATTGTCGAAATGGCATCAGGGGTAATTTGGCAATTTTCATAACCAAAAATTTAGGTTCGAAATGTTTAAGTTAACACATACAACTGTTTTAACTTCGAATAGTATCCCGGTGAATATTTCTTATCCACTTCTCTTTCATAGATTTGTCTTTAGGAAATTTAAAAGTTGAAGTATCTTCAGCAGTATTAAATTTACAGGCAGGTACACAGTAATGACAATAAACAGCCAATACTTCTCACATTACGTAACATTGGAATTTATAATTATTCACAGTGCACTACACTACTTAAGGTACACTATTACAATAAATGACAGCTCGAAATCACTTGAGATATGCGACATTTGAACGAAATTCTCGCAGCAGACCCACTTAAATGTTGGTTCATCAAATGTAAACAATCCCCTAAGATTTCCGCCATTTTCTACGCTATCGATAGTGGCATTGCGGTCTGAGATATTGTAGTCGGTCTTGACTCAACTTGATAACAACTATGGACTTCATCCTAGCACCTTGGCGCGTCACGTACTGCTCGCTTCTAAGCTCTGTGAACTTGCGGGATGAAGGGCAGAGGCAGGGTATGAGCAGGGGAGAATTGACACGCCTGTCGACAGCCCGCTGTGTTACCTGACATTCTCGTCTTTCCCAATACTGCTAACATAGGGTATTTTCTGAAACCAGTGTGGCGTTGGGAATGAGTGAGTGAGTCACCGACGAATGTATTTGCTTCTGTTACTACGCAAGGACCGAGAAACCTCATCCCTCGTCACCACCACTACTCATAGTCTGCGATGCACATTCCTCTCAGGTCCACGCAGCTTAGACCCGAGCAGTACCTAACATCAGCTTCCAAGCAACAGTAATTGAACCTATATACTGATGCGCTTTCTTTTCTGGTTTTCAGTCTACGCACTAACTTTCACTCAATCAAACACCAGTACACTTAACACACGATGTACGTATTAGCATTCACGATTTTTAGTGCTGCGATTAAGACAAGCACATTAACTGTTCCGCCATCTTGTAGGTAGTCGAAAATGTTATTGATGAGTAACATCTTTCCACTCGGCTGCTGGATATTTTTGTGGGAGTGATTTTGAAAAATGGGACGGAAGTGTGTAAGACGCACTGGTAGTGGTACCATGTGGAATGTATATAACATACGGATTACTTCAAGGTTTGGAGGCGCCATTACAGATACTTCTGCAATCAATCATCTTCAAGTTGTCGTTCTTTGCTGTAAAAATATCCATTATATCATATTTGCTGAAAACTATTATGATTTATTAAGAGACTGATTTTCAATCTCTGGATAAAAATGATTGGCATCCACTCCCCGAGTAACTTTGTTCAACACTTTTATACTGAAGTTAAACGCTCATGTGAACTCTGGTGTCAACTGATTGAAACATAAACCACATGCTAAAAGTCTTCGTATCAGTATATAAATGATTATATGCTTTAATTTGAAGTATTGTAACTAGTTGGCAAAGCCGGTATTATGTTTCTGCACAATGGCTATTCAGATATTAACCCACATTGCGGTAAAGCAGTAATCAATGTAATATATATCGATGTTGTATACGATAACTGAGCTAGCCTATCATAGACCACTATAGGAATTCCCTTTACTGTCAAGTAAAACTCAATTCCACGCAGGAACATATCGAAAAAAGCAAAATATTAATGGAGCGTTAAAAAATACTTCCATATTATTACTGGCACGTGAAAATGAGTACCTGTCTTGTACTCTAAATTTCTGTGGTTGTAATGGCTGCGTGGATACCGTCTTGGACTGCGAATCATGACGCCTCAGATTCGAATCCCTGTCCCGGCAATTATTTTTGTTACCGGATTATCGATTTAAACGATATCTATTATTACATTATGCGTCATTTTAACAGAATCTACTTGAAATTACGATTTGTCTAATTTTAATTACAATAGTTTGCACCAAGCAGGAGTTGGGAAATTTGATTATATTGAACATAATTTCTAGTAGTCTATAGGTAGGATAGAGACTATGGTTTCATTCCTCCTCTTAATTTACAATATAATATGTGATGTTTGTTCAAACAAGTGTGACAGTAGCATATCTCCAATTCAATCTATACATTCGTCACAGTACCCGTATGAAAACGGAGTTAAAATTAACATTTTAAGAAAGTCCAAACTGTGTAGTATGCGAGTAGGATAACATGTCAGATGACTTCACATACATTTCATCTCGAAATCATAGTATGATAACATGTCAGATGTTACACATCATATGCGACTACTGTAAGGCTCGTATCTTTTCTAGTCTTATGGTCAGGTTTTTCAATTCGACAATTGAAGTCACCACTAAGAATCACGTTTCTGACATCCTTTACCAAAGTTACTGCCTATACTATATGTTCGATTTCATCATTATGTTGTCTTAGCAAGGCTTATTTGTTGAATCAACTTGTGTGCTACGGACTGTGAAATGGATTTACTAAGTCAGAAACCTTCACGGTAGTATACACAATAACGCATCAAAGTGTCATCGCAATCGGATTAATAGTAGTCCATATGAACGCATACTGGATTTTGTTGAAACGATTCGCCCGCCATCACACATTTGTTGAATCTACTCGTGCACTACCTATTGTAAAATGGATTTACTAAGTCAGAAACCTCCCCAGGAGTGCAATCTACAGCTCACCAAAGTTTCATTGCAATCGGATGAATTGTATATGAACGCATAAAGGACACACACACACAAACTATCAGTAACTTTTCATTTTCATATAAAGAGATAACTGCTAAAATCTAACGCGATCAAATATAGACTGACATTTATCAAACGATTCTTTAGCACTCAAAAGAAACCTCCTGTTGTGCTGTGCTTAGAAATAACAATTCTCCATTCTTCTCTTGGCTCTGAATCATTTGTGAAACTGCGAAATATTATATTACCCTCGTTTTTCGATGAGTTCAGCATAGCTCCTTCGTCAGACTTCATTCATCTCCATGAACCGCATGAGTTCTGTTTGACTAGGCTTAATTCGTCTCCTAAAAGTTCAAGAATTCCGTTTGATATACTATTAGCAAGGTCTTAAACACCTGGCATCTGGTGGCCAACTCTTCAAACCAACATAGTCATCTTTATGCTTGCGTACAAGGGCTCCGTTCACCAGTCTTGCCGACATCGCGTAGGCAACATCTATGGTATACCTTATAAGATCGTTTTGTGAAGAGCTCTAGTTGTTTGTTCAGTTAAATGCCAACGGTCTATTTCTATAATAAACTTCGGCAAGTTGACTGTTTAAACAACGGTACCATAAAACGTACTGCATTCCATATACATTATTATGTGTGGTGAAGACGAGGAGCTCCCGGAAAGGCATAGGAAATTTACGATTTTGCTGATGGTAATCTCTATCATATTTCTTGTTTGTGGCATCATTCTCTTAGTGGTGACAGTTGTATTTAAAATTTTGATGGACAACGTAAAAGATATTAAGGATGATTGGACTTACCCTACAATATGGATCATAATGTTCACTGCATTATTCATGTGCATGACCGCAGTCTTCGGTTTTATAGTAGCTAGAATGGGCTCTAAAATATTATTCATATATTACGGAGCCCTGTTGGTAATCGTCGGCTTTTTGTATTACCTCTGCACCGTTTTTTGTCTCGTATTATTAATCTTTAAATATAAAAATGAAGCTACATCCATTGAAATAACGATGGTCATAGTGTTCCTTTTGTTTACATCAATCTATGATCTAATTTTAACGGGTATAATTGTTATTTTAATTATAATAGTTCTGAATTTTCGGCGACGTGTACATGAACAAGAGGATTCATCAAGCGAAGAAAGCTAATACAATAATTATCAACAAGATAAAATTTATTGTAAATACTTCGACTCGATAATAGTGAAATTATATTTGAATAAATAGCGTTGGTTGGTTGGTTGGTTCTTAATTTTAGGGGCTGCGACAACGCGGTCATGTAGCCCCGTGTACTTTGGGTGTGTGTAGAATCTGTCTGATAACCGGTGTTAATTGTGATGACTGTATTAGTGTGTGTTATCTGTTATTTCAATTTAAGTACTGCAACTTAGAATTTTTCAAATAGTTCCTACTTTTGCCGCCAAGCGCCACCGTCAACGACTACTAGGCTAAGTTCACAACTCAGCTGCTAGACGCCACCGCAGTCGGCTCTCGGCAACGAACTTAGAAACCTAAGAGCGTTGTTTACAATAACCTATCCAATTTAGCTTCACACAGGTGCAATTAGTGGAAGGTTCTTTAACATGCCATAAATCTATGACATGGGACCGCCGGCTTTACTTCCCCTCCGAAGGAAGGCATACTGAGGGATTTTTAACGCTCTTAAAAAATCCGACGGCTTCGGCGAATAAATAGCATTGCAGTACACATCATCCGTTGAGTTACATTCATTTTTAATTGATCTTAACTGTTTCTTTATACAAAGAGTTAGTCTCTAGCGTGTTCCTCTCAATTTATTAATTTATTATTGGTGCTAAGGGGTTCACAGAAACAATGCTCGTAATTTCCGTTGCTTTATTACTAACTGGGATATAATTTCTTGCTTTGGACATTTAAATGGAACCGTACTGATTTCTGTCTTAGGCCTACATTTCAACTTTTTTTTTATGAAAGTTGATTTATGAGATCAACACGGGCCTTGTATGACAGTGTGTGTATGTATTGTAACCGTTCTTTCCTAACTTCACTCTCTCACACACTGTCGTATCTACGGGGCGTGTATGGTAATCTCTGGATCATGTAAATTAGCATATCCCAGGAGTTTTCTGGAGGTTTCAAGGATCAAAATAATGTGGCACATACTCACGGGCAAATATAACACTGTTTAATGCTAAGTAAAAAAATATGAACTTCATTCTTGTTAAACATTAAACCTGCGCCGAGAGCAAGCCTTACAAAATGAATAATCCTCAATATCAATTCAACCTCTAATAAACTTCCTATCCTTCGAATATAGTAAATATAAAATCCTGTAAAAGCAAAGCAAAGCCAACTCCATACAGGCCATGGAGGCTCAGGGAGTAGTGGAAGGTAGAGGCTTCCACTTTTTGTGACATCGGCGCTAGGTGGGATGGAGTTGTCAGGTCCACGCCCGGCTGTCTTTGCTCCCAGGAATTACCCTGGTACTCATTTCTGGTATAAGCTGAGTGAACCTCAGGGCTATTTGCGTTTCTGAAAGTGGTAGTTTTGCTTCTAAAATCCACTATCCAGGTGGGGATCGAATCCACACCCTTCCAGTTAGAAGCTCAGCGCCTGTACCGACTGCGCCACGCAGCCCCCAATCCTATTATGTGGGTCAGTAAAAGCAACAAATCCTGCTGGACACCCTCTAAACATAACATCAATCTCTGAACACAAACTTCACTTGAAATTCAATTACTTTCCAATGTATTGCAAACATTGCACACAATGACTACAATCAGAATTTTAAAAATCTTAGCTAGTCTGAGATCATATACAGTATTTATTGTTGTCACTTTATTCCAGTATGTTAATTAGATGAGTAAAGGTTATCGTTTAGTAATAGCAGTGAGAGGGAAATCGATTTATATGGCTTGATCCTAAACTAGAAACAAGCCATATTAAACACAAGAGATCGCAATTCAATGCGATTAAACCCAATCAAAAATCATTAGAGACGTACTGTACCCTTATAAAGGATGATCCACCAATATCCTCCGGCTGGAAATAATCTTGAAGTCCCGGCTAAAAACGACATGGTGCCACTTGGCGAAAACACTCAGAATAAGGGACAGGTATTTTCTCAAACGGAATGTGCTGCAGTATCTAACTACGGAACAGTAGGGTCATCTAACTACTTAGGATAAAAAAAATCTCTATAAAAATCTCGGGCGTAAGGATACGGATTAGGTCCCTCGGGAACTTCCACCCTACAGCACATTCCTCTACCAACTAACTACAAGTATAATGCCAGTTTCCTATAAAACAATCAGGAAATCGTCAACACGAATCCGTCTATTTATAAAAAAAAAGACAATACACATCTCGTGTCACCGAGCTTTGATTAAATGCTCTCTAAAATAGACAATGAAATAAATATGAATGACTAAGTGTCATTAATCCATATAAAAGTACAAATTGTTTCACTAAGAAACCGTAAAAACTGTTACGTGTAAGCTTCAATAAGCTTCTATACAGCGAACAACTGCTGTTCCCTAGGTGACGGGAGTTTATAACAAGAAAAATGTTATAAGCTAAAAATTTAAATAATCCCTAAAATAAATGACGTTACCCCTGACGTAGATCTCCGTCATTACAAATACTAATCATTACTCTATTCAATTCATCTCCCGCACCCTAACATTAATATTTCTTCCTCTATGAAGCGCAAAATCTCCACATAACTTTCAAGGTTTAAATTTTAAATATTAAACACTCCTAAATCTACTTACGAATCTATCTGAAATACATTTAATATAACATTCTATACAATGAAAATAATCACGTCGTAGTTCATCAATTACTTACTTCGAAATAAAAATATATACAACACGTTCGTTCCTTTCTCCCGACAATACAACATGTAACTGTCCTTCTACTTCACTCCTGCCTCTCAACGGGCTTCAGAAAAATATGACTTCACTCTACTATGTATTGTTCGTGGTTTGCGTTACAATCTGGGATTCTATAATCCATACAATTAAGTAGAGACTAGTTCAAAAACCTCCTACAACTTATCTGTTCATGTAATAAAAATACTTAATAAAATATACATTTCCACTCGTCGAATAATACCATAAATGACAAACATTAGGATAAGAACCATTTAATAGATCTCAGTTTACTCTCAGCTTCAACAAAAATCAATTAAATCCTATACTTTCTATCAGATTTAACTTCATCCACGATCCGCTGTCCTGTGAATTTCAAGGAGTTTCAACTCTATTGAGACTATTTCAATAACATCCACAATTAATAAACTTCCATAACAATTCTCTTATAACTTCTCACTTTCATGAAATAAACGCGTCTGTCACTACAGACATTTCTACAAAAATAGATCAATGGCTAAACACTGGCTCATTGTCTCTCAACAAATACCTCCGTCTACAACGGGAATAATAAATCTCATCCATCGAGATACTTCGCAAACTTCCATAACAATTCTTTCTCTGTACTTTCCAATAATAAACTCTTCTTTCAGTCATCACAATCTTAATGACCATATAATAAAAATACTGGTTCTCTCCATGACTCAATTTAATAGGTAATGCGATAAAATGATAATCTTTAAATAAAAATCTTATTCCTTTACTTCACTCACATTTCTCAAAATTCTTTCAACAAACTGTAACATTTCTTCCATTCCATCATTACATTATATCTTACTTCAAAATATGCTCTCGTTCGCATCTGCTAATTCCACATTATAATACTTCACAAATTCTTTCTTTACTGTCGGTTCAACAAATTCTAATATTTTCAAAAAAACATTACCTTCAAAATTTCTTCACTAAATCTGTTTCATTATTTCTCAGTTCGTGACTTTCTATAGATCTCTACAATAGATCTTTCGTAATTGCATTCTTTGACATATACTTCCTTTCACATACTTGGAAAACATTTCTATCATTACAATCAGTAATAAAACATAGATATCGTTCGATTTAATACACGTTTGAATTTTACTGTAACTATTCTGAACTAAACTATAAAATCCTGAACCAAACTATAAAATCTTCCTTCAAATTTCGAATATCGCAAAAATCGAAAAGAAAAATCCCTAAAATTTCGAAATCGTTGAAAAATACGATCAAACATCCGCATGATGTTTCTACGAATATAACAATGAATACTGCAATAAACTAATAAGCAATATAGAAAAATGGCATTCAACAATAGTTGCCGGATATTCAAGATATACAATTCTACAAAGTGGGATGTTCAATGTTGGTCCGTGGACTACCTTGTGCTGGGTTAGAGTTGACATGAAGTGGACTTCCTTTGGTTACCCATTAGAAACGAAATGTTTCTAGCGGCTCAAGACTGCGTGGTGGTCAGCATTCTTGTCCAATTCTCCCTCCGAATATGTCGTGCGGTCAGGTCTTGGGATTCGAACTCGATCATCATCGTGCTGTCTCCTCCTTCCGCCGATGACTCTTCTGATTGGGATGGGATAGCCCTTTCTCTCTTCGGCACCGGGTAATTCCCTGTTCGCCCTCGTCCATGAATAACGTCAAGTCATCTTCCCCAAAGTTCCCTGTAGATCGTCATTTGAGATGGTAAAATGACTGATAATTGTAGAATTTCTATTACGGGAGAGATGAGATATTAATCTCCCCCAAGATGTTGATGTTAAGTCATTTCGGATGTTATTGATGCCATCATAGCGTCGTTCCCATAATTGTCTAAGCGTTCATCACACCGCCTGTAAAATCGTCATGAAATTCCTCCCTCAACTTTTGAAGTTTTATCATTTTTGAAGCTGTAGCTTTGTCGTATAAATTTAAAATTGTTTCCTCGCTGAATGTCTATGTTAATATCACTTGCACATTACTAAGTGCCTTCGATGAATAATTCTATCTGCTTTCGTTCAACTTGGAGACTAGTTTGTTTGAACGTCCTTCTGCTTCAAAGTCGTAGTTGATAAGAGTCTCGCTTCCTCTCGTCTTTTCCCCGCGTCTAATTTCCAAAAACCGCATCCTTTTCAATCCATGGCTCTGATTGGTTGCTTATATTAATTGATCAAACTCTTCATTAATTACTTAAAAACTCGGCTGTAATTATACTCAATCGTTCTTAATTATCATTTAACACTCTTCATGATGGTTTAATGTAATAACTTTGTCCTAGTAATTATATATGTTAATTACTCTGTTCGTGTTAATTTTAATAGGTGACTCCTCATTGTTCATTGTCGTGTGTCGGCCTCGCGTCGGCTCCCCTCTTCTTCTCCTCGCCACACGCTTCAACTCGGGAGTCCTCGTTACTGCTTGGGCTCTTTGTCATCCTGGCGAAGCCAGTTCCGAGTCCCCTTGCGACTTCTAATTTGCTATTGGCCGGCTGAATTAACTCAGTTAATTCCTTCACTAACCAAACCAGTTTAATGTCCACTTCCAGCATCGATAAATTTTAACATGGGCTAATTTAGAAAACTTTCCACTAGTTGTATAATTTTCTGTCTCGTCTCTCCAAACGCGTACAGTACGGTAAGTAAACATTAACTAATCTGAACCATACACATTGAAGTTGAAACCTGGATTTGTCTTGCGACACATGAACATCAATAATAAAGCTCACATCTCTCTGTCTTCAAGTACATGTATGTAGTGATCTAACTCCACTTTCAACACATAATAACAATACAGCTGTCAGTCCCTTCCTTGAAATTTAATACTTCAGTTTTATTCCAACGGGAATCTAGTATTCATTCAAAATAGGGTCAATGCCTCCTGACAGTCGATTTCGTATACGTTAAGAAGTATCCAATAATATCAAAATCTAAGTCATCTTGGTTGTTTTACTATAACTATCATCACGTATGCGAAAATCAAACATGAAATCTTCTTAAATTCCTACCACGGAATCAAATGTCACTGCAATCACTGATTATTATTATTATTCATATCTTCGCCGTGTTATTGGTTACAATCCACCATTTCATCACCATTTGTTACAAGATGGAGTGGAGTTATCTAAATTGGTAGGTTGAGGAACTAAAGAACTATGGAGCAGATCTCTAAAATAACTACTTTAGCATGCTGGTATGCAGATTATGGTGGAGCCCCAGTTCATCGAAGTATGTTATTAGGTATGATCCCTGTGGAAGAGATTATGACAAGCAATACAGTGACAAATTCCTGTCACCACATCTGTCGGATCTCTTCAGCCAGAGGCATGTATTTCGCCTCTTTATTAGTAGCATTATTATCATTATTATTAATAATAATAATGTTATTGCAGGTCCAAGCAACGGAATACCAAAATCACACAGCCCAATGATTATCTCCAAAAGGATATGAATACACTATTTCATAGAACTGTGAGTACTTTCATAATTTGGGCTGTCATCTGAGTCCGTGACTACTGACCTACCGGGATCTCTGGACCTCTATCTTCTGTGTACTCCACTGAGTTTGTCAGTGTGCATATTATAAATCCATTAGTTCTAAGGCATCCCTTGCCAGGGATCGTAGACTTTTATTAAAAATAATACTTATCGAAGCGTTTGTAGTGGCACACTGCACCTTATTGAGGAGGAGTCGAGAGAAAACCTTAAAGTCGAAATAAGAATCCGAATTTTGGGTCATTGATTTTTAAGTTGGCAGTGCTGTTACATATGATTTAAAGAATGCCCTACAGGTCACAGAATACTGCAGAAAAGTGAAATGCTATCACAATATACCTGCCACCTGCCCGCTTGCGACTTGCTCCAACGAAAAACAACGATCTGTCGGACATTTCCTGAGGAATGAAGGTACGAAACCTATTGAAATCCATCGGTGAATAAAGGTTCAGTATGACGATCATCTTTATCACTGCAGCAAGTGAACGAGTGAACTACGAAGTTAAGGAATAGCGTCACTTTTGTGACAGACACTCTCCGTCCAAGTCGGGCACACCGCGTTGTGAGACAGGAGTCTATTTCAGCAGTTGAAGCCATTGTGATGGACAATCGCCGTTAATCTCAACATGATTCATGACTCAGCAAATCCAATTATTCTTGACGTGCTTATCTTTCACAAAGTGCCTGCAATGTGGGTGGTACTGCAGCTCACTCCAGAACTGAAAGTGCGACGTGTTGATGCCTGTAAAGGAATTTTGCGACACATTGAAGCAAAAGGTGATGGGATCATTTCAAGAATCGTTACAAGAGACGAAACGTAGGCAAGTATCACCAACCCGAAACCAAGAGAGTATGCAAGGAATGGCGCCATTCCGCATCACCAAAAAACATGAAGTTCTAGACACAACCATCAGCAGGTAGGTTATGCTGACAATCGTTTGGGATCACGATGCGGTATTGTCCCCGGATCGTGCAAACGTCCGTGACATAATGACGAGCTGATGGTAACGAACGAACGCTAGTCCAGAGAGACAACAAAACTGATGATGTTTGAATAACGCGCTCGGAGGATAGAGTGTCGAGGGAAGCATATAGACACAGGAGTGAGTGACGCGGAGGTGTGACGTGGAAGCTTGCCTACGTCATGAGTTGAAACTTTTATAAATTTCACTTAAGGAGACGGATTAGCGACTTAAAAAGTAGCACAGTTTTCTGGCACAGAAAAGAGAAGAATTTTAAGCTATTGAGCAGAAGAATGCGTACACCAGCAGCCGAGATCTGGAAATTGAACTTTCGAGAAGGATTGCTGGCTGACCTATATAAAGAGCCAGGTTTTCAAGACAGTCAAGTCATTCCTAGCAAGCAACTGCTTGGGAGGAACTCGCCGCTACGCTTCATAATAGTAAATACTACGTCATACTACACGCCGAAGGAGCTTTGCCACCAAGTAAGCCATGTGGGCTGGGGCTATGTTTGAAGTGATAGAAATTTTCAACAACGGACTTGGAATATTAGAGGACTCTATAGTCAGATATACTTACAAGTACTCTACAAGTGATGGTTATTTGATAAACCATTCACTGAAGTCGCCTACAATAATTTGTTTTTTCTTTTTGAGGAAAGCAATGGCAAACTACCCCACTCCTCTTCTTGCCTAGAACGCCTCAAAATAGCGCTGCCTTGGGTTTTTGTGGGTATCTACTCACATAACGTAACGGCAGTACTTTTTGAGGATCCAACCAGCCTTCGGGCTGACTACCTAACAGACATTTGTGAAACTGTACAAGGAACTTCAAACCTTAGACAGGACAGACTGTGAACTTCAGGTTCAGTCTCAACTGCTAATAGGTGTTCCTATGCGAGCAGACGACCAGAACAGTATTTTCAAATGTGGGACTTGTTCCGAGGAACAAAATTGCAAGAGTAACACATTCATTTGGAACTATTGCTACAGTTCAAAATGTTACCTTGTGTTGAAGAATACGGGAGTGTTTGTTTTAAACGAGCGATCATAAAATCGACATGCGCCGTTAAACGAATTAAGGATAGGTGTGACGTGGGACCAACGAAGTTGGAATGGATTGCAGATGACCATTGGAGACGCTATGGGTATAGCGTTTACTGAAGGACACGCATCGCCAGCACAGCAAGAATGAAGTAAGAGCTATTTCGTGTACTATCAACTAGCTTAGTAGAGCATTTTGAGAATCCTTTTTACTCAGTCATTTTAAGAAATCAACACCACCGTTTATTTGGATTATCATATTTGTCCAGGATGGCAAATGGAGCGACATGAATGTCTGACAATTTATTTTGCCGTATTTTCTATTTCGTTCAGACTACAGTCATGTTCATGTTTTCTGCAACATGAAAGATATAAAAATGTCCAAAGGATAGGAAGAATCTTAGTAAATTCGTATGAGAGATTTAGGTTACATCTTGGATTATTTAAATAATTTAATTTTATAAAAATAAATAAATAAACATAAAAATAAAACATAGATAAAAATAATATCAAATGTGAATAAAATAATTTCAAAATGTTATTGATTGAAACACTATTTAACGTTGTAAAATGTAATTTGATAATAGCACCATTTTCTAAAACTAAATAAAGTTAAATGATTACCGCATTAAATAATACTACATTAATAATAATAATAATAATAATAATAATAAAGTGTTATAGATAATACGTGACAAGGAGTTAGATAATTGTTTAGGAGTGAAACAGGGCATTAATAATCCTTATGAAGTAATAGGAAAGCATTATTAAATAAACAATTTTTTGTGTGCAATTTTTCCATTGATAATAATAACAACTTGTGAAGGAATCTATTTAAATTGATGGTTTTAAATGCGATAACTTTTGTTTATTGTGAAATAGAGGTTGAAATTTATAAACAGGTAGAATGGGTTGGTAAATGAAGATGAAATATAATCAATTTTGAGCTCAGTAATATTTTCCAAAAAAAAAACGAATATCAAAAGAAAACAATAAGGCAGGTACTTATATGTATAAATCTAGGACAGAATTTATGTAAAAGGGAAGGCCAGGAAATGTTGACCATAATAAATATATCTTTTCTTATAAAAATAAAATTTGAGAAAACGCAGAGTGGTAAGACAGTATATTACAAAGAGAAAAATATATAAAAGTGTTTGGTGGATAAAAAAATATAATAGATGAAGTCAAATATAATTGTTTAGTGTGTGAATACTTAAGTTTGGTGAGGAGGCCAGATGGGTCGTCCATGAGGGCTTTGAGTCCCCTTGTCTTGCGCACACAGGGATATGCGTGTGTGTCATGTGAAGGTTTATGATGAGCATATGGGCTCTGAATTGTAAAAGGAGGGTAAGGCATTATTAGACCGCCCCATATTTCTAGTCTAATCCCAATAAATCTGTCAGTTTCAAAAATGAAAATTTTGTCTGGATCAACTTCAATTTCCCAAACCTGATGCCTAAATAATTGAACAGTACGAGTTTAGATTTGAGGAACCTGGCCTAAGAAAAAAAAATTAAAAATAAATAGTTCGAAAATGCAAAGATTAACAAGATAAATAATTAAATATTTATATTTTGTGCTTTGAGTATTGATTTTAAAAAATCTTTGGATATGAGCAGTTAATATTCACCCGATAAAAAGTGAAACCCTGTTATAAATAAAATTCTAAGAGAATTATTGAAATAATTAATAATAATAATAATAATAATAATAATAATAATAATAATAAATTCAGAGAATTATACAATTTAAATTTTTGTGAAACATTGCACAGATTTTCTGAGTGAGAAGATGTTGTAGCAAGAAACTCAGTCAACTGAGAATAAATTGCAATAATTGTGTTGTTAATAACAAATAAATGTCAGATATGAATAATAAATTTCAAATGATGAAATTCCTACTTTTGATCATTTTTTATTTGGAACAAAGAGACTTATAGATAAATGAGATATAATTTAATTTTCAATTTGATGAAACTTTCATAAATTTTGTTTATTGTTGAAACAAAGTTTTTGGAAATAATGACCGTATTAACATCCGACTTTGTTAAGCCGAATCTTAATAAGTGGTTCATTAGACAGAGTTAGCAATGAATCAACAGAATAATATATATATATATATATATATATATATATATATATTGTTTTATTTGAAAAGAGGAAAATAATGAAAAGTGTATAAATATTTTTCGTTGAATGTCTTCAACGAACGACGAATCTTCGTAATGTGCAACGAGATATGTAAATAGGATGAATCACTCGGACTCTTTAATGAAAGTGATTATCTAGTGTAAATACGTAAAAAAAATGGTTTTTATTATTTTGATATCAGATGGACTTTGATTTCTGATTATCAATTTTTTGCGAAGAGATGAATGATAGGAAGTTTGATTTTTTAAATGATTGTGATATTTGTTTGTGTTTTGAAATTTTTTGCCAGTCAAAGTCAATTTTAATTATCAATAAATTGAGATATTTTAATAAAGTGTGTGTTTCCAAAAATAATTTCACTCCTTACCTACTTGAGAATTACCGAAATCAGGGATGCCAGGTAGACCAAATGATTTGCCTAGATAGACCCTGAGATAGATTTTCTCGTGCTTATCTGATTTTGGTATTTTTCAAAATGTGGTCATTTGGATCCTGATCCAAATGGGCACAGTATCTCGGCACACTGCAAGCCTAGCGAAAACACCATCAACCGTGAGTCACTTTCTGATAATATTTTGAAAAATCGTCGTAAGCCGGCAATCAGATCTAAAAGACTTGGACGTCTGACTGCATGCATCATCTTGCAACATGACAATGTTGGCCGTCATATTGTTCGTGCAACAGCTGCATCGATCACTGTTCTTCCCTTTGGTACTCTTCCACCACCGCCATATTTGCCAGGCCTCGTCCCGAATGACTATCATTACGTCAGAACCACTTCAAGAGGCGATAGGAGGAAGGAAATGTCATTCTGATTATGAGGTTCAGCGGGCGGTGCATGAGCGGCTGCCCACACGTCCAGGTGAATTCGTGCACTTCCTGCGCGTAGGAGTACGTGTGTTGAACGCCAGTGATGCTACTGTATGTTGAAAAAGGCACACTTGTGTACTACTTTTCTCCTATAAATTAATTTGCAAAAAATATTTACGGTTTTCATTTGACTCTCCCTAGTACATATTTGACGATTATAGACACACATAATATGTATACACTGCATAAACTTACCTCCGAGTACCTGCTTCATGTGGTCCAGCATAGCATCCACTCTGTACCTCACACAACGTGCCACTGGTCTTATATTTACGGCCGATATCAAATTCTACCTAAGACCCTTAACAAATCTAGGCACTGCTGATCAATTATACTCTGAATAAACAAATTTTAATGCATCAATATATCATTAAACGGGGATCGATTTCGAAATTGTACTTAACGATTATTATTGTTATTATATCAGAATATTCATCATTATTTAAATGGACATTAATTACACAGGCCTACAAAAAATGGTGCCGGGGATTTTTAACTAATTTTAGGTATACTTGAGTCGCTGAATCTAAATATGAAATCATTTTTTCTCTAACAGCTCTATTTTCTCTATCACCTCTATTTGTTTAGATCTGTGTTGCTTTTATGTGCAGTTTTACACGAAATGTGCAGTTCTAACTCCATTTTGTGCAATTCTCAATCATAATATACAAGGATTGGGTCATGTATTGTACCCATTTCTTGTTATATGGAGAACATGTGTTCGTAACCCGACAGCTCAGGGTCTTTCGGGATATGTTTCGTTCCCCCACCATACGAACACACATGCAGGATTGCATGTCCAACAGGTAACCACTCTACATGGAAAACAAACATATTCCTATAATAACTGAATTTAATTTTAAAATCATGGCAAAAACATACGACAAAAACACAGTTACATTTACATTTAAATTCCAGAACACAAAATCAAATATGGCAAGGTAAGAACAACCTGGTTTCACTACATTTGCCACAGCGGCGGCAATTTTCACTCTCTGTTGCTGAATCTTGATGATAAATTTCCAATAGTTTCGAGTAGCAACAACTGGTTCTTGGATAGCTAAAACAAATCCCTCTGTTTCCGGAAAGAGGACCGAGTGGGTCAGCCATGAGTGCGACGCTAACTTGTCGATGTGAGGCTGGTCCAACCAAGACCAACTACAATACACAGACCTTAATGCAGGTCTCGAAAGTGTGAAAATGGCGCATGCTGAAACACCGGCATATTGTTTGTTTACATCCGTTGCTGGGTAACACTATTTAGCTTTGATTAGCTTCGTTTGATGAAAGTTGGGATAAACTGTCGCTCATCTGTAATTTTTAGTGTCTTCTGTATGTCTGTAAAGATCAGTTCGCGTTAATGTAATGCAATCGTATGTAAATATGTGATAATACGCTTATTATGGACTGGTTCGTTTGTGTGATGATTGTTCAGTCGACCGATGGCATTGTGTAAGTTACTGCAGATGTTGAAGTACCTAAGACATTAATAAGTGATTCAAGAATATACACCGCAATGATGCTCTAGTTAGTGACAAAATAATAATAGCTTAGTACATTTCAGGAGTGTCGAACTTGCTGTAAGTACGTAAAGGGAAAAAGCAATGAGCATCTACGGCAAGACCAAACCGTTGACGTTACCTTGACGCTCAGCGACATGTTCCTCCGTAAATCCTTACTAGTCTGGCAGATGTTCTACACTGGCTTGTATACACGCTAAATACTACAGTGAACTTCTGTTTTATTGGTTAAGGAAGATGTTTCCCCTGTGCCAAACAGTGAACTCATTGTGTCCCGTCATTATTCATACTTTTGTGATTCTTACAGCTTGCAAGTTATTTTTAATATGATGTGTGTAATAAAGTGTTGTGAGTACCTTATCAATTATGTACTTATATTGAGAGCTTGTGTGCCGCGATAATTCCGTAAGAGGGAGATGGTGCTTTCCTACCTACAGTACTTTACTAAATCGACTACAGTATTTTCAGCGACAACTATTCCAAACGGTACCAGCGAATGTTTAATAGGTTAGATGGTAACATATTATCGTGTCCTTTGTGTGAAGTATTCTCCATAATTATGCTCTGATATCCACACGACGACTTATTTGCATACTTCAATCAAGTAATTCGGTGTGATGTTTTACCCGAGATTTTAGACAGTTCCACGAGAGGTCTTAAATGAATTATATCTCTATGGCGTTGGTACGATTATTTCAGGCTATTATTCTCATTCCGACTGTGTACACAAATATTCTGCATGTGCTGGGACAGCACTTCAGTAACCGGGTAATTTCTTCTCTCCTACTTCAGAATCTGTTTGATTTTTTGCTAATAATATTAATCTATAATTACTGAACTTAAATACAAATCGTACTAACTCGCCAAAAAGCTTCTCATTCAACCACAGAAACACAGAAACTATTGTAGCTGCCCCTTGGGTGAAGACGAAGAAACCTATATAGATAAATTAATTCAGGTAAGTCTAAATTATTGATGCATATTTCATCGGAACCTAGTCTCGTCTTGTGATATCTTTTATGCTGTTAGGTGGGTAAAAATAATAATTTACACGAACTGTGACAAGCCAGATTGGTAGGGCAACCATCGCCGCCATCTTTTTTCTACATTAAGGTCTGGGGCCTGTTTCATAAAACTCGCTGATAATATTAGCTAACTTAATAATATTAGAACTCATAATAATTTTTATTAGTTAGCCAAATTCTGTTTCAGAAAGAATCACGAGGACTGATAATATGTATACTCATAATATTAGTGGGCTCAGCCTTCGTATCCGCATTTAAGTGATATTATACTTAAATATGAAACAATGTAACTATTCGGCAATACCGGTATTATGGTTCTGCACAATGGCTATTGAGATATTAACTCACATTGTGGTAATATAGTTATTGATACAATATTGTGCCCAACTCTAGGAATGGGTATTCCAAGTTTCAGACACCTAGATATCAAGGGAAAGGCTGTAGCAGCGTTTGAAAGTTCGGATATTTGAATATCGCGCTACATTGCTTCTCGAAGCCATTCGAAGGAAATTACCGATAGTTGGATGGTAAATGACGTAGCGAGTAACAGCAGAGGTGGAGACTATTTATTGATTAAATAGTTAACTATGGAGCAGAGACTTGAGACTGGGATCAGATTACTGGCACGGCCAAATAAAAGAGAATGCAATTAGTATCAAGTAAATCGGACCAGGGATTCAAGAGATATGAGGATTTCTAGATATCAGGCGATGACGCGTGACCCTGACCGTTTTTGTATAAAAGCAAGCTGGAGCAGGCTTAGTTAGCTCACTTCATCACAAGCACTTGGCGAACAAGTTGCGTCTACGCTGAGCCAAGGCACATGGTTGCCGCCTCTACGAAGAAGTACTTTTCAAATCGTGATAGTCACGAGAAGTGCTGCGCAAACGAGTTGGAACTTAGTAAGTTTCTGGTGAGGAGAATCACTGAGGTGATTGTATTTCTACAGACATTGGTGGAAATATTTATATTTCCAAAAGGACATATGCTAGACTTGGTCTAGAAAATAGTATATTTGTCACAGTCCAATAGTAAATTAATACTTGGATGTTTAAATCCATTTAAAGTCAGTTTTCAGATTTTGTAACTATTTAACCACTTCGATCCGTCAGTACATTGAAGAATAGTCTATAACGGTGGTGTTCATTAGTCTACGCAAGGGAAACTGCAGGTTGTCTAGCGCATGGCAGATGGTGATTTTTAATAAACCATGCCCAGGGAACGATCTTCAGAACAGCCGTTAACTGCTTAGACTGTCAACGTTTTTCTTGTACTGATGAGATTACAGTGAGTTAAGTTACAACTGACACATTTAAGAAGAGATCGCTTAGATCTGACCCTTTTCAACAAACTGTTATGGCTTTGTTAGAAGCCCATATTAAAATGGAACCACAGTTTATTAAAACGTCGAAAGATACTACCACTATGTCTGACTAGACGATTTGTGGGTCTACAATGGCGGCCGATACAAGGATTATACGTGCTTGTCCGCTAGGGCATGTCTACGGATAAATCTGGTATAGACCAGGTTTACTACACTTCAAGAACATCAAGAAATGTAAGCCACATTTGAATTATATTATGCTTAGCTAATTGGAACAAACTAATTTTTCCTGCAGATGACCAACACATTTTTTTCGTCATATTTAAAGCTTGTAATGATTTACGCAAGACTTGTTAGATTTATTCTGAGCATTTTTCAGCACTCAGAACAGTTTAGGATCGATGACCGAGCATTTTGAGCATTTATTTGAATTTTTCATATTTTTGGGAAATCACGGTAATCAGCCGATGTAACTGTAAAAGTTAAATTTATTTTTGTTGAGGAATGGATATTTTTTTCCATATTCGAAGGTTCGAACATGTGGATTCTCACATAATGAGATGATAATTAAACATATTTGAAATAATAATAATAATAATAATCCACTAATAATAATAATAATAATTTTCATAATTTTTCTAAATAATTCTTGGATATTATATTTTATAATAATCATATGTATTGAGAAAGAGCCTATGAAGTAGTTGAAACATTTCTAGTTTGGAACAGGAGATTTTACGAAGGAGAGTGGTTAGCGCAAGCCCGCATTCAACCTACATTTCAGTTCTGGTTGAACAGTTGATTTTTGCTATGAGCAAAGTATATGTTTCATATAACACGGAGAGGCATGAAACGGGAAGCAATAGATATTTGTATCAAATAGGATATTGTTGTATTTATATAAAATCATGACGTAAATACACTTCGAAAGTGAAATGAAGCTTTTCATAAGTATGGTAAATTCACGGGTTGAACTGAATGGTAAAATAAAATAAACTTGTAAGTTTATTAATCTTCCAGTGTTGATAACGAGCAGAGGCTTGATTTATTGTATAAATTTTGGGAAGATAATTTATGTGTGTGGAATAGTTGTAATGCCATTCCCAGGTGCGCATGTTAAGTCGCAGGAATGAAGGTTTTTTCGAGCATCATTTCTCTCTCTATCTTATTTTATGTGCCCGTTTAGACCGGAGTCCGCACGACCACATATGCATTTTACCAATAATCAGTCAGCACGAGAATCAAAATATCCCGGAGCGCCAGATGGGTTAAAGCAAATCGCAAAAACGACATCAAATTTATAAAAATGCTTTGCTGATTTTTGGCTCAATGCAACAATACCGATAGTTGGATGGTAAATGACGTAGCGAGTCACAGCAGAGGTGGAGACTATTTATTGATTAAATAGTTAACTATGGAGCAGAGACTTGAGACTGGGATCAGATTACTGGCACGGCCAAATGAAAGAGAATGCAATTAGTATCAAGTAAATCGGACCAGGGATTCAAGAGATATGAGGATTTCTAGATATCAGGCGATGACGCGTGACCCTGACCGTTTTTGTATAAAAGCAAGCTGGAGCAGGCTTAGTTAGCTCAATTCATCACAAGCACTTGGCGAACAAGTTGCGTCTACGCTGAGCCAAGGCACATGGTTGCCACGTCTACGAAGAAGTACTTTTCAAATCGTGATAGTCACGAGAAGTGCTGCGCAAACGAGTTGGAACTTAGTAAGTTTCTGGTGAGGAGAATCACTGAGGTGATTGTATTTCTACAGACATTGGTGGAAATATTTATATTTCCAAAAAGGACATATGCTAGACTTGGTCTAGAAAATAGTATTTGTCACAGTCCAATAGTAAATTAATACTTGGATGTTTAGATCCATTTAAAGTCAGTTTTCATATTTTGTAACTATTTAACCACTTCGATCCGTCAGTACATTGAAGAATAGTCTATAACGGTGGCGTTCATTAGTCTACGCAAGGGAAACTGCAAGTTGTCTAGCGCATGGCAGATGGTGATATACAAACCATGCCCAGGGAACGATCTTCAGAACAGCCGTTAACTGCTTAGACTGTCAACGTTTTTCTTGTACTGATGAGATTACAGTGAGTTAGGTTACAACTGACACATTTAAGAAGAGATCGCTTAGATCTGACCCTTTTCAAACAAACTGTTATGGCTTTGTTAGAAGCCCATATTAAAATGGAACCACAGTCATTTAAAACGTCGAAAGATACTACCACTATGTCTGACTAGACGATTTGTGGGTCTACAATGGCGGCCGATACAAGGATTATACGTGCTTGTCCGATAGGGCATATCTACGGATAAATCTGGTATAGACCAGGTTTACGACACTTCAAGAACATCAAGAAATGTAAGCCACATTTGAATTATTTTATGCCTAGCTAATTGGAACAAACTATTTTTCTGCAGATGACCAACACATTTTTTTCGTCATATTTAAAGCTTGTAATGATTTACGCAAGACTTGTTAGATTTATTCTGAGCATTTTCAGCACTCAGAACAGTTTAGGATCGATGACCGAGCATTTTGAGCATTTATTTGAATTTTTCATATTTTTGGGAAATCACGGTAATCAGCCGATGTAACTGTAAAAGTTAAATTTATTTTTGTTGAGGAATGGATATTTTTTCCATATTCGAAGGTTCGAACATGTGGATTCTCACATAATGAGATGATAATTAAACATATTTGAAATAATAATAATAATAATAATCCACTAATAATAATAATAATAATTTTCATAATTTTTCTAAATAATTCTTGGATATTATATTTTATAATAATCATATGTATTGAGAAAGAGCCTATGAAGTAGTTGAAACATTTCTAGTTTGGAACAGGAGATTTTACGAAGGAGAGTGGTTAGCGCAAGCCCGCATTCAACCTACATTTCAGTTCTGGTTGAACAGTTGATATTTGCTATGAGCAAAGTATATGTTTCATATAACACGGAGAGGCATGAAACGGGAAGCAATTGATATTTGTATCAAATAGGATATTGTTGTATTTATATAAAATCATGACGTAAATACACTTCGAAAGTGAAATGAAGCTTTTCATAAGTATGGTAAATTCACGGGTTAAACTGAATGGTAAAATAAAATAAACTTGTCAGTTTATTAATCTTCCAGTGTTGATAACAAGCAGAGGCTTGATTTATTGTATAAATTTTGGGAAGATAATTTATGTGTGTGGAATAGTTGTAATGCCATTCCCAGGTGCGCATGTTAAGTCGCAGGAATGAAGGTTTTTTCGAGCATCAATCAAATAGCAGGTTCGATGGCTCAGGTTTATAGTTGGAGTATTGGAGCCACACATTTCGTCGTATGAATAACCCGAAGGTTATTTCTTTGAAACCATCAGTTCTTATTTCAACCTTGTTTACGAATTCCATTTAGAATTTGATTTTGCTAGAACCCGGATTTGTCATGATAGTAGTTTATTCTTCTTCAGAGGAAGACCTTTGCCGTTGTTGTTGTTGTTATAATATTGTGTCCTTACACAAATAGTAGAATGGGCCACTGCCAATTTAAAATAATTCTTTAACCACGAATAATTTGAAGGATATTTTCAATCCTAGTGCCATGAACTAAATGTATTCATTATAAGACTACAATTCTAATTTCCGCATTCTGTCGAAGAATTGCAAGTTGTGAAAGTTGCTAGATATGGCCATAAATATAAACATTTTTTTCATAATAATTCCAAGTGGAAAATCTAATAGTTGAATGGTTCAACCATTTATTGATCAAGTTGATGATTCAGAAATCATATGTTTTGTTTGGAACTTGAAGTTCATAATCGAGTCACTTCTCGAATGTTTAATGTCAGAAGAACAATTAATTGTTGTTGTGCTTCGCACAGTTCTTCGATGCTATGCTCAATGGTCAAATATTTTTCAGATGTTGTTAATATGTGTTAATAATTTGTGTTGCTACGATGATAATAATAGTTTCAACGATATATTTTGGAAAACTGGAAAACAAATGAAAGTCTAAGAAATTCTATAAACATTTATTCTACGAGTGTTAATATCATGTAAATAGTCAAACAGTGATCTACGTTATTTCCAGTATGGACAATTCATTTTGCACTGGAATAAAATGTTAATAATTTTGGAACACAGTCCACAGGACTAACAATCGGACTTGTGTTTTCAAAAAGATTGTCAAATGTGTTTGGAAGATTTCTGTATATTGTGTGTAAATAAGAGTGTGGATCGCCACACGTGGATGATGCTGCTTTGAGCATTATTCTTGCAGTCAGATTTTAACTTTAAATAAACTGAGATAATTTTACCAGATGTGTTTCACCCAATTAAATCTCCTTCTATCCTTATTGTTGCATTGAGCCAAAAATCAGCAAAGCATTTTTATAAATTTGATGTCGTTTTTGCGATTTGCTTTAACCCATCTGGCGCTCCGGGATATTTTGATTCTCGTGCTGACTGATTATTGGTAAAATGCATATGTGGTCGTGCGGACTCCGGTCTAAACGGGCACATAAAATAAGATAGAGAGAGAAATGGCTTCGAACGTGGGTCCCGATTTAGACATGGTCAATCGCATGCCGATTTGAAATTGTGATATTTTTTATAGAAATATTTTGGGAGTTGAGAGATGTCTGGTTTGGATGAATAAATTAGTAGGAAACCCAATTAGTGGGGAAAATTAAAAATTTAACTGGTTAATAATTAGAATGGGTTTGATTATTTTTGATAATGGCTTAACCATTAGGGCGTCAAGTAAATTCAGTAGTAAACGTTCGATGACTGGAGATACACATTATTAGAATCCAGGTGGAGGATATTTGAGAACTAGCATATTTTTCTTGTGATATTATGGTAAATGTAATTCGTAAAAGTAAAGAATTTTGTTTTTCCATCACGTCGATATTAGGACAAATCTCATTTTATTATAGTGTTCCAATTAGCTACTCATATTTCTTGTTCTAGTTATAAGCTTGTGTTTGCCACTGTTGTATACCCCTAAGTTTTGAATAATTGAGATTATGGAAGAAATGATGAGGATGATGAGGAGTTTGGAGGAGAGTTCGAAAGAGGCTGGACGGCGTGTAGCCGCTATTATGAAAGAAAATACTGAGGCTTTAGAAAAGAAACTTAAAGAAAATTCTGATTCTTTAGAAGGTAAACTTAAAGAAAATTCTGATTCTTTAGAGAATAAACTTAAAGAAAATTTGAATGATAAACTTAAAGAAAATTCTGATTCTTTAGAAAATAAACTTAAAGAAAGTTCTGATAAACTCAAAGAAAATTCCGATTTGTTAGAGAGCAGGTTAAAAGATAACTTAAAGGAAAATTTAAATAGTAAATTTAATTCAATGGAAAGTAAATTTAAAGAGAATTCTGAAATTTTGAAAATGACACTTGAAAGTAAAATGAATAAATTATGCGATAAAACACATGAGCTCGAAACTTCGTTAGCTACTAACGCTAGTTTAATGGACGATAAATTTCGCGATGCCGATCTTCGATCCCAAAGCTTAGCTGATAGGATAGAACATGGTCTTAGGAAAGTTGGTGAAGACATGGTCAACCTGGAAGTCAGAGTGAAGAAGGAGAGTAACGAGATGGGAATTCTGGTTGTTCAGCGTTTAACGGAACAATTCAAGGAACTTGTCATGGGAGAAATAAGAGAAGGAGTGATTCATGAATTGCAAACTGAGATTAAAACCACAGTTGTCAATGAAATTAAAGACACACTCAAGCTGGAGAATCAAGAGGGAATCAAGGAGATTAGGGAATCTTTGTCATCCCACATTGAAGTAATTGCCAAGGATATTCAAGCAACTCAGAAGGACATATCAGATATGACAGGGTCATTGAGAAGTCATGAGGCTGTTATGAACCAGATATCCATTGATGTTAAAGACAATTGTAAAGAGACTGAAGCAATCAAGAAGATGGCAGAAGAGAACCAGAAGGAACTTGAGGCTATGAAAACTCAAATAAAGGATGAGAAACAGTCTGATCATCTGTTGAAAATGCCGAATGTAAAAGGAAAGGAACAGATACAGATAAATCTAGGAGGAGCTAGAGAGACTGAAAGACAGGACGAGGTTAGGACAGTATTTCAATCCAACCCCATAACTGTATTTAAGAATATAGAAGACAAGCCTTCTAAATTTTCAGGGCGAGATTCTGTAACACCCGTGGAATTTTTGAGAGAAGCAGGTGATTATCTGAAAGATTCTAAGATCCCTAAAGAAAGACAGATCAGGGTAATAGGGAAGTTCTTGGAAGGTCCCGCACTTTTGTGGTTTAGAGCATTTAGATCCACTCTAAATACTTTTGAGGAGTTTTCTCGTGGGTTATTGAAGAAGTTTTGGTCCCCTGAAACCCAACAGCAAGTTAGAGCAGAGTTGTATTCGAAGAGATTCTCGACGTCACAACCTACTCGATACTCTACATACTTTTCTGGACAGCTGTCTAAACTTCAACATTTAGATCCGCCAATGCCAGATAACGAGTTGATTACTGCTTTGATACGACAATTTCCAGCAGACGTCCAGAGGACTTTGATCGCTGCTGATATCTACAATATGGAACAGTTTGATGAAGTATTGCAAAAGCTGGATCATACAAACGCTCAATTCTTTCATCAGAAGGGAGTAAAGAGTAATAACGCTGTGTATGCTGTTATGGCTGACAGTTATTCTCAGACACCTCGAGAGATTCGAGAGGAGCGAGAAGAGAAATCGCCGAGGGAAGATTCCAATACGAGAGGATGGAACCAATACCGTAACAGATACAGTTACAAACCATATGCAAGACCGGATAGTGGTAATCGATACAACACTCGATGGAGAAGACCACGTGATACTCAAGGAAGGTACCAGGAAAGAAGATCCTATGGTAATAACTATAATAACAGAGGGAATGTAGATACTCGTCAGTCCAATGAAGAGTTTAACAAGGAGACGAGGAAAAACTTGGAAGCAAGACACCAAGATACCTTACAATTTGTGGAGCAGAGGCCCAATGATCCAGGTCCATCGGGAACACAACAATCCCGGGGGAATGGTAAAATTAAGGATTTTGAATATTGTGGAAGTAAACAATAATGGAAGCTATGAAGTAGCTAATACACGAACTGGTAACATCGTGGGAACTTATAATGCTTCGAATTTGAAGATCTATTATTCAAGAACCAGATAATTTAATGTGTAGATAGGAAAAATAAAAATTTTTCAATTTTTATTTTTTGCTAGGTGTGGGGTGGATGTGCCCAACTCTAGGAATGGGTATTCCAAGTTTCAGACACCTAGATATCAAGGGAAAGGCTGTAGCAGCGTTTGAAAGTTCGGATATTTGAATATCGCGCTACATTGCTTCTCGAAGCCATTCGAAGGAAATTACCGATAGTTGGATGGTAAATGACGTAGCGAGTAACAGCAGAGGTGGAGACTATTTATTGATTAAATAGTTAACTATGGAGCAGAGACTTGAGACTGGGATCAGATTACTGGCACGGCCAAATAAAAGAGAATGCAATTAGTATCAAGTAAATCGGACCAGGGATTCAAGAGATATGAGGATTTCTAGATATCAGGCGATGACGCGTGACCCTGACCGTTTTTGTATAAAAGCAAGCTGGAGCAGGCTTAGTTAGCCCACTTCATCACAAGCACTTGGCGAACAAGTTGCGTCTACGCTGAGCCAAGGCACATGGTTGCCGCCTCTACGAAGAAGTACTTTTCAAATCGTGATAGTCACGAGAAGTGCTGCGCAAACGAGTTGGAACTTAGTAAGTTTCTGGTGAGGAGAATCACTGAGGTGATTGTATTTCTACAGACATTGGTGGAAATATTTATATTTCCAAAAGGACATATGCTAGACTTGGTCTAGAAAATAGTATATTTGTCACAGTCCAATAGTAAATTAATACTTGGATGTTTAAATCCATTTAAAGTCAGTTTTCAGATTTTGTAACTATTTAACCACTTCGATCCGTCAGTACATTGAAGAATAGTCTATAACGGTGGTGTTCATTAGTCTACGCAAGGGAAACTGCAGGTTGTCTAGCGCATGGCAGATGGTGATTTTTAATAAACCATGCCCAGGGAACGATCTTCAGAACAGCCGTTAACTGCTTAGACTGTCAACGTTTTTCTTGTACTGATGAGATTACAGTGAGTTAAGTTACAACTGACACATTTAAGAAGAGATCGCTTAGATCTGACCCTTTTCAACAAACTGTTATGGCTTTGTTAGAAGCCCATATTAAAATGGAACCACAGTTTATTAAAACGTCGAAAGATACTACCACTATGTCTGACTAGACGATTTGTGGGTCTACAATGGCGGCCGATACAAGGATTATACGTGCTTGTCCGCTAGGGCATGTCTACGGATAAATCTGGTATAGACCAGGTTTACTACACTTCAAGAACATCAAGAAATGTAAGCCACATTTGAATTATATTATGCTTAGCTAATTGGAAAAAAAATAATTTTTCCTGCAGATGACCAACACATTTTTTTCGTCATATTTAAAGCTTGTAATGATTTACGCAAGACTTGTTAGATTTATTCTGAGCATTTTTCAGCACTCAGAACAGTTTAGGATCGATGACCGAGCATTTTGAGCATTTATTTGAATTTTTCATATTTTTGGGAAATCACGGTAATCAGCCGATGTAACTGTAAAAGTTAAATTTATTTTTGTTGAGGAATGGATATTTTTTTCCATATTCGAAGGTTCGAACATGTGGATTCTCACATAATGAGATGATAATTAAACATATTTGAAATAATAATAATAATAATAATCCACTAATAATAATAATAATAATTTTCATAATTTTTCTAAATAATTCTTGGATATTATATTTTATAATAATCATATGTATTGAGAAAGAGCCTATGAAGTAGTTGAAACATTTCTAGTTTGGAACAGGAGATTTTACGAAGGAGAGTGGTTAGCGCAAGCCCGCATTCAACCTACATTTCAGTTCTGGTTGAACAGTTGATTTTTGCTATGAGCAAAGTATATGTTTCATATAACACGGAGAGGCATGAAACGGGAAGCAATAGATATTTGTATCAAATAGGATATTGTTGTATTTATATAAAATCATGACGTAAATACACTTCGAAAGTGAAATGAAGCTTTTCATAAGTATGGTAAATTCACGGGTTGAACTGAATGGTAAAATAAAATAAACTTGTAAGTTTATTAATCTTCCAGTGTTGATAACGAGCAGAGGCTTGATTTATTGTATAAATTTTGGGAAGATAATTTATGTGTGTGGAATAGTTGTAATGCCATTCCCAGGTGCGCATGTTAAGTCGCAGGAATGAAGGTTTTTTCGAGCATCAATCAAATAGCAGGTTCGATGGCTCAGGTTTATAGTAGGAGTATTGGAGCCACACATTTCGTCGTATGAATAACCCGAAGGTTATTTCTTTGAAACCATCAGTTCTTATTTCAACCTTGTTTACGAATTCCATTTAGACTTTGATTTTGCTAGAACCCGGATTTGTCATGATAGTAGTTTATTCTTCTTCAGAGGAAGACCTTTGCCGTTGTTGTTGTTGTTATAATATTGTGTTCTTACACAAATAGTAGAATGGGCCACTGCCAATTAAAGATAATTCTTTAACCACGAATAATTTGAAGGATATTTTCAAATCCTAGTGCCATGAACTAAATGAATTCATTATAAGACTACAATTCTAATTTTCGCATTCTGTCGAAGAATTGCAAGTTGTGAAAGTTGCTAGAAATGGCCATAGATATAAATATTTTTATAATATTGTTCCCAAGTGGAAAATCTAATAGTTGAATGGTTCAACCATTTGTTGATCAAGTTAATGATTCAGAAATCATATATTTTGTTTGGAACTTAAAGTTCATAATCGAGTCACTTCTCGAATGTTTAATGTCAGAAGAACAATTAATTGTTGTTGTGCTTCGCACAGTTCTTCGATGCTATGCTCAATGGTCAAATATTTTTCAGATGTTGTTAATATGTGTTAATAATTTGTGTTGCTACGATGATAATAATAGTTTCAACGATATATTTTGGAAAACTGGAAAACAAATGAAAGTCTAAGAAATTCTATAAACATTTATTCTACGAGTGTTAATATCATGTAAATAGTCAAACAGTGATCTACGTTATTTCCAGTATGGACAATTCATTTTGCACTGGAATAAAATGTTAATAATTTTGGAACACAGTCCACAGGACTAACAATCGGACTTGTGTTTTCAAAAAGATTGTCAAATGTGTTTGGAAGATTTCTGTATATTGTGTGTAAATAAGAGTGTGGATCGCCACACGTGGATGATGCTGCTTTGAGCATTATTCTTGCAGTCAGATTTTAACTTTAAATAAACTGAGATAATTTTACCAGATGTGTTTCACCCAATTAAATCTCCTTCTATCCTTATTGTTGCATTGAGCCAAAAATCAGCAAAGCATTTTTATAAATTTGATGTCGTTTTTGCGATTTGCTTTAACCCATCTGGCGCTCCGGGATATTTTGATTCTCGTGCTGACTGATTATTGGTAAAATGCATATGTGGTCGTGCGGACTCCGGTCTAAACGGGCACAATATATATATCCATATGTTTATACGGGAACTGAGCAAGCCTTCACGAACTGCTGCTGTACATATTCCTTTTACTGGGAAGTAGGTCGTCTATTCGTAAGGCATTTAAAACTCAATTCCACGCAGGAACATTATCGAAACAGGCAAAATATTAATAGAGCTTCCTTCCGTAATACAGTATTATTGGTACCTGAAAATAAGTAACCATCTTGTGCTAACCAATTGCATGGTTGAAATAGCTGCGCGGGTAACGCGGTTTTCTGTGAATCCCGGTCGAGGTAGATAATTTTGGCTACCAGATTATCGATTTAAACTATATTTACCATACCAATATGACGAATTTTAACAGAATCCACATAAAATTACGTGTTGGTCTGTGGAACTAGAGGTCCGCGAACTGGGCACATTGCCTTGACTGGCAAGTAGGCCTCTTTTTTTTTTTTGGTCGTTTACCCTCCAGGGTGGTGGAACCCACGGACTCAGCGAGGGAACTCACCACTACCGCCTCTACGGGCAGTGTCCTAGGGCTGGGAACATCGAATCGAAAGGGATACAACTGGTGATGTGGGATTGGCACCTCGCCCAGGCGGCCTCACCTGCAAAGCGAACAGGGGCCTCATGAGGGAAGGTAAGGGATGGTTAGGATGGATAGACAAGGAAGAGGGAAGGAGGCGGCCGTGGCCTTGAAGAAGGTACCATCCTGGCATTTGCCCGAAGACGAAGTGGGAAACCACGGAAAACCACTTCGAGGATGGCTGAGGGGGAATCGAACCCCCTCTACTCATTTGGGCCACCCGAGGCTGAGTAGACCCCGTTCCAGTCCTCGTACCACTTTTCAAATCGAACCCAGGACCTCCGGTGCGGCAGCTAACCGTGCTGACCGCTACGCTACGGAGGCGACAGGCCTATTTATAAGGAATTTAAGGTTATGAGCGGTGTCACGTCTATTAATATAGTTGATCCATTTCGTATTCTTTATTTAGGCTACTGCTGGTGGAAGCTACAAAACCTCTAATAAAATGAGTTCCGTATTATAAACTACAATATCTGTAAAACACTCCCTTTTACAGTAGATTAATATTTGTGCAAGCCTACATGAACTACTGCTATACACATTGCCTTTACTGGCAAGTAGGCCTATTTAAAACTCAATTGCACGCAGGAACATTATCGAAAAAGGCAAAATATTAATGGAGCTTAATTCTGTAGGGTAATGCAGTATTATTGGTACCGTACGTGAAAATAAAGCACAATGTTGTGCACATCATTTGCGTGGTTGAAATAGCCGTTGAAATAGCATGTTTGTCTGAGAGTAGATATTTTTGCTACCGGATTATTGATTTATACAATATTTATCATATCAATATGACTCATTTTAACAGAATCCACATGAAATTACCTGTTGGTCTGTGAATCAAGAGGTCCGGGAACTGGGCAAGCCTTTCATGAGCTACTGCTGTGCACATTGCCTTTACCCGCAAGTTTATAAGGAATTTAAAGTTATGTTCGGTGTCGCGTCTATTAATCTAGTTGATCCATATTGTATTCTTTATTTAGGCCATTGCTGGTGGAAGCTACAAAACCTCGAATAAAATGAGTTCCGTATTATAAACTACAATATCTGTAAAACACTCCCTTTTACAAAAGATTCATATTTGTGCCAATGATATTATAAAATACCGGTGTATCAACAATTTCACGTGAGTTTCTTCTCAAAAGTTACAAGTCTACAGGTTTAAAATTTATTTCTCAAATTACTGTAACACAATTTAATTTGGCTAAATAAAAATTCAGTTCATGGGAGGCCTACTTTCACCAATAATATAAATTATTAGACTAAGCACACTTGTGGAGATAAGGCTAATAAGGCTAATAATATTAGACTATGTTAATAGTCTTCATTGTTTATGAAACAGTTAGCTAATATTATTAGAAACTTTCACTAATATTTTGGAGTCATAAACTAATAACTAATATTATTAACTAATAAATTTATGAAAGAGAAAACCAATAATATTAGTTAATATTATTACTGTATTGCTAATAATATTAGTGTAAGCGCTTTATGAAACAGGCCCCTGAGGATTGTAGTTGGTCTTGGTCCAACACATGTGGATATTTCCCATCAAGCGCCTTTTGTTTCCAATTCCCAATCCTGTATGCAATAGTTTTTACTTCGTTTACTAATGAATGTAAAGATGACAGATGGAGCGGTGTGTAATTAAAATCAGCTGAAGATACAGTGCAATGTAGAGGGGATGTTTCTCCTTTGTTGTGGAAAAATGCACGCAAAGTTGTCACTTATTTTGTACTAGCATTCAGGGGCGGTTCGACCTTGTACATCTAGGGGGGGTGAGCATTTAAAAAATGCCGACTGGCTGTTTAACATTGCCGACTATTCGCTTGCAAACTGAGCAACGGGAGGGAGAGGGCGGGGGTGGGGGTGTCGGTGAGGAAGAGGGGGGGGGGGGTACTTTGTCGTGTGGCATCCTCGGAGGCCGAGTGCAGGTCTTTCTATTCGACGCCCGTGGGTGACCGGCGCGTCGGGATGAGACATGGAATGGATGAATGAAACTTGCAAGGATGTGGAAGGAAGCGGCCGTGGCCTATCAGAAGGTACCGTCCCAGCATTTGCCTGGTGTTAAAAATGGGAAAACCATTTCAAGGATGGCCGACGGTCGGGCTCGAACCCACGCGTCTACCGAGTCAGCAGAGAGCTTGGCCCCATGACCTAACGCTGCGCTTTAGCCAGCGTAGCCACTACTGTCGGGGGGCGGCAGTGGCGGCAAACAATACACAAGGCAAATATACTTAATTAACGGCGTTCATTTAAAATGTATTTTATTAGTTCCAGAATTTTGAATCGCAGGAAATTTTTATAAATGAACAAAATAAGTGTTTAAATAATACAAGAATTAAAAAAATCTAGTTATTCTTTCTAAATCCCTACTCTACGATGTTTTAACAAGGACCACTTCTCCACTATCTCCGTAATTTCAATGTCGTCGACCTTATCTATCGTTGAAAACAACATCATGAGTGAGTCTAAGCTGTCGTCACCCATCGATGTCCGCAAATGATTGAAAATGAGCTTCAACTTGCTGAAGGACCGTTCGGAAGATGCAGAAGACACTGGTGATGTTAAAATCAGTCGAACTACTTGATAACCACACTGGATAATCCTCTTTAATTTAACAGCAACTTTTGCGATCTATTTAGGAGATGAGCACTGTTTACTGGCTTCAAGCAGGATTTTAAGCTCAGCCAGCACAAGTTCTTGAAGGATGATTTTTCTATTGCTTTATAGATCGGACGCGCTCGATGATGCAGTTCTTTCTGTCACGGGTATCTTGAAAATTATGTGGAATGACTCTAGCAAAGAAATTAGTTTTGCGAGATTGTCTTGCACGCTTGTAGTAAATACATCCACAAGTATTCGGAACTAATTTCTGTATAATGTACGGAAAGAAATTTCTGCTGTTGTTTCAGCGTGGACGTCATACTTCTTTGCAAGTCGCCGGGTCCTGCGGGGCTTTAAGAAGTCTTCCTCCGCATTTACTTGCATACTTTTCGCAAATAACGATGCACTCTTTATCAAAGCGTTCATCTTACCATCGTCGTTGATATCTTCAAAAGACTTCAAAGCGCTCTGAATCAGCTGCGTCGCGTCTACAACATTCAGCTCCTCCGCTTCTAAAAGCTCGGTTACGTTCGTAACTTTAAACATGATGTTTTTAGTAAAGTATATGCCGCATATACAATCAAAGTCTATAACTTTTTCTGCAAACCTGACGCAAAAGTTCGGGTTTTACTGTTAAATTCAGAATCGAATGAGGTTTTCATTGTTTCCAATGATGTGACTATCTATTCATAAGACGAAGAAACAGCTCTCACCGATTCGGCGCGTGCAGTCCACCTTGCTTTTGATAAATTCTTAAGTTGAAGTCAATTTTCAATTTTATCCAGCTCTTTCTGGAAGCTTAATGTCGTTTCGTGCTACCCGAAAAAAAAAACGTAATATGCTTAAGAGTGTCAAAAAAAACTCTCGGATAAGCGCGCTAGCATTACAAGCAGTCTCTACGAAAATGTTTAACCTGTGAACTTGGCATGGAACGTACGGAATATCTATTTTGCACTTCTCTGATAGCTTTTTTGAGTGCCGTTGTATATACCAGACATGTTACTAGCAAAGTCGTACGATTGAAAAGCTAGTTTATCGAGTGGAAGTAAGTTCTTCTGAATTAAAAATATTTTTTCAGCCAACTCCTCTCCATTTTTTGTTGTTGTTAAAACAACGTCTATTTTTAAAAGACGCTCCACAGGAACGAGCTCTTCATCTTTTTCGACGACGTACCGGATATTCAACGTGAGGCGGTCTTTATGTGACAGATCGGGAGTAGTATCTGCTATAACGGAGAACATACTCTCTTTTGCAATTATTTCACGAGTTTTCTCTCCAAGTCGATGGATGAATTCATTTTGAGAGTCCTTGCTCATATACGTAACGTTGTGCTTCCGCGTATTCACTTCGTCCAACCACCTATTCATGACCGGACTACGGCGTGAAAGTAACTTCACAATTTGCGTGAAGTTTCCATTATCTTGAGTGATTCCATCCTCGTGACCTCGGAAAGTCGAACCTTGCCGACAAAGGGTTCTTAATGTGTTAATAAGTATATGGATAACTTTTTTGTGGAGCTCCTTTTTTTGTTCTTCCTCAATTCTGATCGTCCGTAAAAGTTGATCAAGGAGAACGAACCTCTACGTGGCCTTTTCCATTAACAAAGTGGCACAAATCTGCCATCGCTGCCTGATGAGCTTCTGAAGTGAAGTGTTCTTGTAATTTGCCCTTTTTCTTCTTTCCGCGACTTTTCAGTTTGTGCCACTGACGTATTCCAGCGTGCGATCATTCTTCACTTTTTTTCTTGTTAACACCATTAAACATAAACATTGCTGAAAATACGCATGTATCTATTGTATTATTATTCCTTACGTTTGATGGGTACGCGATGCTCCGTGAAAATGTTCCGTGTCGGCGGAAACTCACGTCTCACTGCCACTGTATTTGCACCTAGTTATCACTGTAAAAGTAGCTGGTTCAGGAACGACTGCTTTCTCTCATTCTCGGTGACCACTGCACTGACCTTAGTGAGCACCCCACCCCTTGAGGAACCTTGGAACCATAATCCTATCAATTTTGTCACAATATCGCGGATATCTGAGGACGCGCCGAGACAAGCGGTAGCATGTCATAACATTCCTCCGAGAACCTCTCAAGAGTTGGTTTGACCAGAAGTTATCAATGCGCTCACCAACACCTTTTGTCTAGCCACATGGCACAGATGCTGGGCTCGCTTCGCAGTGTAGCTGAGTCGCTCTGCATAATGAACGCGGGACGTTACACCCACTCAGGAACGTACCGATGAGTTCATCGCTTGTCTTTGGTCCCATATTGCTCATATGTCATTCTTTCTTCAGTTTCCATACAAAGAAACGAAATGGCAAGTGGCAGCCGGTGCACCGAGGACTGGAAGTGAAACTTTTAAAATGGTTATTTTGCCGACTCTTTCCCTTGCCGCACTGGGCTATTGCCTGGCTGTATGGAATTATTGCAGCGTCCGTTTGTGCCGACTGTCGGTAAAATGCCGACTGTCAGTATTTTTTTATTTATTTTTAAATTGGACCAAATCGTATATGGCCATGCCCCGTTTTGCTTTTTAAATGCTGTTTTGGGAAATGTTACGGATTCTTCAGGATTTGCCGACTGCCGACTGATGTCGTATTTGCCGACTGAGAAAATACCTGAGGGGGGTGAGACACCCCCCCCCCCCCCCCACTCGAACCGCCCCTGCTAGCATTACCCGTCGCGGCTTCGCCCGCGAATATTATAGTTGTAAAGAGTACAATTAACAACGTCTCAATTATGAATGTTGTGACTTATTTATCATTTATTTTAGAATTAAAAATAATAATATGGTTTTCAAATAAAACAAAGAAATTTTGATTGCTCTGTTTTGTATCATTTGCCATCAAATATTATCATTCCTGGCAGTAATTAGACTGGCGTCGGATTTGGCGCTTAATATAAGAACTGCACATCCAGCCATTGAACATGTATAATACCGTACGTTTTTATCACAGAATTTCTCATCGAATAGAAAAGAAATAGAAAGTCTAGATGTATTCGTAAGTCCAAATGAATATACAGAGATTTTCCCTGACTTTGGAACAGTGGACAAAACTTCTGATTGAAAGAAATGTAATTCATATTTACTGCGATCACCCGTATTATGACACTTCGTGTTGAATCCCTGTGAATGGTTCTTCTTTAAAGTAAATCTCAAGTAAATGAAGGGTCAAGTTCACTGCAGAAGTGAAATAGGCCAGTGTAAGTGTTGGTAAGAAGAATAACAAAGTTGTAGATACTATATCACCAACTACTGTACACCAAACGGCTTAGGTGGCGTAGTTGGTAGCATGCTGAGCTTCTACGTGTAAGATCACGGGTTCAAACCCGGCCGAAGTCGTCGGATTTTCTAATAGCGTTAAAAATTACTCAGTGTGCCTTTCCTCGGAGGGGAAGTAAAGCCGGCGGTCCCTTGTCATAGATTTATGGCATAAAACAGTACCTTCCACTAACTACACTTGCGGAAGCTAAAATTTGTAGGGTAGTTTGATAACGCTATATTACTTCCAACGTTCGCCGCCAGGTGCTGACTGCGATGGCATTTAGTAGCCACGTCCGAAGCTAGGTGTCGTGGATTCTAGCATTTGGTAGCAAAAGTAGGAACTACTTGAAAAAATTAATCGTCTGCAGTCCTTCTACCAGAATCACAGATAACACACACTAATACAGCCATCACAATTAACACCGGTTATCAGATATATTCTACATGCCCAAAGTACACGGGGCTACATGACCGCTTTGTCGCAGCCCCTAAACTAAGAAACCAACCAACAGTACACCACGGACTCCAGTTGTTATCTATGGCACAGTATAGATACCAATACAGTATGGACACTTCGGCAAAACCGGAAGAACGGATTTTCAAAAAAACAATTGATAAGGGGGAGCACCAATACACCTGTAAGCCGCTAGGTAGCACCACTTATGGACAAACACATGATAAACAGCTGATTGATGAATGTATATTTTATGTCATTTATTTAACTCTATTTCAACACACTAGCTCTCTTTATAATCAGATATTTTAAGAAAATAAATAACAAGAAAATATAAAGTGTTAATACTACTGTGTTTTAATTCTAAGAAGTGTGGAATTTAATGTTTAACACCACATTCCTTCAGTCCTGTGGTGTCGCATTGTGATTGCATCGTAACGATGAAAGGTTATGATATGTTTTTAATGATTAAATTAACACACGATATATTGAAAAGTGTGGGGGAAATGTGGATTTTGTTTCTTAAACGTTTGTAGTCTGAGATAATGCAATTCAAGTTTTCTACAGTAACTGTAAATAAGTGTTAATTTTTAATGTTCTTAGCTTCCTAACGTAAATACCCGGGAATTTATTTAGTCAATAAAAATGTCATGTTGATGGGTGGGGACAGCCTTATTATGCAGTGTTATTTTCACATTTCATGATATGCCTAGGCTACTTCTTACTCCTCATTTCTTAGCCTACTCACACTTCTGTTCATTATCTTGTGTTCCAAGAAGAATTCAATACCGGTACTGTAAGTCATGTGCTAAGGAATCTCTTTTCATTACCTTTATTAGTTCCACGTCTTTGTATGGCTATTATAGGAGCAACAAGTAACTTTCAGATTCAACAAATAGACTGTACATTTAATAATAATGTTATTGGTTTTACGTCCCTTTTAACTACACTGGCTTTTAGAGACGCCGGGGTGCCGGAATTTTGCCCCGAAGGGGATCTTTAACGTGCCAGTAAATGTACTGAGACGGCTCCCTCGCATTTGCGCACCCTCAAATGCCAGCTGAATGCGCCAGGTTTCGAACCTGCAACCTTGGGCTCAGCAAGCGAGAACGTTACCCCTGAGCCACGCAGCCAGACTAACTATACATTTACTGGTAGATTTTGTTTAGCCTACAGATGGCCTAAAAATAAGTAAAGTAAAGCTGAAATACAAGCTCAAGCTTACAGTAAGTAAACCGGCCAAGCACCCTTCGTACAGAGGCCTGCTTCTTTAATCCTAGAAGCCAAGGTCACACCCAGATCTCCATTCGGAGATCCTAAAGTCGTCATATTATAGTTTTGGACTGGGTTTTGATGCTTGGTTAATCCATGTTAGAATTTCAGAGTTGCATCCAGTGGTTCAAATTCCAAATATAAAAAAGAAAGGTTCTGTGGCTTATGATCACGAGAGCCACGTGAAGCTACAAGTTTGCTTTGCTTTCTGTCGCTAGTGAATGTAATAAAGTAATATAACTGATAAATAACACTATGTGCAATGGTGTCGCCAATCAATCAAGTAAAACGCTCCGTCCTAAACTTGCTCTAACCATAGCTTAACACCAATCAGATCTAACTTTAACCTCGTCACGACTAATAAGTTGCCATCTATCCGCACCGCACTTTTTACTTGTCAGTGGTATGTCAACTCCTTATTCTCCCCATTCTGCAGAAATGGAGATAATGTAGGATGAGTTTTCCATGCGATGGATGGTTTTTACACCTGGATGAGAGAAGTGTTAGGCTCATAATGCTGTGTTGCTTTTATAGAGGTGGGGCAGGTCTTTCCAGTTGGTACCTGTAAGCGACATGTACATCATAGCAGAATTAATACTGGTCATTAGGAGGCCTAACTACATGCCATAGCTTCAGTTACTAGGCCCAAGAGTTAACAAAGGGCTATCATGGTGTTATCAGTTCACACTCTGCCCTGTGTGCTGGGATTCAGTTTCAAGTCGTAACAGCAGTCTTATTTTAAACACTAAAGTTTCAAAGTATGTATAATTTTATTAATGCAGCCAATGGCCATGTACTTTTCTTTTCAGGACGGGTCAGGGAAGGGATATCAGAGGGAAATTGGCCGTGGATTTATTGAAAGGAACCGTCCCGGCATTTGCCTGGTAGTGAAAATGGGAAACCACGAAAACCATTTTCAGGACGGTAGAGGTGGGATTCGAACTCACGCTCTCCCGATGCCAGCGAGGCACGAGGTAGCGCATTAGCGCTCTCGGCCACCAAGGCCGGTTCAAAGTATGTATGCCTCTTGGTAAGCTATAATCTGGAGTCATTTATATAACCATATTTTTCGACATACCGGAACTGTATATATTATTATAGTTCCAATTAGGACCTCTTTGGTCTATGACCCGTGTACTTGTGTGTGCATGGTATTTGATAATCAGTGTTGTGGTGAATGTAATGTAATTGTTGTTTTAAGGGGCGGAACTTCGAGGTCATCTGCCCCTAGAGTGTTGTGGTGACTAGCAGTGTTTGTAACTTGAACAGTACTCAAAAAAAGGTTTTGCATATTGCGATTTAGAATTTTGCTATGTGTACTATTCTACCAGCGAATTGTTACCGGTGGCGGAAATCGGAACTAATGCGCTCCGCCCAGCCACACGCCTGCAATAGACGTGCAGTTGTCGCCAGCGAAACCTCATCGCATGTCATTTGTGTGCATGATTCGTGCTGGGTCGTGCGCTGTGCGGTGTGTTCTCATTGTACGACTGTGCATGCGTTCCCCCTCTTGCCCAGCAACCGCTCGCGGCAGCCATAACGAGGTGAGCTGACGTAATGTATACACAACAGCCGTGCTCCACGTCTAGCAGTAACAATTCCCTGGTAAGGTAGTATGTAATGACATACAAAGAAGAACAACACACAATATGCTGTGCAAAAGAGACAAACACTAAAAGCATAACAAAAGTGGCAATCTTTTTCATGTTGGGGCATATCAATACCATGTATGGCCACCACGAGCCCTAAGGCATGCTTTCCGACAAAGCGGCATACCGTACTGAGAACCAACGAACCAACCTGGTTTGGGGCAGATTATCCCACTCTTGGAAAGCAGCTTCAATCAGTTGCTAAATGTTTGTTTGTTTGTTAGAGGATTGGGACAGTGCGAAACTGCACTCTTAATCTTTTCCCATGCATGTTCGATACTGTTCATGTCCGCAGAATATGCAGTCCACTCCATTCTCCGTATGCCTTGCGTCTGAAGGAACTGATGACCACCCTAGCTCGATGGGCATTATCGTCCACTAGTGTAAAGCCCTCACCCATTGTGGCAGCGAATCCTGTAACGACAGGTTTGAGGATGTTGTCTCTGTATACCAGACCGGTCATGTTACCGTGGATAGGAATTAGAGGCGTACGTCGACCAAACATGATCCCTCCACAAAACATGACAATTTCCTTGCTGTTAGAGGCGTTCCTGGATGAAGAGCTTGTGAAATCTCTCACCCACCCGTTGCCACACTCAATTGCTCCTGTTGTATGGGTTTCTTCTCACGCCCAAGTACACAGGGCTGACGACCATGATGTGCAACCTCCTACATGAAACAACAAGCATTAGCATAGTCACCTGGCTATGGCTTCATGAGACAGTGACGGCAGAGAATCCCAATCATCGTGCTCCAATAGAGGAACAGTTTGACTATGGTTTGATAATGCACCGGATGTTACAGCCATTCCAATAGACCAAGAGGCACTAAGGAGCAATCTGGCCACCATGTTAGACAACTTCTGTACATCGACTGCAATCTGTTGTTTCATTTCAGGGGCCTGGACATCGTGGTCATTTAGCCCCATGTACTAGGGCGAGTGTGGAATTTTGATTGATAACCTGTGTTATTGTGATGCCTGTCTTAGTATGTGTATTTGCAATTCCGGTGAGGATTGGTAAGGAGGCGGCATTGGCTTTAACTTAGGAACCATCACAGCATTTGCCTGCAGTAGAAGTGGGAAATCTCGGAAGACCACTTCCAAGAAGGCTGAGGTGGGAATCAAACCCTCCTCCTCTCAGTTGTGCCTCACGAGACTGAGTGTGCCCTGTTGCAGCTCTCAGACCAGAATTACATTTCTTGGCAGAGCCGGGAATCAAACCCAGACCTCTGGGGCAACAGCCAAGAATGGTAGTCACTACGCCACAAGGTGGTCCATGACTGCAATCTAGATCCGCTGTAAATATTCTCAGAATTGCTAATTAACATCACACATAGCATGGATAGTTGTTTTTAAGGGGCGGAACAGCAAGGTCATCTGTCCCTCTTAACACAAAATAATACAAATTTTAGTTGAGTTAAAATTTATAGGTGGAACTATATTATTAGTAGGGCCATGATTCTTATGCAAGATATGTTTACGTAATAGTAATAATGTGTGATTCCTCCAGAGAGACTCGTGCGGGTATTTTTAAAGTTAACACCCATATACTGTACATTCTAAGAAGACTATTGAAACCGTAGTCTCCGAACCACCATTAAAACGAAACAAACAAATAAACCCCGTGGCACTACAGTCCATGAAGGGCCTAGGCCTACAAGCGATCGCCACCCAGCCATTTGGCCTGCAGATTATGTGGTGACGTGTGGTGGGCGCCTCGGTTCCCCTCGGCCGTTAATCTTGGTCTCCATGAGCGTGGCGCTGCCTCATTGTCAGACAGCTATTCAGTTGTCCTTGCGAGGCTGTGTACACCCAGTTCCAGCCCTCACGCCGGTTTCTGAAATGCCTGACGGAGCCTGGAATCGAACCCGAGGTCTCCTGGTGCGAGACAGGCGCGCTACCCCAACACCACCCATTACTCCATTTAATTGGGCATGCAAAATAATTTGAAGATGGAATGTTTGGTGCATGGAGCATTCTGGGAGGGGGGAAGGGGAATTAGAAACCATAGAAATTCACTTCTATTAGGACCAAGAGGTGGATTAGAATCCATCCCTTTTCACTTAGATCACCTCGTGGTGTAGCAACTAGCATTCTGGTCTGAGGGCTGGAATGGGATACACTCAGCTTTGTGAGGCAAAACTGAGAAGAGGTGATTTTGATTCCCATCTCGGCCATGTTGTAAGTGGTTTTCCTTGGTTTCCCACTTCTACTGCAGGTAAATTCCGAGACGGTAGGCTACCCCTAACGTAAGGCCATAGTCGTCTCCTTCCCTATCCTCACATAAAATTATAAATGCACACACTAATACAGCCATCACAATAAGACAGTTTATGAGACAAATGATAGACACATCCATGTACACATGACTACAGGCCAAAATTTAAATTCTCCTTGGCAAAACCAGGATTCAAAACTGGGCCAACCAGTTAGAAGGCAGCTATGCTTACTTCTAGACCATGGCAGTAGCTGTGGAACAATGGGCTTATATGTTTGGCTATTTTTATTTCTTGGATATGAATATTTCTTTTATCCCCTACTTCACTCCCAAAGTCTTTTTCATCCTAATTGACAGTGTCACGGAGCCCTTTCATTCTAGAGAAAAGGATCATCCATGCAGCCTCAACGTACATGGAAAGTAGAAGAGGCTAAGAAAGGAATGGGGAAGTGACTGTGGTCTATGGGAAAGCCACCATCTCAGCATTTTGAGATGAGAAACAAGGAAGCTAACTTGAAATGACAGGTGAAGGGACATGAACCAACTTATTTCGCAAACCAGGTCTTCAGTGTGGTGATGTGATTTGCAGTTAATGTTGTACAACATCCTTAGGTCACAAACCCCAATCCTTCCATTTTCTAACGGGATGGGATAACCCAGAACTAATGGATCGTTGCACCTGTCTAAAACCATGGAGGATTATGTTAAGTCCTTTGGCTGTCCAACAATAAAATTGTAAGTTATTTTGATTTAGAAGTTATTGCTTTATGAGATTATTCCCAAATCCTTTGTTAAAATGCAATAAACAAACATTCCTGATATCGCCATGATCTCAGATCACTGATTTGATTTCTGATAGAGAGAGTCAGTTTTTGAAATAATGAACTGCTTCAGACCTGTCTATCACATTTGTTGACAACAAGACAAAACTATAGTTATCAGTCACAGAAGCTGCAGGTTATCTGACATGAATTCTAGTTTCTCTACTAAAAGGTAGCGATAAACAATATGTTGGTTTTTGGTGTAAAGATTTGCCTAGGTAGCTCCATTCAAAAATTGCACATTACTTGTCTTAGTAGGTAGCTAAAACCTTGCAGGTATAGTATTATTAAATTTCTTTCGTGTTGGACCAACTTAAATGTTACAGTATTTAGGAAGTTAAATTTGCTCCTCAATGACAATGCCAGGGCATTAAAAATCACTATTGAGAAAACCTCTTTGCGATTAAACACTCGCTACAATATTTTATATACTGTAGGCTTCTAAGCCAAGCCACTTCAGGATATAGTCACAAAATTGGTGAGCTTCACCTCTGAAAATTGAAAACAGGAAAAAATAATGTTTCTTAAAAAAAAAGTCAAATGTTTCCATGAAAAAATATCAGAATACCCAAACATTTGCAGAAAAATATGCCTATTTGAGTTGGAATGTTTAGGCTTTCATGGCCAGAAAATAAATTACTGCAAATTCTTCTAGGTACGGTACTATGGATATGATGGGGCACAGACATGGCATAATACCTAGAAGAATTCACTGTAATATTTGTACGAGTTGTTTCTACATAAACCATGTAAACAAGTAAGTAATACTGTAATGCAGAAAAAGTGTGCGATTGCAAGCAGAAGTTTGTTCTTGACACTTTTCATTCTCTCTGTGGAGTTTCTTCAAGAAGAATATAGTGGTCGTAACCAGATGTGGCTGGTTGAACAATATAGGGGAAATCTGCTGGGACCTTTCCTTTTAATAGGTCACAGGCTTTTCCAGTACCTTGCCCAGTTTCATTCGTCTCTAATTAACTCTGATGAGTATAATATTTCTTGAATTGTAATCTTCTGTAAATCTTTCTGCCTAATCAACCCTTAAATGAATAAATAATGTGCAAATAGTAGGGCATGTTCTGGATATTAATTACATCCTTCATCAGCCATTACAATTTAATATGTCATTATAAAGACACACCACTCAGTCCTTCACACATCCTTAAAAAGAAAGGAGGCAACTTTTCCTAGCATCACTTCACAATCCATACGATTCCTGACCCCCACATAAATATGAATAATCAAGGGTAGAAATTAAAATTGATGCACATTCTGAAATTTATACCGTACCACATACTATGACAAGTGTAGCAAGCACAATGCCTATGTAACATTGACATAGAGGTACTGGTACTGGATACTTGTGATAAACATTTATACCAAATTCTACACCTTTAGCTTGTATCACATGAAACCTTGGCCATGTTTACAGCTAGTATTAAACAGATTATTTCTGCAATGATGAGAATCAAGTCCTTGCCCAACAATAGAATAGGATGTGAGTTGCAGCTTGACATTATCTGAGGAATTTCCAACATCCCTGAACAGGTTTGAACAATGTGGCTTAATGTAAACATTGAAATCTGTTGCTATGACTTAAGATAACTGTAAATTTTAAAACCATTGAGCTTTAAAATGGTATATGAAACTCAAATTTATGAAAATGTTTGGATAGGCAGTAGGCTATTTTCATGTAGATTTATATAGCCTATATTTATGACCAATACATTACATTTTCGCGAGACCACCTCGTGGTGCAGCAGATAGCATTCTTGGCTGTCACCCCCGTAGGTCTGGGTTTGACTCCCGGCTTTGCCAAGAAATTTTGATTCTGGCCTTAGGGCTGGAATGGGTTACAGTCAGCCTCGTGAGGCAAAACTGAGAAGAGGAGGGTTCGATTCCCACCTCGGCCAACCTGGAAGTGGTTTCCCTACTCAAGGCAAATGCTGGGATGGTTGTTAACTTATGGACACAGCCACCTCCTTCCCAATCCTATCCCCAATTTACAAATACACACACAGCCACCACAGTAACACAGGTTATCACACAATATGCCCACCCAATTTCTCAATTCCCGAGTGATAGTGTACGGCTTGTTGACACCCAGAGTTTGGTGTTACATCTCCTCACTTATGCAAGGCTCCACTCTTGTATGATTATTATGTACCGGTATTCATTTTCAAATAACATGGACCTATACGGTATTGCTTTAGTGGCACCATGTTCTGCATGTGACATAGTGAAGAAAAATCATCCCTAGGATCGTTGCTGAAAGTACAGAAGTATCCAGGAATTTGATTAGTGTGTATCGAAGATACAGTTGTTGTTGCTTATTTTAAGGGCTGAGACATCGTGGTCATATATCTCTGTGTATTTGGGTGTGTGTGGAATGAGAGGGAGGTATCACTTGAGAAGAAATTGGGTTGGCTTATCATTTACATGGTTGGGCAAACTTTTAGTGGTCTCACAGAATTAAATAAAATTAAGGGCATTGTGATATGTCTATGAGGTAGGAACATCAAGGTTAACAGCCCTGGTTTTTAAGTCACACAGTCTTGAAGCCATGCCGAGCATAGTGAGGGGTTGCTAACCTCAATAGTTTGTCTCTGAAAGCAACACTATTTACAATTTTGAGGGACTGGAGTACCTTCAGTCATTTCATGGGATTGTAGCTTTGGGTACACGACAATCCAAACTTCTCCAGAACTCTTCAGGAATAGCACAAAGTCCCATAGGTGAGGGAGCAAATGTTAAATCTGATTTGCATTGTAGCTTGTAATTAAAGCACTTAATTCACTGTAAAGGGCTCAGCTTAACAAATTACATTTAATAAAACACATCAACTAACTTCAGTCAGGAAACCATTTGCCTCCTAGGCTAAGTGGGGTTAGAAAACGGACACTTTAAAGGAGACAATAGCTTCTCTAGGGTGGAGATTTAATGTTTGTTGGGCATTATTACCTAATCTCAGCCTAGCACTGCCCTCCTTGTGGTTTAAAGCACTTCCTTTGAGAAATAAAGGCTACATACCCTATATATAGACGTGTAGATTTGCCACGTATGCCAGTAAATCCTCCTGATTACAGGCCTTTATCCAGTCATTATATCTGGATTAGGAATGAGGAATTTGTGAATTAATGGATAGGTGTTTGAGGGACTGATATCTCATGGGAATTAAAACCAGAATTATTCGATGAAACGTGTGATATTTGTATTTACCGCTCCAATGCACGAGGAAACCGGAATGCTGTTATGTCCAGTGTGACAAGAACTGCGCAAAAAATTACCGCACAGATGTTGGTTTCCCTCATTTCTGCCATTGGTTAAAATGCAAAATTATATTTCTGAGTTGATTTTAATAATTACAAACAATGTTTTCTTCAGACAAAATCGACAGGCCGCACTCAATGAATACGGGTAGACTGCTCTCTCGCGGATGCATGGTGAACCGTCGCCGCCATGCGTGCGTGCGTGCGGTGCTTCCGGAACCGGCCGATTCAAAACCATGACGAAAAAATTACATGGTAAAGGCCTGATGTGTCCTTACTGTATTGATATCTATACTGTGTCTATGGAAGCAAGGAATGTGAAAGCTTTGCTCGCTGAACATTTTGGCAATGACTGGAAATCTTATGTCATCTTTCTCCATGAGAATGCATATAATACTTCCACTAATGACACCTATCAAGACACACACTATCACTTTTCATATGGAAATTAGCACAATATTTCCGCTAATCTATGCTACACGAATAATACTGTGTATGAGATATTCATAAACCGCCGTCAATTTCAGTATCACTGTTGAAAAACAAAGGCATACTAGGAGCACAATAGTAATCAATCAGTATGGACTCTTCGGTCTACTACCATTGATATTTCTCGTCACGGTTATGAAAGGACGTACGCATAGGCGTTAGTTCATCTTGAATCTGCGAGAGAGTAGCTTGACGATTTTGTCTGCGTTGTGAGAAAATAGTGTGTAATTATTAAAACTACGCAACATGTTGCAATAAATAAAACAGCGTCGCAATTTTGTTAGGAATTTCTCTGAATATATATATAAATGAGTTGGTAACACGGTTAGTGATATTGATGTTCTGTGCTTACTAGTGTTGAGAGGGGCTTTGGCAGAGAGTGTCAGTTAGGGCTCGAGTAAAAGGTGTAGCCTACTAACGTTTCAAATATTTTTTTTAAATATTAACCTGAGTTAATCTGTTATCCCTGGCTATCCTAACAATTTAACCAGTAAAATGTGTGAATCAAATGAAATAGATGTATAACACCCTCCCTCTGCACACGTCTACAACGATTACATACTCTGCACACCAGGGTCAGGGTGACCCTTTCATAATTACTCTAATTACCATGTACGCGTTGCATTTTTTTCCCTTTAGCACTCATTCTCTCATATTCTGGGATGAATGTTATACGATCTGCTACAACAAATAAACATTTCTAAAAATTACAAATGTGTTTTAATCATTTTTTTATTGCACAGATCGTCTCTGAAAGTGATTTTTGAACAAATCACATCATAAAGTTAAAATGTATTCTACAACCCTAATAACAGCCAACATGCAATGCCAAAACATAAACTAAAGTACCTTGAATCCAACAATCCATGTTATCATCAACACTAAACAACAATGAAAACACACCAAGTCTTTGTTGACTGCTTATGTTTCACAGTTTTCACAAAGTTTTGCTGCATGATCGGGACTGTAAAACTTACTGCAACTATTGCTCACTAATCCATGATATCATCAACACTAAACAACAATGAAAACACACCAAGTCTCTGTTGACTGCTTATGTTTCACAGTTTTCACAAAGTTTTGCTGCATGATCGGGACTGTAAAACTTACTGCAACTATTGCTCACTAAGCGTGTCTTCCGGTCTTTTGAGTAGGGACGAATAACACATCTTTTCCTCTTTGAAACAACAGGGTTTGTTCTTGCGCCCAATGGTAGGGGTGTCAAATCAGTTCGAAGTACATCAGCAATGCGACACTTCAAGTTTCTCTGGATGTTTGGATGCTCAGTCGTCTTTCCATAAATGGTTTGCACAGCAATCTGGACAAATCTTTCAGAAATTGCCTTCGGGGACACTTCTCTCTCGGATTTACAAAAAGGAACAGTACCATGGCATTGATTCCTGCCTGGTCCATGATTGCAAACCAGAAACGTAGGGGCCATTGCACTGTCGCTCTTGCAACCGAGTATGTGTGACATAGTTGGTCAAATGTATCTGTTCCACCCTTTGTCATATTGTACGTGAGAATCATCTGTGGCTTTTCTGTTTCTGGATCTATGGAAATATCTCTGTGCATGGTGGAGAGTACGAATACATTTTTGTTCTACTTAGGCGCAAATGACAGCATTGTCATTGATCTTGAGAAAGCAAACTTCGCCGTACCGACTGGATTTTTAGCCTACTTTTCACATTTTGCAAAAATGAGGAAAAAGTAGTCTTATGAGATCGATCCGGGAAAATGTGTGTCTGTCTGTCTGTCTCTCTGTCCTGTCTGTCTGTCTGGCTGTGTGTGTGTGTGTACCCCCCCCCCCTATCAACTCCTAAACGGCTGGAGCAATCGAAATAAAATTTGGTAGGAGTAAAGATCTATACCTGAATATCTCACGGCCATATTTGAAAATGATGTCAGTGCTACCAACTGCTGAAAAATCGCAATTGAAATTTGAGCTCCATGTTGGATATCTTGGAAGGTATGAATGGGACCTATTTCAAAATCGACACACATATAGATAATAATATTGCAGTTTAATTTCCAGAAGGCCATACATGGCAGTGTTGCCAAAATGATTATAAGCCTACTGATATGTCCGATATTTAAATGCATATAACTTCTACACTATCAATTGGAATTCAACCAAATTTCGTATGTTGTATGTGTACATAACCAGATATGATTGAGCGTATTCTTATGAACCACCAATGCTGCCAACTGTTAAAAATGCTCTTAATTTCTTTTATCCAAATAACAATATATATGAGAAAGTATGCAAGCCGACAGCTTTAAACTATGCACACGTATAGTACATGACATTATATATTAATTTGGAGTAACTTATATACGTCAGTGCTACCAACATGATTCTAAGCCTGCTGAGAGGTCCAACTTTAAATACATGAAACTTCCATACTATCATTTGGATTTCAACCAAATTTCGTATGTGCTATGTGTACCATAACAGCTATGACTATGCGTATTCTTAAGAGCAACCAGGGCTGCCAACTGTTAATAAATGCTGTCTCTATTTTTGTTACCCTAATATCAATATATAAGAAAGAATGCAAGCCAATAGCTCTAAACTTTGCACACGTATACTACCTGGCATTCTAGATTACTTTGGAGTAACTAATATACGTCAGTGCTGCCAACATGATTCTAAGCCTGCTGATAGGTCCAATTTTAAAATGCATGTAACTTCTATACTAACTAATGGATTTCATTCAAAATTGGCACAACAATAGATCATATTATTTCAGATTATTTCTGACCAATACATGCATGACACTGTTGCCAACATGATTTTACGCGCGCTGTTAGATCCAATGTTTAACTGCATGTAACGTCCATGCTATTCATTGGACTCCAACCAAATTTTGTATTCTGTACCTTAAGAGATGGAACTAAGAATATATTCAGTCACCAGGACTGCCAACTGTAGTGCTCTATTAGGCTACATTATGCCAGGTATACAGTATTTCGAACTAATTAGGAATTTCGATATTACCAACTTAATTTCGTCATTATTCTAGATAGATCCATATCGATTAATCATTGGCACGAATCTTACATTTTAAGAAAAGTAGGCTCTTTAGTTCGTCACGGAACTTCTTGTTTCCAATAAATCTAGGCAGTATATCTGCCTTGTTTTTCCTAAGAGTTCCCAAAACAGCGTGTATGAGGTTAACATCCGTTCTGCGACAGGTATGGAAGTAAACCAATAGTCCATAGTCAAATTCCTGTTCGTACCATGCACAGGTTCTGACAGCTTCCTCACATAATACTCTGGTACTGATTCACCTCGTTTTTTAGGAACAGTTCCAACATACGGTAGGGCATTTAGCATGTAGAACGTCTTGGCATCATTCAGCATAACGATCTTCATGCCATATTTATCTGGTTTCTGAGGGAAATACACCTTGAAATGACATCTTCCCCTGAACCCAACCAACTGATCATCAATTGCCATATATTCATAAGGTGTATAATACGATGTGCAGTTTTTGATGAATATAGGCCTATCCCATATTTCTCTTATAGCGGACAACTTGTCAGTTTCCTTTCTAAGTGGCCTTGTTGTTTTGTCGTCAAATCTTAGGCATTGAGATAGAAACTGAAATCGTCTTAGACTCATAGTTGCTGTGAAAATATCAACCCCGTAGTCGGTGGACCTGAGGTCAGATTGACATGGTTGCTTTTAAGGACACCTGCTGCAAAATACAATCCTAACAGAGCTCGAAATTCACAGTCATCAATCAAACCAGTGTAGCTATAACCAGAGTCAATAACGGCCCTTCGGTTAATTTCTTCGTTTGTGTATTGCAATATAATGTTTCTTATGTCAGCAGAGATAAGTAGATCCCACGCTTCGAGGACTGTTTTGACGCGTTCTGTCTCCCCTTTTAACTCCGGGTAAATGAGTAACGATATTATCACGCACTGGTCGTCCTTGTCGGCTTGGTGGTATTGAGCTCCATCAATACCCATTCTTCCCTCTTAGTGTGATGGATTGAAAATCATTGTCGTCTTCTATACTGCTCTCGGCACTTCCTTCAGAATCCGTATCGTATACTTGTTCTTCGGTAGCATCATCAGTGTCTGTCAGCTCTTCCTCTTGAAAGTCTTCCTTATATGATATATCAAGTAGTATAGCAGCCACATCATTCGCAATATTTCCATTGTGTGCCATTTGTTATATGGAACTGAAAACATATACCAATGAAAACATACTATTAGATTACGATGTATAAAATATAACCTATGTCGCCTCCGTAGCGTAGCGGTGAGCATGGTTAGCTGCCGCCCCGGAGGTCCTGGGTTCGATTCCCGGCTCTGCCACGAAATTTGAAAAGTGGTATGAGGACTGGAACGGGGTCTACTCAGCCTCGGGTGTTCCAAATGAGTAGAGGGGGTTCGATTCCCACCTCAGCCATCCTCGAAGTGGTTTTCCGTGGTTTCCCACTTCGTCTTCGGGCAAATCCCGGGATGGTACTGTCCCCGTTATCAGGATAGTAGGCTGTCAGATATCCGCCCCCTCAATCGGATTGCCAATAATCAAACGCACCGGCACAGCGACATCAATGAAAATGGCACTGACAGATACTATCGAGATTAGAGCACAATAGTTAACAAGAAATTATTGTGGAACACACCAAAATATACGGGGGTTCATACTTACCTTTACTTACCTCTTAAATTTATCTCGGGGACTGGGTTGTCAACTGGATCACTTAAAGCGTGCCCACACAATAACCTCCACCATGATATTTAAAATGAACCAAAACTAAGACGAGAAACTTTAAACTGCACAATAATTTATTTCACATAAAGAATGAATTTAACAAAAATAAAACAACAAAATCCACGTGGCAATCAGAAGCCATCGTACACATAACCATGTCCTCCTGTAGGACTGGTATACTCTACATACAATGTTTCAGCTTTCTCAAGCTCAAAATAACGTAATTATAATAATGCACTTGGAATGGAAACGGGATTTGGGACGAGACACATATAGCAATTGTTTTGCGTGTTTATACACTTCACATTTTATTTATAGCCACAAGGCTATTAAGGAGACGTCCTTGGCCTCTATCATACAGTTGTCCGGGCCAGCTGCAATGCACCTGCATCGTCAAAGTGGACTCACCCCTCCGTTCAACCCTAGCATAAGCGAGTTACATCAGAGCTTAGCTCTCCTTTCAAAACACGTTAAATGTCCACATCTCAACTGAAATATTATCAGGCAAATGTTTTAAATGCTCCATTCAAACACCAGTGGATTACTCCAACAATCCCAAATCATATTTAATTGTTCAATCCACTTGCTTAATTAGCGTTGTTTAGAGTATAAAAACAAAACTCTTAATGTTAATAACAAAAATTCATTAATTATTTATAACAATAATAAATTGTTTATAACAATGTCAAACGACAATTGGAAATTTTATACACGCCTCTATTAATCCCTTTCATTTCATATTATTTAACAAAGATATTTACAACATTATTTTTCAATATTATATTGTTTATATTATTTATACAAGAAATACATTAAACCACACGTTTATCCGGTTGATAATTACTCAAATTGTGTTGATATAATCGACCAATGAAGGTTAGTTATATTTAACTGTCAGAGTCAGGTTTAATAAGGTTTAATAATTATTATTAATATTTGTGACGGTAACCTCCATTCAAAATCTTCATCTCAAATTATTTAACACTCTTGTTAACTTTAACAGTATCTTCACATGAATAACTTTCAAAGAACCAGGACAATACATTCAGCGGAAAAATACTTCGCTCAAAACGCACAAAATTGCTCAACAATAGGCCCAGAATTCATCATATATCTTCATATATATGGCATCAAAATCTTCCAAATTACATACAAAAACCTCCACTCTTAAATTCAACAACTTCATTTATTACTGTGGGAACCTCCTTCATTATTCAAGGGCATTACTCATCAGCGACTTTTACACATCCACTGAACTAACGATTATACATCCATTGTTCCTCTTCAAAAATTCTTATATTCATCAATTATATTAATGACTGTTATTATTTAACCTTCGTGGGTTTCATTCATGAATCGATATGAAGTAAAAATTTGCCAATCACAAATAAATTTAATAGCAAATACGATTAGACACTCCTCCCTGGTCTATCAAAATTGAGATTAATATCTTCAAAGTAACGCAGTATAAAAATACTATCTTCAATCAAAGTTCATCTAAACTGCATAAATAGTCGAATAGAATACAATTAGACTGTGGAATGCAAACATTATTGTTCCAATCTATAATTGAGAAAAACTCCTATCAAAAGTTCATTACTATAGTGTATTCAATAAATCGTATTCAAAGTTCATATTTCATAAAATTGTCTATAATGCAATGATAAATGTCTATGTTGCAATCATGTTCATAAGACGACTAGTATTTCAAAGATCGTCGATAACGTATTAGATTTTAACGCTCTAAAATCATTTAATCATTCTTCTTTCTTGAGGATGACAGAAAATTGGTCAAAGTAATTTACTGAATAGAATTACTTTAATAAAATGACACGCTGTCTGAATTCAAATCTGCCATAGAAATTCGTTAACTTTACAGTCAAATCGAGACTACAAAAATATGCAAATTACTGAAAGAATCTAAATTATCAGTCTCAACTGATCCAAAATTATTTAACTATGCCAATGACATAACAATGTCTCAACAAATCGTAGAAAACGGCATAAATCATCGAAGTGTACTGAGTACAGAAATGTCAATCAAGAAAATGGGGCAAAAGATAGGACAAAAATATGGGAAAAATGGTTGCTCAGATATCGCTACATGACTCAAATAATACAAGAAACGTTCACGACTACCTTATCTGTTGATTGAAGTTCTAGAGGAAAGTTTTCAAAGAAAACTGCTGTTGGTTCCATTTCACCAGCGTGAAGATGTGCTCCGACCTCGAACCTGGAATCAGCGTCCTCGGAGAATCGAACTGCTTCCTTCTCCGGAAATTGCACTGCTCCATGTATACGAAAGACATCCTTCTGGCAAAATTCTTCTTTGTGAACCGGGTCCTCCCTGGCCTCTCTTGAAAGTTCCCTGAAGTTCCGGTCGCAATTCGCCATGAAGTTTATTGCAGTTATTTCCGCAGAAATATTCATAATCGTGGAGTATGAAAATATTTCCACTGTCATTTGATATAATTCAGCGATGGATTCACGATGCATGAGTGTAGTTGGATGTTCACTACATGCTCGCTTTTGTAGAATGACGATTAACGAAGTTCCATGCTGTTACTTCACTCCATCGATATATGTCCCAATTGCATTAAAGCCTTAGCCTTCCATCTCAACTTATGTTATAATCATTGAAAGCACTGCAAGATTATAATGTTCCATAATAGAATGTATCGTCGTATCACCAAACGTACTCTCCAATATCACGGTCGCGATGCACGTGTCAGCCGTAGTGTATACTGTGGAATTTTAAAAGTGCCTCTCAGGTGGCGAGAAAATCACTTTTGTCTGCAGTCTTAAAATGCCAATATCTTTTAAATTATAACTGTGAAATTGTTCAAATCTTCTACACACCTCAATGTTGTACTGCCCAATTGAATTATAATGAAGGCAGAAGTTAACTCTATATATCTTATCTGGTAGAAACGTTAATGTGAGCGTTACAACTTCACCTAGTTTCGAACAGCGTAAAATGGAACTGCTCCGTGTTCGTTCGATGCGCCGGGCTTTAACCACACGCTAAAGACAACTTGCTTCACTTATTCACTCGAAAATGACTATATAACATCTGAAATATATATGCGGTATCTGCGGTATGAGAGATATGAGAGCTCCTGTATCCTGTGCACGACCTTTTATCAACTTCTTAAGGGGCGTATCCATCCCTTCCATAGCCTGTTGCTCCGTCATTGCTAGAAGTTTTAACTTTGGCTATACTTGACGGATTTTCGAATTTCAAAAACTCAAAATTAATTTCTTCAAAATTCCAAATCAATGCCATAACTGAAAATAGTTTTCCACAAATCTGCATGCCAAAAGCAATCAAATATCCTAGTTTCAGCAATCTCCGTCTTCCTTCCAAACTATCGTTCATTGGTTCGAGTCTCTCCTCCAATAGCGTAACTTCTTCCTTAGCACGATACCTTGTTTCCTGCGACTGCGTTGTAAATTTCAGATCTTTCTCGAACAAAATCATGACGTCACCAAGAATATCAGCTCAACCAGCCTACTTGCATGAATTCTACGTCATCCGTGCCTACGTCACGAATATACACGTCACAACTATGACAGCCATAACTTTATTCATATTTGCCAATACAGCCATCGTGGTCTCAATATAATTCAATTTACGGGGGCAGTACCTTCTTCAAGGCCACGGCCGCCTCCTTCCCTCTTCCTTGCCTATCCATCCTGACCATCCATTACCTTCCCTCATGAGGCCCCTGTTCGCTTTGCAGGTGAGGCCGCCTGGGCGAGGTGCCAATCACACCTCACCAGTTGTATCCACTCCGATTAGATGTTCCCAGCTCTAGGACACTGCCCGTAGAGGCGGTAGTGGTGAGTTCCCTCGCTGAGTCCGTGGGTTCCACCAACCTGGAGGGTAAACGACTAAGAAAAGAAAGAAAAGAAAGAAAAATATAACCTAATTGGATGTACCTTCCCTGATAACAAAGTGGCCAATTCAACCAGTCTGGTGGAAATACAAATCGAGAACAGTAAAAAAAAAAGATACTTTGCACTCCAGAGTCAGTATGACCCTTCCAGGAATTAAAAACTGCTCTATATGGTTGTTAAGCGCTGTACGTCACTGACCGTGCGTCTACTATCTCTTGTGACTAGTTAGTTAGTTAGTTAGTTGTTGTTGTTTTAAGGGGCGGAACTACGAGGTCATCTGCCCCTCTTAACACAGATTAAAGAATACAAATTTTGAATTGAATTTAAAATTTTGAGGTGGACATCTAAATTTGAAAAGACCAAAAATTAATAAAACAAAAACAAACAATTAAATAAAAATAAAAATTATAATAATAAACAAAAATTACGGAAAAAACAAAACATTATCATTCAAACACGAACAAGTTGCTGAGTCAATTTATACTGGAAAATTCAGATTGCTGGCCCTAACCCACTCTCACTTATAAAGCGGATAACGCGATCAGCAGCCACCGCGTCATCGGCTAATATAAGTTTGAGTGTCATCTGCAAACCAAGGTTTCTTCGTAAGTCAGCAAGATCCACACACTCGGTGAAAATGTGGGCCACGGTGAAAACGGTTCCGCAGGTACAAAGTGGGGGTCTTCCCTACTCATTAAGTACGAGTGGGTGGATCTTGTATGACCTATCCTTAGCCTACACAATATGACGGACACTCTCCGGGACCAGAAGGAGCTCCGCCACACGCGAGTAGTTCCCTTGATCGCTCTCAGTTTACTGGGCAGTGGGTCAGCTAGCCACTGACTCTCCCAAAAGCCAGAACTTGTAGGCGTAACTGAGAGCGAATATCTCTAGCGGGTACCTCAGTTGGTCGAGGTGGTAGTGATACCGCCTCTTTTGCAGCCTGATCAGCTAACTCATTTCCCGCAATTCCCATGTAGCTTGGAAGCCACAGAAAGGAGATTCGAGTGTCAGCGTGGCACAGCCCGGCTAGTAGGTCGTGGATTCGCTGCACTAGGGGGTGTTGCGGGAAACATGTAGCAATTGACTGCAACGAACTCAAAGAGTCAGTACACACGAGAAAGTGTATTCGTGCATCCTGTAGTGCATACTGCAGAGCTTCATAGATGGCAACGAGCTCCGCAGTAAACACACTACAGGCCTCAGGCAAAGAGATCTTGGTATTTGCACCATCAATAACATAAGCACACCCCACCTTCTCTTCCACCTTCGAACCATCCGTGTATAGAATGCCAGCGTCCGGAAATTGGTGAACTATGCTGTGGAACTGCCTCCGGTAAACGGAGGCATCCGTGTTCACCTTAGGACCTCGGTGCAGATCTAACAGAATTTCCGAACGCGGTACTTGCCACGGAGGCACCTCGCTAGGTGTCCGGATCATACAGGGACCTACAGCCACTCCTATTTCAGTACACGAGCTATCAAGTCTAATACCAACCGGCCGAGTGGCACGAGGCCGGTTGGCGTACCCCTGGTGGTTTTGGGTACCGAAGAGAGCTTGATAGGTCGGGTGTTGCGGCATTTGACGCACATTGGCAGCATATGCTAAAAGCATATGTTGGCGTCTATAATTTAAAGTTGGAACACCCGATTCGGCGAGTAGGCTGGGTATCGGGCTGGTCCGGAAGGCACCGGTAGCCAGCCTAACGCCACTATGGTGGATACTGTCCAGGATTTTCAAGGTTACCGGCCGTGCTGAACCGTATGCCGCAGAACGATAGTCTAGCCGGGACAGGACGAGGGCTTGGTAGAACCGTAGCAGCACCTCACGGTCAGCCCCCCACGTAGTGCCACTAAGAAACTTGAGCATGTTCAGTTTCCTGAGACACGTCATTTTCAATTGCCGTATATGGTGATGAGATGTAGTTCAGGGTGTAAATGTAGCCTCCGGAGCCGACAAAAATGGACGACGGAGGTTTTCGCTGCTGAAAAACGAAAATCCCGGTCGTGAGCCCACTTGTCGACCCGGTTGATAGCTAGCTGCTTTTGCCGTTCCACGACTGCCATACTTCCAGAGCTGTAATGCAGAGCTAAATTGTCTACATACAGCGCTGGAACTACCGCGGACCCACGGCGGCAACAATGCCATTTATGGCAATCGCGAACAAGGTGACACTCAGCACTGAACCCTGAGGAACTCCATTTTCTTGAATATAGTATTGCGATAGTGTCCTACCGACCCTTACACGGAAGAGTCGGACGGACATGAAATTCGCAATGAAAGTCGGTAGATTACCTCGGAGTCCCCACTTGTGAAGGGTGGAAAGAATCCCGTAGCGCCATGTAGTGTCGTAGGCTTTCTTGAGGTCAAAGAAAACCGTGACTAGGTGCTGCTTTCGGAAAAACGCCCCCTGTATGGCGCTCTCAAGTCGCACCATATGGTCAATGGTGGACCTATGAGAGCGAAATCCACACTGGTACTCTGACAGGAGACCTTTCTCCTCCAAGATCCACACCAGTCGACGGTTCACCTTCTTTTCGAGCAGATTTCATAGGCCATTTGTCAGATAAATGGGCCTATAGCTCCCTACAAACTTGGGACCCTTTCCAGCCTTGGGAATCGGTATCACGATCCCCTCTCGCCATTGAGATGGAAACTCCCCTTCAATCCATATACGATTGAAGAGGATCAACAGTTGTTTTATACTGGCTTCGCACAGATGTTTAACATTTGATTGTGTATGTTATCCGGTCCAGGAGCCGTATCCCTGCACAGTGCAAGCGCACTGCGCAGTTCCCATTCAGAGAATGGTACATTATAGGACTCCGAAGCAGCAATGGCAAAGGACAAGGGGTGAGTCTCTGCCTCCCGCTTTAGAGTCAGAAATGTAGGATCGTAACTCCCGGAGCAGGATACATCGGAGAAGTGCGAGACAATACCGTTGGCAATGGCGAGATGGTCCGTGATGATGTCTCCATTGATGGACACTCCGGGTATCGACAGTGATGTCGGGAGTCCGGAGATCCGTCGAAGCTTAGTCCACACTTGAGATGAAGGAGTATGCGCCGTCATAGACGACACAAACTTTTCCACGTCGTTTTCTTACTCTCCCGAATCAGATATCGGGCTCTAGCACGCATCCTTCTGAAGGTGATAAGGTTGGCCATAGTGTTTTGCCTCCGATAGCATTTGAAAGCACGTCGACGATCTTTATTGACTGCTGCAATCTCGGCTGTCCACCAAGGGACAAGCTTCCGGCGTGAGTTGCCGGATGAGGAAGGTATTGTTTCCTCAGCAGCAGCCAAAATACCATTCGTTATGTGAATGGTATGATCGTCGACACTCTCTAAGGTATCTTCGGCAAACACCGCAAGTGCCGTGAAAGTTGGCCAATCAGTCCGACGAAGAACCCATCGACTTGGTAACTCGATGGCTCTCTGGTTCGGAAGAGTAACGATAATTGGAAAATGGTCACTATTACAAAGGTCATCGTGTACACCCCACTGTAGCAGTGGAACCAACGCACGACTGCAGAAGGTAATATCGATACTTGAATAAGTACCGTGTGCAATAGAGAAGTGCGTAAGTTCCCCTGTGTTCAACAGACACAGGTCCAGCCACCTGATCAGCCTCTCAAAATCTCTCCCTTTACCGCTAGTGGTGGCGGAGCCCCAGATAGTGTTGTGGGCATTAACATCTCCTAGAAGGAGAAGAGGAGGGGGGAGCTGAGAGACTAGATCCACCCGCTGGTTGTAATCCGGTTGAGAATCAGGCGGGATGTCACGTTACATACTGTTGCCATTGCTGGCAACGAAGTACGAACTGCAACTGCCTCTAGCTGAATACGAAACGGCACCTCTTCACTAAAGAGGTTAGAGTGGACGAGAGTGCAGACGCCACCAGCGGCCACAGCTCCGTCCACCCGGTCTTTAAAGAAGAGTTTGTAGTGACGCATTGATGTCTCATGTCCAGGACGTAGCCTGGATTCCTGAAGACAGACAATGGTTGCCGAAAACGATGATATTAATTGACGTAACTCAGCGAGATGAACAGAATAGCTATTACAGTTACATTGTAATAGTGCCATGGTGTGGACTTAAGTAGAAGTGGGTCTTCTACTTATGCTTGACCGCTTGCCACCCTTTCCCATCTCTAGTTGGAGATGATGGGGCAGGAGAGCACACCTCAATCTCCACATCTCCGTCCGAAGACGAAGAAAATGGAGCGGGCGCTCTCTTGGGTTGCGCGCGGTCGTCGTCGGACCTCACGAGTCTCGCTCTTGGGGAAGAGCGAGAGCGGTGTCGAGGGACTTTCTCCCGGTCCGAACACTGGGTGTCTGTCCCCAACACGTCCCGAAGAGATTTCTTCTTGGATCGGCGCCGACGTGTGTTGGGAAAGTAGGTGATCCCTTCTTCACAGACGCCGGGTCCTTATAAAACAAGGTCGCTCCTGCTGGCACCGCTCCACTGGTAGTGGTGGGAGCGGGATGGCCAGCAGATACGTGAGCAGTCTTGCCTCTAGGAGAGGAAGAGAAACGGCGCTGAACCGTTCCCCTCTCCTCCGCCGATCTATTTTATTTTCTATAGGGTAGTTCCTCCATACGGACGGGCTTGGCTTCAGCAGGCTTCGCTCCCTTGGTGGTCGTGGGAGCGGAAAGGCCAGCAGAGACAGTAGCCACCCCGTCAGCAGGAGGGCGAGAGAGACGGCGACGAACCGTCTCCCTCTTCTCCACTATCTTTGTCTTATCAGGTAGGCTGGATGACGATCCAGCCCCGGTCGCAGGAGTCTTCTTTGCCTCGTTGGCAGGGGAAGACTTCATCTCCGACCGTTTCTGAGAGGAAGATGACTTCTCCGATTGCGCCGGTTTAGATGGTATAACCGGCGCCTTTTTCACAATGGCCAAATGAGGTTTTGTGACCTTCTTCGGGCTGACAGGTCTCGCTTGGACAGCGAGGGGAGACTTTACGATCTCAGAGTAGTTCGTCATCGGGGGTACAGCACGGGGAACGAAAGTGGCAGGGGTGATAGGTGGCGTCACCTTAGCCGCGAAAGATACCGGAAATTCGGGTGCAGTCATATCACGGTATCTCTTTCGAGCGTCGTGATATGAAAGCCGATCCAATGTTCAGATTTCTTGGATCTTTGCTTCCTTGCAGAACTCAGGGCACTGCTTCGACCGCGGAGAGTGACTTCCTTGGCAAATAAGACACGTCGGGGGAGGCGTACACCCCACACCGTCATGTGTCCCCTTGCCACACTCTCTACACACCGCCTTGGCAGTGCACCTGGCAGATACATGGCCGAATTTCTGGCAATTGTAGCAGCGCATAGGTGGAGGGATGTACGGTCTAACGTCGCAATGGTACGACGTGACCTTCACCTGTCTAGGCACTACATCACCCTCAAAGTGAAGAATGAAAGCGCCAGTATCGACGCTATCATTTCCAATTTTCCGGGTGATGCGCCTAATCCTGGTGACGCCTCGCTTCCCCAGATCCCGCATCAATTCCGCGTCGCTGTTTAGAATGAGGTCGCGATGGAATATAACTCCATGGACCTCATTTAGCGTATCGTGCTTCTCAACCTTAACGGGAATTTCGCCAAAATTCGTGCATTCCAAAAACGCTTCGGTTTGCTGCCGGTCAACGGTATGCAGCAGGAGCTGTCCGTTCCGGAGCTTGGAAATCCCGTTAAGGTCGCGATATTTCCCCTCGATTTCCTCTGAAAATAGGATCGATATTACCTGTTTAAAATCTCCCCCGTCTCTCCTGGTAGCTACCAGGTAGCGAGGAGACCTGTCAACAGGGAACTTCTTATTAAATGCTCATCCCAAGGCGTATACACCTTGGGATTCGGTCTACACTCCAGAGACGGCTTTTTAAGGGTGCCACCCTGGACAGGTGTCTGATCGCTTACTAGGCATCCCGGACGAAATCCTCCCCGAATACTGCCCACTCCGAACGGGGGCTATCACTGTGGGTGCCACCCAGCCAAGGCAATACCTACCTGGCATAGCATATATTGCCCGGGGTCCCAGTGCCTCGAACAGGCACTTCCCCCTCGGCATGCACAGGATTTATGCAGCTCCAGTATTCGGCCATGCAGGGACCTTCGTTGTAATGCGGATACTACTGTAGGGTACATGGCGCACCCACCTGACGGGATGGGGCATACCGTCTAGGCTTTCTGGCCAGATGGCCAAGCTGGTGGCCCTTCCCCTTACAGCATGCATGTTTATTTATATTGGCCAAACCAGAGCTGGGACCAGAAAACCAAAATCCACCTTTATAAGGCCCCCTCTAAGTCGCCTTTTACGACAGGCAGGGGATACCGTGGATGAATTCTGCCCTCCCCATCCACAGGGGGGTCTGAACAAATCAAAAACTGGCAAGTTATTCGGCCATGTCGGCCCTATTAGTCGGCTCCTACGACAGGCAGGGCATACCGTGGGTGTATTCTATCCCGCACCCACACGGGGGTCTCTTGTGACTCTACACTGAAATTACATCAAGGCCACAAAGATCCTTCTGTTCCACTGCGCATGCGCGGGAACTTAAAGAACCTTGCAGGGTCACCCTGACCCTGGTGTTCAGAGCGAGGGTTAAGCTGTTTATCCGTAAGTGGTAATACCAAGCGGCTTTTGATTATAATGCTACACTACAGTCTGCTATCAGCACATGAAAAGGGTGATCTGTGGTTTTTGGGCAATGGGAAAACATATATACTCGTATATAACCATAGATCCCTGCCCTCAATGCGAGAATTCCTCGTAAATGGTCGCGGATTTTCTTTGGTACACACAAGTAGAGCATACCCTGGCGGCTGAATTTCTAAATAGGTTTTGCTAAGCACGGCCGACTGAATGCGCTCATACCGGCCTAGACAATAAGACCTTTTTCATGAAATCTTGTTAGTTACTCAACTGCTCACACAGCGCTGTTCACCAAGCATTGCACGACTAAGCCTTATCTCTACTTAGTGTAAAACAAAGTCCCCGATTCTTGGATATCACGGGTAATCTCGAGAACCACTGGATGGATTTTGATGCGGCTTTCACCATTCTGTACAGGTAATATCGAGGAAGATTTCTGTAGAAAATAATTTATTTATGATCAAAGGGAGCCAAGCAGTAACGATTTTAGATTTCAGGGAATAGGTCGAAGAAATAACTTGACGTCCGTGCGCTTTTTAAGCTTACGCTGGACAAACAGTTAAAAATATCAATATACTATGAGTGTAAGAATTGTTCAGCATGCAAAATTGTACAAATAAGTCCGCGTGAGCATATCTCTATCTTCGATACATCGCCCACTATAAGTGTTTTTAGTTTGGACGGGAGGGGGATTTTGGCTTGCACCTCGCCATTCTTAAATTACGTCTGACAGGAATTCCTTGCACATTCATAACTGTTCCCGGGCGAAGCCGGGGCGGGTTGCTAGTAACACTATTATATTATCATTATAATTCCCACAATATCAAAATGCAAATTATATCACAAAATAAAATAGCGTGCTAATAAATCTAAGAGAAATTAGACATACCTTGCACCTCGTTACAGTTGAATTCGATCAGAATCACTCGGTTTTCATTAAAGTTTATGCATTTTTCTGCTGAACGGTTTGGAAGTTCGGCAACAGGAAACTAGGACTGTTATTTACTTAAAATATTCATTTTTGTATTTTTGTACTATTTTGTGTTCATGATTTCATTACATTGTCAGAATTACCGACAGTAGTGGCTACGCTGGCTAAAGCGCAGCGTAAGGCCATGGGGCCAAGCTCTCTGCTGACTCGGTAGACGCGTGTGTTCGAGCCCCACCGTCGGCCGTCCTTGAAATGATTTTCCGTGGTTTCCCATTTTTCAACACCAGGCAAATGCTGGGACGGTACCTTCTAACAGGCCACGGCCGCTTCCTTCCACATCCTTGCCCAGTTTCATTCATCTTCATCCATTCCATCTCTCATCCTGACGCGCAGGTCGCCCACGGGCGTCGACTAGAAAGACCTGCACTCGGCCTCTCAGGAGGCCACACGAAAAAAAATATGTCAGAATTAATGCTTTAATTAGTAGGGTATAGTCTACTATTCAGTGTACCTATTATAAATAAAAACCGTGAGGTTTCTCACCTCCCCATATTACGAAACCCGGTTGCCTAATACGGGGAAAGTGCACTTTTAAAGTTAACAATAATATAAGAGGGTATTACAACATCAAACGTGCCCATATTTGTAATATACATAGTATATCGTCTGAGGTTTACATTGGTGAGAAAACCAAAATTATTCCGTTCCTTCTTATGTCTAATGTGAGCCCTATAAAAAAAGACCTCCCCATATTTGGCGACTTTCCTCTACCCATTTTTAGAAGATACCTTATGCACTGGACAGCTGAATCCGTGATTAATTGTATAGGTAGCTTCGTAAGTCTCAGAACTCAGGAAGTCCTTTCTAGCAGCGTTACTAGCAGCTTTCAAAGTTTCAAGGTAAGAAAGAAAATATTCCTCTAGCCAGTTTAGGCGACTGACATTTAATGAGAAAAAATGCCCTTCATCTGGATTTCTAGACTGAATATGATATGTGATGCTTAAGTCATGCATAGCGAACCATTTATTAAAGTTAAAAAAAAATGGTTGATTCTGCGTCCATGAATGTGTACGCTTCCGGGTGCATGCCTATATTTTCTTTCAGTGTACTAATGGCACCAATAACTTCTGACGAGAACACTTCCTTGGCACGCCGAACATTCATTTTTTCAAATTTAGTGGGTTCGATGTGTTTTTTAGTGAGGCGTCTGACCGGTTTGACGATCTCACCCTTTTGCATTGTGTATAGTAATGACAAGTATTTCCCTGAAATTATTCCAGTACCATCAGTCATCTCTCGTTACAGAAACTGCGTTCTAATGTGTTTTTTTTAGAATGTGACAATGATCAAAACTAGGGAATACATTCCTAGACTCGTCGTATGGGTGATTGACCATTGGTTGCAAATTACCTCCCCCTAAATGCCTCATCATTGTAGTGTTAGTTTTGTGATTATCAGAGACAGTTATTATAATTATGAAACCGCATTGTTCAACCTCGAGAATAACGTCCAGCAGGAGTTTATGTAAGTCCCGTCCTGACAGCTGCTTCGTGAAAAAGAAGGCACACGGTATCTGATAATTTGTCGAAAGATCTCTTAGCACAAAACACAACACACGATTGGCTGCTACTTGTTCCCGGCTGTAATTTTGATCCTCTCTTTCCTTTTAATGAGACGGTGCTGTAGTTGTGTCCTTGTACCCGAAGAAGGTGCAAGGTATGTCTAATTTCTCTTAGATTTATTAGCACGCTATTTTATTTTGTGATATAATTTTAATTTTGATAATGCGGAAATTATAATGATAATAATTATATAGTGTCACTAGCAACCCGCCCCAGCTTCGCCCGGGAACAGTTATGAATGTGCAAGGAATTCCTGTCAGACGTAATTTAAGAATGGCGAGGTGCAAGCCAAATGCCCCTCCCGTCTAAATTAAAAACACTTATAGTGGGCGATGTATCGAAGATAGAGATATGCTCTCGCGGACTTTTTTGTAGAATTTCTCACGCTGAACAATTCTTACACTCATAATATAATGATAATTTTAACGGTTCGCCCAGCGTAAGCTTAAAAAGCGCACGGACGCCAGGCTATTTTTTTCGACCTTTTCACTGAAATCGTTACTGCTTGGCTCCATTTGGTCATAAATAAATTATTTTCTACACAACTCTTCCTCGAGATCACCTTTACAGAATGGTGAAAGCAGCTTCAAAATCCATCCAGTGGTTCTTGAGATTACACATTTAATATACGTACTGTACAGCTGATTCCTTATCGCGCCTATAATGGGAGGGGAGTGCGCTCTACCGGCAACGAGTAGAAACTTTCCAATTACATGTTATACATGGGTTCTGACTGGGAATGTCAAGGCCGGTATAGAGCGCAGCTCGTATTCAGTCGGCCGTGTGCTAAGCTTCAAAAATAATCCAAAAATTGTAGGGCAGAGGGCTGGACATATGTATCTGTTTATTGATGTGTAACATCTTTCCACTCGGTTGCTGGATATTTTTGTGGGAGTGGTTTTGAAAAATGGGACGGAAGTGGATCGGACGGAAGTGTGTATGATGCACTGCCAGCTGGATCGATCGATGGGAGTGTATGTTGGATAAGGAGGCAGTGGTTTTAGCAGCTATGGTGTGCATAGCAACAGTTGCTGAGGGACATGTTGATTGATGTAAGCAAAGAAAATAAAGCCGTAGTGAGTGACGGTCTTTGGTCTGAGTCAATGTTATCCAAAGTTAGTTCACATAACATAAATCAAAGCAGCCATGAGGGATGCAATCGATTGATCCAGCTGGCAGTGGTAAGAGGAATCAATGAGCGCGAAACGCTCATGCGAACTCTGGTGTCAACTGATTGAAACACATAGATACCTGTTTATTTTGGAGGTGAGTGATCTAGATCAAGCCTTGTTTCCTTGAAATTGAGGAAATATCGCTGACCCAATTGAATACCTCCGGGCAAGAAGGTTGTAACTCAAAGTCAGGTTTCAATGCAAAAAGGTTGTAATCGAGGCTAGGGTTGCGTCTGGCAGGTTAAAGTTGGCAAACCTGACATATTTTCGTTATATTTTTAATGATTATGTGTTGACCGGGAGCAAGAAGGTTGTAACAATGGCTGACAAAGGAAGCATGACTGTGAGTCCGAAGTTCTTAAATGGTAGAAATAAAGGAAGAAAACGAAAATGAAACTTAAGAGAGTGGTCAAGAAGCGTGAAAAAACATAGTAGGAATACAAGACAACCATATATAGGACACAGAAATACACCGAAACCAGGGAAAGTACCATGTGAAGAGGTGGGAGCATAAAGGTTGTATGACTTAAGCTTTATAGGTTACCACAGTAGGCCTACTCCTGAAACGGAATAAAGATACAGTATTAGTATTTTGTTTCATTATTAGGGTATTGATGTTGTAACAGTGTTGTTGCAGGATGAACTGGTTTGTTACAGGAACTATAATATAGATCTACAGTACCTATATAAAACTATCAAAAGGTTGTAACCCACAAGTTGTCCATGAGTTACAACCTTTTTGCAGGGAAAATAATTGCTTTCTTAATTCTTTACAAAATGTAGCATTGTTTGATATCCGTCAGTGTAAGGCATTGTTTGAGTTGTGATATGCCATGCAATGAAACACATAGGTTGATTTAAAAAATGTAATTCTGCTAGCAATATAACTTTCTTCTTTCCTGAAAAATTTACTTTTTGCATGTTACAACCTTCTTGCCCGGAGGTATTCAATTGTAGATTTCCGATGAAAGATTCAGCATTTGCTCTTTGTTATTCTTGTATTTATATCAGTGCCATTCGGTACTGTCTTTGACCGTCTTAGTAGAGCAAACGTGTATGTCTGCGCCGGAATATCCCAGGTATTAAAAGCTTTCATAGTATTCATACAGAACTGTTTTGATATCAATATTTTTTGGTAAGTGACCATTACATTCTCCTTTATACTTTTGCTGTGGAATGCCTCGAGCATACAATAGGATACAGAGTGCACCCGCTATGTTTCTAGTGGCCGACCGTGGGGCCAAAATAAAATCAGCTGATGTTGGGCAAAACAAAGTTGTCTCCCATAGGTGGGTTGCACGAGTCGGGGGTATGGCGGGCCGAAGCGAGCGCCATCTATTGCCTCTCCCGAGAAACAAATCGTCCGCCATATTGTTATAAAAGCCGCAGTAAATACGTGTGGGGAGACGCATGGGAGCATCAATTTTTGGTGATAAAAATGCCTTTTGTGGAGAGAAGTATTTGTCAAACCTGACTCTACCCCTCAAACATCCGACTAAAAGGCTGAATTTTTGTTCACTGGTTGGTTGGTTGGTTCTTAAGTTTAGGGGCTGCGACAACGCGGTCATGTAGCCCCGTGTACTTTGGGTGTGTGTAGAATCTGTCTGATAACCGGTGTTGATTGTGATGGCTGTATTAGTGTGTGTATCTGTTTTTTAATTTAAGTGCAGACTGCAACTTAGAATTTTTCAAATAATTCCTACTTTTGCCGCCAAACGCCACCGTCAACGACTACTAGGCTTAGTTCAGAACTCAGCTACTAGACGCCACCGCAGTCGGCTCTTGGCAACGAACATAGAAACCTAAGAGCGTTGTTTACATTCTTAACCTATACAATTTAGTTTCACACAGGTGTAATTAGTGGAAAGTTCTTTAACATGCCATAAATCTATGACATGGGACCGCCGGCTTTACTTCCCCTCCGAAGGAAGGCATACTGAGGGATTTTTAGCGCTCTTAAAAAATCCGACGGCTTCGGCCGGGTTTGAACCCGCTATCTTGGGCATAGAAGCTCAGCATGCTACCGACTACGCCACCGAAGCCGCTTTTTTGTTCACTGCCTGAGATATATTGAGCTGACACTGTTCGAACGAAGTATGGTGGTCTCTGCCCGACGGATGTGCAGTGCGATTTCGCTAGTGGTGCAGGAATTCGGCTTCCCACTGTCAACCATGTCCAGGGTGTAAGGTGAATGGTTGAATGTGGGTGTCACTGAGTTAGTTAGTTATTGTTGTTTTAAGGGGCGGAACTACGAGGTTCTTCCCCTCTTAACACAGATTAAAGAATACGAATTTTGAATTGAATTTAAAATTTTGAGGTGGACATCTAAATTTAATAAGACAAAAAATTAATAAAACAAAAACAAAAAATTAAATAAAAATAAAAATTATAAAAATAAACAAAAACATAAACATTATCATTCAAAAACGAACAAGTCGTTGAGTCAGTGTTCACTGGAAAATTTAGATTGCTGGCCCTAACCCACTCTCACTTATAAAGCGGATAACGCGATCAGCAGCCACCGCGTCATCGGCTAATATAAGTTTGAGTGTCATCTGCAAACCAAGGTTTCTTCGTAAGTCAGCAAGATCCACACACTCGGTGAAAATGTGGGCCACGGTGAAAACGGCTCCACAGGTACAAAGTGGGGGGTCTTCCCTTCTCATTAGGTACGAGTGGGTGGATCTTGTATGACCTATCCTTAGCCTACACAAAATGACGGACTCTCTCCGGGCCCGGAAGGAGCTCCGCCACACGCGAGTAGTTCCCTTGATCGCTCTCAGTTTACTGGGCAGTGGGTCAGCTAGCCACTGACTCTCCCAAAAAGCCAGAACTTGTAGGCGTAAGCGAGAGCGAATATCTCTAGCGGGTACCTCCATTGGTCGAGGTGGTAGTGATACCGCCTCTTTTGCAGCTTGATCCGCTAACTCATTTCCCGCAATTCCCAAGTGGCTTGGAAGCCACAGAAAGGTGATTCGTGTGTCAGCGTGGCACAGCCCGGCTAGTAGGTCGTGGATTCGCTACACTAGGGGGTGTTGCGGAAAACATGTAGCAATTGACTGCAACGAACTCAAAGAGTCGGTACACACGAGAAAGTGGATTCGTGCATCCTGTAGTGCAAACTGCAGAGCTTCATAGATGGCAACGAGCTCCGCAGTAAGCCCACTACAGGCCTCAGGCAAAAATATCTTGGTATTTGCACCATCAATAACGTAAGCACAACCCAATTTCTCGTCCGCCTGCGAACCATCCGTGTATAGAATGCCAGCGTCCGGAAATTGGTGAACTATGCTATGGAACTGCCTCCGGTAAACGGACGCATCCATGTTCACCTTAGGACATTGGTGAAGATCTAACCGAATTTCCGGACGCGGGACTTGCCACGGAGGCACCTCGCTAGATGTCCGGATCATACAGGGACCTACAGCCACTCCTATTTCAGTATCGATGTTATGGGAGATAGCCTACGTTTTTGCATCACACAACCCTCAATTGTATCTACTTACTCCATATTATTATTATAACACCGCCAATTTATTTTATTACCGTACTTCAGAGTAGTAAAATACAAAAAGAAGCCTAAAATAATTTTCTTTATTTTGCTAAATTATTTCTGTGTCATTCACGCCTAATATTAGCTGCCTGGCTCTTATAACAACTTTTCATGATCATATGCACGTTATTCACTTATTTCCGATTGTAACGCCAGATTAGGCGTACAAGATAGGTTGCAGCACCAACCCTCTGTGATCACCGCGGCTTTTTCACTGCCAGCTTCATCGCGTCCCTCCTGGTTGTTTTAAACTGCCTGCCCATTCAACACTTGGAGGCGTACAAGATATATATTAATATGCAGATTTCATTTCTGATTTTCAAATGAGCACGCAGCAGTACGGCATTCTAAAATCCAAAACACAACTTCGCGGAAAACAAACAACCAACGGTTGAACATCGTAATTCAGCGAGGCTCCAAAGCCTTTCACACTCAAAGCAATGGCTTCTTATACCAAGGAAGTCAGACCCAAAATGTGCCCAAGAAATCCCAGAAAAGTTATGCTTCTGCAATACAGTTATCACTGAATAAAGAAGAGGCTATTATTATTGACGCATTATTGACGCCATTAACCTCAATACAAAACAAATGTCTGCAACAGTGACTTGAAAACGTGGCGATCACAGCGGGTTGGTGCTGCTCTTAGCGTCTATATTTGGAAACGAGGTTGTACGCATAAACCAATGCTGTAATCGTTGAATGGACAGGCAGTCTAAAGCAGCCAGGAGGGATGCGATCCAGCTGGCAGTGGCATAGCCAGTGTCACTTTTCTCGCGGATACTCATTCATAAAAGATATAAACAACACAGCACAAAGCAAAATGGTCGCCATCTCTACCCCCTACCGATCAGCTGATCAATCGTTAAGAGTCGCTGCACATTACGATGGCAGTGTGCCTAGTGCATAGCACATAGTGAGTAGTTGCTAGCAGCTAGTCAATAGTTATCAACTTGAGTAATGGGACACAGCCTAACTGTCATATTTCTTGTTTGTGGCATCTGTCTCTTAGTGGTGGTAGTTAAATATAAAATGTTGATGGACCAAAGATATATTATGGATGGTGTAACGTACCCTACAATATGGACCATCATGTTCACTGCAGCATTCATGTGCATAACCGCTGTCATTGGTTTTATGGGATCTATAATGGGTAGTAAATACCGGCCGAGGTGGCCGAGAGCGCTAATGCGCTATCTCGTGCCTCGCTGGCATCGGGAGAGCGTGGGTTCAAATCCCACCTCGGCCGTCCTGAAAATGGTTTTCGTGGTTTCCCATTTTCACCTCCAGGCAGATGCCGGGACGTTTCCTTTCGATAGATCCACGGCCGATTTCCTTCCAATATCCCTTCCCGGACCCGCCATGAAAAGAAAAGTACATGGAATAAGATTATAAAGGATAGTGAAACATTATTAATATTTTACAGAGCTTCTTGGTATTCATCGGCATTTTGTATTGCATTTGCGTCATTTTAAGCTCCTACTTAATAATTATTAAATATGGTAAGATGACTAGTGCATCCGATGAAATAACGATGAGCATAGTGTTCCTAAGAGCCTGCCGTGGCTTAGGCAGCAGCACGCCGGCCTCTCACCGCTGGGTCCGTGGTTCAAATCTCGGTCACTCCATGTGAGATCTGTGCTGGACAAAACGGAGGCAGACAGGTTTTTCTCCGGGTACTCCGGTTTTCCCTGTAAAAAGTTCATTCCAGCAACTCTCTCCACTATCATTTCATTTCATCTGTCATTCATTTAACCATTGCCCCAGAGGAGTGCGTCAGGCCTCGGCAGCCGGCACAGTTCATATCCTTGCCGCTAGATGGGGGCTTCATTCATTCCATTCCTGACCCGGTCGGAGACTGGAAGCAGGCTGTGGATTTTTCATAGTGTTCCTAGTGTTAATATTAATCTGTTCTTTAATTTTAACGGGTTTAATTATTGCTACAGCTGGAATTCAAAATACCTCGGAGTAACCTGGGATCGAACACTGTCCTACAAGCAACATCTGCTGAACTCCACACAGAAACTAAAAACACGTAATAACATCATCCGTAAGCTATGTGGAACCACCTGGGGTTCTTCAGCAAGTGTTTTACGGTCTTCAGCCTTAGGCTTGGTGCATTTAAGTGCTGAGTACTGTGCTCCTGTATGGATGAACAGTCATCACACAAGACTTATTGATACTCAACTGAATTCCACTATGCGCATAATAACTGGCGCAATTAGGTCTACACCAATTCATTGGCTACCGCTTTTGCCTGGAATAATGCCATCTGATTTACACAGATCCAACGCTCTTATCAAGGAATTCACGAAACTCTTAAGCAATCCTGATCTACCTGTACATGAAGATCTACCCACTCGGAAACAAAACAGATTACGTTCACGCCATCCAGCTCTACGTAACGCCTCTGACATGGTTGCTAGAGGCTACGACCCAACTACAGAGTGGGAAAGACAGTGGGAAGCAGCAACGGAGATGCACCTACACAGTATGTTCTCGGGTGCCAAACTTCCAAGTGGATTCCAGCTACCACGTAAAACATGGACTGCCTTGAGTAGAATAAGAACAGGCATGGTAGGTGCAGAGGCATGCTGTTTAAATGGAACAAGTCGCCGACAGCTGCGTGTGACACTTGCGTCTCGCGACAGACTTGGCTGGACAAGCTGATTGGTCGCTCTGACCAGGATCGAGACATAACTTTAACCTCACTTTTGTAACACAGGCGATTGTTATCCCAGTCACATTTTAACGACGTTTACAAAATTATATTTATAAATTTGTTCAAAATTTTGAAATCTCAATACAGAAGCCCCCTCCCTTCTCGAATCTATAAAAGTTTCCATACTTACGTGTGGTTGAATGCCTAAACGTTAACGTAGTTTTGGTAAGATAACGAACAGAAATGTTCTGTTGTATTGTCACTAACAGCCCAATATAGCGACGAAAGCAGAATGAGCGCTGGTCTACTGCTTTGATCTATAATTTTATTAAGAATAATACTGTTCATTTCATTTCATCAGTGTGCTAAGCTTTTGTTGATGAAAAGCTTGCGTCTCCTCGTGACAGACTTGGCTGGACAACTCTTGTTCTGGTACTGTACGAGAAGCTGGAATAGATAGGTTAAGGAAGTAACGTCGAGTTTTGATGACGTCACACCATTCAACCAATCAGCTTATCCAGCCAAGTCTGTCGCGAGACGCAAGTCGTGTGACTGCGCAACAGACCATCCACCACATTGTCAGGGAATGTGAAACGCGGGCGTACACAGGTTGCCAAGAGAATTTCTTGATGGCAGTTCCAGGGGCAGTACAGTGGATCAATGATCTTGACATTCAGTTGTAAGGTGTCGTTTATTTTTCTTCTTGTTATGTAAATATGTATATTGAACCCGCTGAGCTAAGGTTCATGTGATATTTTTTATAGCAGCACTTGTATGATGGGATGTAGTACCTTTGAACACACCCAGAAAGCCACGTGGAGCTGAGAGCTCACGCTATACTCTTTGAAGTAGCGGTGAATCGCACTTTTGACTTGGGTGAAGTCTGCTAATTATTTATCTGAGGTCTTATTAATCAATTTTATCTTTCCACGAGACTCAGAATATTCCATTTCGTCATGCTGCGTTATTAAAACATTTTGGAGAATGTTTATTTCGCTTAAGGTTGTAACGTGTTTTTCGAGGGTTTTTTATGCAACTGGCATAAGTCAGTAGGAAGCCATTCTATATTTATTTACGCGGCAAATTGTTCAGCCAAGAGAATTTTTCATGTTAATTTATTATTATTATTAATTTATTATAATTATTATTAAGGTATTTTCGGAGCATTTTATAAAAATTATTAGCATTCAGATAGGTTCTCTATGTCTTCGAAAACGCTATCAAGCAAATTATTACGAACGACAATATCATAGAAAATTATGTGATTACGGAATTTTACGGAGTTTTCGTCAGTTAGGGTATATCGAGAGACGTGACTCACTGCGAATTCAAGTACACGCTTAATCTTGTCGGAAAGCATGACGCAATCCTGGGTCGCAGCGTCCAGGAAAGGCGAATAGTTGGAACGGAAATCGACTTCATCATCGCCGCGCCGTGTGTAATGAACCGGAGGAGGGGAAGATCGCGTGGTGGGTCAGACAATCAGTGAGGACCACGTAAGCTACAAGTCGGATGAAGAGTGGGGAAACGGCGGGGGCATATATCGTTCGACGCGCCGTGGAACCAGGACAATCTGTGAAATACTTGACGAGTATGGGTGCGCGTGCGAGTGGCTCCGATGTTCGGTGGAGTTAGCGACTATCTGTATAGAATTTAACGAGTACGGTTGTACGCGGGAATCGCTCCGATATTCCGTGGATTGGAGGACTAACTTTTGTAAAACTTAACCAGTGCGGTTGTACGAGTGTTTGGGTCCGAGGTACGGACCATAGAATTATCTAATCAACCAGAATCTCATCAAATATCGACGAAGATGTCGACGTCCAGGAGACTGTGGGAAGCTCACAGCATCATCCAGTACGAGGGAAATGTTTCGGCAATTTCCAGTGGTAAGCGCTAATGACGCAGAAATACGCAATCTCACATTTCTCTTGGTTTTATATTTCATATTTCAGTAACTTCATAGCTTGGGAATAAGAGTAAAATCAATAATTTATCAGACTCCGTTTTCACGTAATTTTCTATCGGTAATATTAAAATCACAACGCTCCTATTTAAATTTTAAACTTGTTATTATTATTAATTTTGCTATTCTTGTTTTATATAATAAATTCATTTCTTTTACAATGCAATCTTTGCTTTCAGTAGGTAGCATTAGATATAGACCAATTCCTTCTCCTGATACAATTGTTTGTTGGGTTAATGATCAAATCATACCACGATCTGAGTGAATAGAGTCTTGAAGGTGTTCTGCCAGAGCTAGACGTTGTTAAATACAAATTTAGATTTCAACATTGCATTGAGGTCTTGGCGCCCATTAAAACAACATAGCTTAGGCAAAGGTAAACAGTTACATTTATCGCCCAACAGTTAGGGGCTAGCAAGACGTCTCATTTGGCGCCCAACGTGGGGCTAGCAAAAACGCTACAATTGGCGCCCAACGTGGGGAAAAGTAAATACCGTTTCACTTGTCATCCCAGCCTAAGCCAACCTGCTACAATTGTCGCCGACAACTTGGGGCTGAAAACCTAATAACATTTGTGGAAGGAGAAGGGTATATATTTCTGTGCCTGTATTTTGGAGGTTATTTTTCTTTATCAGTGTATATCATTATGGGGGATGAGAAAGAAAGACAGATGAGGTTACGTAGTGGTCACCAACTGGAGAGTGATGATACGAGCAGTATGTCGAGTGATGGTAGTACCGGGGTAGCGGAGGTAAATCCCGATACTGAAACAGGGAGTGTAGGCGGCCAACCAGAATTAAAAACTTTACTTCTCGAGTTCATGTATCAGAACAAAGTTAGTAGTGATGCCTTAAATGCAAAATTAGAACAGAATAATGCAAAATTAGAACAAAACAGTAGGGAAAATAAAGAAAGTTCAGAAGCTTTAAATGCAAATTTAGAACAGAATAATGCAAAATTAGAACAAAACAGTAGGGAAAATAAAGAAAGTACAGAAGCTTTAAATGCAAAATTAGAACAGAATAATGCAAAATTTGAACAAAACAGTAGGGAAAATAGAGAGAGTAATGAAACTTTAAACGCCAGATTAGAACAAAACAGTAAGGAAAATAGAGAGAGTACTGAAACTTTAAATGCTAAATTAGAACAAAACAGTAGGGAAATGAGTGACAAATTCGAACTGATTAGAGGTGAAATCAGGGGAGTAATGGAAGAAAAGGCTAAAGAGATTATTGCAGTTGTAGACAGAAAATTAGGAAAAGTACAGGAGGAGTTGGAAGTTAGAATCAGTACACAGGCTGAAAATTTAAAAGAACTAGTGCAACTGGAAACACAGCAGGTCAAAAAGCAATTGGGGGGAGAAATTGACAAAATTCAGGTAGCTACTAAAGAGGTTAAGGAACAGCTGGGGGGTAGAATTGAGAAAGTCCACTCACAAATAGTTGCAGAAGTAAATGATTTAAGAGAGAGTAATAGAGAGAGCATTAGCAAGATTGAGGAGAAACAAGCAAAGCTATATGATAAAGTAGAAGAATCAGAAGGAAACATTAAATTAACAGTAAACAGTATTGAGAGGAAGGCTGAGGAGAAAATCGCAGAATTAGAGTTAAAATTAAAAGCTAGGATCAGGCAAGAAAATAGTCAGAATAGGCCAGTTTTTGTGAATAGCACACACAGGGAGGTAGAACTGGGTAAGTTCAGCAATCGACAGGGGTGCCCAATGGAGTTCATGAACACTATAGAAAATAAATTCGGGGAGAGGTTGGAAAATGGTAGTTTTGAGTGGTGCCAGGTAGTTGAAATTTTAGAACAAGTGTTTGTGGGGGAAACGAGGAATTGGTTTGCTGTCTACAGAGACAAGTTTACTGATATTAATGATTTTAAAATGAAATTCTGTGAAAAGTTCTGGAATGAGGTTATTCAGTCGCAGCATCGTGAGGGAGTAGTGTGTGGTAAATATAACCCTAAAGGAAGCTCCACCACGACCGAATACTTTTTAGGGCAGGTATTAGTGTGTAAATATCTGGATGGCTTGAAGGAGGAAAGTGATGTGGTAAGGTTGCTACTTAGGCACTTTCCCTATAGGATCAAGGAGGCTGCTTGTATCTAGAATGTAAAGACTATATCACAAGTAGAAAATTTGTTAAGCACATTTGATGCACTAGGGAGAGGGGGTTATGAGGACAATTTCAATAGGAACCAGGGTAATAATAATAATAGGCCTAATGAAGCCAGGCATCAGGAAGTTCAAGGGAACGGTGGCGAAGGGGCCAACGCACAAAATAGAAATAATAATAATCAGCTAAATCAGAACAGAGGAAATGGCTATGGTAATCAGTATCAAGGGAGGAACAATGATTTCAGGGGAAATCAAGGGAGGAACAATGATTACAGGGGAAATCAAGGGAGAAACAATGATTTCAGGGGAAATCAAGGGAGAAATTATACTGACAATAATTACAACCAGAATAGGGGTCAAGGAAGAGGACAGCCTAGTGGTAGTAATATACAGCCAAACAATGACAACACAGCCCAGAATAACCAGACCAGTTTAGGAGTTAGTAGTACTACGGCCAGCTGTAGCGGTTCTTTAAACGCGAACCAGGCTGCGAAGTAAGGTCAGAATCTCAGTCTGTAGCATGCCCTGTCCATACAATTATACAGGAACCCTATGACCTAAATGTAAGAAATGAATTATTACATGAACTAAATGATGAAGGTATTATTCAGGAAGTGGTTAGTAAGAGCCCCATAGTTAAATTTAACGTGTCCGAGGCGTACACAGATGTTTTAATTGATAGTGGTTGTATGAAGAGTTGCATAAGTAGTGCATTTTATGATAAAATGAAAGGAACTGGAGTAAATTTTGAGGAGATGCCAATTAAAAGCACTTTTGTTATCACAGCTGTTGGGAAGAGGTCCAAAGTAATTTCTAAGCAAGTTTTAGTAGACATTAAAATTAATAATCATGTAGAGAAGCAGATTTGCCTTGTAATTCCAAATTTAGTATTCAGTGTTATCTTGGGTTCAGAGTGGCTAAGTAGAGTGTCTGGTAACTTATGTTATGATGTAGGGAGTTTGAAATTTAAATGGGGAGATTCTGAAGTAGAAGTAGCGTTCAATGACCATATGCAGAGGAGTAGTATTGTAGGTGTGATTTGTACTTTAAATGAGATATCGCCAGCCGTAGAGCGGGGTTAGCCATGTTTTGTGGGCAGTGTGATTACGAATGGAAGTCTAGAGGACTCGTTACGTGATGCTGCATTTCTGGGAAATATAGAGGTGGAACAATGTGTTCGGCTCTATGATGTGTTATGGTGTAATAGGAGAGTTTTTGAGGATCGCATTGGTATGACCAATTGCTATACACATTCATTGAACGTTATTGATAGGTCAGTATTCACAGGACATAGATATCCTGTACCTTTCGCTTATCAAAGTGCAGTTGAGGCACAAATTAACCAGATGCTTGAAGAGGGGATTATTGAGCATTCTAACAGTCCATATGTTAATTCTTTGATCACGGTACCCAAGACCGACGGCACTGTTCGTATTTGTTTAGACGCTCGTTTGGTTAACAGTAGAATTAGTTCAGATCACCTGAAATCTATGTCAATAGAAGAATTAATGCAAACATTTGAGGGGAAGAAGTATTTCACTTGTGTAGATTTGAGTTCCAGTTTTTGGCAAGTGCCACTTATGTACGAAGATAGACCATTTACAGCTTTTAGTCATAAATATAACCTTTATCAATTTTGTAGAACACCTTATGGGTTAAAGAGTAGTTCATCAGCTTTAATTAGGGCTTTAAACATCGCATTAGGGGATGACACAGGAGAGTTTGTAACCATTTACATAGATGATATGGTAATTAGTTCACGCAGTTTTGAGGAGCATCTACGTCATTTAGATATAGTTTTTCAGAAGTTAGATCAGGCAGGGTTCACTTTGAAGCTGTCTAAGTCGTCATTCTGTCAGTCAGAAGTGACATTTTTAGGTCATAGAGTGTCAAGTAGAGGTGTGACAGCAGAGGAAAGTAGGGTTAGCATGTGTGGACAGTAACAACAGGGCATCGTTACAGATACTGAGAAATAGGTAGGTAGAGCAACGTGAGGACGTTCATTTAAGGGAGCCACTTGCAAGGTTGGAAGCAGGTGACACAGAAACATTTATAGTTTCCAAACTTATTGGAAAAACAGCATATGTGCTGGAGAATAGTAAGGGAAACAGATTATACGGGACGTATAATATACATAGTCTACGAAAATATGTGTCATAAAGTGAGTGTGTTTAGCTGGCGAGCCAGCCTATCAAATGAGTAAGTGTGGTATTTGGTGCGTGGGAGGAGACGGTCTTCCAGGCAGGCGTATCAGAAGTCACACAGGGGGGTAGTATGTAAGTAAATGAGAGTTTTTAAGGTACAGGGAAATATGACGGGATTGTCGGATGCTCTTGAGCACTAAAATGTCTCGATACACCAAGGCCAGAATTTGGTAGCGCTGGTGAATTCCCATTTGTCCCCAAGAGATGGGTGAGCGCTTGGACAGGGTATTTTTGCTTAAGGCGTCCACGGGACAAAAGATGGGCCATCAGAATGCGAGACAGTCCTTCATGAAACTCATACATATCAGCACACGTGATTTCTGTTTACGGCCTCGCCATGTAATAATTGTAAGTGTGTAATTTAAGGTAATTTGTACAAAGGTTTTATTTGTGTGAGGAGAACGGGTCTGTGTTGAGAACTAGTATTAAGTAGAATATGGTCTACGGGAACTTAACGAGACAGGGCGTTTACGGCACAGAAATATTTGGTGTTATATGTAATGCGCATTTACTGTTTTTTTTTCAGAAGTCAATATTAATTTAATCTACTTTAAAGAGAGATTAAGTATTATGGTCACGAGGCGCTGCCACAATAGTGTGATCGTGTGCTCAGTGATAAGTAAGATTAAATTTCACCATAAGGAAGGGACCTCCAGTGAAATTAGGAAGTTCTATGGTGATATAAATATATCAGAACACCTTCAATGCGTGTGATATGACATCATAAATACATAGTGCTCACACATTAATTATGTCTATTTCTCCAACATAGAGAAATTTGAGAGGCGGAAATATCCGTGGAACACTATTCTATATGTAAAACATTGGACTGGTTGCAAAGTGCAATCCATAGTGACAACAAACTTTGACGCAAAGTGCGTGAAGAAAAATTATGAGTGTATATATCTGTAATTTAGGGTGATTTCATTTATGTAATATGCATTTTGGATGGGGTTTATTAACGTGTCTGGGATAATCGGATAATGGACCGTCGTCACGGTAAATCATCCGATGATCCGAGGCGAATATGTAACGTGTTTTTCGAGGGTTTTTTATGCAACTGGCATAAGTCAGTAGGAAGCCATTCTATATTTATTTACGCGGCAAATTGTTCAGCCAAGAGAATTTTTCATGTTAATTTATTATTATTATTAATTTATTATAATTATTATTAAGGTATTTTCGGAGCATTTTATAAAAATTATTAGCATTCAGATAGGTTTTCTATGTCTTCGAAAACGCTATCAAGCAAATTATTACGAACGACAATATCATAGAAAATTATGTGATTGCGGAATTTTACGGAGTTTTCGTCAGTTAGGGTATATCGAGAGACGTGACTCACTGGGAATTCAAGTACACGCTTAATCTTGTCGGAAAGCATGACGCAATCCTGGGTCGCAGCGTCCAAGAAAGGCGAATAGTTGGAACGGAAATCGACTTCATCATCGCCGCGCCGTGTGTAATGAACCGGAGGAGGGGAAGATCGCGTGGTGGGTCAGACAATCAGTGAGGACCACGCAAGCTACAAGTCGGATGAAGAGTGGGGAAACGGCGGGGGCATATATCGTTCGACGCGCCGTGGAACCAGGACAATCTGTGAAATACTTGACGAGTATGGGTGCGCGTGCGAGTGGCTCCGATGTTCGGTGGAGTTAGCGACTATCTGTATAGAATTTAACGAGTACGGTTGTACGCGGGAATCGCTCCGATGTTCCGTGGATTGGAGGACTAACTTTTGTAAAACTTAACCAGTGCGGTTGTACGAGTGTTTGGGTCCGAGGTACGGACCATAGAATTATCTAATCTACCAGAATCTCATCAAATATCGACGAAGATGTCGACGTCCAGGAGACTGTGGGAAGCTCACAGCATCATCCAGTACGAGGGAAATGTTTCGGCAATTTCCAGTGGTAAGCGCTAATGACGCAGAAATACGCAATCTCACATTTCTCTTGGTTTTATATTTCATATTTCAGTAACTTCATAGCTTGGGAATAAGAGTAAAATCAATAATTTATCAGACTCCGTTTTCACGTAATTTTCTATCGGTAATATTAAAATCACAACGCTCCTATTTAAATTTTAAACTTGTTATTATTATTAATTTTGCTATTCTTGTTTTATATAATAAATTCATTTCTTTTACAATGCAATCTTTGCTTTCAGTAGGTAGCATTAGATATAGACCAATTCCTTCTCCTGATACAATTGTTTGTTGGGTTAATGATCAAATCATACCACGATCTGAGTGAATAGAGTCTTGAAGGTGTTCTGCCAGAGCTAGACGTTGTTAAATACAATTTAGATTTCAACATTGCATTGAGGTCTTGGCGCCCATTAAAACAACATAGCTTAGGCAAAGGTAAACAGTTACATTTATCACCCAACAGTTAGGGGCTAGCAAGACGTCTCAAGGTAAGGTAATACCCTTGCAGATACGCAAACAGGAATGTAAGTAATCGCTCAACGACTTCGGTTTGACGACCTACTTCCTAGAGGAACTCAGTGCCTTGCACTACGTCTGGAGAATCCGCCCCGTGTAGGCGTGAAATTTCATCCGTCCTATAAGACGTAGAAAATATCCGCTGTTTAGCGTGGAAGTTATTATCAGGTGCCGTCGAGCACGAGCATACTGCAAATCACTGTTATTTATGCACAGTGAGCAACAAGAAGCATATTGTGAAATAATTGGCAAGTATAGTGAATTTTATAACATTACCGTAACAAAAAAAGCCTCCGTGGCTTAGGCGGCAGCACGCCGGCCTCTCACCGCTGGGTCCGTGGTTCAAATCCCGGTCACTCCATGTGAGATCTGTGCTGGACAAAACGGAGGCAGACAGGTTTTTCTCCGGGTACTCCGGTTTTCCCTGTCAAACTTTCATTCCAGCAACACTCTCCACTATCATTTCATTTCATCTGTCATTCATTTAATCATTGCCCCAGAGGAGTGCGTCAGGCCTCGGCAGCCGGCACAGTTCATATCCTAGCCGCTAGATCGGGGCTCCATTCATTCCATTCCTGACCCGGTCGGAGACTGGAAGCAGGCTGTGGATTTTCATTTTCACCGTAAAACCACATTTTTGTACCCACGTGTTTGTGGAGGGCCGAGCGCCTGGTGAAAAATATAGAGGTAAACGTGTTATAACTACTTTGAATAAGTGTGATTATGAATGTATAACATATTTGAATTGCCACAGTGAATTTTTCAATTCCAAAACGACGCACATTTCACGGATGCCACGTGATGTAAAAGTGGCGTCATTACACGTGAAGAACCACAGAACAGTGCTTGCCCACATATTAATTCATATCTGCTAAGTAAAGGCTGTGTTATCTATTGCAATTAAAGCCTGTAACATTTACTGCTAACATTGTATTTTTGAAGTGAAAGAATGAACTACTACACGATTTATTTCACTACCCACGTGATCAGACTATTCTACACCATGTTTGAGACCGACATCATGGGCTAATACCATCATGGTATGAGGGTGATGTTTCTCTTGGAGCCAGCATGATGGTGGAACTTCCAGAACAGCGAACGAGGAGGAAGGAAACCAGGATGCCATTCCCAGGCATATCCAGTACATCCACGAGGTTGTCGACAGGGACAGATCGAACCCTGGTCTTTGGAGGAGTCCAGATGGGAATCCTGATGAGGATGATACCGTTCCGGAAAGCCAGGGATGAATTTGTACAACCCTTGTCGTTGAACAGAGGGCTGAGTGAGAGCTCCTCCATTTCGTGAGTTTTTGTACACACTTTCCCGTTCTAGTTTCTGGTGGTATAGTAGATTTAATGTAGTTTGTGAACCAACCGAACTCAGTGTCAGCCATTTTTATAGGTAGGGAATGTAACTAGTCTAATTAGATGTCATTTATTTCAGTTAGAGTGAGACACCCTTGGGTCAGACATTTTGGTCAGCCCTGGTGCAGCTTGATGAACGTCGTAGAACGTCAATGCCTATCTTTTGTTAACGTGACCGTAGTCATTTGAGCCTACTTTGTTTAACCCTACTTGGGGTGATTTTCCAAGTCTTTGCTGACTTTAGTTATGGCAATCAGACGCCATGGTTATTTCTTTAACTGCATTCTTTGCAGCCAGTCTTTGTTACACCCCTGACTTCGTTAGAACAGTCGTATCAGTTAGGTAATCGACTGTAATTACCAGTTTTGTAACTGCATTATATTTCATTTGAAATGAGCTCAGAAGCCATTCTTGGTCAAGTATGGACCTAATAAGTAGAAGGAATGTTTCGTTGTCAAGCATCGAACCCAGTTCCCAACGTATCATTAAGCAGATCCAGAGTGTGGAATCTGCGTCACAATTATTATTTTGTTAGTGTCATGTGAAGACACGTATTTATTTGATGTTGTACAAGCAACTACTGAATTATATCTTTGTAAGCAAAGAGCTCCAGCAATAGTGCCATTACTATCATTTAGACGTCTTTGGTTTGAAAGACGGAATTATATTATTGTATTCAGATTCATAGCGTGTTTTTATACACGTATATACATGGAACCCAGTGTCCATTCTTGTATCTGATCACATGTTTTATAGATTGTTTTTTTGTTAGTTAAACGCACTATTGCGTGTACCGTCGTTTGACGCGTACAGTTATGTCAGGTTTTCTATAGTATGATGTAGGCTACCCTGTTATAGGAGGAATTTATTGTATGGAGGTATTTTGTGTGTACCTTGTCCGGGATTGTTCCCGTTGACCAGATGTTATTGGAGGGTGACTGAGTGTGCAGGCCCATCCCAGAGTTATTGAACGCGAGCTTTGCGCCGCTGGTAACTTGTGTTATTATGTGTCCGAGTTGTTATTGCTCGTTGATTATATTCCGAATTTTGAGTCGAGGCTTTTTGTGGACATTGATCTCAGTGGAGACACTCCGTGCCCAGGCTATTGTCAGTATTATTCGCCATAAACCAACGATAAACCTAAACCGACATCTTAATAATAAAACGCATAATTTTGGTAAAACAAAAGCTAACTAACGAATTCTATCTAACTTTGTTCTTTTGCATTTGGAACGTGCTGACATGGCCGTGCAGATGAAGGTATTCCTTTTGAGGAAATGACTAGGACAGCTGACACTTTTGAAGCGACCTGAAGCATGCTCGAACCTTGAGTTCGTAGCTTGTGGAGCGCAGGCCATGCGATGTTAGACGTAGTCTTTACTACGCAGTCGTCACCGTAACTACACACTTTAGATGACTATGGCTTACAAAGTTTAAACCAAGGTGCAGGCAGGCATTTTAATAAAACTGTTGTCTCTTTCATTACTTATTTATGATGTACAAGTGTATGAATCCTACATGTTACCTTATTGTGTGCTGTTAGCACGTAGTCACTAAGAAAAATTAAATGTTTTTTTACATGGCTGTTCACTTAGCTTTCAATGTAATTGTTTTCTATTACGGACGTCATCGCCGTAAATTTTGTTATTAATTGATAGGACTTAGCTAGATGAATTAACGTTAAATGTAAATTTGGAGATGGTATCATCCTAACTTAGATTCGTTTTGCTACCCTGTTAAATGTAAATTCTGACATTAGCTTGATTTTGTAACTTGAACTAGGGACTTGCGTCGTACCATTTTCCTAGTGTTGCTGTTGTTGCTTTATTATTGTGAGATAGATCTTTCGCGAGGGTTTTCCGTAACTTCTCAGGTAGGGACCTGCTCTTTATTTTTGTTTGTTTATTAGCTTGCGGACTGGCCGATTGAAACCCTCCGAACTAGGCTAGGGGCTTGTGAATTTTAACAATAAATTTTCACGGTGTTTTACATAAGTCTGGATGTTTATTTTCTCAGTCTAGTTTTTAAGGTGAACCTTTCCTTAGGCAGTCTATGACCATCGTCACCATGTACCACGATCCCTGTGGACTACATTTTCTCGTGCCGCTTTGGCCTATTTGGAAGTTCACCTGATCCTCACGGCAATTATGTCCGACGGATGAGATTTTAGGGAAGTCATTTCGGTCGTTGGCTATCCTGACAGCTCCACCGACGGCCTCAGTATATTTTATTATTATGTATATGTCGTAGTCAGATAGTGAAATCCGTCATTTCATAAAGATCCTAGGCACTTCATGAAAAGCCGGCATATGATGTAAAATGGGATAGTTACACAATCTGACGCGTCTCTTCATGAAGTGACGGACTGCCTTAGGCAGATGGTGTAAGAAATTATTTTACATTATCTGCCGAGGCACTTCATGAAGATCCGGCATTTTTTGATTCGGCTCTTCATGAAATGACTGACGCGACGAAGTCGTACATTAATTCCTTTTTGTTCTATTCCAAGAAATAAATTAATGCTTGTTTACTGTGGAATTCGAAATCAATTTCCACGTACAACCTAAAATCTAATCCTGGAACACTGGGTATGCTTTTCTCCTGTGTTTTTCTTCTGTATAAGTTTATATTTTTTTCTATTTGTAAACCTGCATTAATCCTTTTCTAATCAGAATTAAATGACCGCCGCAGTGGAGTCGTACATTAATTTTTCTGTGTCATACACGAATTATTCCGATAAATCAATTGATGCTCGTTTATTATGATGTTCGTAATTAATTTCCACGTAAGACTGAAAACCTAATCGTGGAATACTAGGTACACTTTTCTCTCTCTGTCTTCTTTTTGTAGAAGCTTATATTTTTCCCAATTTGTGCAATATACTTTTTCTTAATGTATATTTTCATAATTTATTTTGTGGTTTATCTTTATTTCCTAAAATGTGTACCCTTTTTATTTATTTCTCTCTCTCTCTCTCTCTCTCTCTCTCTCTCTCTCTCTCTCTCTCTCTTCCTCATTGATGTATTTCGTATTTTTGAACTTAATATGTCAAGAAGGAACGTAATTGGCTGTACCTTAGTATTGATAAATATGCCGTTCATTCTGACTTGTGATGCTACTGGTATTTGCGTAAACACCCATTAATCCTCTGTTAATCAGCCACCAGTATCATGTTCATCAAAATGAGACGAATGGAACACTCTTGTAAATGATTAAAGCAGGCTGGCTACAAGTGACATAACCTAAAATATACCAAACAAGTCTTTCTTACCTTATCCATTTCTTCTTAAGATCAAGGATAAGGCTTTTCTTCATAATACTCATTAACTTTCTGAAGAAACAACTGCCTATGTACTTCCATGGTATCTTCCATATCGTATATTGCCACGATTTATTCTTGGAAAGCACACTTATCTCACCATGAGGACAACCCTACCGCTTCTTCATGAAGTGACGGGCTGGACATTCCGTCAGATAGTGTAAAAAGGAATTACACTATGTGACGGCTAAATTTAGTCATTTCATGAAACCACGCGTCAGATAGTGTAACTATCTCATTTTACATCATATGCCGGCTTTTCATGAAGTGCCTAGGATCTTCATGAAATGACGGATTTCACTATCTGCCTACGACATATATACTACCCTACCAGGGAATTGTTACCTGTGGCAGAAATCGGAACTAATGCGCTCCGCCCAGCGACACGCATGCGATAGACGTGCAGTCGTCGCCAGCGAAATCTCATCGCATGTCATTTGTGTGCATGATTCGAGCTGGGTCGTTCGCTGTGCGGTGTGTTCTCATCGTATGACTGTACATGTGTTCCCTTCTTGCCGCAGCCGCTCGCCGCAGCCATAACTAGGCGAGATGACGTAATATATTGTGCCCAACATATGACCCCCAATATAAGCACGGATTGGCAACCCTGCGTAAATCACAGCCCAGAGCACTGCATGTTATCGCCGTGTGCGAGACGGCAAGGTTGAGTGACGTCACGCGTGCCCGAATTCTATCTCCACCAGAGCGCGCTGTCTCTGACCACGTGCTAATTCCTTGCATCCGGCAACTTGTCGCATCGAGGCAGAGAGACAGATTCTTTTGTGTGCACGTACTGAACAGTACTCCGTCGTGCGGAACTTGAGTGTTTTAACATTCGATTGTGATCGTGGAGGGTCGTGTGTGCTATGTCACCGCAGGTCTAAGTGTCGCCGTGTATCGGGTGTGATTTTATCGGAGTCCCGAGAGACCATCGAGGCACCGATGTGATACCGGGCGCGATTACTATATCCGACGGCCGAGTCGAAGTGTATAAGTTAACGCCGGTAGTGCAAACGCTTGATAACGAAAGAATTAGCCCATCGCAACTAGCTGTAGACGTGAGCTACAATACAGAATATTTTGTGCAGTAAACATTCGAGAATAGACGAGGCCCTTATCATCGAAGGAGGACTTGTAGATGCAATTGATATTTCAATAATACACACGCAGTTTATGAACAGCTGTGAATGCTGTTAAATTACTGCTTACATAAAGCCGGTGTCTACATTGTTCGTGGAGCAGGAACTTATGATTTCCAGAATGGAACGAGGACATTTTATAACCTGTGCTGTTGAAGTGTCGATGAAGAATTTTGAAATAGAAATATTCAGTGAAAATTTGTGGCACTAAGCTCATACGTGAGGGGACTGGATGGAGTGACATTTACATCAAGATGAGGCCATGATGTTTCCATGGCATAACCACACCGTGGGAGTCGGAGGACGCAGCCACCATGAAACGTGAAGGTCTCAGTTTCGATTCCTGGAGGAGGCGAGGAAGAAGATGGAGGAAGATGGAATTCTGCCGGTTCTCAAATGGGAAGAAGATGTCCTGGATGAAGATGGAGCAGACTTCATTAGGTCCTGAGGTGCCGCATTCTATGGGCATTCCAGGCTTGTACCATATTTTCTTATTTCTGCCAGTTGGTGAGCTAAAACATTACTTCAATTTGTAGTTGTGAGAGGTTTGACTACTCAGTAGTACTAGATGCCATGGACTTGAACTAATTATTAATTATTTGCTGATTATTTTTTTGTATTATTATTATTCGTCTATTACGAAATTATATGAGGAAGTGATTCACATTTTAGGGTTGTCACACGTGGCAAGGAACAATCCACCATGCTTGGCTCCATGAACCAGTTAATATTTTATTTTGGGAATTTTTGTAAATCCATCACTACTTCGAATAATAAGACAATTTTTTCTAAGAAGATAAGATTGGAAATACGACGTGGAAACTCAACTGAATTTATGATGGAATAAATGAAGGTGGTAGACCAGCTGTCGAGAGCTAGGGTGGAGTTCATGTTTTTATTTATTTTTTATTTTGACTTCAGCGTTGGTGAATCTAATTATGTGAACTCTGAAGGATTATAACTTTAAATATTCCCATTTTTCTTCGTCCACATTCATTGATATTGAGACGTTGATTATTAAAAGCGTGCTCGTCATTATGCCTAGACGCTCATCCATTTGACATTGCTACCGGTCCTGCCTGCATTAGATAATTTATGCACACTAGTTAGGTGATGAAGAGAAAAGTCGTGATAATTAAAAGATAATAATGAGTTTATCTACACAAAAAAGAAGATTAGTTGGTGTAGTTGTTTATAATTAAAAAAGGGGAGAATTTAATGGAATGTAATAAAATAAATTTAGGATGATAGTTCACATATTCTGTGAACGTCTTATGGCAATATTCTGAGAATTAATCATGATGAAACCCTTTGTAAAAAAAAATGTAATAATAATAATTGTTGTTGTTTAAGGTTTCCAGGAAAAGCCGAAGCTGAAGACAGGGAAGGCGTGGTCCCAAGAGAGAAAAGAACAACACCGAAGACGAATGCGGGAACACTGGGCGGTATTTAGAGCTCGGAAGAAGAGACAGATGAACTGACATGGTCCCTAGTTGGCCGAATCGAAGAATGAAGAAGAAGATGAATTGTTGTTGTTTGAGTCTTCAGTCTTTTGACTGGTTTGATGCAGCCCTCCATGCCTCCCTGTCCTGTGGTTATCGTTTCATCTCTACATAGCTACCACACCCTTCATCCGAGGCAATCTGATTAACATATTCTACAGTTCTTGTCCTCAACCCTTCCTTTTATCACTACACTTGCTATTCCTGGGTGTCATAGTATGTGTCCTACTAACCTATCTCTTCTCTTCATTAGCAGTCGCCAGAAACAGCTCTCCTCTCCCACTCGTCTTAATACTTCTTCGTTTGTAACCCTTTCTACCCATCTGTTCTTCATCATTCTCCTGTAACACCACATTTCAAACGCTTCAATTCTCCTCTTTTCTGCTGCACCAATAGTCCAAGTTTCACTTCCACAGAGCGCCACGCTCCAGACAAAGGCTTTCAAAAATGACTTCCTAATACCTAAATCTATATTCGATGTCAACAGATTCCTTTTTTGTAGAAATGCTTTCCTTGCCTGATCCAATCTACTTTTTATATCCTCTTTGCTTCGTCCATCACTGGTTATTTCGCTTCCTAAGTAACAGAAGTCTCCTACTTCCTTCAGCTTTTCACCTGCCAATTTGATCTCCATAGAGGTTTCTGATTTATTTCGGCTGCATTCCAGTATTTTTGTTTTACAATTATTAATTTTCATAATGTATTCTTTCCGTAAGACGGAGTCCATACCATTCAAAAACTCATTCAAATCCTCAGGCGTGTCGGCCAATATGACGATGTCATCAGCAAATCTCAGAGTTGAAATTATTTCTCCTTGAATCTTCACTCCCACTTTAAATTTTTCTCCAATTTCCTTCATTGCTTGTTCAATGTAAAGATTGAAAAGTATGGGTGATAAGTTGCAGCCTTGCCTTACACCTTTCTGAATACCAGCTTCTCTCTCACGTCCTTCAGCTCGAATGACTGCTGTCTGGTTTCTGTATAGATTGTATATCACCCTCCCATCCCTGTACTTTATTCCAATAGATTTCAAAATGTCAAACAATTTAGTCCAATCGACGTTATCAAAAGCCTTTTCTAAGACTACAAATGCCATGAACGTTCTCTTATCTTTCCTTATTCTACCTTCCAAAATCAGCTTAAGACTTAGTACAGCTTCCCTTGTTCCTACATTTTTCCTGAAACCAAACTGGTCTTCACCCAACTCCGTTTCTATTTGGCTTTCCATCCTCTTGTATATTATTCTAGACAGGACCTTTGAAGCATGAGTAATCAAGCTGATTGTACGGTAATCTTCACATCTGTCAGCTCCCACTTTCTTTGGTATAGGGATAATAACATTCTTCTTGAAATCAGGGGGTCCCTCACCTGTCTCATGAATCCTACACACCAAGTGAAATAGCCTGATCAGACCTTCTTCTCCTCCTATGCAGCGTAGCAACTCAATCGGTATATCTTCTATGCCTGGTGCTTTGTTCCTGCTCAAGTCCTGCAATTCTCTGCCAAATTCTGATCTCAATATTAAATCTCCTTTTGCATCCTCATCAATTTCCTCCTCCATTTCCATTACATGAATCTCAATCTCCTTTCCATTATACAAACACTCTATGTAAGTTTTCCATCTCTCAACCTTTTCTTCCCTATCTGTTAGGGGTTTGCCATTTGTGTCCTTAATATTACAGCACTTAGTCTTCTTTTCCCCAAAAGTATTCTTAATCCTTCGATAAGCTGTGTCTACTTTTCCTAATTTCAGACAATTTTCTATACCTGTACATTTCTCTTTCAACCATTCTTCTTTCGCTTCCTTGCACTTCTTGTTAACCTCATTTCTCAGACGTCTGTATTCTGCTTTCCCCTTTTCATCTCTTACATTCTTGTGTTTCCGCCTTTCAGCCATCAATTCTAGTATATCCTGAGTGATCCACGGTTTTCTGCCTGTTTTTTCTTTCCTACCAATTTTTTCTTCTGCGGATTTTGTTATTTCATTTTTCAAAAGTGCCCATTCGTCTGCAATTGAAGATTGTTTAGGGTTTTTCATTAGTCCTTCCTTTATACTCTTCTTGAATCTTTCGTTTACATCCTTCACTTTCAATCTGTCTATCGCCCACCGTTTTGGCTTTTGACTTTTCTTCAGTTTCTTCAACTTTAATCTGCATTTCATCACAACCAGATTGTGGTCAGAGTTTATGTCAGCACCAGGATATGTTTTACAATCCAAAATCTGGTTTCGAAACCTCTGCTTGACCATAATGAAGTCGATTTGGTAACGCCCTTTATCTCCTGGTCTCATCCATGTGTATATTCTTCTATTGTGATTACTGAATGAGGTGTTAGCTATGACCAATTCATGTTTGGTGCAGAATTCCATAAACCTACTTCCTCGAACATTCCTTTCACCTAATCCGAAATCTCTTACTATCTTCCTCTCTCTTCCTTTTCCTACCACAGCATTCCAATCTCCCATTACTATAACATTTTCATCACCCTTCATATACCACAGAATTTCATCTATTTCTTCGTAGACCTTTTCAACATCTTCATCATCAGCTTGACTGGTAGGCATATAGACTTGTAGTGCAATATCATTCTAAATAAGCATGACTATGCAAAGTGCAGTCGGATGGTGGTGAATTAAGTATTCACGGAAGTAAGCAGGCAATAATCTAATCACTATGTAATTGATGGAGTGAAATGTGCTGCAAGCATGCCATCGAATTTGGAAAGATGGGAACTTTAATTGTGATTTAATGATCAGCCATGACTTTGACTTTTGCATGAATGTAGGATAATGGGTGCACGTTTGCTTGAAATATTTTGAGTAATGAGACTCTGAAATAACGTTGTACGATAAATATAAATATTGATTGCAACTTTAATTGAGTGGTCAAGTAGGACCTATATTGCTACAGCAATTATTGTAATTAATAATTGGTGGATATAAGATTTTTTTCTCTCTCATTAGTTAGAACGGAGATCAATACTATTATTTTAGGCGAGCTATTTATTTAACTTTCTTTTATTATAAACTCAAGTGAGTGAATATATTACTAATCTAGGACACTACCTGATGGACATTTAGCGTGGTTAGTTGATACTGATAGTCAAATGTGACTAGATCTAATCTTTTTATTTTATTTTATTTTCTTGGAGTATCTCCTAATTTTATTTATATCTAAGGATAGGACCAAGGAGATTCGTTGACCCTTTAAAACTTAATTATGTTTATTTGGACTCTAAATTTTTTCTTTTCCATCGGTCCACATCAAGCTTTCATTTAGATCGAATCTCCGAGGCAAGATAGGCTTTTTGGGGGTTTTCTATATTTGTATTGGTCGATAAGTTACCAATAAATGGATGCCTATTTATCTTATTATTTGTGCTTATCTTATGATTCCTGTTGTGCTATTGCTTTGATTTAGGTTTGGGAGTGGGTTGATTGAACCTGTTACACTTATATCCTGTTAACCATCACTGAGACTACTTGAGTTCTCGTATCCACCGGCATATTTTTTTTTTGATATTCAACCCAGACCTCAATCATTTTTGTTCTTTATTATATATATGTCTTGTGTTATCGGCATGAATTGCGATGTTTTCGCCGGGTCATCCGATTCACTGCCGGTTAACGGGGACAGTATACAGAACAACCGCGCTCCACGTCTAGCGGTAACCATTCCCTGGTAGGGTAGTAACTAGATTGTATGGGCCATACGCTAAATAAAATTGCTACAGTTATAATAGTTCTGAATTTTCGGCGACCTGAAGGACGAAATGGAGGAAGACTATCTTAAATAAATCAATATTAAACGAAGAAATCTAAAGCAATAATTCTCCACAAGATAAAATTCACTATATTCTTCAACCCCCTTAATAGCGGCATTATATTTCTAGAAGTAGCATTGTGGAACACATCATCCGTTGATTTACATTCATTTTTAATTTATATTAACCGTTCCTTTATACGCAAGGTTAGTCTTTAGTGTGTTCCTCTCAAATATCCTCTGAACTGTTATAGCTTCAGCACTGAATGACTGTATTTCATCTGTAATATAATCTTTAAGCTGTCTGTTTGGTCTTTTTTGCTAGATCTTTTATTGTATTGAAGCTAGGCAGGGGTCTGTTTGGAATTCGGTTATAGCTTCACACCCCATCGTTGGATTTTTAAAAAAATTTAAGAAATATTGTTCCCCTCACCACAAACAATTACACGTGATCGCTAAGCACACCCGGACACCCAATCATAAGAAGGCACACATATTCAGCCTTCAAATTTCGGCATTTACCAATATATCACTAAATTCACATCTACCCCCTAACTTACCCCTATCTTCCACGAGGCTACCAACGCACCCCCTACGGCACCAACCATACAAATACGACCTAAATTGACAGAAGAAAAGAAGAGAAGAACAGAAGACAGAAGAATATAAAGAAAGAAGAAGATGTACTATTTTTTCAAAAACCACCCCCACGTCTTCGTCAAGTTATCGAGGACGATAACTAACCCTACAAAGGGGGTTGTTGTACCCCTAGGGTACGCTACCCCCATCCCCTAAGCAAAATCTCCAAAACACCAAAATTACAAACTTTAATCTAAAAACCTATAAATTACAAATTATAAATTACATGACTGATAATCAGAACACACATGAACTCAAGTAGCCTCGTAGCCCAGGCAATGACCCGGGAAAGGTGCACGACTCGGTAGGAATGTAAGGATTCCGCCGAGCGAGCACACAAAAGGTATAAGAACCCCAGAGATCGGGGACTCTGGATCAATCAGTCACCACTCAATCACTTGATTAGTGCACCGACGTGACGAACCTTTGCTGTCGGCTGGACGGGTAAGTGTTAAGCGATCACCACACTTAAACACCTCACTACACACTCACCTCCCCCTGTGCTTGGACTGTGATTATCTTTATTAATTATTATCTGAACTGCTAGCTCTATCAGTGTACCTCCAGATCGAGGTGCACATTAAATTCAGAAACAATAAGAGCCACTGGTCTTATTCATTTATTTATTTAGTTAGTTAGTAAGATCCTACCCTATTAGTTTCCTCTTTAGGTAGGACTTAGAATTAGCCTTACTGTGTACTTGGTTAATTGCTTCTTATAGTCAGCTGAGCACGGTTGCTCCAAGCTGACACTAGCGAATTCTCCGTTTACTCGCTTGCATACGACTCGCAGTAGACCGCGTGGCGCAGCAGTTGCACTCTGCGTAATAATTTAATAGCTCTTGTAAACTACCCCTTCACCTAGAACTACCCCGTCAAACAGTACATTGGGGAGTTATCCTTGCTGATCGCACTGTCAGTCTCCATTCATAAAACACTCCCAACCTCCTACAGCCTTTGCCAAGCTCGCCCCCTATTTCAGACTTGTTTCACCCCCTAGATTAGTTATTTGTACAGGCATCCCTCACAGGAACCTTACAAATTGGTAATTTTCTGACGGAATTTCCGTCGTGTTTTCCCCAAGATTTCCTGTACTTTATAAAGGTTTTTTGTTTTTGTTTTGTTTTAGCGTATGGCTTTTAGTGCCGGGAGTGTCCGAGGACATGTTCGGCTCGCCAGTTTTGTAGCTGCTTCGAGACGGACACCCAATGGGTGAGCTACAAGTACCGTTGGGGAGGAATGTTGGATGGGAGGGTCGAGGAGTTGGAAGGTAGCGGCTGTGGCCTATAGTTAGGGACCAACCCCGGCATTTGTCTGGAAGGAAGATGGGAAAACACAGAAGACCATCTTCAAGGTTGCCGGCGGGGGGATTCGAACCTCCTCGCCTCCCGGATGTGAGCGACTGCCAACAGTCATGCCGCAACGACCTCGGCTAACTCACCCGGTTTTATAAAGATATTATATATATATATACACGTTCACGTAGGGAAAATCGCATTGGAACAGCACACTGAGCAGTAAACACGTGAACAATTGACTAAACTGAACCCACACTGTTAAAGCTCTCAGCAGACTACAAAGGAGGGAAACTTGTGGCGCCAAGAAGCGGATTACGGCCAAGTGCTCGGCGGGAGACTGGCTCGCGCCGCGGGCGAGCGGGCGAGCGGGCAAGCGAGGGTCTCCGCCAGATAAAAAAATAAACTCTCTGTATGAGATAATACGCTTAATATGGACTAGTTCGTTTGTGTGGTGATTGTCCAGTCAACCGATGGCATTGTGTCATTTACTTCGGATGTTGGAAGTACCTAAGACTAAAGCATAATAGAAGTTTCTCGAGAATATACACCGCAATGATTTGCTAGTTAGTGACAATATAATAATAGCTTAGTACACTTCAGTACCGGTAGTGTCAAACTTAAGTACGTAGAGGGAAAACGCAATGAGCATCTACGGCTAGACCAAACCGTTGACGTTATCTTGAACGCTCAGCAATATGTGCCTCCGTAAATCCTTACCAGTCTGGCAGATGTTCTACACTGCCTTGTATACACGCCAAATAATACGGTGAACTTCTGTTTTATTGGTTAAGGAAGATGTTCCCCCTGTGCCAAACAGTGAACTCATTGTGTTCCGTCATTATTCATACTTTTGTGATTCTTACAGTTTGCAAGTTATTTTTTATTAAGATGTGCGAAATAAAGTGTTGTGAGTACCTTGCCAATTATGTACTTATATTGCGAGATGGTGTGCCGCGATAATTCCATAAGAGGGAGTTGGTGCTTTCCAACTTATAGTAGCCTACGTTACTAAATCAACTATTTCCGGCGTACAACTATTTCAAACGGTAACAGCGAATGTTTAATAGGTTATATGGTAACATATTATCGTGTCCCTTGTGTGTAGTATTTTCCATAATTATGTTCTGATATCCACACGACGACTTCTTTGCATATTTCAATCAACTATCTCGGTGTGATGTTCTACCCGAGATTTTAGACAATTCCTCGAAAGGTCTTAATTGAATTGTATCCATATGGCGTTGGTTCGATTATTTCAGGCAAATATTCTCATTCCGATTGTGTACACAAATACTCTGCATGTGCTGGGACAGCACTTCAGTAACCGAGTATTTTCTTCTCTCCTACTTCAGAATCTGTTTGATTTTTTGCTAATAATATTAATCTATAATTACTGAACTTAAATACAAATCGTTTTAACTCGCCAAAAAGCTTCTTATTCAACCACAGAAACAGTGAGACTATTGTAGCTGCCTCTTGGGTGAAGACGAAGAGACCTCTAATTCCTTGTAAGTCTAAATTATTTATGCATATTTCTTCGGAACCTAGTCTCGTCTTGTGATATCTTTTATGCTCTTAGGTGGGTAACAATAATAATTTACACGAACTGTGACAATCCCGATGATATGATCTTAGCTATTCGTAGGGCAACCATCGCCGCCATGTTTTTCCTACATTAAGGTCTGAGGATTGTAGTTGGTCTCGGTTGGTGTGGTTGGATCGACAATGGACTCAGGCAGGATAGGATCTAAGACGTGGTAACGAGACTTACAACTCATGGTTTTCACCATAAGATTAGCTTAACTCAAGGTTTTCACCTGCCAGGTGATGATTGTTTGTGTGTGTTCGTTTTGTAGCATGAGGTGTCACAGTTATCACTCTAAGTGTATAAAAAGAACTAAACCCATCAGAGACTACAGTTAAAACTAAATAGCATTGTATGATCAAATTGTATTTAGAATTATATTTCCGTGTACTATATAGGTTAAGTAATGCTCTTTCGAGCGCATCTTATTAAATTAATTTAATTACACCCAATCAAAAATCATTAGAGACTTAATAAACACTAACTAATCAGAACTATAAGCACCGTGCACGAAACTTAAAATCGTACTAGTGGCGCCGCACTGCGCTGGGTTGCGAAACAAGGAATGTGAGGCAGGTGTAAGTCAAGCCGCGTCAGTCGTGCCGGAGTCAATTTAATTGCGTCTTTTTATCGATTAGACACCCGAATTTTGGCGAATCAACTCTTGGAACAGGTAGAAATCTCTACATAAGTGGGCATGTTAATGAAGTGGGGGGAAATGAAGCGAGAAAATGAGTGCTTTCTGAAAGCTTCCGTCCTACCGAGTATCATTATATTATGGTGTGTTCCCATCCATTGTTGAATGTTTACATATCTTACATGTTTATTAAATTAGAACCTCCGTGGCTTAGGTGGCAGCACGCCGGCCTCTCACCACTGGGTCCGTGGTTCAAATCCCGGTCACTCCATGTGAGATTTGTGCTGGACAAAACGGAGGCAGACAGGTTTTCCTCCGGGTACTCCGGTTTTCCCTGTCACAATTTCATTCCAGCAACACTCTCCACTATCATTTCATTTCATCTGTCATTCATTTAATCATTGCCCCAGGGGAGTGTGACAGGCTTCGGCAGCCGGCATAATTCATATCCTCGCCGCTAGATGGGGGCTTCATGCATTCCATTCCCTGACCAGGTCGGTGGACTCGAAGCAGGCTGTGGACTTTAATTTTTTACATGTTTATTAAATTACTTACACATTATATTTACTATTATATTTCAAAGAATTACACTGAGCGAAATGTTGTCGTCGCGATTTGCCCTTGTCCAGCTGGTCGTGGAAATACTTGTAAGCATATTGCTGCGGTGATTTATTATTATTATTATTATTATTATTATTATTATTATTCTAAAACTGATGTGCCCCAAGCCTGGGGAAACCCCAGATTAGTAAGTGCTGCGAAAGAAAAATATTCCAAGAGGGAAGCGCATTAAATAATTATATCCTTGAAAAAATTCACAAAACTCCGTAGCAAAAATACCTTGACTTTACGGAGAATGTTTCAGGCAGAAAGCAAATCAGAAGTCTAATGCACTTGTAGGAGTACTGTAATATTTTGTAGTATATTCTGCTGAGAATTTCATTTCAAAAGAGGAGTGTGATAAAGTTACTTTGGAATTGCTCGAGAATCATTGTGCATACATGGAGAAATACAGGGCGCCCGTGAATGTTCTCCGCAGTAGGTACGAGCAGCTGTGAGTGGTTGAGTCATGAGTTTAATTGGCTACACTGCACTGTGTCCTTCAAAGCGGGACTCTCCCGTGAATTGCGATAAGCCAGCGAGCCTGCATGTCTTCAGTGTGTATTACAGTAAGCGAGCGCTCAGATAGATTATTGGAAGAGTAAACAGTATACAGGCGGTAATGTTTACTACTGAAGAGAGAGTTATTTTGGTGGAATACATTTTTCGCGAATGCGATCGTTTTACAGAAAAACTAAAATTATGATTTCAGGCACGGATTCCTAATTCAAAGTGTCCAAACCGTGATACCGTTCGGGATTTGGTAAGTAAATTTCGTGTGAAGGGCTCAGTTCACGATGTACCGGGAACAGACAGGCCTACGCTTTTAACAGACGAAAAACTTGATGAAATCTCCGATATAATGCTGCGCACTCCAAGTAAATCAACACGAAAATTAGCTCAACAAACAGGAATCTCTAAGTTGACAGCACATAAAGCTGTAAGAGACAAGCTTCAGTTGTTCCCTTATAAAGTTACCGTGGTTCATGAATTAAAACAAACTGATTACGGAAAAAGAGTGATGTACTGTGAATGGTTCCAACATCTGTTATGAATGGCTGTGGTGAGTACAAAGTTTACTGTTTATTTGTTATGATGCAAGCGGCAGCCGTGCTATCAACGTAAATGTTGTAGCTAGCTCTCGCAGACGCATTTAGGCGTTGCGGAGAACATTCCCGGACTCACTGTACTTTTCAGACCTTTGAATGAGAGGGAACAGTGACAAAGCGATTCACAATTCCGAGACAACATGGGAACAGGTTGGGTCCCCAGAATGGTACCGGTACCAAGAAAGAAAATGTAGAATATTGGCGAGTAGCATAGTTCATTGCATGAAACCAGGAGGAAAAATTTGAAAATGTAGTTTCTTCTCTGATAACTGACTCTAACCGCAGGGGCGTTCACTACACGATGTTAGATATGGGAAAGAAATGGAACCACAGGCTATTTCGTTCTATCAGGTAATGGTTAATGTGAAAGTAGTTTGTTGTGGTTTAATTGTCCATAAATTGCAACCATGACTTTGTGAAGCCCAGATAGAATCGTTGTGAAAGACGGTAGGACACAGAGACTGTTGGAGGTGAAATGTCCGACCTATTGCAAGGATAGAGGAATAGTGGAAGACACAAGAGAAGTAAAATTTACGTTAGACGAAACGAATAATAAATAGATTTAAAAACTCATACCGGTATGTACTTAATTCAGTGCCAGATAACTACTTATGCACTAACAGGACTCAGTTTATGTGACCTGTTTATATCACAAAGAATCATCAACCTTCGAGAAGGACACCAGATGTACTCATAATTATATTCATAAAATTGAACAGTTTTATTTCATGTAGTATCTACCCACACTTGTTACAGGCTAGCTTATGAATATTGTATTGAAATTAGAGCCCCTCACATCTGACAAATATTTAATGTATCCTTTTGCGTTTGTTGTTGTTGTTTCATTTGACGGACTTGGGCATCGTGGTCATTTAACCCCGTGTTCTTAGGTGTATACTGAATATATATAGAATTTGTCTGATAACCTATGTTATTGTGCCTACAGTAGTGTGTATTTGTACTTCGGGCGAGGATTGGGAAGGAGGCAGCGGTGGCCTTAAGTTAGGTATCATCCCAGCTTTTGCCTGGGGTAGAAGTGGGAAACTACGGAAGAAACACTTCTAGGATGGCTGAGGAGGGAATCGAACCCACCTCTACTCAGGTTTGTCTCACGAGCCTGAGTGTACCCCATTCCAGCTATCAGACCAGAATTAAACTTCCTGGAAGAGCCCGGGAATCGAACCCGGACCTCTGGAGCGACAGCCATGAATAATATCGCCGCTAAATGCGTTTGTATTAAAGTTAATTGTTTGTCAATCAAAATATTTAGTTATTGTCAAGGTATTATATTTGCCTTCATTTTTCAGCCTATTTTCATTTATGAAAAAATAGGCTTAACTTCTGACCGTTTTTAAGTGTGTATGTGTGTGTATTTGTGTGCGTAAGTGTGTGTGTCCCCCTAATAACTTCAAAACAGCAGGAGCGATTTCATTGAAACTCGGTATGGTCTTAGTACTATTTCTGCCGACCCCGGCCGTGCCCTTCAAATTTTGTTACGTCTCATCAGTCCAACATGACGGCTGTGCGAAATATTTCACCGGGATTCTATATCTCCGAAACTATTACTGATATCACCCTAACATTAGTACGGTGATAAAGGGCACTACTAGAAGTTCCCCTATGAGACACTCAAAAACCTGTTGACTACAAAACCAACATGGCGGTCAAGCAAAGTTGAAACTTTTGCGTAGACTTTTTTCACGACTTAACCGTAACATCGCCTTCAGGGGGTTTTCTCCCCACGTGGACAGACGTGCTGGATCACTGCTACCTGGTTTTCAGAAGTCCACGTTGTGGTACTGCTGAAGCGCCAAAACCCCGAAAAATATGTAAATGCCGCAAGGGGAAAGAGGGGGAAGGGATTTACTCACAATAGCCTGCAACTCATTACCTCCAGAGCAGTAATTAAGTCCTAACCATAGAAAAAAAACACAGAAAGGATTTATAAATAAAAAGAGAATTTAATTTCAAAAGCCATATTCTAATATACTAATAATGAGTATAAGGGATAAGACAGGCGAGTCTACTATCAAATTAAAAAAAAACTAATTTAACCTTAACAGAGTTTACCTAATCGTACTGGGTAGATAAACAATTTTGAGGCTCAGTGCCAGAAACGAACAACCAAAATTTTGAAATAAACAGAAATAAATTAAGGAAATAAACCTTAGAGAAACCATTCCCACAAAAAAAATAGTAAAGAGAAGGTGATGTAATGTGCCAGTTTGGACCGAGATCCAACGACCACATTTTGTAAAATACCGAAATCAGATCAGCACGAGAAAATATATCTCAGGGTCTATCTAGGTGAATACTTGGGTCTAATCTGGCATCCCTGATCTCGGTAATTCACAAGTAAGGTAAGGTGAGAAATTATTTTTGAACTAGCACATTCCTTAAAATTCTCAATTTATTTATAAATAAAAAATATGATTCAACTGGTAAAAACCCTCAACAAAGATAAAAACACATCACACATAAGAAATCAACGGTCCCTTTAATATTATTAGAATTGTCGTAGATGTGATAATCACAAAAAATTAATTAGTCCATTCTGATATCTATAAAAAAATCAAAAAGAATATTTAGACTCGGTAATCACTGTTCAATAAAGAGTTCTGAGTGATCCCTACTATTTACACGTTCGTAGTTCACTTTACAAAGATTGCAATTTGATTTTATCAAATCTTCGTAGCAAACATTTCTCAAAATAAATAGTCACTTGATTCATTCGGTGTTATTCCAAAATTAAACTTATTTGGAAAATTATCATATCACTGATTCGTTGTTTAATAACAATATCAATACTCGACTGACATAAAGTCGAATGTTAATAATTGTTCATAAAGATTTTTTAATTAAAAAAAAACAAAATTTGTTCAAAAACATTCATAATATTTTGAAAATTCAACTTTCTTCTTTTATCACTTTCATTTGTTTAAATGTCATAAACGATTTTAAATTATTCTCATATGTTAGTAACATTACACAAAAATTGTTGTAAACAATGTTGTTATTTCTATCCACCATCAGCGGATTAAATCATCTAACTCTTCACCAAATTTTTATGTTAACAAATTTTCTATCACCAAACTTTTCGTATAATCTCACAAAATTTTTCAATCTAAAAAAATATTATTATTATTAATTAATTCCAAACTTTCCATTCACTTTATTTATAACAAGTTTTCTCAACCTCTCACATGATGAATATTTTATTTGCTCATTTCCAATGTTATTATTATTGTTATTCAAAAATAAAAATCATTAATCATTTATTTTAATTCATTTGCACTTTTCATCTTATTTTTTTTTCCTCGGTCAGATTCAACAAATCAAAATTCAAGTTCATCAATTATTTATTTAGGCATTCCATTTGAATTTTGAGTTGATCCAGAAAAAAATTATTTAATATTTGGATTAACAGAATAGTGAAATCTGACAAGAATATGGGGCGGTACACATCGCCTAACCCTTCTTTTACAAATATAGCCCACAGGCTCCTTCAAACATCCGCACATCCTGCTGTTCCCACAACTATGGGAATAAAACCCACTTTTGGATGACCCCCTAGGCCTCCACAACTTTAAGTGTCGCCAAACGCACACTAAAATCATCACCAGAATATTCTGCACACAGCATCATATTATTACTTTTTTTGTTTTTTTTTACATATTATAATTTTTTCTTGTAATATTCTGTCAATACTAGACTGTGGTTCATCAGTATTATTTTACCAATTAAATAAATTCTGGACAATATCTCCATGCCTCCCATTTACATAAATTCTCCCTATTTGATACATTAAATACCTGCCGTTCCCTTCTTTTTTATCTGAATATTTTCTTTTCATTCTTTTTTTAAGTGCTTTTGAAAAAAAATCTGAGCTCAAAAATCTAATACTTCTTTCTCTTCATCCATAAACTCATTTAAATGTATTTAAACTTCCAAACAAAGTTATTTAATTTAATTCCTTCCAACTAATTAAATTCATCCACAAATTATTATTATCACCACAACAAAATATTTAAGCATCATCAATGTCAAATGATTATTATCGCCCTATTCTTTTAAATAAATAAATAAATATTTAAGTCTCATCTGAGAATTATTATTATTGTGACCTTTATGCATATCTGATAGCATAAATTCCACATATTATTCCAACAGAATTTAAGTCGTGTCTCAAAGCTGAAGTGAGAATGGAAGTTGCTTGTGAAACTAGAAGGACAAAAGGACGGTGAGTACGTGACTTGAAGGAGCTTTCTCCCGGCGCGAACAAAGGTGGCAGGAAAGAGAAAATCCACATCTGGACACCAAATGTGCTAGACAACGCGCGAAGGTCGTTCAACTGCGCGGGCAAATGCAGAAAACTCAACGATTACCTACCAAATAAACCCCGCCCATTTGAAAGGAATTAGAGCAGTTATTAGAATACAGAGACAGGAGTTATACCATCGTATAGGGGATGATCCCAGCCTCTCAGAAATATCATCAAAATTTAAATCGGATTATTCTGTGATTTTTGCCAGAATTAAAATGAAATCAGGGGGTGGATTTGAAACGACCAATGGCAGTGAGAGACGCTAGACGCGATCAAATCCCGCCGAAATTGAGGGACAATGAAGCAAATTACGGAGCTCATTATCTAACGATCCTACGATCGAATTTTGAATATGAAGGAGTCATTGAGACATTGGGAATGACGACGTTCTAAGGAGCTAGTTCACATATTCATGTGAGTATTATTTTGGAAATAAATTCTGAAAACCCCCTACTCCACGTCCCTTTAGGAGAAATCGTATAAATAATGGATTGAAACACAGCGAAGTTAGTCTACTCTGGGGCCACGACAGCGGCGGTAGCCCGTGCCGCGAACCTTCGGACAATACGGAGATTTTTACAAGTTCTATAAGTATACTTTGGGGCATCGTCAAAGGCGAAAGCCCGTGCCCTGAGCGTTCAGAAATTAACATTTTACAAGTTTTATTAAGTCTTAATACGCTGTGGACGCGAGAGCCTGCATTGAGGCATAGGAATAATCAACATTGTTACAAGTTATAAGTAGGAGCTAGCATACCTCCGAAATTGAACATCGCTAAGTATTCGCGAGTGCAATGTAGAACAGTGCATATCATAACAGTATGACGCAGTTGTAATGATAGCTATATGAGATAGGAGCTTCATGTACGAGAACCGTGCATTGTGTTAATGGTAATAATTCACAGTGGACCTTTGTTTTTGGTGAAATTTTGAGAAAAACCGTGTGTAAATTCTCCTCCCATCAAGATGAATCAACTATTGAAGAAGACTGATATCATGGACCAGAACAGCATCAGGAAATATGAGAGATAAGTAAATATTGTATGGGGCATGAGGGTCATAATGTTTCCCATTATTGGGATCGGATAAGTCTTTCTCGATCATAAGCAGTTATGATAAAAATAGATATTTTAGGCGTACCGGGCATGGTTGTGTAGATTTGTGTGTTTATCAGTAATAAGAATTTTGTGTGTTTTATAATGTAATAAGTATATGAGCATCAAAGTGTTATTTTAAATATGGTTTTGTTTTTGGGATGTCATTTATCTTTGTGAATGCACAGTCAAGGGAATATTTGTTGATAGTGCTTATGCACAATGTAATTGTAAAAGCTAAATGGGGAAGACCACTCGATAGTGTGACAAGACCGGTAAGTGACAATGAAATTACGAGAGTAATGAAAATGGTAAGTGATTATCACGCGAAGTTACAAGTGGTAAGACATGAATGGCTACAGGGTAGTATGAGATATATTCAGATGAGGCTAAGAGTCGATCTTGGGTCGAGCAGAAATAAAGCGGATGTGGTATTCCCGCGTTCTTCGATGATATAATGGTAAGTGAAATAATAGCGGAGGTGGTATTCCCGCAGTCTTCGACGATATATAAATGGTAAGTAAAATGATTGAATTCATTAGCTGATGAGAGCCCACTTTAGCTCCGTCGGAAAGAGGTTGAATTGCTCGAGCCCAAAGCAGGTAAAAGGGAATCTCAAGAAGCAGGTATAAATTGGTTAGCCGTCTGAATTCTCAAAGCAGCCAAGAAGATTGTGCTGGCCTGTCGGTTAGCATGGTGAAAGCACGTCTGTCACAAGGTCGAGTTTGGTATTGTATTCTGTGAAGGGAGAGAGTCCCACTCCCCGGGGTTTCTTTATTGTGCCGCTCCAGGAAGCGATGTGTTATATTTGTCATTATTTTTGGAGTGCATTCATTATGATGTTGTTGTTTATTAATAATCACGGCCCACCGGCAGCCGAAGTATTTATTTGATGCTTCATGTATGTTGACTTGTTTATTTTACCATAATTAACGGAGTTATAGCTCTGAGTGAAGTAATTGTTTTTTAAAGTATAAAAACACACATGCCCGTAACCTAGAATAAACCTATTGCCTTCATTATCTGACTCTTGTGAGGAAAGGTGATGATTGTACGAATAGACGTGTCCGATTTCCCAAAGAACAAGTTTTGCAAGTTATAAAAATGAGTGCGCAATATTATTGTGATAGAATGGCTGGTTTATTTAAGCCATAGTTATTTGAATTAAGTCTGTTGACAATAACTCTTGGACTTGAAGCTGTGGACTGCAGTAAAATAGACTATTTTCTATTCCTGGTTTCAGCCAGTGTGAAACATTATTTTGCATTTTTTTGATATTGTTGTTTTTCAGTAATTTAAGGGAGTTGATTTTATTTTATTTGTCTATGGTTGGGAGAAAAGGGAGATGATGTTTTTGTGTAATAAATTATTTTATATTAGGAGTTCTCTGACCTACTGATTTTAAGATAAGCCACCTGTGATCCTGTGACAATATTCCTAGGATGTTTAGTATAAATTAGAGCCACCCCGAACAGAGCACCACCCGAGTGAGAGTCGGCATCCTAGAAGAACGCGGAAGGGTATATATGGATTGGTGATAATGATGCAGTTATTCATGTCCATATTAGTTTTCTTTTATTAATTAGTGGATCACAGTGATGGAAAGTGTCAGAGAGTAGCTAGCCGGAGCCTACTGAAGTCTATATGCCGCCTTGAGGTCATATAAACAGATGTAGAGCGTTCCCCTATATATTTTTAATGGCGAGGTCCAAGTGGGGCATTCGACAGTACGACCGAGTCCTTGGATGGTTGCTGCGATGTCTTACGAGCCAAACCATTAGAGGTATTTAATGGCGCCGAACGGTGTGGCCAAATTAACAAGTAATTCAGGGGAAAGTAAAGCCAGGAGTTTGTTTAAAGTAAATAATCGAAAATGCTGAGTTTATTTTGCATAAGTTAGGTAGAAGCAGCGTTTTCGTGGCGCCCTTATATTTGAATAATTAGTAGCCAACTCCAAATGTATGTTGTAGGACGGCGTGAACCGTAAAAGTGATGTCAGTACTTTATTGGCAGAACTGGGAAGTTAAAATTAATGCAGAAGGGTAAACTGAAAGTTTATTCACAAAAGCAAACATCAGATAGGCAGCTCTTCAAGCATATTAAAGTCATTAATGGGATTAACGTAAGTTGGGAATATGCGACTCATTTTATGATTGCAGAAGATGGGAACATGAGGCTCCATGCCCCAGTCTTCTCAAATAAGTATTATATTGTGTGATATGGCGTCCGTGGAGGAGATTCGACTTATTATCGAGAATTCAGTGGCTAGAACGATGGAACAGTTCGAACACTTTAAGAGGGAATGCAGGGAACAGAGTAAATTAAACAATGCACGTATTGCGGAACAAATTGCAGAACAGAGTGAACTAAACAATGCACGTATTGCGGAACAAATTGCAGAACAGAGTAAATTAGACAATGCACGTATAGCGGAGCAGAACGAATTAAACAATGTACGTATAGCGGAGCAGAACGAATTAAACAATGCACGTATAGCGGAGCAGATAGCGGAACACACTAAGGCAAATAATGCACTACTCGCGGAACAAAATACAGTTACTAACACACAGTTAATGGAACAAATTGTAGAACAGGGTAGGCTGAATAAGGAAGCGTTAAAAGAGGAACTGACAGATAAATTATCAGAACAAATAGCTAAAATCACGCTCGAGACTACCACACAGTTAGGTCAGATGGAGACGAACTTAAGGCAATCAATAGCGTTCAGTGAAGAAAAGACGGCAGCGAAACTCATACAGCTAGAAGAAATATGTAACGCTAACACAGAAGGGATAAAGACAGAACAATTAGCAATTCAAGCTACCATAAAAGGAGTAGATAACGAGGTTAAGTCTGCGGCAAAACAATTGCACAGCCTGGAAGGAGAGATGATAGAGATTAGAACGGAAATAGACAAGGCAGCTTTGACATCAGCGGAACGATGGAGCATTCAGGAAAACGAGAATGATGCACTTAAAGAGAGGATCCGGGAAAGCAATGAAATGATAGGAGGCAGGCTCGATCAGCTGGAAAGCGAGAAGAAAGAGGGAAAGAGAAAAGAGGAAAATAAATATGAGGCAATAAGACTGGAAATAAACAAGACATGCCAACAAATTGGAATTGACGGGAAAGAGGATAGAAAGAAACTTATAGAACAGATGGAAGAAAACCAAAGGAGAATAAAGGAGGTCGAACTGCAGTTACTGGGAAAAATGGAGGTACAAGAAAGGAAGATCATTAAGACCGAGATACAGTCTCTACAACAACAGGAAATGCTTATGGAACTGAAAGCTCACAGCAGCGGTAAAGAAACGAGCAGTGTGGCTAATCACTTCAACACAAGCCAGACCCAGGTAGAGAGAATGAATGAACTTAGTCCGGGCCGTGCGACCGCAGGTAGCGAAAATAATGAAGGGTTTCAAACATTTAGGGGACTGGCCTCAACACCTCAACAGCCGACTGGCGATAATAATAACAATAACTCAACTACACAGTATGTTCAAATAATTAGGAAGCAGGAGGATCGCCCACGAAAATTTAACAATGATGGTTCACAAACACCGAAAGCTTTTCTAAAAGATTTGGAACACTACCTTACAGACAATAATATTCCTGAGAATAAGAAACTCAGAATAACAGAGAAACTACTGGCGGATAGCGTTTTGACGTGGTTTAGAAGCTTTCGCTACACCTTTGAGGGCATGGATACGTTCAAGCAGGCATTTTTACGTCGTTATTGGAGCATGTCTATACAACATAATTTAAGGATGGAATTATATAGTAGGAAGTACCACGCGTCGCAACCGACACGCTACTCAGAATACTTCTCGGCTCAGCTACTTAGACTGAAGGATATGGATATTTTACCACCGGAGTCAGAACTGGTGATGACAATTGGAAAGCAGCTTCCATTGCCAGTACAACAGTTTTTAATTGCGGCAAACGTCTCGAGCGCACTGCAAGCAGAGGAGGTGTTACGTCAGTTGGACGAGACGTCACTAAATAATCAAAATAGACACGTCAGAGCGAGTGACAGCGCAGCGCTAGTACACCAAGCCGAGCTAGTTAAAACTAGAGAACAAAGCACCAACACGAATGTTAGCCATAGAAGCGGGAATAATAACGGAAGGCCAGACTCGCCGAAAGAGGAGCAGAGGAGATATGAGCCAAGGAACGAGAGGAACTGGCAGCCACAACAGTACAGGAGAGATGAATGGAGAGGGCGTGGTCGCGAAGGTCCATATCATCATCGCAGACATGATAGGAGAGATAATAGGACGTGGAACCGAAGACGAGAGGAGAACCGAGGATATCCGGAAGACAGTCGACGGGAATTACAAAGTAGGCATGAGGCATCACAACGATACCTAGATGAGTTGCATCGCGACCAAGAGACGGAGAAGGATCGCTGGCGAAGGACAATGGAGAATCGCGAGAACCCAGATATGGAAATCACTGGAGCAGAGAGTGAATTAATGCAGCAGCACCGCGAAAGCCAGAATGAGAAAAGGAACACGGGAGCTATAAAAAAAACGTATTAGAGGGTGAACGAGATAGGCTAAATTTCACGCCAAATAAGACACAATGGTTGATAGCGAACATCGAGGAATGGGTCGCAACTCCTGAGGATTTTACACGTGAAATTATTCAACCGGAACGACATTGTTTGAGGAGATTACCAGTCATCATTACGAGGATAGAAGGACTAAGAGTAAAAGGATTAGTGGATACAGGGGCACAGCTATGTCTAGTATCAGAGGCATTAATTAAAGCTCTAAGCGAGAAACAGAGAATACCTACGATTCCAGTGCCACAGGTCAAAATTCGAGGAGTCATTCCCGAAAAATCAGCTGTATGCAAATTTCAGGTACAACTGGATCTAGAAATATTAGGACACACTTTCTCACATGCATTCATGGTGATGAACAAGATGAATGTAAATTTGATTCTGGGGGCGGATTTCCTGTATGAGCACCAAGCAGTGATTGACCTGCGTAACAATGTCATTAAATTCAGACATATGGAAGGATTATCAGCAGTAGGACTGAACATGAATAACCACGGCTTAGATAGAGAAGCTGACATCTGGAAGCTGGAGGCCATTCCTGAGGAAGAAGAAGAAGAAGAAAGTCAAGCATATGAAGAGGACTCGAACACAGGACTCCTGGAGGGAAAGCAAGAATTGGAAGATGAAATGTGGTCCATGGCAGTAGAAGAAGATGGCAACAAAGACAGTTTTGAGGCACTTTTGAAGGAAAAATTAAGAGAGGCAAAGCTGAATGATGATGAAAGAAATTGCTTGGCACAAATGCTTTGTAACCACTCAGCAGCATTTAATACGCTACCGGGAAAAATTTTAAATTTCGAGTACGCTATGCAGGTAGATGACTGGACACCATTTAAGAGCCGACTCTACCCAATTCCAGAAAAGCAGCGTGCAGCAGTTAGGAAAATTATAGGTGAGATGCTTAAAGGGGGCATAATTAAGAAAGCTCCAACCCCATATTTGAACGCCATATTAGCGGTGGCGAAGCCAAATGGTTCAGTGAGGTTGTGTCTCGATGCTCGCACCCTCAATTCCAGATTAATAGATGAAACCGACCGGGCACCACTAATTAAAGATGTACTCAAGAAGTTCCATAAGAAGAAAATATATTCGTCTGTCGACCTTGCGAATAGCTATTGGCACATCGAGTTAGAAGAGAAATCACAGCTGTTAACTGGATTTCTATTCGACAATCAGAGTTTCACCTGGTGTCGCTTACCATTTGGAGTTAAGACAGCCGGATCTGCACTAATCCGAGCATTGGATCGAAATTTAACAGAAGAAGTGAAAGACATGACTGTCAGATATGTCGACGATATCTTACTAGCATCAGAGAGCAATGAGGAACACATGCAAAATTTAAGCAAGTTGTTAGAGAACCTAGAAAGGGCAAATTTCAAGATCAATCTAAAAAATCACACTTTTTTCAGCACGAAATTTTATATTTAGGACATATTGTTGATGGAGAAGGGATCAGGCCCAATCCAGTGAAAATCGAAGCCATTAAAAATTTTCCTCGACCGACCAGAGTCAAGCACATAAGGATGTTCTTGGGAGCCACCAACTTCTTTCGTGAAAACTGTCCAGGATACAACGAAGTAGTAGCACCATTACAAGAGATGCTAAAAAAGAACAACCGTTGGTTTTGGAACGAAGAGTGTGAGAGGTCATTCATAGCTACGAAGGAATTATTGTCAAATAACATCAAACTGAGCTACCCAGATTTTTCGAAGGGGTTTATAATTCAAGCAGATGCATCTTTAGTGGGGATTGGAGCAATGCTTTTCCAAGAAGACGCAGAGAGAACAGCAAACCGCTCATACCTAGCATTCATCAGCAGGAAATTAAGAAAACATGAGAAAAGTTATACCATCTCAGAGCTGGAGCTTTTGGCAATCATATACGCGCTACAACAATGGCGTCGTATTATCTATGGTTTTTCCATAACAATCCGCACTGATCACAAGGCGCTGACCTTCTTATTTAAGACTACCATGGTGAGTGAACGTATCAACAGATGGGCCATTTATATGCAGCAGTTTAATATACAAATTGAGCACATATCAGGAAAATTGAATGTAATCCCGGATATTTTGAGCCGAAATCCAGAAGAAGAGGCACAACAGGAGGAAATGTTAGTGCAGCACATTGAGCTGACAAATGAAGATCGAGATTTCTTACAGGAACTGAGGAGGTTACCGCAGGAACAAGAAAAGGAGCCATGGATGATGCAGATGATTAAATTCCTCAAGAGAGAGATAACACCTGATACCCCAGCATATCGAGAAATTGAAGCTCAAGCGAGAAGTTATTCATACTTCAATAATATGCTCCATAAATTTATAGACGAGGATCATGTCAAGTTACGGATATTGTTACCAGCTTCGTTACAGAGGAAATTAGTGTGGCATACTCATTACACACTAGGTCACATAGGGTTAGACAAGACGCAAGCAACAATAGGTGAAGCTTTCACGTGGCCACGGATGAGGATTACTATACGCGATGTCCTGAAGACATGTGATATTTGCCAGCGCGCAAAACCCAATAACTTCCTCATGAGACAATACCCAAAGCCAATATTGCCACAGAAACCGTTAGAGCTCATTGCTACGGACTGTCTTGGTCCATTGCCAAAAGGACGTAGGGGAGTCCTTGTATGTGTGGACGTCTTTTCTAAATTTGTTGTTCTATGTGCTATCCAGAAAACAACTTCGAAACAGGTCCTGAGCCGCATCAAGAATCGAGTTATACCTATAATGGGAAAGCCTGAGTTTATTCTTTCTGATCACGGAAGTTATTACACATCAGCAGAATTTAAGCGCGGATTGAATGAGCTAGACATCAAGCATGTACTATCTAGCATACGCCATCCACAGGGAAATCCAAGCGAAAGCGTCATCCGTGAGGTCTCGAAACACATTCGGATGTTCATTCCTAAAGAACACCACCGTTGGGCCGATACATTGAAAAATATTGAGATTTGCATCAAAATGACACGTCATGAGTCAACTGGACAAGTACCGTACACGTTACACTTGAACCAGCAACCACCGAGATCTTGGACAACAGTACTAGATTGCCCAAGAGATCCGCAACCAGCACCACAGTTGAGAGTCGAACGGACGGTCACCTACATGAGAGAACAGGCTGACAGGAGGCTGAGAAGACTGAGAGGAAAACGCTTTCACAGGGAATTGAACGTCAATGAACTAGTTTTGTTGAAGAGGCCACCTATCTCTGATCAAGCAAATAAAGTATTTCATAAATGGTGTTTCCCATACGTAGGACCGTATCGGATCATAAGAAATTTGGGGAATAATGCATATAAGATACAGGACGTAAACAGTGGAAACACATCAGTTGTAAATTGCTCAAACCTCAAATTATATTACAAAAGGGAACCGTTTGATCAACCACGGAACACCGCGGGTGTCAACATTATGGAAATTGAATAAAGATGAGCCAAATGCACGTGGAACGAGGAAGTAGTCGATCATAAACAGACCCGGTGTGTACAGTGAAAGACCGTGAAGCAAGTAAACTGGGCGAGACAGGCGGACAATAGCTAGCTACCTGCGCCAGACAGCGGAGACACTAATCTTAGCAAGAATGTGGAGAGGGAGACAAGAATCGCACCAAGGGAATCCCTGCACACGACAGCAGTGGCGAACCAAATAAACAATAAGGAGTGACGACGGAACCTTGCAGCATCCGAGAGGAGTTCGAGATTGAAAAAAAAATCATACGTTCCATATCGATTTTTTTTCTTGGCAGAAGGGTAATGTGACCTTTATGCATATCTGATAGCATAAATTCCACATATTATTCCAACAGAATTTAAGTCATGTCTCAAAGCTGAAGTGAGAATGGAAGTTGCTTGTGAAACTAGAAGGACAAAAGGACGGTGAGTACGTGACTTGAAGGAGCTTTCTCCCGGCGCGAACAAAGGTGGCAGGAAAGAGAAAATCCACATCTGGACACCAAATGTGCTAGACAACGCGCGAAGGTCGTTCAACTGCGCGGGCAAATGCAGAAAACTCAACGATTACCTACCAAATAAACCCCGCCCATTTGAAAGGAATTAGAGCAGTTATTAGAATACAGAGACAGGAGTTATACCATCGTATAGGGGATGATCCCAGCCTCTCAGAAATATCATCAAAATTTAAATCGGATTATTCTGTGATTTTTGCCAGAATTAAAATGAAATCAGGGGGTGGATTTGAAACGACCAATGGCAGTGAGAGACGCTAGACGCGATCAAATCCCGCCGAAATTGAGGGACAATGAAGCAAATTACGGAGCTCATTATCTAACGATCCTACGATCGAATTTTGAATATGAAGGAGTCATTGAGACATTGGGAATGAGGACGTTCTAAGGAGCTAGTTCACATATTCATGTGAGTATTAAATTGGAAAAAAATTCTGAAAACCCCCTACTCCACGTCCCTTTAAGAGAAATCGTATAAATAATGGATTGAAACACAGCGAAGTTAGTCTACTCTGGGGCCACGACAGCGGCGGTAGCCCGTGCCGCGAACCTTCGGACAATACGGAGATTTTTACAAGTTCTATAAGTATACTTTGGGGCATCGTCAAAGGCGAAAGCCCGTGCCCTGAGCGTTCAGAAATTAACATTTTACAAGTTTTATTAAGTCTTAATACGCTGTGGACGCGAGAGCCTGCATTGAGGCATAGGAATAATCAACATTGTTACAAGTTATAAGTAGGAGCTAGCATACCTCCGAAATTGAACATCGCTAAGTATTCGCGAGTGCAATGTAGAACAGTGCATATCATAACAGTATGACGCAGTTGTAATGATAGCTATATGAGATAGGAGCTTCATGTACGAGAACCGTGCATTGTGTTAATGGTAATAATTCACAGTGGACCTTTGTTTTTGGTGAAATTTTGAGAAAAACCGTGTGTAAATTCTCCTCCCATCAAGATGAATCAACTATTGAAGAAGACTGATATCATGGACCAGAACAGCATCAGGAAATATGAGAGATAAGTAAATATTGTATGGGGCATGAGGGTCATAATGTTTCCCATTATTGGGATCGGATAAGTCTTTCTCGATCATAAGCAGTTATGATAAAAATAGATATTTTAGGCGTACCGGGCATGGTTGTGTAGATTTGTGTGTTTATCAGTAATAAGAATTTTGTGTGTTTTATAATGTAATAAGTATATGAGCATCAAAGTGTTATTTTAAATATGGTTTTGTTTTTGGGATGTCATTTATCTTTGTGAATGCACAGTCAAGGGAATATTTGTTGATAGTGCTTATGCACAATGTAATTGTAAAAGCTAAATGGGGAAGACCACTCGATAGTGTGACAAGACCGGTAAGTGACAATGAAATTACGAGAGTAATGAAAATGGTAAGTGATTATCACGCGAAGTTACAAGTGGTAAGACATGAATGGCTACAGGGTAGTATGAGATATATTCAGATGAGGCTAAGAGTCGATCTTGGGTCGAGCAGAAATAAAGCGGATGTGGTATTCCCGCGTTCTTCGATGATATAATGGTAAGTGAAATAATAGCGGAGGTGGTATTCCCGCAGTCTTCGACGATATATAAATGGTAAGTAAAATGATTGAATTCATTAGCTGATGAGAGCCCACTTTAGCTCCGTCGGAAAGAGGTTGAATTGCTCGAGCCCAAAGCAGGTAAAAGGGAATCTCAAGAAGCAGGTATAAATTGGTTAGCCGTCTGAATTCTCAAAGCAGCCAAGAAGATTGTGCTGGCCTGTCGGTTAGCATGGTGAAAGCACGTCTGTCACAAGGTCGAGTTTGGTATTGTATTCTGTGAAGGGAGAGAGTCCCACTCCCCGGGGTTTCTTTATTGTGCCGCTCCAGGAAGCGATGTGTTATATTTGTCATTATTTTTGGAGTGCATTCATTATGATGTTGTTGTTTATTAATAATCACGGCGCACCGGCAGCCGAAGTATTTATTTGATGCTTCATGTATGTTGACTTGTTTATTTTACCATAATTAACGGAGTTATAGCTCTGAGTGAAGTAATTGTTTTTTAAAGTATAAAAACACACATGCCCGTAACCTAGAATAAACCTATTGCCTTCATTATCTGACTCTTGTGAGGAAAGGTGATGATTGTACGAATAGACGTGTCCGATTTCCCAAAGAACAAGTTTTGCAAGTTATAAAAATGAGTGCGCAATATTATTGTGATAGAATGGCTGGTTTATTTAAGCCATAGTTATTTGAATTAAGTCTGTTGACAATAACTCTTGGACTTGAAGCTGTGGACTGCAGTAAAATAGACTATTTTCTATTCCTGGTTTCAGCCAGTGTGAAACATTATTTTGCATTTTTTTGATATTGTTGTTTTTCAGTAATTTAAGGGAGTTGATTTTATTTTATTTGTCTATGGTTGGGAGAAAAGGGAGATGATGTTTTTGTGTAATAAATTATTTTATATTAGGAGTTCTCTGACCTACTGATTTTAAGATAAGCCACCTGTGATCCTGTGACAATATTCCTAGGATGTTTAGTATAAATTAGAGCCACCCCGAACAGAGCACCACCCGAGTGAGAGTCGGCATCCTAGAAGAACGCGGAAGGGTATATTATAAACGACTCCTATTAATTTTTATTTAATGCATTAAGTATTTAATCACAATAAACAATTAACAACATTTAATTTAATTCCTAATGTTCGGTATTATCACTCCCTAATTATTTATAACTTTAAATAGCATTGTTATTATTTATAAATATTATTAACTTATTCACTTCACACTTGATTATTATTATTATTATTATTATTATTATATTATTATTAACTTATTCACTTCACACTCTATTATTATTATATTATTATTAACTCAAATTATTTAAATAATCCAAGCCTCAATTACTTCTGTTCTCATAATCAGAATTAACGAAAAATATTTATATCCCCTGGAATAATCGATATATTTCATGTCGAAACACAGCGGCGGCTGGTGGTCTTCGAGCTTGGGAGGGCACACAAAATAAATTATCATGCACAGTAAAAATTACTAGCTAGCACGCTAGGTGTTTGCCAATATCCATTAAATTGTGTCTCATTAGGGGAAATGTTATGTTCTACATTTAATATAATTTAAATGATCCTCTAAATCGCTAATTAATTCCAAATTCATAATAGCCTATCACTAAGACATTTGTCAAAAACTCAGGACCTAGTTGAAAAACAAAATTATTAATTGGTTACACTTATCACAGAACTCCAAAAGAGACCTCTTTACATAACCTTTTTTATTTATTTATTTATTTATTTTTAACAGCATGTTCCATTATAATGAAAGTAATACTACACGCTATGTTTAGAAAATTTTTACAATTTTAATAACATACATTTACATTATTCATTGTTGTTCTATGGCTATTTGTTTGGTGATATATTGTTCTAGGAACTGTCTAAATCTATTAACGTATTGTTTTATGAGCTATACCAATATTAAGAATCTGTTCAACTACCTGACATTCTTTCTAAATCTATTAAATTAAAATATAAAATTAATTATATAGTGCTTCATTAGCTTAATTTTTTCGAACGTCCATTTTCCATGTTTATTTACCATATTGTCCTTAAACAACTGCCTTCTTTTTCCAGTTTCACGCATGTAAATAATAAATGATCAACTGTTTGTTCTTCATTGCCACACGCACATAATGGACTGTCTTTTAATTTGAAACGAAAAAAATACGAATTTATCTTACTATGTCCTGTTCAAAAAGTTACATTGCTAGTTAATGGGAAGTTTATTTTTAACCTATCCTTGACACTAGGTATGAATGATATTGTCACTGCACCATTTAAAGTATTATTCCATTCGTTTTCGTTTTACGTAAAGGTACCATTTGGCTGCACACGACAGAGACAAGTGACCGTGACAGACTGCAGCGAAGAGCGACGGAGACAAGTCAACGTGTCGCCGTTCACGTAATTTGATGACGACCGAGATGACGACGGAGACTGACGACACGCCTAAACATACAGTAGGTGTTTATTGGTAGAACCCTGCGCGGATAAACAAAACGTTATCCGCATCCGCTCGACTGTTATCCGCATCCGCCCAACTGTTATCCGCGTCCGCCCCGCATCCGCATGACGTTTATCCAAATCCGCTGATATTTCAATATTATTTTAATTTATCAGATAAAGCATAAAGTGTTAAACCAACACATTTAGACATTTGAGGACTAAGTCGTTCCTGACAATTTGCTTTATTGCAAGGAACTTCAAGTTGGATGACACTTCTGGTTTCTTGACCTCCGGTTTAGACAAAAAAATTGGCTATACTTTTTTGGCTACTTTTGCACTTGTGGCTCAGTAAGTTTGATGTGCCTGATTTGTGTCCTGAGTATGAATACACTTTTTTACAGGTAAAACATCCTATTATATCATTCACCTTTTCGTTTCCATTGAAAACGTAACCAAAATGTCTCCCATATCGTTGACTTGAGCTTTGTTTCACGCATTATTGAATATTCACCTTGTTTTATTTTAATAGATAGTTTATCCATATTGGTGAAATGATGCTCATACTCCCGGTCGCGGTAACATTCGGTTTTATCCGCGGATATCCGCATCCGTGCAGGGCTTTATAATATTGGGTTATGCGTGTACATATTCTTTGAAAAATGGTTACTAAATATATTTTAATGATAAGGTTGTTCGAAGAAGAAGAAGACGATGATGTGTTGCTATGATATTTGTTGCGAAAGAAACCAAGAAAACCTATGAGTTCAATATTCAAAACCAGACGCGAAGAAGGATCTCTCTGTTTGTTAATGAAAATGAAAATCCACAGCCTGCTTCCAGTCTCCGACCGGGTCAGGAATGGAATGAATGAAGCCCCCATCTAGCGGCGAGGATATGGACTGTGCCGGCTGCCGAGGCCTGACGCACTCCTCTGGGCCAATGATTAAATGAATGACAGATGAAATGAAATGATAGTGGAGAGTGTTGCTGGAATTAAATTTTGACAGGGAAAACCGGAGAAAAACCTGTCTGCCTCCGTTTTGTCCAGCACAGATCTCACATGGAGTGACCGGGATTTGAACCACGGACCCAGCGGTGAGAGGCCGGCGTGCTTCCGCCTAAGCCAGGGAAAAGAATCATTTATCTTTAGAAGAAGAAAAGTTCAGGAGTTACTTTAGATTAAATCGTAAGCAGTTTGGTTAAATACATTTTATTTCCGACATTTTCTCACTTCATAAAACACGTGCTGCGTCCGCTTGTCGCGAGACGCTACTGCTCTGAGAGCGGTCTCCTACGGTTCATCTCGATCGCCGACCTGTGTCGCCTGTCTCCGTCTCGCGCTCTCAAATGTACTTCATATGGTTGAATAGGGAACAGATCGAAAGCGACCTGTCTCGGTCTCGCAACTCTGTCATCTGTCTCGGTCGCTTGTCTCTGTCGTGTGCAGCCAAATGGTACCTTTATTTAACCTTGGAACTAATGACACCAGGGTGGTGTCCTGTTTGCCATCTAGTGGTCGTCTTGCGAATCATTTCAAACAGCATCGGAAGAAGGGGAGGAAAGGGGCAGGGTACGGCCATAGATGTTGTAAGTTCGAGTTGAAAGTAGCAGTTCAGCATTCCCGCAGCATTCCAACGTTCTCTCCAGAGCCCATACAACTGCTCCAATTGTTATTCCTCATTGTAACCGTGGGCTCGCAATCTCTGGGCCCATGGCCGACGTTTGAAGAGCGTCTGCGCGCACGCGCAATAGACTTGTCCTTGTTTGTAATTGAAAGGAGTCTTGGGCCCAGTGATGCCTGGGCCCCGAGTAGCCCGCAGCAAGGCGAATTACGTGACAAGATATGTAGCGCGTTATTCAAACATGCTGGTGTATTTTCATAGTGAGGAGCGCACAACTCGGCCAGTATTTTGAGCGTTAAGGATTAAAAATGAATTACTAATGTAGATTAATGGTAAGGAGGGCCCTGGCCCACTGGCCCGTTAGAGCCAGCCGCCCCTGTCGAAACATCAACTAATGCCTGTCCTAACAAAAATCTTAGATCGAAAAATAAATTGTCAGACAGCAGTTCCATTTGTCATCCAGACAAATACAATCGAAGATCTAGCTAATATCTAGCTATGGTGAAAAATGTGTGTTGATTTCTGATCGTGACTGTTCAATAATATGGAATTCTCTAATACTACTGGTTAGTGGATAGTACATGAAATGGTTGTCTTCCTTCATTCTTGATGTAGATGACGGGAGTGTCCTGCGGTGTACACTATTCCCACTGTGTCTTCCCATGGCCATCTGCCGTATCCAAATACCTCGTTCGTCTCCATGTCCTTCCAGTCCTACGAGTAGTTTTAGCGGCGCATGATGATGTTCGCAGTCATCCGTTCGAAATAACTCCCGTTATCACTAGTACCGTGTAACATGACAAAAAGTTGCTCAGTCATAGACTGGTACAGTACTCCTGTAGATTCGAGAATAAATCTCATATTCCAATAATGCGGTTTCGTTTGCACGCTAAGATAGGAACACCTATTAGCTGCATAAACGAACAAAATGAAATAAACTTCTCCTGATGAATTCGAAGTGCCTGATGTATAGTCACCACAAGAAATACATCGTTCTGTAGGCTAACTTCTGTGAATGGTTTCGACACTACCATCACCTGACTATAGAATAAGTGACCTGAAAGTCAGTGAATATTCTAAGTCCATTCGCTGCCTAAAGTTAAGTTCGTTCACTTAAACAAAAACTAAGTCGTGCTGACCACTGGTACGGCGACTAAGTCCTCCGACCGTCAGAATCTCGGCGTGTATACTGTCACTTTCACGTAGCGTAGATCCGAACATGAGCAAATGCTCTGAAGATATGATGACTCTGTGTTCTGCAACGTGGCCTTTTATAGTTCAGCGAGTCATTGTTCGAGAACATTCCATCTCGTATCTCGGCTTCTACTGGACCGATTTTAATGCTTGATAGCTCAAAATCCTCCTCTTGTTATAGCCGGAAAAGTGTGCTAATTTCCTAGCGTCCATCTCTTCTCCTTAAGGTAATTCTAGAAAATTATTTCTCATGACGTATTCAGGCTCCACCTCATAATCTCGCGTCACTCGCTCCTGCGATGTATGCTTCCCTCAGCACCCTTGAGTCTCCTCCGCGCGTTATTCAAATCATCCATTCCTTCAACCACTTCAACTAACAACTCCTCTTTCCAAAATAAGAATGTCAGCAATGTCACGGACGTGTGAACGATCCGGGTATATCCACCCCTCACGCCAATAAAAAATATGTGACACATCATATATTTTTTTCCTCATTGTTGTCTGGCTCTTAAATGATAAATCTTTAAACTTGCCGCGTTGAATTTTCCCACGGTGTTACCAGATTCTTCTTCAACTAATGTATAACTTCCGTTATCAAAACTTGTGTTCCTCTTCTGAGTAACAGATATCCTTTCGAAGCGTTCTAAAGTCTCTTCATCTTCTTGTATCAAGGTAATAGGCATCGCCTTAAAAGTCGGTTAAACTGCACGACTCAACAAGTCGGCTCCTATATTCGCTTTCCCATGTTTGTGCACTATCATAATGTTGAATTGTTGGACAAACAAAGCCCAACGTGTAATCCTTCACTTGCAAAATTCGTCTTCAAAATAAACTTAAGTGCATGATGGTCTGCTCGCACAATGACAGAATGTCCTATAAGCATCTTCTTCCAAGTTTCTAGAGTGTGAACAATAGCTAAAGCTTCAAGTTCAGTCGTGTAATAATTTTGCTCTGAAGGTCTTAACTTTCTGCTTATAAAAGATAAATAATGCCTAGTGTGATCTTCGTCTTCTTGTAATAGGATAGCTCTTATACCAACATTTGAAGCATCTGCTTCGATAATAAAATTCTTCTGAAAATCAGGATATTCCAGTTTTACACTATTCATCAATAACTCCTTGGCTAGTCTGAAAAATTCCTCGTGCTCTTCACTCCATTTCCATCTGTTCCCTTTCTTCAAAAGATTCTGCAAAGGCGCAACAATGTTGGTGTAGTTATGACAATGTCCAGCGAAAAATTGGCAAGTCCCCAGAAAACTACGGACATGCTTTATCCTCGTGGGTCTTTGAAAGTTGGCAATTGCTTGTATCTTGGCCTCATTTGGACGATACCCCTGTCCATCTAAGATATGCCCTAAGAATTTGATATCTTCTGTGAAAAACTGGCATTTCTTCAGATTCACCTTGAAATTTGACTTCCTTAAGTCATCGAATAAATTCCTTAAGTGTAACAGATGTTGCTCTTCATCTTCAGACGCTACCAGTATGTCATCAATGTAACATATAACTGAGCTCTTCACTTCTGGACTAAGATTCTTATCTAATGCCCTAATTAGAACAGATCCGGATGTTTTCATTCCAAATGGTAATCTTTGAAAACATATGTTTGCTGGTTAAACATGAATCCGGTGAATTTCTTCGACTCTTCGCTTAACTTCACATGATGGTAAGATGATGTAAGAGCGATAGTGGAAAACCATCTCTTGCCTTTAAATTTCCTCAACAATTCCTTAATAACCGGAGGTCGGTCATATTCAGGCAAAATTTTGGAAATTAGAGATCTTGCGTCTAAACAAATGCGCAGACTCCCATCTGGTTTTGGCACAACTGCTAATGGATTCACATAAGCTGTGGTATATTTCTCTATTATGTCATTTTTTTTTCAACTCTTCAATCATGACTTTCACCTGCTCTCTATACTTCTCTGCAATAGGGTAAAGTTTACAATGATATGGTGCTTCATCGCTCACTTGGATGTGATATTCAAAATCCTTGATCTCCCCTGATTTTGCATCAAAAATGTCCTCAAATTCACATAAGATCTTTTTCAATTCAGGTGCTTCCTCTACTTTGACTACTTCTTCTTCTTCCCCTTCAATATTATGAATAACCTGTGACCATCGGATGTTTCCCTCGGTGAATTTCTCTTCGTCACCTTCCAAATCTTCTTCTTCAGTGTGATGAAAACGTATGGTCTCTGACTTCATATCGATTATAGCTTTGTACTTAGTCATAAAATCATTTCCAAGGATCATATCATGGTTAATATCCTTCATCACCACAAAAATGTCAAAATAGCATCCTCCCATCTTTAGCTTTAGATATAACTGTACTTTGCATGTAGTCACCTTGTTAGGTATAATTCCTTTGTCTCCAACTCCTCGTCCTTACATTCCAACTTCCCTCCTTCCCTCCCCAACGGTACTTGTAGCTCACCCATTGGGTGTCCGTCTCGAAGCAGCTACAAAACTGGCGAGCCGAACATGTCCTCGGACACTCCCGGCACTAAAAGCCATACGCTAAAAAAATGCATGACACAGGAATTTCCTCCAAACTTTCTGTGTTCTTCCATAAAGCATAGAGCTTCTCACTAATTACCCACAGCATAGCTCCGGTATCTATAAGTGTATGAATCGTCGTATCATAGACTTCACACTCTATAATTGGTAATTTCGATCTTTTCTCAAGTCCAATTCTCTCTTCCTTTACATCTATCAAGTCTTCATCTTCTGCTTGCCATGTAACAATCTTTGAAATGTAACTACTTATTGATTTTTCGACGTGTTTTTTTTTCATCACCTGTAGACTTCTGCAATCCGGAAGTACTAGGTTTGTTGTGTTGCTCATCTAGGTATTGCTTGCTATCTTGATGCCTTCTTTCAAGATCTTCCCTAGCCTGTTGCTTAAATTCCTCCTTCCCTCGTTGTTCTTCTCTTCTATTTTGTTGTTGATTTCCATACTGTTGCTGTGGCCTATTGTATGGTTTTGATTGAAACCCTGGTTTTCTCCACTGATTCCATCTATTTTGGTATTGATATGGCCTCACATATGGTCTATTCTGATATGGAGTGTCTCTCGTGTTGCTCCATTCCTTATTTTCAATCTGATTCTGAGGTTTGTTCCACTGTTGATTTGTTTGGCTGTGACGATCAGTCACTACAGTGTTTATCGTATGGTTTTCAGTTTTATTGTTTCCTCTTAAGTGAAAAAATTGTGCATTGGCATGATCTAATCTTTGTAGCACCTCATCGAACTCCTCCATGTTTCCGATGTTCGCTGCAATCAATGTTCTTTGCACCTCGATTGAAAATTGACGTATGAGCGCAGATATCATTTCAAAATCTGGCATTGGTGGTTCGAGAAATTGCAATTTTGATAATTGTTGAGAGAAATAAGCCGAGTACTTTGTTGGCTGTGATGTTGAATATCTCTTTGCATACAATTCCACCCTGATCTGTTGTTGAGTTTCCGGCGACCAAAATTTTCTCATCAGCCCCCTGGAAAATTCATCGAAAGTGTGGAAACTGGATCTAAAAGCCCTGAACCAAACCAGTGCAGGTCCATCTAAAAATCTGCTCACCACTCTTAACTCTCTCTCCTTTGAAATTTTTGAATCCCGGATGTAATCCCTGACTTCTCTCAAAAATTCGGCCGGTGGAATACTTCCTGTTCCTGCAAAATTTTCCTGGTTTATCATCCTTATCCTTATATATAGCGATAGGATTAGAATTTGCCATAATCTTCTCATCCTCCATCCCTTTCGAAATTTCTCTATTTTTGTTCTGCTCAAAAATCGGTATTTCTTCTACATTTCTTTGCTGTCTTTGAGATTCATAAGAAGTCATTTCCTCTTCTAATGTTTCCAATGTCTTCTTTAATCCAGAATCATCTGTCTTCTCTGCTATCTCTCCTCTGATCTTTTCTATGGTTGTCTCAACAAATTATTTAGTTACAGGATCGATTCCTTTCTTTCTCAAGTCTTGATTCGTGTCCTGAACATCACTTACGAGTTTTTCAATTATAGTTTCGTGAGTCTTCACTAAATTAGTCACCTTAGGCACATCTCTCTGAATTTTTCCTACATCTTCCGATATTACTTTGATATGCGTAGAAAAAGAATTCCTTACTTCCTGAACATCTTCTTTAGCCTCCTCTAGTACTGAACTTCTGACCTCAGTAAGAGCTATCTCCTTTACATTGATACTAAGTTCCTGGATTAACTTGTCCTCTTTCAGCTGTTCTAGAATTGTCCCCTGGAAATCTGTTGCCACTTTCTGCAACACCTGCCTTGCAGTAACATTACACTCTTCCGTAATTTTAATCTCCAAGTTTACCAAATCTTCAGTCACTCTTCTAGAATGTTTATCAAAATCTTTTTTCATGTCTTTCAATTTATCATGCGATTTTTCGATTTTGTCCTCTAAGTTTTTCATACTATCATTAATTTTTGTCTCCAGTGAAACTTTGTTTTCTTCTAACCTAGTTTCTACGTTCTTGGATTTTTCAAATAATTCGCTAAATTTTTCCCCAAAAAGTTTGGACTTTTCCGCGAATTGGTTCCCCAAACTTTCTGATAAGCGATGTTCTAACTGTTTAGAATTATCAGCTAAATCCAACCTTAGCGTTTCTGAATTTCCAATGATTTTTAAATCCATTATGCGGGAATTTTCAGTCAACCTATCAATAGCTTTACAATGTTCAGCAATCTTCTCTTCCAAAGTTTCTCTCAAAGATTCTGCACTAACACTTAATTTGTCTTCAAAAAGTTTAGAATTTTCGGATAGTTTACTGTCAATATCTGACCTAAGTGAATTAGAACTTTCTAACAATTTTTCAGATAATTGAGATTCAAATGATTGGTTTAATTTAGATTCTAATGACTCTTCTAAAGATTTAGAGTTTTCATTTATTTTAGATTCTAATGATTTAGAGTTTTCATTTATTTTAGATTCTAATGATTCTTCTAAAGATTTAGAGTTTTCATTTATCCTACTGTCTAAATAATGCGAATTTTCTTGTATCTGCTTTTCCTACCTTTTGGAATTTTCTGAAAACATATTTTCTAATTGAGTAGCTCTCTCGATACTCTGGTTATTATTTGACTCCAGCCGAGCCAACACCTCCAAAACCTGATCCATAATTTTCCAATAGAAATACAGGACTGGTATTCCATGGATAGAACGAAGCCTTAATACTAAACATATACTAACCTATAGCATTAGAGAATTCCGAATAAATTGAGATACCCTACGTCGATGTCTAATGGAAAAGAAAAAAATCTACTCATTTAAATTGACTTTCAAACAACAACAGCAAAATTTCAAAATTCAAAAAACAAAATCCTCCATCTGGATACTATGAATGTGCTATTTCACCTAACCAAAACAAACTCCCAATTCTAACATTTATTTCAAAAAAAAATTAATAAAAATCCCTTTAAAGTATTACTGTACTTCCTTACGAATCAAAGTCGTTGCAACAAAACAAAATCAAAATACTTATTTCAAAATGCAAATTTGACTATGTCCTCAAACATGGACTCAACAATCTCCCTTAATTCAAAATTATCTAGATTTTTGTCAATTGTCGAAACAAGTGGCAAAATGCACAAGTCTACTCGAATGCCTCTTCGAAAACAAGTCCGAAAGACCCATTCGATAGCCCCTTAGTACGGGCGCCAAACTTCTCTACCCTACCTTATGTGCCCGTTTGGACCGAGATCCAACGACCACATTTTGTAAAATACTGAAATCAGATCAGCACGAGAAAATATATCTCATGGTCTATCTAGGTGAATACTTGGGTCTAATCTGGCATCCCTGATCTCGGTAATTCACAAGTAAGGTAAGGTGAGAAATTATTTTTGAACTAGCACATTCCTTAAAATTCTCAATTTATTTATAAATAAAAAATATGATTCAACTGGTAAAAACCCTCAACAAAGATAAAAACACATCACACATAAGAAATCAACGGTCCCTTTAATATTATTAGAATTGTCGTAGATGTGATAATCAGAAAAATTAATTAGTCCATTCTGATATCCATAAAAAATTCAATAAGAATATTTACACTCGGTAATCACTGTTCAATAAAGAGTTCTGAGTGATCCCTACTATTTACACGTTCGTAGTTCACTTTACAAAGATTGCAATTTGATTTTATCAAATCTTCGTAGCAAAAATTTCTCAAAATAAATAGTCACTTGATTCATTCGGTGTTATTCCAAAATTAAACTTATTTGGAAAATTATCATATCACTGATTCGTTGTTTAATAACAATATCAATACTCGACTGACATAAAGTCGAATGTTAATAATTGTTCATAAAGATTTTTTAATTTAAAAAAAACAAAATTTGTTCAAAAACATTCATAATATTTTGAAAATTCAACTTTCTTCTTTTATCACTTTCATTTGTTTAAATGTCATAAACGATTTTAAATTATTCTCATATGTTATTAACATTACACAAAAAATGTTGTAAACAATGTTGTTATTTCTATCCACCATAAGCGGATTAAATCATCTAACTCTTCACCAAATTTTTATGTTAACAAAAATTTCTAGCACGAAACTTTTCGTATAATCTCACAAAATTTTTCAATCAAAAAAAATATTATTATTATTAATTAATTAATTTCAAACTTTCCCTTCACTTTATTTATAACAAAATTTCTCAACCTCTCACATGATGAATATTTTTTGCTCATTTCCAAAGTTATTATTATTGTTATTCAAAAATAAAAATCATTAATTATTTATTTTAATTCATTTGCACTTTTCATCTTATTATTTTTTTTCTCCTCGATCAGGTTCAACAAATCTAAATTCAAGTTCTTCAATTATTTATTTAGGCATTACATTTGAATTTTGAGTTGAACCAGAAAAAAATGATTTAATATTTGGATTAACAGAATAGTGAAATCTGACAAGAATATGGGGCGGTCCACATCGCCTAACCCTTCTTTTACAAATATAGCCCACAGGCTCCTTCAAACATCCGCACATCCTTCTGTGCTCACAACTACTGGAATAAAACCCACTTTTGGATGACCCCCTAGGCCTCCACAACTTTAAGTGTCGCCAAACGCACACTAAAATCATCACCAGAATATTCTGCACACAGCATCATATTATAATTTTTTTGTTTTTTTTTATGTATTATAATTTTTTCTTGTAATATTCTGTCAATACTAGACCGTGGTTCTTCAGTATTATTTTACCAATTAAATAAATTCTGGTCAATATCTCCATGCCTCCCATTTACATAAATTCTCCCTATTTGATACATTAAATACCTGCCGTTCCCTTCTTTTTTATCTGAATATTTTCTTTTCTTTCTTTTTTTAAGTGCTTTTGAAAAAAATCTGAGCTCAAAAATCTAATACTTCTTTCTTTTCATCCATAAACTCATTTAAATGCATTTAAACTTCCAAACAAAGTTATTTAATTCAATTCCTTCCAACTAATTAAAATCATCCACAAATTATTATTATTATTATCACCACAAAAAAATATTTAAGCATCATCAATGTCAAATGATTATTATCGCCCTATTCTTTTAAATAAATAAATATTTAAGTCTCATCTGAGAATTATTATTATCATCAACGTCTCCTATTAATTTTTATTTAATGCATTAATTATTTAATCACAATAAACAATTAACAACATTTAATTTAATTCCTAATGTTCGGTATTATCACTCCCTAATTATTTATAACTTTAAATAGCATTGTTATTATTTATAAATATTATTAACTTACTCACTTCAGACTTGATTATTATTATTATATTATTATTAACTTATTCACTTCACACTGTATTATTATTATATTATTGAAATGAAAATCCACAGCCTGCTTCCAGTCTCCGACCGGGTCAGGAATGGAATGAATGAAGCCCCTATCTAGCGGCGAGGATATGAACTGTGCCGGCTGCCGAGGCCTGACGCACTCCTCTGGGGCAATGATTAAATGAATGACGGATGAAATGAAATGAAAGTGGAGAGCGTTGCTGGAATGAAATGTTGACAGGGAAAACCGGAGTACCCGGAGAAAAACCTGTCTGCCTCCGTTTTGTCCAGCACAGATCTCACATGGAGTGACCGGGATTTGAACCACGGACCCAGCGGTGAGAGGCCAGCGTGCTGCCGCCTAAGCCACGGAGGCTTCATTATTATATTATTATTAACTCAAATTATTTAAATAATCCAAGCCTCAATTACTTCTGTTCTCATAATCAGAATTAACGAAAAATATTTATATCCCTTGGAATAATCGAAATATTTCATGTCGAAACATGAACTAATGCCCGTCCTAACAAAAATCTTAGATCGAAAAATAAATTGTCAGACAGCAGTTCCATTTGTTATCCAGACAAATACAATCGAAGATCTAGCTAATATCTAGCTATGGTGAAAAATGTGTGTTGATTTCTGATCGTGACTGTTCAATAATATGGAATTCTCTAATACTACTGGTTAGTGGATAGTACATGAAATGGTTGTCTTACTTCATTCTTGATGTAGATGACGGGCGTGTCCTGCGGTGTACACTATTCCCACAGTGTCTTCCCATGGCCATCTGCCGTACCCAAATACCTCGTTCGTCTTCATGTCCTTCCAGTCCTACGAGTAGTTTTAGCGGCGCATGATGATGTTCGCAGTCATCCGTTCGAAATAACTCCCGTTATCACTAGTACCGTGTAACATGACAAAAAGTTGCTCAGTCATAGACTGGTACAGTACTCCTGTAGATTCGAGAATAAATCTCATATTCCAATAATGCGGTTTCGTTTGCACGCTAAGATAGGAACACCTATTAGCTGCATAAACGAACAAAATGAAATAAACTTCTCCTGATGAATTCGAAGTGCCTGATGTATAGTCACCACAAGAAATACATCGTTCTGTAGGCTAACTTCTGTGAATGGTTTCGACACTACCATCACCTGACTATAGAATAAGTGACCTGAAAGTCAGTGAATATTCTAAGTCCATTCGCTGCCAAAAGTTAAGTTCGTTCACTTGAACAAAAACTAAGTCGTGCTGACCACTGGTTCGGCAACTAAGTCCTCCGACCGTCAGAATCTCGGCGTGTATACTGTCACTTTCACGTAGCGTAGATCCGAACATGAGCAAATGTTCTGAAGATATGATGACTCTGTGTTCTGCAACGTGACCTTTTATAGTTCAGCGAGTCATTGTTCGAGAACATTCCATCTCGTATCTCGGCTTCTACTGGACCGATTTTAATGCTTGATAGCTTAAAATCCTCCTCTTGTTATAGCCAGAAAAGTGTGCTAATTTCCAAGCGTCCATCTCTTCTCCTTAAGGTAATTCTAAAAAATTATTTCTCATGAAGTATTCAGGCTCCAAGTCATAACCTCGCGTCACTCGCCCCTGCGATGTATGCTTCCCTCAGCACCCTTGAGTCCCCTCCGCGCGTCATTCAAATCATCCATTCCTTCAACCTCTTCAACTAACAACTCCTCTTTCCAAAATAAGAATGTCAACAATGTCACGGACGTGTGAACGATCCGAGTATAATATAATCAAGTACAATCTAATTTTACGTGAGGACACTTCACAACAATCAATAAGATATTTCCGAAAAATGTGAATACATAGCATGGTTCATCATAAATATAACACCAACATCTTGAGCTCTGATTGGTTGGAGAAACTATATCATAATGAAAAGTAGTATTTTATTGACCCCTATTATGATACAGTTTTCTGACATATAATATTATATTTCGACATCGTCGAACATAATAGTACATTATGCAACGAGCCTATAATTGCAATAATTAAGACACGAGTATGTTTAGAAAACGAGCGTATGCGAGTTTTATAATTTCCATACGAGTGTCTTAATTACCATTATAGGCGAGTTGCATCCGACTGTTTATGTTCGACGATAATTATTATAACTATTTTATGTTCGAACATAAATATTCATAAATATCTGTCGAGATTTCGCCAGTTTTTTTGTACTGAACAGAGCGCATCAGACGCAGAGAATGCCTTGTATTTGACCATGGCCTCCTCAATTACCCTACTATGACACTAGGCCAGGCAGTGAAATTTAAATTAGAAGGCCGTGGAACTCAGCGCATCTAATTATCTAATAGGTGAAACAACTGTTTTTTGAGCTCTGATTGGTGGGAGAAACTGTTTCACAATGAAAAATAGTGTTATAATGAGCCTCATTATAGTACAGTTTTCTGACATATAATAGTCAGGGTCGAACATAAAATATATTATATTATAGAAAGTTGGATGTCACTTCTTGAGCTACTATTGCCATGATTTATGGGCTTGCCATTCCTTCATCAGTTCATCAGACGAAGATAGTTTTCTGGAAATATCTCAGAAATTGTTGCCTTTAGGGCCTTAAAATGTGGTTTTCGACGTCTCTCGGAACTCCTCAGACTGAGGGAGTCAAAATGAGCCTTGTCTCGTTCTTCAACGATAATGTTGATATTTCGCCTGGGCTATCCAATCAGCATGTACAGTATTTTGAGGGGTTTTCCCCCATAGCCCCCCTTTTATGAGAGGTATGTTGAATAGTTATATCAATGATTGGAGCAGTGGCGTCACTAGGGGAGTGCGGGGGGTGCGGACCGCACCGGGTGACACCAAAATTAGGGCGGTTCGTAAACATTTCATTTCTAAACAAATTTACCACAGCAGAACATCGATTTTTTACCAGTACTAAGTGTCTGTCTTGTCTGCCTTCACTTCATTGGTTATAAAAAAAATTGTAAATTTATCATTTAGCTCATGTATGTATGTGGCTTACGTTTATTATTGGATTTCATCAAGTGCAGTACATAAATGTGAGTATTTTTGCATTTTATTCAATTTTATATGTACTGTATGTTTCGTTTCAAACAAAATATCACTGTCTATGATTCTATGTCACTCCATGAAATTGCTCTTATTAAAGGACGTTGTTCAATAAATAAAAGATTTTTAAATATAATTTTATTTATCAATTAAACCAAATCATATTATTTCAGTAGTATAGATCCCTCCTGCGGCGTTCAGAAACGACCGATCGTGAAAAATGAGCATTCAAATGAAAGAGAATATACATTACCAGTGACGCAATGCACTCTAATTTCATAAATATCTATAATTTCTTTAAAAAATTACTTTTAAAATACTGTACGAATTGTGCGATTTGCAGATACCGTTGCTGCTGGAAGATACGGTCCATAATTGCTGTCTACTTCACATTTTGGCCTATCTTTATAAACGTTACAAAGGATTCTGTATGTTTCCGTTATTTGGCATTGGCGGACTCGGGGGAGGTCTATAGGGGTGTCGTGAGGAGGGGGGGGGGGTCACATCATGAGTTACCGCACTGAGTGGCACCATCCCTAGTGACACCACTGGATTGGAGTCTTGCCTATGATGGATATCTGTACCAAATTTTACGTTGATCCACCCAGCCGTTCTTGAGGTTATACTGTACGTGTGCAAAGATATAGACTGACAGACAAAATGTTCCTTTTGCGCGCATATGTCATAAAACTCCCTAAAACGCGTAAATAACGCGACATTCCGTGGAAATTGAGAAAACATAGACAAACTTTAATTTTATCCTGCATAGGGATATAGATTAAACAAGTAGTTCCGTGAAGAAATATACAGCCTATTTTCATATATCCTACTTATGTTAACTGCCACTATCAACATACAACATTTCAGTTTGATTGCTGTAATAGATTCGTAGATATTGAGAATCGACTAAATATTTCGGATGGTCGCCATGTTGGATTTTATATATGTAGGTCCTAGAGTTATGTACTGTTACATGAAGATTATTGTGTATGTGTAGCATTCAAACTTCCATCGCATGATTAGGACACAAGAAGTAATAAGGAGATTTTAAAATTTCGCACAGCTGCCATCTTGTGGTTATGGAAACAGTTGAAATAAATTAGATGCCAGTGGATTAACATTCGTATAAGGATTTACTGTACCAAGTTTCACTGCACTTGGATGGCTCAATTGCGAGAAACGTCCATGTGAATATTTATAATTCTCGTCGCCGCCATGTTAGATTTGTGATCACCAGGTTATTTAAAGTCCTATAGGTGAACTTAAGTTCATAGCCCCTATGAACATTAATAAATTCAGTTTGATTGCTATAATAGATTCGTAGATATTCAGAGCCTTCTAATTATTTCGGATGGTCGCCATGTTGGATTGTTAAATGTATAGGCCATAAAGTCATGTACCATTAAAGGAAAATTATTGCGTAGGTTCAGAATTCAAACTTTCACCTCGATCGCATGATTGCGACACAAGAAATAAAAACGTAATTTTAAAATTCGCACAGCCGCCATCTTGAGGTTATGTAAACAATGGAACTAAATTAGATACCAGTGCATTACAATGTTTATAAATATTTCCTGTACCAGATTTCATTGCGTTTGGAACATTAAATCGCGAGAAAGGTCTATTTAAAATATTCAAATTCGCCTGGCCGCCATGTTCGTTTTGTAGCTAACCGATTTTTTGAAAGTGTTATAGATGAACTTCCAGTAGTGCCCTTTATCTCCGTACAAAATTTCAGGATGATACCGCTAATAGTTTCAGAGATATAGAATGCCGGTGAAATATTTCGCACATCCGCCATCGTGTGGTTATGTAAACAATTGAACGAAGTTAGATGTCGGTGCATTACAATATGTATAAACATATACTGTACCAAGTTTTATTGCGTTTGGTTGGTTAAATCGCGAGAAACGTCTATTTAAAAGTTGCAAATTCGCGTGGTCGCCATGTTGGTTTTGTAGTTACCAGTTTTTCAAAAGTCACATGGGTGAACTCCTAGTAGTTCTCTTTATCACCGTAATAAATCACAGGATGATATCGGGAATAGTTTCGAAGATATTGAATGCTGGTGAAATATTCCGTACAGCCGCCATGTTGGATTGGTGAGACGTAATAAAATTTGAAGGGCACGGTCGGGGTCGCCCGGAATAGTGCTGTGAACTTACTGAGTTTCATTGAAATCGCTCCAGCCGTTTAAAAGATATTAGGGGGGTCGCACACACACACGCACACACACACGGACAAAAGGTGATCTCATGAGCCTAATTTTTCAAAATTGAAAATAGGCTAAAAATCCCTATACCATACTATCATAATGCTGCCATAAATAATGTGAACGGTGGAATTAAACTCGAGCATAAAAGAAGGACTTTTTCGATTCACCGTGGTATAGCGAGAGGTAGGTTTGTTCCACAGTTTAGGGGCTGCGACTACGTGGTTATGTAGCCCCGTGTACCTTTGGGTGTGTGTAGAATCTGTCCGATAACCGCTGTTAATTTTGATGGCCGTATTAGTGTGTGTGATCTGTAATTCAGGTAAGGACTGCAGACGATCAAGTTCAAGTAATTCCTACTTTTGCTGCCAAATGCTACCGTCAACAACACCTAGCTGCGAACTTGGCTACTAGATGCCACCACAACCAGCACCTGGTGGCGAACGTTGGAACTTAATAGAGCGATAATCAAATCCTACCAACACATTTAGCTTCACACAATTGTGAATGGACAGAAATCAGGCACGGATTCAAGGGGGGTCACGGGGGACATGACCTCCCTCCCCCCCCAAACGGAGACCAATTTTTTTTTTGCAAACTCAAAAAACGAAAACACAATAACCAGAAAAATAAAACTTAACGAATTTTAACTGAAAAACAGTTCTTTTCATTTTATTCAATACTGAAAATATCTTTATTGCAATTATTATGTTGTTACAACTGTACATATTTACAACTTCATACCTGTTATATAAAAACGATTATTTATATAACAAAATCAACTCGTCTATTTTGTTTAGCAAACCTTGTGATTACTGAATCGATGTTTATAGTGATGTCACGATGAATGTGCAGCAATGCATGGATAGGAATTTGGGGCTTTTTTCGCACCAAAAAGTTTTGACGACGTCCAAACTGCAAGCTTGGTTGGCAATTGAAGCTGGGACTTTCTACCTTTGTCGGTACCAACTCGACTTGCCGAAACTGTAACGTACCTTGATACATTTCTCGAAGCTCGATGTAAAAGTCGCAAAACACGCCGTTGCAATTTGTACGAATAATTTTGGTGCGCTAAACGCATCAAATTTCTATCCATGTAGCTTGGAAAAAAAATTGGTCTGGTTTTGTACGTTTGGTTATTTTGTGATTGCGTTTTTAGTGATACTATTTTTCTTAACTATTTCAATTCTCTGACCCCCCACCCCCAAAGCCAAACTCTGGATCCGCGCCTGACAGAAATAGAACACCAAGACATTATTTCGACAGAGAACTGCGAGGGAGGAGACCGGTAGGAAGCCCAAGAAATCGATGGATAGACACAGAGAAGTCTGAGGTCAACAAACGGAATGTCAAATGGGAAGACGTAGAAAAACAACAACTCTACTCCGACTGAAAGAAATGGAGAGCGCTTGTATACCATACCAGGGAAACTGGAGCTGGGAAATGTTGATGATGATCATTATTATGACAATTGTAGTTAATGGAAGTTCTTTTACATGCCATAAATCGATGACATGGGCCCACCGGCTTTAACTTCCCCCCCGAAGGAAGGCATACTGAGGGATTTTTAACGCTCTTAAAATATCCGACGACTTCGGTCGGGTTTGAACCCGTGATCTTGGGCATAGAAGCTCAGCATGCTACCAACTACGCCACCGAAGCCGCTCAAAAGATCAATATACAGTTGTAAGTAACCTTGTAGCTTGCCGCGGTGGGTGAGTGGATAGCGTGTCGGTCTACTAACCCCATGATTGCAGGTTCGCTCCTGGCCGTGGTAAGTGATTTCTGAAAGGCGGCAAAAATACGACACGCATGTCATACGATGTTGGCATGTCAAAGAACCCATTTGAATTCAGTAGGCCGTGTTCATAATGGCAAAATTAATCTCGGGAATTTCCGCTGGTTGTATAAGATAAGAACTACACCAGCATATTGGCTTCCAGCCCTCAGCAATATTCTTCCACCCCACCTTCGTAGAGAAGTTGCCTTGCTACGGGAGTACTACAAGATCATGGATCACCCTACACTACCAATTCATGAAGACATCCCCTCTCTTCAAATGAACAGGCTCAAATCCAGGAAGCCACCCATTTGTCATGCCTAGAGGCTTGTAAGAAACCATTTTGATTCCAGCATGCAATGGATTACTGAATGGACACTAAAAGCTTGTCCTGAGTCGAGCTCCTTCCTGGACCCTACAAGAACATCCACTCCAGGTTCCGATCTGCCTAGGAGGGCTTGGGCAACGCTCAATAGGATTCGGACAAACCACGGAGTATGCAATGGAACTTTGTTCAAATGGGGAAAAATTTTGTCTCCTCAGTGTGATTGTGGTGCTCCTAATCAAACCATCCAACACATTACAACTGACTGTCCTCTGAGGGCATATGGAGGGGACTGGATCGACTTCCTGTTGGCGACACCTGACGTGGTCCAATGGATAGACTTATTAGACCTGAGGCTGTAATAATAGTGTAAACAGTAAAAATAATGTACAGTAGATTTTAAAGTGGTTTTCTTTGTAACTTTCTCTGAAATCTTGTATTGCCAAACGATAAATAAAATCCGCCAACACAAAGTTCCTCATTTCTCTACTAGAAAGCGCTATAGTGTTCAAGAAGCTTAGATATCTAACCTCCTTGACTATCATAGTGATTCAAGGAACAACGAAATTCGACATGCAAGCTACCCTCTGGGTGTCAAATTACAAAGCTTGCAATCGGCAACCGAGGCCATACGATATTATTATTATTATAGTAATCTTGAGCAACAATATCTCTCTTGGATCCACGGTAACGACCGTCGCTAAGGTAAGATCCGTCTTAAAACGTAGGCCACGATTCTCACACTTCAATTGAGGCGTTATTATACTTTCCACAAGGATCCGTGTTTCATCAGACCATGTTGTTTCGTAGAGAATGTATTGACTGCGGAACTAAATTTAATTCACTTAAGTTTAGTGAAAAATGTCGAGAATGCCAATGTGCCGGCGAAATAGAAAGGTGGAGATGCCAAAATGTTCTTAGACAGTTTGCATATGGACTGTTCGCGTATCACACAGTTTTAATTTTCCTTGGATTATCCTGTTCTGCTGCTGGACTTTATTTCTTCCGGACATACCACGACACTCCAAATGCGCCCTACGGTTTTATCCAATTCCTTGGCCCTATCTTAATTACCGTGGGTGGAGTTCTGATTGCGTTTGTCTCGTTGTGCTGTGGATGTCGCTTCAGATGGTCACTAAGATGGTGGCTGTATGCTCTATATGCGCTTTTACTGTTAGCTTTCGCTTCATTACTCATAGGTGCAATTGTCTTGATCTATCTAAACACTACTTTCAGTTCAAAACAATTGCAGGAAGATCTCTTCGAATCGATGAAAAACTATACCGGTGATGATAATGATTCAAGAATAATAGATGCTTGGGATTATGTACAATCGACATACTCCTGTTGTGGAGTACATACGCAATACGATTGGGATCGATTTTATATTGAAGGATTGCGTCCATCCAGCTGTTGTCCGTCCACAGGACCTCTTTACCTCACGATGTGTGACCGGCGTGTTGCTTACGTCGATGGATGTTATCGCGCAATTGAACTTATGTTCGGGCAACATAGAACACTCATGGTATCACTTGCTAATGGTACTATATTTTGTCTCTTAGCTGGAGCTATATTTTTCTGTGTAAGGATGTGTACTTTGTGCGGAGCGGACTGAACTGTGTGAGGACTGTAGTGAAATATATTTTTACCATTTCCAAAATGTACTGTATGTACAGTAATTATTAAGTAGCACTTTCAGTCCACTAACAACGTTTCTCCAGGCTCTGCGAACGAGATAACAAATCATATTAAATAAACGATTGATTTCTAGATCAGGTTAAGGAGGGTAAATTAGGAATTATCACTACGGACGAGACAGTAGCCTATTTATAAAGTGCCTTATTCTATGCCATGGTATGCGAATGTTTCATCTACGACTATATTATTATAGATTGATCTCTTCACGCACACGATATTATAAAAAGTTCGTAACAACCCGTTGTATTACAATTTATTCATTAAAACTTACCAAAAAAAAGGAGTATTACAGTTTTACCGTGTGTGCCTGTCGCACAACGATCCCCAGTCCCCATCTCGTGTTAAAAAAGCGTTGTAGGTCTATAACAGTTCCACCATGTTCACTCGTCGTACAACGTTCCCTAGCCTCTAAATCTCGTGTTTAAAACACGTTGTATTACTGTTCCACCATGTTCACTCGTCGTACAACATTCCCTAGCCTCTAAATCTCGTGTTTAAAACACGTTGTATTACTGTTCCACCATGCTCGCTCGTCGTACAACATTCCCTAGCCTCTAAATCTCGTGTTTAAAACACGTATTACTGTTCCACCATGCTCGCTCGTCGCACAACATTCCCTAGCCTCTAAATCTCGTGTTTAAAACACGTTGTATTACTGTTCCACCATGTTCACTCGTCGTACAACATTCCCTAGCCTCTAAATCTCGTGTTTAAAACACGTATTACAGTTCCACCATGTTCGCTCGTCGCACAACGTTCCCTAGCCTCTAAATCTGGTGTTTAAAACACGCATTACAGTTCCACAGTAGGTAGGCTGGGGAGGTTTTGACTCAAATACCGTTATTTATGCAAATTAGGGGGGCGTGGCAAGGTCAATGACCTTGAGGTAGGTCATGATCAATGACCTTGAGGTAGGTCATTGACCCCCAAGGTCGCCGGGACCCGGAAGGTAAACAAAACTTGGAGGGTCCAGGAACCTGTTTGAGGGGGTGTGGGTGGAGGGGGAGGAGTGGGGGTGGGGAGGGGGGAGTGGGGGTGGGAAGGGGGGAGGGGTGGGGATGAGGGGGAAGGATGGAAGAGGCTCTGCACGAGACCCTCCTCGACCCAGTCTCTCTGTTGGACTGAGCGCCTTCTCTGTTATTATCTCGTGCTATATAGCTTTGCTTTATGCCCGATGAGATCCGAGTGTTGCCGAAGGTTTCCGAATCCTTGGTTGTGAATGAATTGTCAGAGAATTGAACGGTCAACTGGTGTGTGTGTGACGTCACAGCAGATTACGGGATGTGAGGTAGGTCATGGACGAGAGTGTTTTGAATGGAAAACATGAATGGCGGTGGATGATGGTGGTTGTTGAACCCTGACGTGGTAGGTTGGTTAGGTGTGAATGGGTCTGAGAGACAAACAAGATGGGGTTGAAAGCGCTCAATGGTAAACAAACATCAATGGTATCGAGAGTAGTGAATGGGATTGAGAGAGAGGGGGAATGAACTGGTTGTTGAATGTGCTCAATGGTAAACAAACATCAATGAATCTGGAGTAGTATTTCCTGTAAATGGTAGGGTGGGGGTAGGATACAAATCGCATGGCATGTTGAGTCGGCCAGCTCGACATGAAATAAAAACAAGAAGGTGTACACCAGATCTGATTTATTAATCCATGAATTATATGTGGCATTAAAACCTAGCCACTTAACCAAAAGTTTATTGCCACGTTTTTGTACAATTTTTTCAACAAGATAATGCTTGGGATATTGCGTCCTTTGCAGTTCCTCCATGTAGAATCCTCCTTGGATTGGCTGCTTGTTGAGGTCATCAAGTAAATAAACAACTGGATTAGAAAGTTTTACCTTGCGAATACGAAATATTTCTGTGCTCCAGTTTGGTGTGTATCCTTTGGCGAAGATTGTTTTATGTTTACTGATGCGCACATAATCACCAATACGTAATTGATGACGTCGCGGATCTACTGTTTTGATTTTGTGATGAATGCGATCCAATTGCGCAATGTTCTTGGTTACAAGGCGTGGTTTCATTTTGATGGTTCTATGTTTAGTGTTGTTGTAACGTGTCACCAGGTCGCCTACAAGTTCAAGCCAGCGATAGGATCCTCTTGCTGTAAATTGTTCCCACATGCGCGTCTTGAGTGTGCGGTTGAAACGTTCTACAACACTTGCCTTTAGATTGCTAAAAGTGGAATAGTGATGGATGTCAAGTGATTTGAGATAAGCGGAAAAAGTCTTGTTGAAAAATTCTTTGCCTTGATCTGTTTGAAGCAAACGAGGTTGTTGTCTTGACCGCTGAACGATGGTCTTGAATGCAGCGGTGACCAGTTGTGCAGATTTATTCCGAACAGGTTCAACAAAGGCCATTTTGGAATAAACGTCGATGACGGTGAGCAGATAGTTGACCCCGTTGTTAGCTTTGGCATAGGGAATCATTTCAACCAGATCAGCTTGTCAAAGATCGTCAACGCCCCTTGTGATGACATGACGACGATGGTAGAGACGACGAGCTGGTCTATGCAACTCGCGAGCAATGGCAGCCTTAACAGGCGAGGGTGTATGAACACGTTGACTCATTAGACAATAATGCCAGCATGACGAAGCTCCTCTTCTATTTCTAAAACTTCTGCCTAGTGTCCGGTATGACCGGCCTGTTCTGATGCACGCAACAGTTGCAGACGTTTAACCAACTTATTTGGATTGTTCCAATAGGCGAAATCGATGAATGGTTTCAAAGTATTAAACGTGATACCGGACGCTGAATTTGCACGGCGAACACTTGCATAGGTGGGAAACAATTTTGTTATGATGGTTTTATATTTGAAGCCCTTATTAGCATTTATTGCTTCAGAACGTTTATAATTACGTCTAAAACCATTTGTAACCATCAAGATGTCTCTATACTTTTCAAGATCTTCTTTATCATAGTCCTCGGTAGAAGGTGTACGTGAAAATAAAAGTTCTAAAAGACCTGCCGTCAATTTGTAACGAACTGTTTTAACAATCAAAACATTGTCACTTATCTTGATTGGTGAATCGCCAATTCGAAATCTATTGTTTTCATAGCGAACACCATCGGTAGTATCAGTTTTCTTAGTAAAAAGATCTTCAAGGAAGGGGGTAACCAACGCACCATAATTTTGTAGTAAAATGGATTTTAACCGCACATATTGTTCGGGCGTATTCAATATTTCTTTATGAGTAGGCTGCTTTTCTTTGGGTCTAGTGGGTGTTTCAGCAATTATTGATGTTTTCAAAAACTGGGGCAGCGGCGATTCTTTGGAGCCAGAAGACGGAAGCAATGGAGGAAAAACATCGTCAGGTTCTTCATCACTTTCTTCCTCCTCCTCCTCTTCAATTGTTTGTGTTTCTTTTGAGCGTGTACTAGGCTTTGATGTTCCTTTCAACACAGCTTCCAGAGGTGATTTCAAATGTTTTTCGACAAAGAGTTCACTGTCGGCATGTGCACATTTTAGATAGCGAAACTTTTGTCGAATGCTATTTCGCGCACGGATTATGTGCTTTTTTAATTGACTCCCTGTTGTCGCCATGACATCTGAACTAATGATGTTCAGAAAAGCAATGCAGCTACTTAAATACGAATGAAATGATCAAATCCCATGCGGTAGCGTCCATTGTTGATATTGCTCTGCTTATCAATAACAAGACAACTGTGGTGATGAGCGTTCCAACACATGGCACACAACTGTGTAAAGGCTTGAAAGGTCATGTCTGGGTTCACGTGATCATCGTAGACGTGATGCATGTTGCGCTCATCCTGACGGAAGAGAACAATCACGTTGGCATTGTCACGAATCAACTGTTTTGGTATTCGCGAATAGGTTTGAGCGAGATAAAAACAATCAATATATTTATGACGTCCCATGCTAAAGTAAGCCTGAATAATGCCCTGTCGTTCTGTGGCCACATCGTCAAAAATCATAAGCGAATGGGGGCGAACATTGTCTGGAGAAATTACATCTTCGTGCGCTGCGAATGTGAAGTAGCCCATGTTGCGCAGACCTGACATGACCTGTTCCAAGAACACATACAGCGGTTGATACAGCGATTTGGCAAAAATATAGATATTTTGAAAGCGCACTCCGTTTAAGGAGGTGATGAGGGTAAGCAGAAGATTGGTTTTTCCACATCCCGACGGGCCGGCGATGAGACAGCGAATGGAGGATGGGAAGAGTGATCCATGACGTTGTTCGGACGATGTTGAGAAGAGGTGTGAAACCAAGTCTCCCACCGAAAGTGAATGTTGTTGCTTAATAATCTGCATATCAACTAAATGTGAAAGGGGAAGAGCTGGTCTCTATATACATGAGGCAAACGGGTGTTTCAGTTCCAGTGTAACCATGGACGCCTTTGGAAGAACTCTTAAAACAAATGAACGATTTGCTTTGACAAACGATCCAAAACATGATACAGATCCGGCTACAAAACGATGTGTCGATGCTAATGTATTGCCACGCACTACAGATGGCAATTACAACTTTAATGGAAAGCGATTGACCAATATAACAGAACCAGTATTACCCTCGGACGCATGTTCAAAAAAGTATGTAGATTATTACCGCTTACGACGTATCAAAGGAGATTATGAGGCTCAGAATAAACGTATTACGGGCGTTGCAGATCCTGTGAGCGATCAAGATGTGTGCACCAAAGCCTATGTGTTAACCAATGCTGTGGTGTTAACAGAAGCAAAGGACTATGACGTACACCAACGTCGAATCACTCAGCTGGCTCTTCCAACAAACAGCACGGACGCTGCTAGAAAGGACTATGTAGATAACAAGGTGAAACAGGTGCTCAGTATTGTGCCCACCCTAACTGTAAAGGGCTATACAGCAAATAATGCACGCCTTGTGCATGTGGCCGATCCTGAAGATGATCAAGATGTTTGTACAAAACGGTTTTTAAACTCTGAAATGGAAAAGGTGTGGGAAATTAAGGAGAACGCTCTACAGATGAAGCGAAGACGAATAGCCGAAGTTGCTGATCCTGTGCAACCTCACGACGTGACGACCAAACGATTTTTGGAACAACGGTTATCGCTTTTTATTAAATAAATACCCTCTATATTTCTGCTTCACATTGTAAACCAACAACCGGTAAAAGATCCCAATAACCTCGCCTACATACTACGTTCGGGGTATGACAATTACCGTTTAATGTATGATGGTGCCATTCGTGTAATTGAGTATGCACCAGATTTGAAACATTTAGAGGTACGATTAAACGGTAGTGTTCAACCACTTATTGATCAACCGGTGAAAGCCGGAGACAAATTATTCTTTCACTTGAAACTCTCGTCTGAAGAAAAAGAGGCGGGGAAAACGATGAACGATTTTCCTCTGTATATAGAACTTGAATATACAGCCACCATTGAATAAATAACTACAGGTTCCCTTCCTGAGGAGCGTTAGTTGTGTTCTATACTTTGTGGTGTGAGGTTGTCTTGTTCTTTGGTCGCGATGGTGAAACAGAGATATGTGGTGAAGAAGAGGAAGAAGTCCAGAAAGGGAGGTTTTAAAGCTATTCTTCATGCGGCACGTCAAGCTTCGCGCGGAGAAACAAATAGTGAGTTGGCTATTAAGAAAGCACTCCGAGCAGCACGATTGCATGCGAATCCCAAAAGTAAACTACGTTTTAGAAAACGTGCCCGAGTTATTCCTGTGCCGAAACGTGGTGGATTTTTACCTGCACTGTTTGCCGGACTAGCAGCCCGGGGTTCACTTCTTGGAGGAGCAAGTGCGGTAGCACGAATGGTGAAAGCTGTTGAGGAGGCGAAGCAACAGTTGAAGGAAAGTGAAAGGCATAATAAAACTATGGAGGCCATAGCACTGCGCGGCAAAGGTGTGAACATGAAGCTAGCACCCTACAAGAAAAGACTCGGCATTTACATGTCGCCAAAAAACGGTTAATCGATGCACTGCCACGACGAGCCATGACGCATGAGAAAGTTATAAGATATGCAAAACAGCTAAAGATCTCCCACTTTCGAGGCGTGTTTATGCGCAACCAACTACCGTCTCGACCACGGAGCCATGAAAGTGCAGTTGTTAATTTGGATGACAGTCATGGACCGGGAACGCATTATGTGGCCTACATAAAGCATGGGCGAACCGTGTGGTACTTAGACAGTTTTGGAAATCTTCCTCCTCCGACAGAGCTTGTTCGCTATTTTGGAAGCAGTGCAACAATACACTATAATGTGAAACGAGTGCAAAATTTTAACACGCAACAGTGCGGTCGTCTATGTTTGACTTTTCTATATAAGACCAAGCTCGGCGGGTGACTTGGTCATTATGACAACAGAAAGTAGAACGTTTACAGTGCACGGACAAGGTGCGGAAGTAACTGTTGACTTTTATCCTCCTATTGAATTGGGACGACGACCCTACGTGCTGGGACTTGTTTCGTTTGAAGGCTATAATAGAATCTGCAACATAATTGAAGACGTCAATGATAAGTTCTACTACGATGACTATGTGTTAACTCTACCGTCTGGCAGCTACACCGTAGATGATATTCACGATCACATCTACACAACTCTCACCAAGGAATTTAGTCTAAAAGCATTTCTGGACGGGACACGCAAGTTTGAACTCATAGCCAACAACGTGACACATCGCTGCAGTATTCTTTCTTCTTTTAGGATTGATTTTAAATCTCAACCAGATTCGATTGGGTCATTGTTAGGCTATTCACCACAAGTGTTAGTACCAAACGTGATACACAAGTCTGACCAACCGGTGAAAATAATTGAAGATCATCACATATCTGTCACGTGTAATATTATTATAGACGTCTACACCAATCAAGATCCCTCGCATTCGCTTTATGATTTTATTGTTACTTCACCTGGTGGTTATATCATCCGCGAAAACCCGTCGGTGGTGCCCTATCATCCTGTGAGTGTGACCAACATCAGGAATATTACCTTAAGACTGGTGAATAGAAACCAACGTCTCATCCGGTTGGACCCTCATACACCTGTGACCTACAAACTGTATCTGAAGCCAGCATGAAACAAGTGTATAAAGCGGCAACGTTGTCAAGAGCAGGTGTTAGTTGTGCTCAACACGTGTACAGGTTAACACGTGTCAACAAGCAGATCCTACAACAACTTGGTTACATCTTACGTCATGAATTCGATTCTAGACGTGACAAACCCTGTCGAAGTACAGGAGGGTATTGTAAGAATTGAACACCATTCCTACCAACCGTATACTCAAGGACTAAATAATAATGATGAGATTCGAATTGCTATTAACCAACAAGATATCTACACGCTTCCACATGAAAGTTACATCCATATTGAAGGGCAACTCACCAAATTGGATGGTACCATTCCAACAACGTCAAAGTTGGCCAACAATGCTTTGGCCTTTTTGTTTTCTGAGGTTCGCTACGTGATCAACGGTATTGAAGTGGATACTACTCGAAATGTTGGCATAACAAGTGTCATGAAACTTTATCCTTCGTACGGAAGCGAAGAGAGTAAAGCTTTTTGTATGGCTGGTTGGTGTCCCAACTCAACCAACGACTGGATGATTAACGATGATGGTACATTTACTGGACATTTACCTCTAAAATTAATACTAGGCTTTGCAGAGGATCATAAGCGCATTGTTGTGAACGCAAGACAGGATCTGATTCTTGTACGAGACAGGAGTGATTATAATGCGCTAAAGGGAGCTGATACAGTGCCAATAGATACAAAAATTCTACTGCAACGAATTCTATGGAAAGTACCGCACGTTACTCTATCAGATCAGAAAAATTGAGTCTGCTCAAGATTGTGGAGAAGGATACAGCTTTACCCATTCAATTTAGAAGCTGGGAGCTGCATGAATACCCGGTATTACCACTCTCCGATACACATACTTGGTCTATAAAAACCTCACGGTATACAGAGCGGCCACTCTACGTCCTGGTTGGATTTCAAACAGATCGCAAATATCAACAGAATAAAGATGCATCAAAATTTGACCACATCCAATTACGAAATATACGACTCTTTTTGAACGGAGTTACCTTTCCCTATGAGGGAATGGATTTAAACTTTAACAAGAACAAATATGGTAAGCTCTATGACATGTTTGTAAACTTTCAGTCTTCCTATTATCAGAAAGAGGCATGTCCGCTATTATCACCACAAGACTTCAAGTCCAAGGCGCCTCTGGTGGTGATGGACTGTTCGTATTTGGAGGAGTCGATGAAGGAAACAACAATTGATATCAGACTAGAATTTGAAACATCGACAGTTATTCCAGAAAAACAACAGCCTATTGCCTTATTGTTCACGAGGCGCAAGTGTTTTATCAACCGCTGTCCAATATGGTGACCAGAGTATAAATAGCATGTCTTCCTGCATTGCCCTTCACAGTCATGGAAAGCTACGATGAAGTCACAACCCCCTCTGCGAGGTGGGTCTGCAAATGTGAAAGTGATTCACCAGGTTCAGATGAAGATTCAAGGTTTACTATTTATCGCGCCCTAGTGAGTGAAGCTATAACTGCCTATCACAAGAATCATACTGTGCTTAGAATGCCGCCGCATCTGGTTCACTATTTACCAGATGGATTCATGTCTACGTTTGGTATTCATGACAGGGGCTACAACAACAAGCCCATCACTAATCAAACAAATAATGTGGACGATGGCGTTGCCAAACCTTCATCTTGTCATGTTGGAGAGCGGGTAGATTGTATGGACTGCAAATGCGATCGTTGCTAAACAAGTCGAGACGCTGATGCAGCATTCGAGATTTATCGCACCCTGGTGAGTTTACCAATACGCGCCCACCATAAAGCACAATTTCTTCGTGAAATGCCGCAGCATCTGATTGCCTATTTACCAGCTGGATTTCTGACCGCGTACGGTGCACACGACATTGACCTTAATTGGGATAAGCTACCATTACACCTCCGTATGTCGGCGGATGTTGCAGCCTGCCGTCCTTGTCGTAGACACTTTATGCATCGAGGAGATTCTCACTGTGATTGGGATGGTCCAAATCCTATGATAAAAAATTGTAAGCGATGTACTGATAACTTTATGAATAAAATTGTGTAATTGATTCTTTGGTGTATATTATTTTCCCGCTCCTATCCAATCAGTTGGTTGTTAAGAAGCAGCGGTAGTGGAAGGTGTGATATCCGTCGCCATGCCGAAAACATTGATTGTCGACGTGCAGGGTTTCAAGGTGAACAGAAACAAGTTTGTATTTAAAGAAGTAGGAATTATTGACTGCACAACCATGTGGGCACCAAGAGTAACCAGTTTTGTCTTTGAACCACCGTTTCCATTGCATTTGCAGTCAGACGAGGACAGAAGACAAACAGAGTGGTTGCAACGCAATTTGGGACTAGTCTGGAAAGAAGGCGACATTCCTTACCAGCATCTATCACTTGTTCTGAAAGCTCACTTGTTTGGTGCTGACCTTGTATTTGTAAAGGGAAGTGAAAAAAAGGAATGGTTGCGTCAGTATGTTAATTCAACATGTCAACTTGTTGACCTTCATGATCTGGGATGTCCTGCACTGTACAACCTGTCCGTGCCTGATGAACCTCTACAAAATAAAACACTTCAAAATGTTTGGAAGCTTTTTGATTGGCTAGCTCGCAGAGCATGTCAAAACTTGCATGTTGAGTGCAAAGCGTTGTAACGTCAGCTTCAGTGAGAGACATACCAGTGATCAGTGTGGACGTGTAGTAATATGGCTGCAATTGAAGGTTTGGACTCCAACCCCACAGAGCGAGCTATTGTCAAGTTTTTTGCCTGTAAAAAGAAGCTTGACAGTTTCACAGATGAGGAATTGAACGCTTTGCCCAAGGCGTTCCTTTTTTATGTTGCTTCAAACGCGGTGAAAAATATTTGGCACAGTGTACCTAGTGAATGGAGCAGAGATCCTGGTCTGCGAGAACTACAACCATGCACTGACTTTAGTCATCACCAGCAAGTGTCTATTACTAAAATGCCATCCATTAGACAGTGTGGAACGTGTCAGCTCATCAAATTGTACCACGGCCATACAAATATACCGTCCTGTAAAGACTTTGCTTCATCATTCCATGGTTGCGATGAAGAAGAGGAAGAAGAGACAGCAGCGGCAGTATCGCCAGCACCAAAAAGTAAGACAACGATTGAAAAAGATATATCAGACCTTTGCTGGTCATGGTCTAGTTAACAAGGCCATTGATGTACTTCCCATTGAACTGCATATTCCCGGCTATCAATTTTGTGGACCTGGGACTAAACTAAACCAACGTCTAGCACAAGGTAATTCTGGAATCAACAAATTAGATGCTGCGTGTAGAGATCATGACATTGCTTACAGCGACAAGAATGCAGAAGTACGTCGAGTTGCAGACCGCATTCTTCTAAGAAAGGCTGTGCAGCGCGTGACATCATCTACTGCTTCCATTGGTGAAAAGATTGCAGCCTTGATCGTGGCAGGAGCTATGAAGTCAAAGCTAATAATTGGTGGTGGTTGTGGATTAGCGAGGAAAAGGACAAAGAAATAACCATGAATCAAATATTGTTAAGTATTTATTTGAGAGTCAGTCCACCAGATTACAGCATTCACAAAAGATGTTTTGGTTTCTTCTTGTAAAAACATACAATTGTAATAAAAAAAAGAATTGAAAAATGAAAGTGTGTTCTTATTTACTAGGTGTGTAAATGTCCAAAAGGCAAGCTATTTACACCATCCCACAGCCGTTTATTGTCATATGTAGACAGCGATGTTTTATTTTGATTTACTGTAAATATATTATGGTTCATTGAAAGAATGCGTGTTTGCTGGTACAAGCGAGAGGTGTTTGTGTAGAGTACACATCGATATTCCTCAACATTGAGGAATTGTGTGACGCTACGAAGAACACCCTTCACTTTGCATTGACCTTTATTCTTTTGTGTTGAAAATGCGTACATTTTCGGCGCCAAAGCCACAAATTCCGTCATAACATCACCAGCACACTCATCCTTAAATAGACCAATGTGTTTTTTATTCATGGGAATTATGCCAAACATATTGTTAACCTCATAGTTTGAGGTATCAAAGTAACTTGGATGTTCTCTCATCACAGAGTAAATATCCGTCTTATTGGTTTGATAAATAAGAATGTCTGTATCCATATACAGTAATTTTACATCTCCAAACTTTTGTTTGGCAAACTCATATGAAATTGATACATTACAAATTTTGAATAGTCAAGTATTACCATTCCCAAGTAAATTGGTTTATTATACTTGATTTCTGTCTTTGACAATTCAATGGTTACTAAATCAGTATCAATATCTCGTACTGAATGGAAATTGGGCATAGCAATATATTTTCGTGCGCCATATCGACCATCCCAGTGGTTTACCAAATGAATAGTTCTATGCTTTCTAATATTTTCCATAGATTTACCGTAGCATGCATTGTTCATTAATTTATAAAAATTTGACTCGAATGTAGTCTTGGCGTGCTGCCGATAATGAGTATTTAATTGCATGTACGGTTGTAACCATGGTTTCTGGTCAAAACAAATAATGCGGTGAATGGTTTGTAGCTTCAAACCGTGTTTCAAACATTGCATTAAATTTTCGATGTGTATGACGTAGCGATTTTTCGGATTTAACGTTGCCAGCAACGTTTTATAGTTGGAACGTGAACTGGGAGGTTGTAGTTTTTCAACACAAAATGGTAGATCAGAATGATCATTGTGTATCTCGCGGGGATAAAATATGTCAACTTCTAGGACATAGCCACGTGTGTTATTGCTCAACGCGTCCTGTAAATTAAAATTTGAAACTTCATCTGAAGTCAGCCATCGAAAATTTTGATACGGAAGCGGTTTTTCCATAGCATATCAGTATAAATTGTTACAATCCAGGTAGGTGAGGTATGTTGTAGGTTGCTTTGGTTTGTATGTATCCATATATGGATTATTTGCTTTGGCATGCTTTTGCAAAAGCGATACAAGCCCGCCACGTATCCCGCGTTCAAAAAAGAGCAACATGTCGATGTCTGTTAATAGTTCCAGTTCTATTTCAGTCACCTTCAACATACAGTCCCAACTGTATCCGGCAAGGGTGTAGTAATGGGCTGGATCTAGATTGTAGATTTCAAGACACAGTTTGCGAAAGTGTTCAAACACATCTGTCAAAAGTAGTGTATCAATTATGAGGTATAAATCAGCATACTCGCCCAAAGTTGATATCTTGAACACGTCCCATACTTTTTGGGCGTGTAAATAGTCTTCTTCAGAAATATGACTTTTTGTTAAGTCATTGTAAAATTTATCCTTTGAAGGGAGTGCAGTTTCCTGCAAACATGCCCAATTGTTTACATAATTATAGGGAAACACCCCTTTTCGAATGCATAATTCAAATTGTTCGTCACCAGTAAAGTTTTGACGTACAGAATGCAAATTGTTTGGGTGAAGCCCTTGAACAAGCGCATCCAATGATGATGCGAGGAATCTATACGAATCTAAAAATCGTATACTAATTCCATTTCGCCATTTTGTAAACGAAATAAAATTTTCATGATTTTGTGGAATTAAAGTAAACTTTTGGTTTTCAAGGTTAACAAATTCCTTAATAATTAGATGACTATCATACCGAGACATGTTGTGTAAGAAACAAGAAATATAGCGTGCTCTTTTATAGGCCAAATTACACGCACTATGAGCCGCTCCTCTAAATTTGCCAGTGTACCGATTATGGTCTCTCACCGGCGTGTCACAAGGTGCTATTGGTTTTTGACAAATGTGGCAAGTGGTTGCTGTTGCAAAAGCCACCTCGTCTGCATCCAACATTTGAAGCGGAATTGGGTTTTCCAGGATATTGTACACCCGATCTGCCAAGGCGTCCAATTCATTTAAAAACCAAGCAGCAGCATTTGCATCGCGATAAGATTTGAAGTAAGAAAGCGAAGGGTCATATGAGCAAATCACGTTTAGAGCACAACTGAATGGCACATGTTGCTGTACTTGTTGAGTGTACGGGCGTGCTGGATCCGGGTTACATGTGTCAATGGGTGTGGTTAAACATTCAAAATCTGCATATACTGTAAATGGAAGCGGTTCTTGACGAGACACATTTTGAAATTTCATACTAGCTTTATCCTTTTCTGGGAATGTAATTTTTACAGCTGGTTGTGTAATGCAATCAATAGTATGGGCTGTCAACTTTTGATTGCTAGTAAAATATTGCAAACAGCGATCACATATATATACCCTATTTTTACTCTTTGTAACTTGTGAACGAACTAGTCTGGAAAGATCTTTGATATAACAATAATGGTTGCACAATTCTCCTTCAATGTACAATAAATTAAAATGCTTTTCTTTTTTTCCTTTGTCACATAGGGTGGCCCAATAACTTTGTCCCCTTCAACTCCGTATACATTAATGGAGTAAAGCAGATTTTTAGATTCGAAACGAGAAATGGCGTTGAGGTCCATTGGAAATTCTATGTCTGCTAAATTTAGACTGATCATTAATTCCATAAATTTCTGGTGATATTTGCCCATTCTGTGAACATTTTTACTTGCAGAACATAACCCAGCAGCCAGGGACCAAATAAAACAGAAAACATCATTATTATCCACATTGATAACTGCGTGACGGTTTTCCAACTGTTTAGGCAAATTAACATGAGATGACCCACTATTTATGGGATCAAAGGTGCATACATTAATTTTAAGATGATTGATAGCTTCCAGCGATTTGCCGCTTTCTAATTCTTGAAACCCAGCAAAGCGTGTTGTGAGTTTATCAACAATGTTTTTACTATACCAACTGTGTATATTATCAGTGCGGTATAATTTAGTCATGTGTGTGTGTAAATAGATTGGCTGTATGATCTCCTCACCTTGTATCAAAATAGCTAAGTCACATAATAATGCAGCGTTAACCTTTAACGCTACATGTTCTCTTAAACAGTCTTGTATTTTGTTTTGAAAAATGTTGTAACTAGTGTTTAAATATTCATTGAGATCTAAAATGTTTGCATCATTATTGACTTTAGTGCTACATATATTGTTAATGAAACAACTATCCACATCTTGCCAACTTTGTATCGGTGGCGACATGATGTCCCTTAGTACTTAACAATTACAAAAACTGAACGGTTTGCAGAGAGAGTGAACCAACGTTTATTTTCCCTGCAAATTCCGTTTTTACATAAACTAATTTTAAATTTTATTTTTTTCTTCTATGAATTCCACAAGACATCTTTTATTTTCCAGTCCCAAATATTTTAAATAGATGGTCCCTTTGTTGAGATCGGATACATCTTCCTCGCTGAGTTCCTTGAATCTCGACGGTAGAAATACTGCAAAGTCCTCCAGTTCACAAAGAATACGTTCGCCAAATTTGGTCTTGACTCGACGAACAGCAGTTACCAAATAAGACTCATTTACCTGCAGATCCTGTAGTCGTTTAGTCTCTGGTCCAGCATCTTTCCCTATGGAATTCGCATTTTTATTGCCGACATTCTGAAATCGAATTTTATATCTATAATTTGTTTTAGTATACCTAAGCCATTAGCAAATATGTATATACACACACACACAAGTTATCAAATCCCTTCTACACACCCATTATCGCTAGCCACTAATTTAATTGTCAGCAGCTTGCGTTCACCATTTTCCTACTTCTCCTCAATCCATTACAAGAACACAGGTTATCAAACAAGTTATACACCCAGGTGCATGGGGGCTACATGGTCAGGAGCTGATGATTTAAATGTCCCTAACTAAATAGGGTACATGACCTGGAGCTGATGATCTAAATGTCCTTTCACTCAGCAATACATAGAAGTTAGCATTCTGAACTGTTACAGTGGAGGTCTGGTTGTTCTGTAAAAAAATTAATTCTGGTCTTAAGGTTGGAATGGGGTTTGCTCTCTGTTCCCGGGCAAAGCAGGGACGCGTTGCCAATATAAATGTTCACGAGTGAAGCCGAGGCGGGGTGCTTGTATAATATAAATGTTCCCGGGTGAAGCCGGAGAAGGTTGCTTGAATAATATAACTGTTCACGGACGAAGCCAGGGGCAGATTGGTTGTATAATTTAACTGTTCCCCGGGCAAAGCCGGGGCAAACTGCTTGTAAAATTTAACTGTTCCCGGGCGAAGACGAGGCAAACTGCTTGTATAATTTAACTGTCCCCCGGGCGAAGACGGAGCGGGTTACTAGTATAATATATAACTGTTCCCGGGTGAAGCCGGGGTGGATTTCTTGTATAATTTAACGGTTCCCGGGCGAAGCCGGAGCGGGTTTCTAGTATAATATATGACTGTACTTGGGTGAAGCCGGGGCAGATTGCTTGTATAATTTAACTGTTCCCGGGCAAAGCCGGGGCAAACTGCTTGTATAATTTAACTGTCCCCGGGCGAAGACGGAGCGGGTTACTAGTATAATATATAACTGTTCCCGGGTGAAGCCGGGGTGAATTTCTTGTATAATTTAACTGTTCCCGGGCGAAGCCGGAACGGGTTTCTAGTATAATATATGACTGTACTTGGGTGAAGCCGGGGCAGATTGCTTGTATAATTTAACTGTTCCCGGGCAAAGCCGGGGCAAACTGCTTGTATAATTTAACTGTCCCCCGGGAGAAGCCGGAGCGGGTTACTAGTATAATATATAACTGTTCCCGGGTGAAGCTGGGGTGAATTTCTTGTATAATTTAACTGTTCCCGGGCGAAGCCGGAGCGGGTTTCTAGTATAATATATGACTGTTCCCGGGTGAAGCCATGGCAGATTGCCTGTATAATTTGACTGTTCCCGGGCGAAGCCAGGGCGGATTGCTTGTATAATTTAACTGTCCCCCGGGTGAAGCCGGAGCGGGTTTCTAGTATAATATATAACTGTTCCCGGGTGAAGCCGGGCAGATTGCTTGTATAATTTAACTGTTCCCGGACGAAGCCGGAGCGGGTTTTTAGTATAATATATAACTGTTTACGGGCGAAGCCGGGGCAGATTACTTATATCATTTAACTGTCCCCTGGGCGAAGCCGGAGCGGGTTTCTAGTATAATATATATAACTGTTCCCGGACAAAGCCAGGGCAGATTGCTTGTATAATTTAACTGCCCCACGGGCGAAGCTGGAGCGGGTTTCTAGTATAATATATATCTGTTCACGGGTGAAGCCGGAGCAGATTGCTTGTATAATTTAACTGTTCGCGGGCAAAGCTGGAGCGGGTTTCTAGAATAATATATAACTGTTCCCGGGCGAAGCCGGAGCGGGTTTCTAGTATAATGTATAACTGTTCCCGGGCGAAGCCGGAGCATGTTTCTAGTATAATATATAACTGTTTCCCAGGCGAAGCCGGAGCAGATTGCTTGTATAATTTAACAGTCCCCCGGGCGAAGCCGGAGCGGGTCTCTAGTATAATATATAACTGTTCACGGGTGAAGCCGGAGCAGATTGCTTCTATAATTTAACTGTTCCCGGGAGAAGCCAGAGCGGGTTTCCAGAATAATATATAACTGTTCCCGGGCGAAGCCGGAGCGGTTTTCTAGTATAATCTATAACTGTTTCCGGGCGAAGCTGGGGCAGATTGCTTGTATAATTTAACTGTTCTCGGGTGAAGCCGAGGCGGATAATTTTTGTATAATTTAACTGTCCCCCGGGCGAAGCCGGAGCGGGTTTCTAGTATAATATATATATCTGATCCCGGGTGAAGCCGGGGTGGATTGCTTGTATAATTTAACTGTCCCCCGGGCGAAGCCGGAGCGGGTTTCTAGTATAATACATAACTGTTCCCGGGCGAAGCAGGGGCGGATTGCTTGTATAATTTAACTGTTCCCGGGCAAAGCCGGGGCAGATTGCTTACATAATTTAACTGTTCTCGAGCGAAGCCGGTGCAGGCTTCTGGTATAATATAACTGTTCCCGGGTGAAGCCGGGTCGGGTTTCTGGTATAACATAACTGTTCCCGGGCGAAGCCGGGTCGGGTTGTTTGTATATTATATCTGTTCCCGGGCGAAGCCGGGGAAGGTTGCTTAAATAATTTACCTGTTCAATACACCCAAGTGCATGGGGGCTACATGGTCGGGAGGTGATGATTTAAATGTCCTTAACTAAATAGGTTACTTGACCTGGAGCTGATGTTTTAAGTATAGAAGTGCATGCATGTCTAGGTACTAATGATAAATATATCCTTCACCTCTGCAATACATAAGAGTTCACCATTTCTTCCGTGTCTGTGTCTAGCACAGTATTTATCCCGCGGGCTATGCAGTGAAATCTGCAACATTTAATTGGATAATAACAGTAATTATATAATTGAGCTGCATTCATTTAATATATTCCAGGCAGCTAATGGTTTATGTTGCATGTCACGTTAAAACCAATCTTATTACATGCAATGAATTCTGCTTGTTTCATTCTTGAAGTAATTATTGCTTGTCTGATTCATACTGTCTAACTTTTAAAGCAGCTTTGTCAATAGGCCATTATACTATTAAAATTCTAACATCTTTATGTGGATTTAAACCTACAATCTCAGCATTTACAAGTACTGTAATGTGCAGTACAATCACTTATTTTGTAAACCATTAGGCTGAGTTCGTCTCCCAGTAGCACATAGTCAAATATATACACTAGGATATACTTTAAAGTTATATACTTACGTATGTTGAATATTACCTGATAGACAAGGATCCAATTGCAATCTGGTGTGAACGCTGTAAGCTCGCAATTAACTCTACTTTTATTTCAATTCTGCTCCTCTATTTATACCCCTTCAAATACAGGAAACGCCCCTGGATTACCGTTCCTTTCACACAAAAATGACCTCCACACGGCATTACCCTGCATTAATACAGGAATCGTTACTGACCTTCCTTTCACCAGAATTAGCTCAACACTGTATAACCCTGCACAAATACCTTAAACACTCCTAATTTAAACTCCTTTCACCAGAAAACACAGTATATAAAGAGGTTGTTCCTTTTCAAAACATATCATTCGCTGCAATGTCTGCCAAAGAGACCAAGGAAACTATGGGGCTGGATGAAGAAGACAATGATGACGATTCGACTCTTGATGTGTTAATGTAAGTATTATTTATTTACTTTATTTACTAAAGCCTTATGTAGCAGCACGCCAGTCTCTCGCCGCTGGGTGCGTGGTTCAATTCCAGTCACTTTATGTTAGATCTATGCTGGGCAAACCAAAAGCAGACAGGTTTTTCTCTGGGAACACCAGTTTTCCCTGTCAAAATTTTCTTCCGGCAACATCCTCCACTATCATTTCATTTCATCTGTCATTCATTTAATCATTGACTCACAAAAGTGAGACAGGCTTTGGCAGCCAACACAGATCTTATTCTCGCCACTAGATGGGGCTTAATTCATTCCATTCCTGATCTGGTCAAATACTGGAAGCAAGCGGTGTTTTTTTCTTCTTCAAAATGATTAGAAATACTGAGCGTAGTTACCGCCTTTTGTAGCCCATGTTTACTTGGGTGTGAGTAGAATTTGTCTGATAACCCGTGTTATTGCGATGAATGTATTAATAAAAAAAGGATTGGGAAGGAAGTCAGATTTTTTTAAGTGTGTTAAAAATCCTTCAGTATGCCTTCCTTTGGAGGGGGAGTAAAGCCAGTGGTTCCATGTTCTCACTTTATGACATGTAAAAGATCCGTCCACAGACTAAACTTGTGTGAAGCTAAATTGACAGGTTAGATTTTGTCAAAACAAGTTCCAACATTCACCACTAGATGGCATTATTATCTAGTAGCAAAAAGTTGGAACTTGTAGCTCACCCTAAAGGCGTTCGCTGGAAGCAGCTACATACTCAAGTGAGTCACACATGTTCTTGGACACTTCCAGCACTGAAACCCATACTCAAGTTCCAACATTCACCACTAGGTATCATTAATATCTAGTAGCAAAATTTTGGAACTACTTAAAAATGAACAGAACTTGTAGCTCATCCTAAGGGCAAACGCTGGAAGCTGCTGCAGACTTAGGTGAGCTGTACTTGCTCTCACACACTCCCAGCAATTCACAATACAATATTTAGATAAACAAGCGTTATAAAACAATTTTGTTGTACTCTTTATTGTATACATTTTTTTATAGCTTTGGAAATGATCCAGTTTTGGTGAGGTTTTTTTGCTGCTTTAATGACAGCGATGGAAGGGCGTGGGAGAGGTGAAGAAGAAAAAGAAGATGATGATGAAGAGGAAGATGAAGAGGAAGAAGAAGCTGGTGATAAAAGGCAAAATAGTTGTAGTAACAGTTCACAACATAAAACATAATTTTACTTTTTTTGCTTCTGGTTTTATTTGTTTTTACATTCAACCTACCAAGAAAGCCAGAGTTCAATACCCACCATCCATCTCCATTCATGATTCAAACACGTTTACCTCATCATTTGTCCCCCACCCTCTCAATCACCGTAAGGTCATTCCCAGACATGACCTACCATACAACCCGTTGTCAATCTCAGGATTAGTCATCCCGTGTGACGTCACACACAGGTTAACCGTTCAAATCTGTTTATTCATTCACACACCCACCTATGTTCATTAAACATCCACCCACGCATCGATGTTTGTTTACCATTGAGCGCTTTCAACCCCATCTTGTTTGTCTCTCAGACCCATTCACACCTAACCAACCTACCACGTCAGGGTTCAACAACCACCATCATCCACCGCCATTCATGTTTTCCATTCAAAACACTCTCGTCTATGACCTACCTCACATCCCGTAATCTGCTGTGACGTCACACACACACCAGTTGACCGTTCAATTCTCTGACAATTCATTCACAACCAAGGATTCGGAAACCTTCAGCAACACTCGGATCTCATCGGGCATAAAGCAAAGCTATATAGCACGAGATAATAACAGAGAAGGCGCTCAGTCCAACAGAGAGACTGGGTCGAGGAGGGTCTCGTGCAGAGCCTCTTCCATCCTTCCCCCTCATCCCCCACCCTCGCCACCACCCCCTCCCCCCTTCCCCCTCCCCCCACCACTCCTCCCTCCACACCCCCACTCCTCCCCCTCCACCCACACCCCCTCAAACAGGTTCCTGGACCCTCCAAGGTTTGTTTACCTTCCGGGTCCCGGCGACCTTGGGGGTCAATGACCTACCTCAAGGTCATTGATCATGACCTACCTGAAGGTCATTGACCTTGCCACGCCCCCCTAATTTGCATAAATAACGGTATTTGAGTCAACCCCCCCCCCCCCCAGCCTACCTACTTTCCACCATGCTCGCTCGTCGCACAACGTTCCCTAGCCTCTAAATCTCGTGTTTAAAACACGTTGTATTACTGTTCCACCATGTTCACTCGCCATACAACATTCCCTAGCCTCTAAATCTGGTGTTTAAAACACGTATTACAGTTCCACCATGCTCGCTCGTCGCACAACGTTCCCTAGCCTCTAAATCTCGTGTTTAAAACACGTTGTATTACTGTTCCAACATGTTCACTTGCCATACAACATTCCCTAGCCTCTAAATCTCGTGTTTAAAACACGTATTACAGTTCCACCATGCTCGCTCGTCGCACAACATTCCCTAGGCTCTAAATCTCGTGTTTAAAACACGTTGTATTACTGTTCCAACATGTTCACTTGCCATACAACATTCCCTAGCCTCTAAATCTCGTGTTTAAAACACGTATTACAGTTCCACCATGTTCACTCGTCGTACAACATTCCCTAGCCTCTAAATCTCGTGTTTAAAACACGTATTACAGTTCCACCATGTTCACTCGTCGCACAACGTTCCCTAGCCTCTAAATCTCGTGTTTAAAACACGTTGTATTACTGTTCCACCATGTTCACTCGCCATACAACATTCCCTAGCCTCTAAATCTGGTGTTTAAAACACGTATTACAGTTCCACCATGCTCGCTCGTCGCACAACGTTCCCTAGCCTCTAAATCTGGTGCTTAAAACACGTATTCCTGTTCCACCATGTTCACTCGTCGTACAACATTCCCTAGCCTCTAAATCTCGTGTTTAAAACACGTTGTATTACTGTTCCACCATGTTCACTCGTCGTACAACATTCCCTAGCCTCTAAATCTCGTGTTTAAAACACGTTGTATTACTGTTCCACCATGTTCACTCGTCGCACAACATTCCCTAGCCTCTAAATCTCGTGTTTAAAACACGTATTACAGTTCCACCATGCTCGCTCGTCACACAACGTTCCCTAGCCTCTAAATCTCGTGTTTAAAACACGTTGTATTACTGTTCCACCATGTTCACTCGTCGTACAACATTCCCTAGCCTTTAGGGGCAGATGACCTCGTAGTTCCGCCCCTTAAAACGACAATAACTAACTAAACTATTCCCTAGCCTCTAAATCTCACGTTTAAAACACGTATTACTGTTCCACCATGTTCACTCGTCGTACAACATTCCCTAGCCTCTAAATCTCGTGTTTAAAACACGTTGTATTACTGTTCCACCATGTTCACTCGTCGCACAACGTTCCCTAGCCTCTAAATCTCGTGTTTAAAACACGTTGTATTACTGTTCCACCATGTTCACTCGCCATACAACATTCCCTAGCCTCTAAATCTCGTGTTTAAAACACGTTGTATTTCTGTTCCACCATGTTCACTCGTCGCACAACATTCCCTAGCCTCTAAATCTCGTGTTTAAAACACGTTGTATTACTGTTCCACCATGTTCACTCGTCGCACAACATTCCCTAGCCTCTAAATCTCGTGTTTAAAACACGTTGTATTACTGTTCCACCATGTTCACTCGTCGTACAACATTCCCTAGCCTCTAAATCTCGTGTTTAAAACACGTTGTATTACTGTTCCACCATGCTCGCTCGTCGCACAACGTTCCCTAGCCTCTAAATCTCGTGTTTAAAACACGTTGTATTACTGTTCCACCATGCTCGCTCGTCGTACAACATTCCCTAGCCTCTAAATCTCGTGTTTAAAACACGTTGTATTACTGTTCCACCATGTTCACTCGTCGTACAACATTCCCTAGCCTCTAAATCTCGTGTTTAAAACACGTTGTATTACTGTTCCACCATGCTCGCTCGTCGCACAACGTTCCCTAGCCTCTAAATCTCGTGTTTAAAACACGTATTACAGTTCCACCATGTTCACTCGCCATACAACATTCCCTAGCCTCTAAATCTCGTGTTTAAAACACGTATTACAGTTCCACCATGCTCGCTCGTCGCACAACGTTCCCTAGCCTCTAAATCTCGTGTTTAAAACACGTTGTATTACTGTTCCAACATGTTCACTCGCCATACAACATTCCCTAGCCTCTAAATCTCGTGTTTAAAACACGTATTACAGTTCCACCATGCTCGCTTGTCGCACAACATTCCCTAACCTCTAAATCTCGTGTTTAAAACACGTATTACAGTTCCACCATGTTCACTTGCCATACAACATTCCCTAGCCTCTAAATCTCGTGTTTAAAACACGTATTACAGTTCCACCATGCTCGCTTGTCGCACAACATTCCCTAACCTCTAAATCTCGTGTTTAAAACACGTATTACAGTTCCACCATGTTCACTTGCCATACAACATTCCCTAGCCTCTAAATCTCGTGTTTAAAACACGTATTACAGTTCCACCATGCTCGCTTGTCGCACAACATTCCCTAGCCTCTAAATCTCGTGTTTAAAACACGTTGTATTACTGTTCCACCATGCTCTCTCGTCGCACAACGTTCCCTAGCCTCTAAATCTGGTGCTTAAAACACGTATTACTGTTCCACCATGTTCACTCGTCGTACAACATTCCCTAGCCTCTAAATCTCGTGTTTAAAACACGTTGTATTACTGTTCCACCATGTTCACTCGTCGTACAAGATTCCCTAGCCTCTAAATCTCGTGTTTAAAACACGTTGTATTACTGTTCCACCATGTTCACTCGTCGTACAACATTCCCTAGCCTGTAAATCTCGTGTTTAAAACACGTTGTATTACTGTTCCACCATGTTCACTCGTCGTACAACATTCCCTAGCCTGTAAATCTCGTGTTTAAAACACGTTGTATTACTGTTCCACCATGTTCACTCGTCGCACAACATTCCCTAGCCTCTAAATCTCGTGTTTAAAACACGTTGTATTACTGTTCCACCATGTTCACTCGCCATACAACATTCCCTAGCCTCTAAATCTGGTGTTTAAAACACGTATTACAGTTCCACCATGATCGCTCGTCGCACAACGTTCCCTAGCCTCTAAATCTCGTGTTTAAAACACGTTGTATTACAGTTCCACCATGCTCGCTCGTCGCACAACGTTCCCTAGCCTCTAAATCTGGTGTTTAAAACACGTATTACAGTTCCACCATGCTCGCTCGTCACACATCGTTCCCTAGCCTCTTAATCTCGTGTTTAAAACACGTTGTATTACAGTTCCACCATGTTCACTCGCCATACAACGTTCCCTAGCCTCTAAATCTCTAAACGACCAGGGTGGAACTGTAATACAGTGTTTTAAACTCGAGATTTAGAGGCCAGGGAACGTTGTGCGACGAGGGAGCATGTTGGAACTGTAATACAACGTGTTTTAAACACGTCTCTAGCCTCTAAATCTCGTGTTTTAAACTCGTTGTATTATTGTTCCACCATGCTCGTTTATCGCACAACGTTACAGCACGTATTACAGTTCCAAAGATGATGTAATTGTAGGAGAGATAACGTCTAATATAGGATTAAAACAGGGATGCAAATTATCCCCGGTGCTTTTTTTTTTCTATTTATCAACGATTTTTTCGATTCCAAGGGCTTTGAGCAACGGTCCAACCCTTGCTTGGACAATTATGATATCCCGGGCCTAGCTTTTGCTGATGACGACCTTCTGCTTGCTCTAACACCCTATAATATGCAATATAGTATTGACGAGATTGTGAGATACTGTGAGGACTGGAACTTAAAAATTAACCCGAGTAAGACCAAAGTTATTGTCTGCAAAAAGGGAGTTAAACTGGCTAAGAACGAAAAGTGGGTCATGTATGGGTCTCAGTTAGAGACGGTGAAAAAACTTGAGTATCTAGGGACGATAATGGCGAGTAATGGTAAATGGACCGAACAAATTAAAAGGGCAAAATCGAAAGGGCTAGCGACATTGGCGAATGTTAAAGTGTTAGAGCGTAGGTTACCGAATCTTGACTACAAAGTGTATAAGAATGTGTTCAACGCACTCATCGTTTCAAAAGCACTCTATGGAGTGGAAGTATGGGGTTTAGAGGAAGGAACGAAAACCCTGGACAGTATTGTAAGTAGGTTTGCCAAGATAATTTTGGGGCTACCTAGTTGCACGGCGAATTGTGGAGCGGGAATGTTGTGTGAGGATGTAAGCATTACACAACATATCATAAAAAGGGTCATAAAGTCTTGGATTCGTTTAAAAGCAGGTGGAGGGGGGGAAATGCTTAAGGTAGCCTACCTGCACCAAATGAAGCATCAGCAAGAGGGCTACTGGGTGGACGGGGTAAGAAGTGTACTGGAAAGATTAGGAATGGGTTATCTATGGGATACCGGGTGAGTTAGCCGTGGTGGTTACGGCATGACTAATGGCAGTCGCTCACATACGGGAGGCGAGGAGGTTCGAATACCCCCGCCGGCAACCTTGAAGATGGTCTTCTGTGGTTTCCCATCTTCCTTCCTGGCAAAATGCCGGGGTTGGTCCCTCACTATAGGCCACAGCCGCTACCTTCCAACTCCTCGCCCTTCCCTTCCAACTTTGCTCCCCAACGGTACTTGTAGCTCACCCATTGGGTGTCCGTCTCGAAGCAGCTACAAAACTGGCGAGCCGAACATGTCCCTGGACACTCCCGGCACTAAAAGCCATACGCTAAAAAAATCTATGGGATAGGGACTTACAAAGAGAGGAAGGTAAGGTGTGTAAAAAAGTGTGCAGAAGGGTTAATGACGTAGAGTTGCAGGTGCTAAGAGAAGAGTGTACCAGTAGGAGAACCTTAACGGAGTTCTGCGAAATAAGGAACTTTATGAGCATAAAGCCTCAATGCCTAATGAAAAGAGAAATGAGAGGGATAATTTGGTGGTTAATGGGGGTGTATAAGAACAAAGCGTTGAGAGAAGTAGGAAAAGAGGACATTTGCCTGTTTTGTGGGAAGGTTATGGGTGCAGCGCACCTGATCAGGGAATGCAAGGAAATTAAAATGATAAGAGCAAAGTTTGTAGACAAAGCAGATCTAAACAGAATAGAAAATGAAAATGAGTATCACACTTTAATTAAATTACTAAAAAGGGAATGGGGGAAAGCAGGTCAATTAGCAAAATATTTTAATACCATCAGGGCAATGTGGAATAAGAAAGCGTCGGATGAGATTCAGAACAAAGATGCATGTAAATTAAGCATTCAAGTACAGGAGATGGCTTCCTAAGCTATAAATCTTGTTAAAGCCTAGGAGAGCCTATCTGTATTAACTAGGTAGCCTATACGATTACTACCGTACAGCCACATATTGCTGTCTGTAGATTTTTCCTGTGAGTTTGATGGGTTTTTTTTCCTTACTACAAAACTTATCAGACTCTTACAGTCAGTAAGGGCTCGATAGAGAAATAAAAGTAATTCTTTCTGTGAGGTGTCTCCCATGGAGAACTGTCAAAAAATGAAGAACACTGTGTCCACATTTATGATTAAGAAAGAACTTTGTGCAGTTTCCATCAGAAAAGTTGCCCAGTGATATTGTGAATGAAGATAACTACTGCAAAGCATTATTAAGTTTTGAAATAACAAGGAAGCAATGAAATGCCGAATGAACATTTGGTTTAATTATTTAATGCCATACTGTAAATTTATGTTATCTATGTGTTTATTGTCTGTATGTCACGATATGACTCTCTGAGTTAAAGTGACAATTAACAAGTAGATTTGGTTTAAATAAATAAATAAATAATCGTATTACAGTTCCACCATGTTCACTCGTCGTACAACGTTCCCTAGCCTCTAAATCACATGTTTAAAACACGTTTTTCAATGTTATACGGAGGGTAGCCCCAGTTAGTACCGGACGCGACCTTGAGCGCACGTGTCGCTTGTGAAGCCACCTGCGTGTTGTTTTTAGCCTACTTTTCACATTTTGCAAAAATGAGGAAAAAGTAGTCTTATGAGATCGGGAAAATGTCTGTCTGTCTGTCTGTCTGGCTGTCTGGCTGTGTGTCTGTGTGTCCCCCTATCAACTCCTAAACGGCTGGAGCAATCGAAACAAAATTTGGTAGGAGTAAAGATCTATACCTGAATATCTCACGGCCATATTTGAAAATGATGCCAGTGCTACCAACTGCTAAAAAATCGCAATTAAAATTTGAGCTCCATGTTGGATATCTTGGAAGGTATGAATGGGAGCTATTTCAAAATTGGCTCACGTATAGATAATAATATTGCAGTTTAATCTCCAGGAGGTCATACATGGCAGTGTTGCCAAAATGATTACAAGCCTGCTGATAGGTCCAATTTTTAAATGCATATGAAGGGTACAGGGAAAAAACCAGGTAAGTCACTGTTTTCATGAACGCCAGAAAACGAATTTTTAAATGTAAAACGTAATAAATGCTTCTCATACAGAGTAATTATTTTAAACCAAATGAAATATTGAAGTCTCAAGTGTAGCGGATCAAGTAAAAGGGTGCTTAATGCCCAGAATGTCAGTAATATGAAATAATGCCAAGAATTTCACTCATACACCGATTTGTTCAGGAAAAAAAACAGGTAAGTCACCTGAAACAGAAAGTAAACCCGGCAGGTCAGCCCCTAAGATCTTGTCTGTATGACCGTAAGACGATATAATTAGGCTATTATGATTTCAATGGTATTCATTTTATTATTATTATTATTATTATTATTATTATTATTATTATTATTATTATTATTATTATTATTATTATTAAAGCCATGGTAATTCATGGTTTATCATTCATGTGCTAATGTGCTAATCCCTGGAAAAACGTCACTGCTGGCTTACCACAAAATTTCATGAGACTCATTATATCCTGGTACTTAGCTTTGAAAATACGAAGAAGACCTGAGGGCAATTGAGAGATTTGTTACACATGTTCCACACATCTAATTGCTACGGAACATTTGAAGGAGAGCATTAAATAAAATATACGAGCAATAACAATTTTACCTGAATAGGGCAAAGAAGGTAGCTCGAATTCTCCGTTCTTCTGTGTTGAAACACTTTGGTCAGCCTTTTGCATGATGCTGGATTTGAAGGATCCGTTATAAGTAGCTTGCTAGTTCAGCAGTCGAGGGTGATTGGATAAGGCCACAAGTTCCCTGATGGGTTGGGTATTAAACGGACATTTCAGTACATATTTCTGGTCTAAAAGTTATTTCCAAGCAAATAGCACTTCCTCGCAGACTATCACCACAATGAATGGCGATGGTTTCAATCTTGAATTTTCAATCATACTTATTAACTCGTTTCGAGTTCCCATCTCTGTTTCATATTCCACAGCCCAATGTCCTTATCACATTCCATGTATGAATTTTCTCGTTCTGGAAATGTGATTTTCAACTTTGTTAAGCCATGGATGAGACTATCAACAACATAGTGCATGAAGCGAAAATTAGTGAAATTTTTGCTTTGCCCTCCAGCAGAGTAACAAAATACTTGAAGCTCTTCAACTTCATCACCAAGGTAGTTCAAAATGAAATGAAAGAGGCAGAAGGCAACCTCATTGGGACCTGTCTTGCCAATACTCTCGCGGTACACATAGAAAACTGATTGCCCAGTAGAGAGAAGGTGGATGTTGAGTGAATACATTGATAGCTGACGCTTATAGTATACGTCGTTGGTACTTATATTTGGTATTGGAACATTTTTGGCGAAATCCATACAAATTGCTTCCATCTTCATTGATTTCATAGCGTTGTGTCTTGGATCTCTTTTATGTTGGTAAAATGAATCTGTTTTTCTTTTGTGAAGAACATTCAAGGTTGTCAGCTTTTTAATTTAGTTTTTATCCTTTTCTGAGGACAGCGCTTTTAGTTTGGCTGAGAAATCGCCACAACGAGTGCATGTGTCACTACGTGGGTAGCCGAACGATATGTTAAACTCCATGTTCATAATGCACCTGCAGGTTTCGTAGGAAACATGAACTGCAGGATGACGATCTTTAATCACCAGAAACATCTTCTTCACATTCAACTCTTCAGGAAAATAGTTTTTTTTAATAATTTAAGCTGTAATGACTGCGTTTGCCTGTAAAGCTGTTTATGTGACCTCATATCAATGATCTTGTAGATTCGTGAAACTTCCTGTGAATAGATGTATGTTTAACTCTTTCATCTCTTGGTAGACAACCGGTCATTTTCAGGCTTTTCTGTACATATTCCAGTTTGCTTTTTGTGCAAAACCACAGTCTACTAACAAGAGTTACAATGAAATATTTCAGCGATCACACTGCTCTCTGTTGGCAGGCAGGTGACTTGCCTGTTTTTTTCCCTGTAACAGTTGACTTACCTGCTTCTTTTCCTGTATGTCAAAACTTTGAATGTAAATAAATCCATGACTAACCCGTTTCTTTGCCTGTTTCATACGTTTAACAGATAGTCCTTCCCATGGAGAATCTAATGGCATCTCAAACTAAATTTCGATTAAATAGTGACTTACCTGGTTCTTTCCCTGTACCCTTCATATAACTTCTACACTATAAATTGGAATTCAACCAAATTTCGTATATTGTATGTGTACATAACCAGATATGACTGAGCTTATTCTGAAGACCCACCAGGGCTGCCAACTGTTAATAAATGCTCTTAATTTATTTTATCCAAAATACCAATATATCAGAAAGTATGCAAGCCGACAGCTTTAAACTATGCACACGTATAGTACCTGACATTCAATATTAATTTGGAGTAACATACAGTATATACGTCAGTGCTACCAACATGATTCTAAGCCTGCTGAGAGGTCAAACTTTAAATACATGTAACTTCCATACTATCATTTGAATTTCAACCAAATTTCGTATGTGCTATGTGTACGATAACAATTTTTAAACGCGTATTCTTAAGAGCAACCAGGGCTGCCAACTGTTAATATGTGCTGTCTCTATTTTTGTTACCCTAATATCAATATATCAGAAAGTATGCAAGCCAACAGCTCTAAACTTTGCACACGTATAGTACCTGGCATCCTAGATTAATTTGGAGTAACTAATATACGTCAGTGCTGCCAACATGATTCTAAGCCTGCAGATAGGTACAATTTTAAAATGCATGTAACTTCTATACTAACTAATTTATTTCATTCAAAATTGGCACAACAATAGATCATATTATTTCAGATTATTTCTGACCATTACATGCATGACACTGTTGCCAACATGATTTTACGCGCGCTGTTAGATCCAATGTTTAACTGCATGTAACGTCCATGCTATTCATTGGACTTCAACCAAATTTTGTATTGTGTACCTTAAGAGATGGAACTAAGAATATATTCAGTCTCCAGGGCTGCCAACTGTAGTTCTCTATTAGGCTACATTTTGCCAGGTATACAGTATTTCGAACTAATTAGAAATTTCGATATTAGCAACTTAATTTCGTCATTATTCTAGATAGAACCATATAGATTAATCATTGGCATGAATCTTAAATTTTAAGAAAAGTAGGCTCTTTAGTTCGTCACGGAACTTCTTGTTTGTCGTTGTGGCCTATCAGAGTGAGTTTGAGAAGCGCTGCATACAATCAGATCTTAACATTGTTGCCTCTTGGCCTGCCGAATCGCAGGCTCAAAACTCACGAGTCTCAAAACTCACGAGCTAAAAATAGTAACAAATAGTCTCAAAATTCACGAAAATAAACTAGTAGCTGAATGAACATCATAATAATAGTCTCAAAACGCACGACTCCGGAGAGCACACTGGCCTTCAACCCATGATTGTCCACCCAGTTTTAGAATGGGATTTCGTTTGTATTGTACAGACGTCACAGTGACGCAGGTTATCAGACGAATTCTATGCCCACTCAAGTACATGACCACGATGTCGAAAGACCCCTAAAAGAATCAACAACAACAGCTTGAGGATAGAAGGGCCAATTACAAGAGGGCAAGCAGTTCTGGCTGGCCCTAACAATGGACCTTTTCGCAATGAACTGGCTAGGCCATGGCTACCTATTGACGTCAGAAAAGTTGGATGGCGCAGCCACGCGGCAGAATGTTGAAGCTGTAACATTGTGATTGGTGAGATTTATTTAGATGGTGAAGCATTGACGTCGTGATGGAAACAGAAAGAAATTTGTCAAAATCGAGGAGGTACTTCTCTGTATAAGGTTGCAAAACGTATAAAACGGCTACGAAATATCTTCACTACTTTCCTGTACAAAAAGTTCCGAGAGAAAGATGGGTTTCGTCGCTGTCAATTGGAAAACGTGTTACATGTTACATGACAGTGTGCAGCCTGCATTTTTGTGAAGACGACTTCTTTCCACCGGTATTGTTGATTATTGATAGTTATTGTCTCTAATTTGTATTCACATGGATTTAGCTACATCAAAAATACTGATAAACGTATAGCCTATTACTTCTGTGCCGTACAAAGAATGTAATCCGCTCTTCGTCAACTTATTTAAGGGGTTCTTCCGATTGACAATAGCCGAATGGTTAGAAAACTTAAGAAAAATGCTGTTCCTAGCCTTAATTTGCCAGAGAATTTATATTCTTGCCTTTGAACAGCAAGTATGTAGGTCATTGAAGTATGATTTGGCTTAAATTGTGTTTTTCGCTATGATCTCCCTACTGTTGAATTTAGTTAATTAAAATGTAAAATCTTAGTTTTAAGTACCGGTTTGGTGACCCATCATCCCAGGCAGGCCGGTAACACCTATACTACTCAGGCAGATAGGTCACTTAGTCGTAATTTTAAAGTTATAGTGATGTTAAGTATAGGCTACATATGCGGCAATGTAGTGGGAGACCGGATCGGCCTAGGCTATTCTAACTTTAATTAGTTCTCATTTCAGGGTTTTACAGTTTTGAGTGCGAATAGTTGGTTTGAAAGTTGTACAACAGTAAGGAGAGTATGTTTTGTATAGGTTTTAATTGGTATTATGGTTTATGTCGAGCTGAGGAGTGAATTTGGTTTGGCTTTTAGTGTAGTTTTTGATCTGTTCCGTTTGCTTATGACAAGTTCAAATGAAGACTCCAGCTTTGTTAAATATCTGTATTTTAAATATTTAATTAAATATATAGATAAAGAGGATGCCTCCATTTTAACTTGCCTGTGGCAAGAGATTAATAAATTAACATTCTTGCCTTTGAACAGCAAGTATGTAGGTCAATATTTGCAATATTGAAGTATGATTTGAGCATCCCAAGTAACGCTTCTTTGAACCCAAAACATTCATGCAAATTCAGGGTTGCTTGATTCAATTTATTATCAGGGAGTCATCCTTTGTGTTATGTGAGATATATATATATATATTGTGAAATTAATAAAAAACATCGATACCGCTAGGCTCCCAAGTACAGGCTTCATATATGTAACAGCAGACAGTAAATTAACTATCTACATGTGGGTAATATTTTTAACTGGTAGTAATTAGGCACTGCATTTAAATTGATTATAAAAATATTTCTATCAATGAAAGGAAATATGTAGTATTTTGTCATCATAAATTAGAAGCCATAACAAACGCACACCCAATTACTTCACGTCACCATATCGCCGCCATATTGCAAACAGCTGACCGTAAGCTCCTCCCCCGTTTCGGACGTCAATAACCTTATAGGTGGCTATGGCTTGGTTCGTGAGTTTTGAGACTGGCCTAGGTACCGAAACCGGTTAGAACCTACTTTTACTAACCCTCATCTTGAAATTCGTGAATTTTGAGACTCGTGAGTTTTAAGACTCGTGAGTTTTGAGACGACATGGAATCGCAGATACATGGCAAGGCTACATTGTTGGGCTTTCCGATGCTAATTTCTCATTGTCGAGGACTGTGTAAAACAGTGTAAAATGTAGGTCTCAACATTAGTTAGTCGTCTATAGGCAATGTGATCAAATTACATCAGAATGGCTTCCCGCCAGAAAGAACAACTATGTAAGAACTGCAGCGGAAGAGAGTTCCCCCCCCCTCCCCCCCCCCCCCCCCCAGGCCTCCGGACATCATTAAGGAGGTAAAGACTGATGTCCTGAATGAAAATCCACCAACTCAAAGACGACTTGCCAGCCAAACAAGCGCATCTAAATTCATTTCCAGGAGTGTATTTTTATATTTATACTTTGTACCCCGCCCACTCATTGAGCAAATTTATGTTGACCGACTGAAGAGCCGAAAAGGACACGTTGGCTTACAGTTTTACCATGCTCACTCATCTCACAAAGTTGCATGACCTCTATATCTCGTGTTTATTTAAATCACGTTGTTTTACAGTTTCACCATATCCCGTCAAACAACGTTAGCTAGGCTTGTATCTCGCGTTTAATATAGGGTAGTTTTATCGTTCATTTCATCCAAATAGTTGCATGCTTTTGCAAAGACACAACAGGCGCGGATCTAGAGTTTGGCTTGGGGAAGGGGGGGGGAGGGGGTCAGAGAATCGAAATTGTTGAGAAAAATGGTATCACTAAAAACGCAATCACAAAATAACCAAACGTACTGTACCCGATACCTAGTTGAGGCTATCGGCTACGCCAGCAGACATTGAGCCGTAGTTGAGATTTTGGGAAGAGTTAAGAAAAGATAGCGCTCAGATCGAGTCAAGAGGAATGTCAGGATGACGTAGGAGGTCTAGGATTAAGAAGGCACTGACATCTGTAAGCAGATGGAATTATGGATGGAATTATGAAGCTTTATTAAGATCTATATGGAACATGGTATTTAAACATCTTAGAAGAGGAGATATAACATGCATTATATATGGTAATAATTTGAAGGAAGTCAGATAACCCTTAAGTTATTTTATAACTTAATAGCCGAGATGATGGGGGTTCGAGATTATAGTCGTGACGCAAGAGCACAGAGGTGGGGAGAGCGTCACGTGACTGCGCCAGGCAGGTAAGGGTCATTGCAGTCCAGAGACAGTCAGTCTAGCTCAGTGAGCCAAGCAGTCGAGATCAGACAGTCGAGCTCAGTAGCACACGCCAAGCGCATGGTACAGGTCGCACAGCGAACAGTTTTGTCACGGAAAGTGAAAGCGACAGTTTTAACTTCACCAAGCAGCGAACGCAAAGTAGGTCAGTGAGCCGGGCGGACATCCGCAGTAGGCAGGGTGAAGACCGGTCACCGGACCAGCTGTACAGGTCGAGCGGCATGAGGAGGCCGAGGTTTTAGAACAGCATTGCGAGTAGTTGGAGAACTTTATTCCAAGCTGCATTTCAACGCAGAACAGCATAGTAGAGCGACATGGCGAGGCCAGCTTTAGGCGGAGATGATTATAGCATTGCAGTAGGACCGTGCGGGTTATTTCCCATTATATACGCAAGCATTATGACAGAAGCTGAACTTCATTACTACATTGAGTTGGAACGTTTATTCAGCATTTGAATTATAAAAGCAAATAGTTACGAGATACTGCAACTGTGAACTTCGAATGAACATAGTTTTTCAATGACATTACGACTATTCATTTCATGACGCATTCCAAGTAACATTAACAATTTTAGGCAAACGGAATGTTGTAATCATATGCACTTCTGAACATTAGCACGTGCATTAATGCATTTCTTTCTTATGAAGTGTTATGAATTACCGAGTACGAACACAGCTACAGGATGTTTCATAAACTTAGACACTCTCATAAAACAATTTTATTTTCTACAAGTGAGACTAAACCGCTGTGGAAATTGAACTTTCAACACTCAAACCGAACATTGTATAGAACAGTGGCGTAACGTAGAAGAGGAATAGGGGGTCCGCTGTTTCTATGAACTTTTTCGTGAAGATTTGGACAATATCCGCTATGGATAACCAGAAGTTCATCATGTCGGAGTAAACGCAGACAGAGACGCGATGGCACCACAGAGCGATGGATTCGATTCCTGACGAGGAGGAGGTCCACCAGCTGATTCACTTGGGATTTGAAGGCAATCGCCATTGCATGGATGGAATGACATTCACGCCGATCTTTCGAGAAATTCATTACATAAGGAAAATCGACGATCTTTGAAATTTAATAACAGCTGATTATGAGAAGTTATTGTAAGAGTTATAACTTCTGATACGACTATTTTCATGAATACTGGGCACACATGTATATTTTTCTAATAGGAGTGATACGATTATTTAGACATGGCTTTGACTTTATATGCTTCAAAAATTTGCTAGAATATGGCGTGACCATATGATATGGCAGGCATCATTATACGAAATTCTCACCATTGGTTGGCTTTATTAAGCAGATGTTTGGTCTTTTAGACATTTTTCCAGTAAGGATAGTTTTCATGAATAGTTTTTTTTTTTGTGTGACGAGTATTTCGAACTCGTGATTTGCAATTGATTATCTAAATCACTTCGTCAGTTCATTGCATACTAGCGAGTGTGTATTATTCATCAGTAGGGATTTTTTCCATTGGATTGATTGGAGATATTAAGATGTTATTCACTTTAGTGAATGAATATCGCTTTTATATGACAACTAGAGACTTGTTGATTCCTATCTGGTACATTCACTCATTCAGTCTTCGAGATGGGGTCTTTCGTATTTATACGATTGTATGGTGGTTACTCATCTTACCCATCGTTTAGGGCACTATCATGTTAGTCGACGGGGCGAGGTCTTTCGTATTTATACGATTGTACGGTGGTTACTCATCTTACTTGCCATTGAGGGGCTCATTTTCTCATCCGAGTGTACATGAGATTGTAAGAGAATCAGACAAGGAACTACTAGTCACATATCAGTCGAAATTTTGTTAAATAAAGTAAAGATAAATGTCATCAGGGTTACATTTGTAATTCTTGTTTGCCAATCCAATATTTTGTTGCTATACTCTTTTGAGAGTAATTTCAGTTTAACAGCTGGTACAGCTGATGCTTTTGATGATTTTTATAATTGTGTTTGATACCTTTGAGAAGGATTTAAAGTAATTGAATCTTGTAAGATGAATCATTAATGGTCAGATTTATTTTAAGGCAGATCAGTATTGCAGATTTTGATATGAGAGATTATAGCACATTAGTGTTTTTCTGTGATGTGAATTATGAGAATTGTAAGAGAATTTATGCTATTTGAAAGCAGATCTTGAATTACTAAGGTAATATTTTTTCCAATTGTTTAAGAAGTTGTCTAGATGTGATCAGAGTAATTACAGTTATTGGAGATTGTGTGCGTTGATAATTTGAAGCCAGTTATATATTTTTTGTAGATCATGCAACATGGTTAAGTGAGGTTTGTGATAGGCATTTTGTGGAAGTTGCCAAGTGATAGTTGCAATATTGCTAATGTATTTTGAAGCAGACATGAGGTTGTCGAACCCAGTCTAGCGTAATTGTTGAGATTCAGGCTGTATGCTGAATATTTATGGAGTTTTGTGGAATAATTGTGGTATTGAAATGTGATATTTGAAGAATTGAGGATATATAATGTCGTTGTGGATAGTCAGATCCAACGTGATGTCATGAAGGCAATAATATTTTTTGGCATGAAAATTAAATACGAGATATAACTTGGAAGTGATAAACTGTAAGACAACGTTCTATAACCCATATTAAACAATTTGTTAGGAAATTAAATAAAGTTGATAATACAAGATTTTCTGCGAATAATAATTAATGAAATAATAATCTGAAAATTAAGCATATTAATGATCTGACCTAATGAAATAAAAATCAGAATGACTAGATGAAATAATAAAAATCTAAATAACCAGAAGAATAAAATTTAAATAAATTGATAAATTAAATTTTGGAATAAATCAATGAATTAAATAAATGGATGAATTAAAGATTGGATAAATAAACTGATTTAAATAAATTAATAGATGATTGGATAGATGATGAATAACTGAATTAGAAGGTGATAATTAACTAAAGAAGCTGATGATTAATGAATTTATATGGAATTAAATAAATTTAATTGAGATATAATTTGAAGAAATTGCATCTTGAGTTGAGGATTTAAATGATTTAATGGTGATGAATTATTGATTCTGACAGGAATATGTTGAATTTTGAAATGAGAATTAATGTGAGAAATATTTAATTTTGATGATGATGATAATGATGATCAATGAGCCGTGGATTTTCTGTAATTCACAAACAAGTAATTACGAATGACAATGTAAATAGTGTAAATTAATTATTCGATGTTTAGGAGCATTTTACTAACATGTTCAACATTTAAATTATGCCATGCAAGCCATAAATTACGTGATGTTTAAAATATGTGATAATATAATGTGTATGTTTAGACAGATTAATATTTTTTTTCAAATCCATATTTATGATGTTAAATTAAAGAGAAATTAGGTCTCAGGTATCACAAATGTCAGTGACGAAAGACATAGTGCTACAGTGATCCTGAGAACCCAAGAGAAATTTAGAGATTTTTCTTGTTCTATGTGGATGAAATATTTTTGATTAGAAAAGAGATGGTTCGATTTTTGGACAATGACAATTTAACGTTGGCATTCGACCATACTCTCAGGTAGGATGAATATTTAAAATGTCCGTCTGACTATCAAAGTGAAATAAATTTGTTTTTATCTTAGTTGTGATCTGATGATGGTGTGATTTTCCTTTTTCTTTCCTTGTCTTGATTAAGGCTTAGCCGGAAAGGATGTGGTTTGCTAGGAGTTCAGTTGATGGCGCCCATTTATATTTGCATTTTTTTATTAAACTTAAGCCCGTAACGACCCTAGAGATACTTTGTCTCGTGTTACCCACTGCTTTTTCGATAACTCAGCTGAATTTCCGACACATTCCTTATTTGACTAGAGGTTCATTTAACTCCGCTCTGTCCTGGAACTCCAGGAATGCGATGTAATAGCAGATGGGTCATCGCATCCCCAGGACGAACGGGTACAGTACAAAACCAGACCAATTCTTTTGCACGCTACATGGATTGAAATTTCATGCGTTTAGCGCACCAAAACTATTCGTACAAATTGCAACGGCGTGTTTTGCGACTTTTACATCGAGCTTCGAGAAAAGTATCGAGGTACGTTACAGTTTCGGCGAGTCGAGTTGGTACCGACAAAGGGAGAAAGTCACAGCTTAAATTGCCAACCAAGCTTGCAGTTTGGACGTCGGCAAAATTATTGTGTTTTCGTTTTTTGAGTTTGCAAAAAAATTTGGTCCCCGTTTGGGGGGTCATGACCCCCGTGACCCCCCCCCCCTCCTTGAATCTGCGCCTGAGACACGAGAATATTATTATTATTATTATTATTATTTATTTACCATAAATCGTACACGAAGTATGGAAGGCCTAGTGAAAAAGGGCAAGCCCCACATACATATTTCATGCTTCACAGGCACAGCTTACATCTACATTTGTTTTAACAATATTTACAAGTTTTACAAAGATATTTGCAGTATTTACATATTTAGAATATTGACATAGTACATTTTCCTGTTCGCTCACTCTCTCACGCACGCACTTTCATAACCTCGATCACGCGATACATACATTCATTCCATTCAGATACTCATTCATTCAGCGAGACAATCAATCACTCATACATACGTTTATTTATACAATGTACATTTTTACGTACGGCTTGAATTTCCTAAGAGGCAAGATCTTGGCATCTCCTGGCAGCGCGTTCCATAACCGCGCAGAGCGGCCGTAGAAACATGTCAGGTAAGCATTGCTACGTGCGAAGGGCGGAACGAGGGTTACACCTCGTCCTCTCCGAACTGAGCGATATGCCAATGACAGTCGGCAAAAAGGGTCAATATTTATGGAACCTGTAAGGGATTTTTTAAGAAAAATTAGATCAATTTGTTTGGCTGTTGCCTCTATAGATGGAAATTTTGACAAAGGGGAAGGGGAATAACGAGCTATTAGCCTTTCTGCGCGGCGCTGTACACGCTGGAGCTTGTTCATGTTTTCCGCTGTAGTGGGATGCCAAGCAGGTAAGCCGTACGTTAATATCGGACGGACCATGCATGTGTAAGCCATCCTGAAGGCTCTAGGTTTACAACCTCTCATGTTTCTGTACAAGGAACCCAGAACTTTGGTGGCCTTACATCTTGCCTCTTCACTTTGCATGTTCCAATTCAGGGTGTCGGAGATTGTTACCCCTAATAGCTTTAAGTTCGTGCACTGTGGGATGACACTGTTCATAATTTTGTATTCATTCTCAATGGGTTTTTGTGACCTGGTTATTCTTATGTATTTACATTTTTGTACATTTATATTTAAATTATTCACAGAACACCACAGCGATAAGTTGTCCAGATCTGATTTAAGACAGAGGGAATCTTCTTCACATTTAATGCCCCTGTATAGCACGGTGTCATCTGCATATAGTAACATTGATGAGGTGACACAGCCAGGAAGATCGAGCACATATATAGTGAAGAGAAGAGGTCCGATCACAGAGCCCTGAATCACTCCAGAAGTAACTTGAGCAGCCTGCGATCGAGCTCCTCCGTACACCACACACTGTGTTCGACCCTCTAGGAATGACCTCACCCTTGCAAGTAAGCTACCCCTTATGTTAAGCTGCTGTAGCTTTAACAAAAGTCTTTCATGAGACACTTGATCGAAGACCTTAGCCCAATCCAGTGCAATACAGTCCACTTGTTTCACTTCTGGCTGATTCAAGTAGAACTGAAACTCATCAATGACTTTTGTCAATAGAGTAGTGCAAGAACGACCCGGAAGAAAACCGTGCTGATTTGGGTCGAGCAGATTGTTCTCCCGTAGGAATTCCAGCACACTGTTTGCTACTAGCCGCTCCATACATTTACAAATTATAGATGTTAGACACACCGGTCTGTAATTTGCAACATCTTCTCTGTCACCTTGCTTATAGATTGGCACCACGTTAGCACATTTCCACCCACAAGGCACAGAACCTTGGTTGATAGACAGGTTGAATAACGCACTCAGAGAGGGCGCTAATGCTTCCGCACACTGCAGCAGGATCCGTCCGGGAACATCATCTGGGCCGGTCGCCGCATGTGGTCTAATCTTCCGTAGGCTCTGAATCACCTCAGTTGTTGTGAAGTACAGGTTGGAGAGTGGGAGGGGTGGAAGTGATGACCTTGGCAGAAGCAGGTTCGTGGTCATATCCGGCTTAGAAAAGTTCTGCTTGAAACTGTCACTGAACGCTGTTGCAATATCTTGGGGTGCACTGAGGAATGTACCGTTACAGTGAAATGAGGCTGGCGCAGCGGTGCCGCGTCTTCTGGACAAAAATTTCCACATTTCACTGGTGCTGCTTATTTTGTGAATATAATTGTCGTATGTTTCGCGAATTAATTTCTTTGTTTGGTTCCTGATGTTCTTGTATTTTTCCCACATGATGTCAGTTGAGCAACTTTTCCATTTCTTGTATAAAACGTTCCTTTTCCTAATCATTTTAATGACTTCCTTCGTCACCCATGGAGAATTTTTCTTCCCACTAATGGTTATTTTCGGTATAGCTATATCCACACATTCAAAGAAACAATTTCGCCAGGCGTGCCACACTGAGTTGATGTCGCTGGTGTCCAGAATACATGGGGTGGGAAGGTGTTTGAGGTATAAAGATGATAGCAATTTCCAGTCTGCCTTTTTGTAATTGTATACTGTCCTCACTGTGCTCTTGCTGCGTGGTTTGTTGTAATGCAATGTGGTAAAGATGGCTGCGTGATCACTGAAACCGGGTATGACTTCAGCTTTCTGTACGGAGGAAGGAAGGCTTGTTAGGAATAGGTCTATTGTGGAGCGTGTAGTTTGTGTGATTCGAGTTGCTTCGGTTATTAATTGGTCAAGGAATAAATCGTAGAATGCGGTAAGGAATTCATTAGCAATGGGATCCTTGGGAGTGGGAGGAGAGTTTTGCCAGTCTATTTCTAAATTAAAATCGCCTGTTATGTAAATGGCCTTGTATTTGTGCTGGATGTATTGTACACGACGGAGGGACTTCAAAAGTTCATCATTGATGTGCCGAGTTGAATTTGGAGCACGGTATACAGAGCCTATTAGAAATGTATTGTTCGCACACGTGAATTCCACCCACACAGCCTCAGCATCAGTTTCAAGCTCCCGTTGGCGAACAGGCCTTAACTCTGGTTTCATGGCTATTAGTACCCCTCCCCCTGATGTCCAGGTTCGATCTTTGCGGAACATGGTGTATGTTACCGGAAATATTTCTGGGTCGTTAGTGGATTTTTTCAGCCATGTCTCCCCTGAACACACAATTGACGGATTAAGTGCTGTGAGACAAGAACGCAGGTCCGGTTGTTTGGAGGGACATGTTACACTTCGAGCATTGAAGGAAAAAATGGACAATGCTTTGCTATCCGAGGGTGTTACGTCACTATCTACACTATTTGCACTCTGTGTCGATGTATTAAAAAATGAGTTAGAGAACTGAGGTAAAGAACAGTTCCAACACAGCCACGATTGTTTCCCAGAGGTGATTATTTTGTGTTTTGAAGCACTGATTTTTGCACAAGTTCTGTGCGCTTGAGAGTGGCAAGATGTACATGTCACAAATAACTGATTCACACGACCCTTCGAATCACAAATTATACACACCTTATTCGGCCCTGGGTTCATCTCCACATCTCCACTGAGAGCCACAGACAGCACCACGAGATGTAATAATGTAGCGGGCGGTCTGGCAACCCCGAGCAGTGCTGGGCGCCCTCTGCCTGCTGCCGTGACTATCAGCCCCTCGCTTCCACACCATGTGAGAGAAGATAAATTGAGTTTACAAACTACCATGAGGTGTTCCTTCAGGTCCGAGTTCACACACGAGTCTTCAATTGTTAAAGAATGATCGAGGATCTTTTTCGAGGCACCCACTGAGCTTTTTACTAGGTAGAACACGAGGAAAAGTTGGAGCACTCTAACAGCTACACACCTGCTGGCCGCCATCTTGACCATGAGGACCTTACATGCAGAAGCCGCCAAGTCCACATTGACAAAAATCTCAGAAATTGAGAAAAACGTGCCTCTGATTTACAATTCGTACTTATCGTGTGTGTATTGGACAAGTGATATGTAAGGTGTTGGGAATAATATGAGCAAAGAAGTATAAACGTATACCTATGATTTTTGCTGTAAATGTGGATTTTATTTTGGACTTGGAGGGTTTTGGTTAGAACATGATAGTAATCATCAATTCAAAATTCTGTCATGTAGATGAATGAGAAGCTAAGTCTCTGCAATTAAATATTTTGCGTTAACAATGAAATATTTCAATAATAAGAAGCATTTTCACAAATGTAAATTCAAGAATAATGGTTAATTGAATTAGTTATGGTTCTGCAGTATAATGACATGAACTATGTCACGTGAGACGAATGAGCAGTTTCATTGGCTCCTGTGGACTTGGCGGTTCTTGCTTGAAACTGCAAATTTCTTCATGCATTTGTAACATTAAATGGTGGGGTTTGCTTATATAACTAATAAAATATAACAAAGGAATTCTTCATTGCGCACATAATGGCGTATAAAGCTTAAAAATGTCAGAAATTGGACTTGGAGGCTTTTGAATGTAAGGTCCTCATATGAGGGGGCGAGTTTCAAACCCATCAAACTCCACTTTTTATGTTTTTTGCTACAGAGAAAAATAATCTGTTTAACTAATTTCCCTACGTTTTGAAAGTGTATCTTCTGCTTTTATGTTGACCAATAAATTGAGCATTTTCTGATAAACATTTGAAGTAAACCCTGTTGATATGAAGTGATATGTTCTTATAATATGTAAATTTCTGAGTTTGATGTAACAGAATTAGGAGTTTGCTAAGTTAATAAGTTGACTAGCATGTTAAGTTTTATTATAGGCCAATTTTAAGAATATTTTTAAATGTACATACCCATGTAGTGCCACTAAGAAACTTGATCATGTTCAGTTTCCTAAGACACGTCATTTTCAGTTGCCGTATATAGTGCTGCCACGTTAATTTGCTGTCAAAATGGAGCCCCAGGAAGCGATAAGTGTCAACCAACGGCAACGCAGCATTCTTGAGATGTAGTTCAGGGTGTAAATGTAGCCTCCGGAGCCGACAAAAATGGACGACGAAGGTTTTCGCTGCTGAAAAACGAAAACCCCGGTCGTGAGCCCACCTGTCGACCAAGTTAATTGCTAGCTGCAATTGCCGTTCCACGATTGCCATACTTCCAGAGCTGTAATGCAGAGCTAAATCGTCTACATACAGCGATGTAACTACCGTGGGCCCAGCGGTGGCAACAATGCCGTTTATGGCAATCGCGAAACAGGTGACACTCAGCACCGAACCCTGAGGAACTCCTTTCTCTTGGGTATAATATTGCGATAATGTCCTACCGACCCTTACACGGAATAGTCGGACGGACATGAAATTCGCAATGAAAGTCGGTAGATTACCACGGAGTCCCCACCTGTGAAGGGTGGAAAAGATCCCGTAGTGCCATGAAGTGTCGTAGGCTTTCTCGAGGTCAAAGAAACCGTGACTAGGTGCTGCTTTCGGAGAAATGCCTCCTATATGGCGCTATCAAGTCGCACCAGATGGTCGGTAGTGGACATATGAGAGCGAAATCCACACTGGTACTCAGACAGGAGACCTCTCTCCTCCAAGAACCACACCAGTCGACGGTTCACCATCTTCTCCAGCAGCTTACATAGGCCATTTGTCAGACAAATGGGTCTATAGCTGCTGACAAACTTGGCATCCTTTCCAGCCTTGGGAATCGGTATCACGATCCCCTCTCACCATTGAGATGGAAACTCCCCTTCAATCCATATACGATTGAAGAGGATCAACAGTTGTTTTATATTGGATTCGCACAGATGTTTTAACATTTGATTATGTATGTTATCCGGTCCAGGAGCCGTATTCCTGCACAGTGCAAGCACGCTGCGCAGTTCCCATTCAAAGAATGGTACACTGTAGGACTCCGAAACAGCAGTGGCAAAGGACAAGGGTTGAGTCTCTGCCTCCCGCTTCAGATTCAGAAATGTAGGATCGTAAGTCCCGGAGCAGGATACATCGGAGAAGTATGAGCCAATACTGTTAGCAATGGCGAGATGGTCCGTGATGATATCTCCATTGATGGATACTCCGGGTATCGCCAGTTATGTCGGGAGTCTGGAGATCCGACGAAGCTTAGTCCACACTTGAAATGAAGGAGTATGCGCCGTCATAGACGACACATACTTTTCCCACGTCGTTTTCTTACTCTCCCGAATCAGATATCGGGCTCTAGCACGCATCCTTTTGAAGGTGATAAGGTTGGCCATAGTGTTTTGCCTCCGATAGCAATTGAAATCACGTCGACGATCTTTAATGGCTGCTGCAATATCGGCTGTCCACCAAGGGACAAGTTTCCGGCGTGAGTTGCCGGATGAGGAAGGTATTGTTTCCTCAGCAGCAGCCATCCTTCATGAGGCCCCCTGTTCGCTTTGCAGGTGAGTCCGCCTGAGCGAGGTGTTCGTCCCACCTCCCCAGTTGTATACCGCTCATGATGTTTCAAGCTCCAGGACACTGCCCGTGGAGCCGGTAAAGTTGGGATCCCTCGCTGAGTCCGTGGGAAAAGTCTACCTGGAAGGACTGACTACGAAAAAATCAAACAAATTCTACTTACACCCAAAGTAGACGGGGCTACAGGACTGCGCTTTCGCAGTCCTTAAACTAAGGAACCAGCCAATCAGTAAGATTAAAAACTCACAACGTTAATTTTAAAAATGTCACAGAACCAACAAATAATTTAAATTGTATTAAATGTTACAAACAATTTATTATCGAAATCACTAATAACGGCTGTTTTGTTGCGGCCATATAGAGCCATGTATTTTTGTGTGATAACCTTTCTTATTGTGATGGCTGCACGAGTGTGTGTATTTGTAAATTGGGGGGATAGGATTGGAAAGAAGGCGGCCGTGGCCTGAAGTCAGGAACCATCCCAGCATTTGCCTGAATTAGAAGTGGGGGTAAGCCATGGAAAACCATTTCCAGGATGGCTCAGGTATGAATCAAACCCTACTCTTCTCAGTATTGCCTCACGACGCTGAATATACCCCGTTCCAACCTCACAACAGAATTAAAATTTCTTGGGAATCGAATCCGCACATCCAGGTTGACAGCCAAGGACGCTAGTCGCTACAGCACTAGGTGGTCGCTAATGATGGCTATTAATTATGTACTGCCTTAAACCTTTTCTATCTTATTCTAAATTGATACAAAGAAGCTATCCCAGACCTGAATTAAGTTTTCGAGTTCAGGGTAACGTTCGCCCCCATGTGCTGACTGTGATGCCATCTGGTAGGCAAGTCCGCAAGCTAGGTGTCGTGGACGGTAGCATTTGGTACTGTGCCCGTATTCACCAGTGTAGTGAATGCCAAAATCCCAAGATGACAGTGGATCGATGTCTCCGGAAGTACCTCGGCTAAAAATACTTACCGAATCAGCTGGCATCTCACACACTGGAAACAGCGAACACATATCTGGAAGATTCTTCAATCCTAAATACTATGGTCTATCCTCGACAGGATCAAACGACAACAACAACAATAGAGCGCAAAACTTTAATGCAGCTCGGGCGTAATGGGGAAATAGGAAATGGATAATAGGTTCAAGCCGCTATATCATGACCATAGCATTTACTAACCTCCCACTATCTATAAATCATAACGCATAGTTTTTATAAAAATCATTTAAGCATACGCAAATCCGCGCTCAATGTTTATTCAAGAAAATAAACAAATCGTCATGCAAATAAATCTGAATAACAATACAAACAAATGTCAGCATCACTAATGTCTATCCATTTCACTGGCATAACACCGCTCGTGTCAAAAAAAAACTTGAAAATCTAAATATAGGCATCAACCTACTGTGTCTAAGATTTCACGATAGAAAAATAAAAATATTTTATTAAAATTAAAAATATCCCCCTTTCAGACAGAACTAGAGGTGAAGCCTCTAGCTTAATATACAAGTAAACTTTACTAGTTAGAGACAAATGGGACATCAAAAGAGAAAATAGCTAATAGAAACAGTTTGCCAAATAACAATGATCTTTATTTATAATTTGTATAAAGATCAACAATAACAACAACCTTAGAAACAGGTAATAGAAACTCTATAGGCACCAGCCAGCAACACTTGAAAAACAATGAATAGACTTTAAATTCTAATGAAGTATAAATTAACAAGAGATAAGAATAAGTTAACCATTTTATGGTTGAAGGTCGCTAGGTAGAATAATCCTAGCATAATTTACAAAATTAAGGCTGCTTGCAAAATTTACAAAATTAAGGCAGCTTGCAAATGCAGGCCAAACTCATAGGAGAATAACTTCATTGCTCAATACGAGCTTCAAAGAGTGACTAGAAATAGAAATATGCCTGGTTAGCATGCTTTGGTTTAAATGAAACAATATCGTCAACCATCAGTAAGATCGACAAGCACCAGGGGAGTAACTTACATCCCGCAAGTCGTTTCAAACAAGAGAATTTGTTTAAATAAGTTATAACAAACATGCAAGAAAACAAAAAGTAATTGTTTTAACATACCGTAGTTTTCACTTTAAAAGGACAAAGTACTTGCGGCCACGCTAAACAAATAAGTTAGGTTAATTTGAACATGGCAGATACACTTTGCAATTTGGAGGTTAGAGTTTGCACTTAACTTGCTTGGGCAGTTCTTTGAGAGATTTCCATAACGGGAACACTTGTTGCTCACTTTTGTTTCTTTCGAAATGTTGGAGACTGTTTAGCACTGAAGATAAATGCCACCTTGAGTAGATGCTGTCAAAATCGATGATTGCAGTAGGCCAAATATCGACACGTTGTCGATGTAGAAGAACTCGCTAGTGATGACAAATTGAGTTGGACTAGCGATTTAAGGCAATGAGCCAGCACTTCATCAGAGAAGCAATTTTGTAGAGTTTGTGCAGAGACGATCTGCATGACCCTTATTTTTTGAAGTTCTTGGAGTATGTTGTCATGTTTGAAGATAGCGACGGTTGCTGAGTCGTTCTTTCACTGGCATGGACCAATTTCTGCACGTAGTTTCTCTTAGTTTCACGCAGATGGTGAAGACAGCCGAGACAATTGAAGAGTGAATGGCGAAGAAATGGCGAAGAAATGGCAATTGATGTAGGCAGCGTTCGGGCTTTATACCGGCGATCACGCGGGTTGCGTGATGCAGACAGGTGACGTCGACCAATCCCAGAGCGTGGAGAATTCTCGAACGATGCTGAAGGCCAATCACAGTAAGGGGCCAACGGAAATGAACCTTGTGACCAACATTACTTCCGGAAATCATTTACAGTATCATGGAACACGTGCGAGCAAGTACAAATTGAAAAAAAAATGGAATGGCATATGACAGGTAAGAGGTTATGTTATAAATCCAAATAACTAAACTTTGTAATATTCACTGAAAAGTGAACATACTGCCAGAGGGGCAAAAGAAAGAGAAAAACAAAAATAACATAAGAGAAAGAAGAGCTAGAGTGGCAGAGGGCAAATGACTGAAATAGGACGAACACATTGTCCAGCTGAAGTTTTAAGTTTGACCACTCGAACTCTAGCATCTCTGCCATAATACATTTTATAACACGACCAGTGTTCCATACAAGAGGAGGACTTGGGTCTTTGAGGAGAACCAAATCACCCTCCTGAAGGTTAGGCCGAGAGAGCTGCCACTTGCTCCTCCTTTGGAGCGAGTGAAAATACTCAAGTCTCCACCTCTTCCAAAATTGAGCTTTAAGGGATTCTATCTTTTTCCACAAAATAGGCAAAGAAAGATCAAGTTTACGATCAAGCACCGGAGGAGGCGCAGCTAAGGATCTGCCCACCAGAAAATGACCTGGGGTCAAAGGAAGGAAATCACAAGGATCGTTCGAAAGAGGAGAAAGAGATCGTGAGTTGACAATTCCCTCAATGAGGATAATTAACGAATTGAATTCTTCGTAAGTTACAATACTAGAGCCAAAAGTTTTCTTTAAATGATTTTTTGCGAGTTTCACACAAGATTCCCATCGTTCGCCCTGATGGGGAGCATAAGGAGGGATGAAATGCCATTTGAATTGTTTTAAGTGCGAGTAATTGGAGATTTGTTCTTTCGCACGAGGGGAAAAAAGGGCTTTATACCATTGCTGCGAAGCTCCAACAAAGGTTTTGGCATTATCAAAGAAAACTTCTGAAGGAATGCCCCTTCGTGAAATGAATCTAGAGAAAGCGGAAAGAAAATGTGAGGTGGAGGCACTAGTTACCAGCTCAAGATGAATAGAGCCAGTGACCATACAGACAAATAGAGAAATGTATAGTTTTCCAAGGATTTTTCTTTTAGCACTAGGGTGATTTTGTTGATTCACAAACGGACCGGCGTAATTAATGCCGGTGAAGGAAAAAGGTCTGCAAGGGGCTGAACGAAATGGGAGAAGATCAGCCATGAGTTGCTGATGAGGTTTAGGCTTAACTTTGAAACAAGTAATACATTTATGTATAACAGAAGTAACTTCGTGTAAACCATTAATCGGCCAGTATTTTTCCCATATCAAGCATAGAAGGGATCTAGAACCAACATGTTAGTTTTGATAATGAAACTGACGAATGATTATCCGAGTGACAAGATGTTTAGACGGAAGGATAATAGGGTGCTTTTTTCATCAGAGAATTCAGAAAGAGAAAGTCTGCGCCCACTCTTGACAAACCATCGTCATCTAGAAAAGGGCATAAGGCAAAAAGCCTGCTGTGTTTCTTGAGAGTTTGACCTTTAGCCAATGTGTTTAATTCGACTGAGAACGCCTCTCTCGGGGTAAGCCAAAGAACTTTGATGGTGGCAATTAGCAGTTCAACAGCCGAAAGAAAAGGCTGAGGGAATAGAGGTTGATCTAGTACTAAAAATTTCCATCTAAGCACATAAGCAGTGATGCGCACTAGTTTTTGAAAAGAAGAATAACGTTCCAACAGGGAAGGAGTGTTGGCAGTTACAAAGGCAGAACCTTTTTTGTTGATTTCAGGAATATCCTCTACCGGGAAATTAGAGTTGGAAGGTCGGTTTTGAATTCTTTCAGAAAGCCATGAAGGGCCGTGCCAGTACAAACGGGATTGAGATAGTGACTTAGGTGAACAACCACGAGAAATGAGGTCGGCGGGGTTGTCTTTGCTAGAAACAAGGTTCCATTGTTCTGGTTTAGAAACAGTTTGGATTTTCTCAACTCTGTTAGCTACAAAAGTTTGCCAATTAGAAGGAGGTTTAGAAATCCATGCCAAAGCAAAAGAGGAATCTGTCCAAAAATATGTGTGCGAGAACTTACAGTTAAGTGTTTGTTTGAGTTTGTTAGCTAATTCGGCAGCAAGTAGTGCGGCACAGAGTTCAAGACGAGGTAATGAAACGGGTTTCAAAGGCGCAACCTTAGATTTAGCACATATCAAATTGGAGAAAAAAGGGGAGCGGCTTACAATGTAAGCACAACATCCGTATGCTTTGGTCGAACTGTCAGCAAAAAGGTGAAAATCCAGGACAAGAGAAAAAGAGAACGGAACTAGCACTCTAGGAATGTCTATTAATGAGAGATCACAAAGAAAGGTAAGCCACTTTTGTAAAAGCGAAGGAGGAATGGGATCATCCCAATCCGAGTTCAATGACCATAGCTCTTGCATAAAAAATTTAGCTAGAACAATTACGGGTGCAATGAATTGAAGCGGGTCATATATCTTAGCTATTTCTGACAGTACTTGTCTTTTGGTTTGTGGAGGTGAGGAAGACAAATTTACTTCGTAAAAGAATGAGTCAGCTTTAGGATACCAGTGTATTCCCAAAACTTTAGTAGCATCTTCCAATAGACAAAGCTCTACTGGAGTATCAACGGGATAATGCGGCAAGAGGTTGGATAGAAGTTCCTCAGAATTAGAGTTCCAACGATGAAGTAAGAATCCTCCTCTGCTAAGTAAAGATTTTAAACTTTGAGAGAGTTCGATAGCCTCAAATACATACTTAAAAGAAAAAAGAAAGTCATCAACGTAGAAGGAATTTTTTAACAAAATAGAAGTTTCAGAAGGAAACAAATGACCATCCTGGTCAGCAAGATGTTTCAAAGTGCGAATGGCAAGAAAAGCCGATGGTTTAAGCCCATACGTTACGGTTTTTAATTTAAAGATCTTGATGGTTTTACTAGGAGCATCACCCCCAGAGAATTCGTTGAAGATTTTGTTGTTCGGAATTAATCAGAATTTGTCTATACATTTGTTGTACGTCGGCTATGATTCCAATTGGAAATAGACGGAAATTTAAAAGAATAGAAGGGAGATCAGACTGAATGGCAGGTCCAGATAGGAGAGTGTCATTTAAGGAAATGCCATTGGCATCAGGGGCAGAACCATTAAAACAACTCTTATCTTTTCTTTGGTGGAGGGATTCTTCCAAACTGGATGGTGATTTAAATACACTGAATCTAAAGAAGGGTTGAAATCTTGAACAGTCTCCATATGGTTAGAAGCTTCGTAATCCTCCATGAATTCAAGGTAATGTTTGCGAGTGGAAGGATCTTGCTTGAGTTTACTCTCAACTGCAAATAAAGCTTTAAGAGCTTTGGGATAGGAATCACATAAAGAAGGAGGAGAAGAAATGCGTGGCATTGTGACAATGAATCTGCCATTTGGGTTACGAACAGTGGTTTCCAAAAACAGTTGTTCACAAAATTCATCCTCCGATGAAAGAGAAGAAACAGATTCAATGGACTCTATTTGCCAAAACTTTTCCTGACTTTCATGAAGATCTGCATTAGTGAAATGGCATTGAGAGGAACCATGAACAGTTTGAAGAGGAATAAAACCTGTGATCAGCCAGCCAAATTTAGTATGGTGGGCGTAGATACCAGATGAAATATTAACCCTTGACGGAAGAAGATTTTGCCAAAATGTGTTAGCGCCAAAAAGAATGTCAACGTGAGAGCTTTTATAGAATTGAGGGTCCGCCAGTTTTAGATCAGAGGGAAATTTCCATTTGTCAACGGAAAAAGAGCGACTGGGAGTAGGACTGCCAATAATCGGAATGGACAGACAGTTTAGATGAAAGTTAGTGCCATGTTGGACTGCATCTTTCACCTGCAGCTTGACATAATTTAAGGAAGTAGACTTGCTGTTGTTGATACCAGATATTTCAATATTGGTGGAGAGTGGTTTGAGACCTAACTTTTCAACTAATGACGAGGTTATGAAGTCATGAGTTGCCGCATTGTCGAGCAAGGCTCGTACTAAGTGCCAATTACCGGAAGAATCTTGAACTTGGACCTGAATTGTAGATAACAAAACTTGAGCACTACGCCATGAGGGGGTTGTTTGATTGTAAGATTGGGAGTAGTGGAGTAGTGCCGATTCTGCTTAGTGTCATGGCCGCCGCGTGAGTCCAAGCCAATATCTCTCGAACGCATGGTCCGATTTTGAAAAATGAGGTGTCGTTGGACTCGGGCTGACGCCCTCTTTCCAATGGACTACTCATTTCAACCCCTAAATAAAACCTACCCCTACTAGGGGGTGAAATTGTAATTTTTTAGTGAAAGTCTCTTTTCAAATACGACATGTATAAGGTGCGCTGCTAAAATGAACTTAAACGTTGTTGCTCATATCGCGCATGCGTTTTACGAGATACCGCTATGGATGAACATTTTTGTTTTTTGTTTTTTACGCATTCGCACTGGGGATTTTTGTAAGAGGGCGAGCTCTTTGAAAAAAATGATTGATAAGAAGAGGTTTTGGTGGTGAGGAGAGAGCCAGATAGTCGCCTACTTTCCTACGACGTTTGCCGATATCTCTCAAACGCAAGGACGGATTTGGACGTGTGACGTGTCAAATCGATTGTCTCGAAGCCCTATACATGTTATTAATAGGTTAAAGTTTTGAGAATGAGGGAAACAGGCTTTTTGGGGGTAAAACCGTGATTTTAGACTTTTCCGATATCTCACGAATGCATGGTCGGATTTGGTCCTATGACGTGTCAAATGGCTTGTCTCGAAACCCTTTTTTTTGGTAATAGGTTAAAGTTTTTGAGAATGAGGGAAACAGAATTTTTTGTTGTAAAACCGTGATTTTAGACTTTCTGTTATATTTCACAAACCAATAACGCCAGAGACGTATACGAGGGGTCGTAGGACTCGGGGTGACGCCCCATCCCTCCCCCCCCCCCCCCTTTCGAATATAGTATTTATGTTTAAAAAAATGCGAAAGGGCCTAACGACACTTATGTTGAAATCATTTCAGTTTTTAAAACTTTTCTTAAATCTGTCTAAAATGTTCATGACGAGTGGTTGTAGATAGAAAGAGACGATACCACTGGGCACGTGTTTCAACGAAGCTATTACTGGCCACGGTGGTGATATACCAATACAGTATTCGCTATTTCGATGAGACGGCGGGTCGAGGGTTCGTTTTCTGACTTTTCCTATGATGGAATTCATAATTCCTAAACCCCCTGAAGGGGGTCTTTAACGTGTAAACGATTATGAGTGACATGACAAATGATAATTCCTTGATCCGATGAAGTTGGCTTTAGATAGAACAAACAGAACTTGGTTATATATTGCTTGAAGTGAGTATAGAAAACAAACTTGCTGGGGCAGACTGACAGGATGTGAATGTTATTTGATCTTATTGGAATGCATTGACTTGACAGGACAATGAAAAAAAGCACAGAGATGCTGAGGACACTTGAAGGTCAAACGATATGGCAACCATGGTGGGAGGGGGAAGCTAGGATGATGTTGCCGATCATGTTCAATGTTCAATGGATGAATTTATATTTTGCGAAGCATTGTTCGGAGAGGGTCATGGGACGACTTGTTTTAAGGGTATTTATTTTTTCGATGTTTCCTATGGTGGACTCATTGATTAAAATAATCCAAAACTTCTAGGGCATGGCCTTGAGATTTTATAAACCGATAATGGGATTTTGACATACAAGATCCACTCAGAACTTGACATGATGTCATTCTTTTTATGGCTTATGAATTTCCCCAAAAAAGACCCAAAACCACAAGATCATGGACTTTTGCTTTTCTTAATATATTGCAAACCCATAATGTAAGATGTTTACTGTGAGTGACGAAATCTAGCTAGGTAAAGAAAGAATTATTGTAGGATATATGTATGGTGACTGACACGTCTTTGACCATTGGAACTTGTTTTCCGATTTGACTGTAGTACATAGGGAGTATAGGTTGTAGGCATGGATTGACAAACAGTGCACACAAAATTCAATTTATCGATTCAAGAATTAAGAGTAGACTATCATTAATTAATTGGTTAAAGAGTGTAGCTAAAAATTAAAAAATGGTGACTACATTAAACTAAACTGAACCAAGTCGAATCAAACCCAACTGAACCAAACCAAGCCTAAAGCAAACCAAACCTAATCAAGAACAAGCCAAGGGCTTAAGTGTAAAACTTGTGGGGGAATGCAGTCATTGGCAATGTCCAAAGGAAGGGATAACGCTCTACCTCTAGAGGGTAAGGTAAAGCTAGCGCATGGTGCAAATGCATATTCCTAAGTACATGAACCACACACACACAACTATCCTATGCTGTTTTTATGAGTTAACTGTTAAAACTTACTCAGTGGTTACTGAACAAGTTGGTCGCTACACACAACAAGCTTTAAATACTTGAGGCTAATAATCTATACACACACACACGCATGTTCTAAACTAAACTGTCTTGCTGGTAGTGCTCACACAGTAGGCAAATGACAGAAATGCTTGGCTAACAGAAATACAATCATTTTCGTTTGTCTAATGTTACCAGCTAACCATTACATGCTATAGTGGTGAGCACATGTGCCTCTTGCACTGGAGATCGTAACTTGATTTCTAGCTCTAAGGCCTAGAATGAATCAAACTAAGAAAGAAGGGTATGGTGACGCAGTGGTTAAACTGTTAGCCTTTCACTAAGGTAGACTAGGGTTTGATTTTAGGTTAATATACATGTCATAAACAAACAAACAAACAAACAAACAAAAAAGCAGAGATAATGTTTAAAACTGATTACACTTGTCTCTTTTCAAATTATTACTTAGATTGCAAATACAAAGGTGGACTGGGTTTGATATACAGTTAATGCTGCCTATCGCATACTAGCCTGTAAGAAAGCCAAACAAGCAAAAGGCGTAGGTAGAGCAGTGGTAAAATCGCTATGTGTAGAGAACTACCTAACGGTTTTATGAACTGGCAATGGTATATCGCAGAAACAGTGCAGGATACAATCCAGCAACCATAATTTTTATCTTGTGGAGCAGAGAAAACATATATATATAGAGAGAGATAGAAAGCTTGTGTATGTATGGGTAGCATTGGTTGTTTGACCAGAGAAAATACGATGAGGTAGGGTGGGCAGAGGGAGAATTAACACTTATATATGAATGAATGGTAAATAGTATTTTTTTTCAATAGTTTTGTTTTTCAAATGCAGTGGTAGATAGCCGTTATTTTGTAAAACATTCTTACTTGGAGTAGTAATAAGACTCTATGGTTCCGCTAACACATAGATAGACTGTATTATTGCCATGGTCAAGCACTCACATTAAGATCATTTACAAAATCATAAAATGAAAAATAAAAAATCTTGTTTTGGAAATATCGTTTTTCAACATACACAAAATAAATATATAAAAAATTTGTAAACAGCAAAATGGAAAATCCATGGTCAAGCACTCACATTAAGATCATTTACAAAACCATAAAATGAAAAATAAAAAATCTTGTTTTGGAAATATCGATTTTTTTCAACATACACAAAATAAATTATAAAAAATTTGTAAACAGCAAAATGGAAAATCCATGTTTCCATATAGACAAAATTTAAAAACCTTAAACGGACATTTAAGAAAATATATGCAAATGGGAAATTGACAAATGTGTAAATATGAAAATGGAAAAATCCATGTTTCCATATCATGAAATTGAAAAACATCAAACTGTCATTTAAAAAAAATGCAAATGGAAAATTGACAAATTGCAATGTGTGAAATGTGAAATTGAACAAATGGCTATCATTTTTTTTTTTTTTAAAGAACATGGTGCTCAATGGTTGAGGTGTGAATCAAACCCTCTCTACTTATTTGGACCACCCGAGACTGAGTTTTAGTTGTCATACCGCTTTTAAAAGTTTGTGTTAAATCTAGGAATTGAACCCAAGAGCTTGTAGGGGAGATTCAAGATTATAATATGTTAAACAGATAGCCTTGAATGTAGGGTGTGGTAGCTATATAGAGATGAGACGTTTCGCTCGGGGCAGGGAGGCATGGAGATCTGCATCAAACCAGTCAAAAGACTGACGACTCAAACAACAACATGTAGAGCTCACCAAAATAATGTTGTGTAACGGTAAATGTTAGTCAACGAACAGTAATGCATTACTAAAACCCATGACACGATACCTAAGAGCTTTTCTAAAATTATTTTAAAATGCCTTTAACCCTATATTAAACACCCAGTTCACAAGACTCATAACTGCAATGTTAAGGTCGAACAAAACAAAATCTATATTTCAAAACAAACAAGTGGTTTAGTCAATGTATACTGGAAAAAGTTTTATAAACCCTCAAGTCCACAAAAATAATTAAATTAGTAACTGTCAGGTTGACCGAGTGGTTATGGTGTTTGACTTAAGTTCAAATATTCTGTACGAGAAAGCAAGGGTTCGAATACCTTACCTGATATAACTATTGCCTCAACATGACTTGACCACACTGTATTATTGTGTACTCGGTACACAAACCATAGATAGAGTGTATTGTTTAAGGTCACTCTCTTTGCGAACATAGTCAGAGACTGTTGATGGTTAACAATTGCATTAATAGTGGGACATAGGGATAGCAATTAAGAAAAACAGACAATACCCATACACTTTTTTTTTATTTATTTAATGTAAGTACTTGTACAATAGTTATATACAAACTACAACTCTCTTTTGTCTATTACTATCTAGTCCTTTTCGATCCACTTGCATACTTTGTAGTTCAGCCCCTTAAAACAACAACAACACTACCTCTTGCATAGTCTGTGATGTTGATGACTCTTGAGGCGTGGAAGATGGATACAACATAACTTTTACAACAGGGGTTAAACGTTGCTCAACAATCAATGCACTATTTTGAGTAGCAACATCTTTCTCTTGTACTAACTTATTAGCATTCTGATAATTTTTTGCCAACACCATCAGTGTTTTGTCTGGAGCACTACATTGATGATCACTCACACTTAAAACCACACCATTTCTACTTTTCATATTGCCTCGACATCTTGTTGACCTCTGTTTTGAGCATCGCCAGAATATTATTCCTTTTACATTTTGTCGTCTATAGTTATAAGAGTAGCCTTTATAGAGTAAACGTTGTTTACCTCGGTTAGTTGTAGTAAGTTCCATAGTAGTAACTAACCTGTTAGTATGATTTGCACACTACAAAGGTTATCTCTGTTCTGGTAATAGAATTATTTAGCGTTGGCTTTTATATTTAATATGTACAGTTAAAAGTAATAGAAAAGTGGTAGAAAAGTGGTAGCAAAGTGGTAGACAAGTGGTAGACAAGTGGTAGACAATTGGTAACATAGTAGTAGAAAAGTGGTTGCAAAGTTGTAGCAAAGTGGTAGAAAAGTGGTAGAAAAGTGGTAGAAAAGTAGTAGAAAAGTGGTAGCAAAGTGGTAGAAAAGTGGTAGCAAATTGTTAGCAAAGTAGTAGAAAAGTGGTAGCAAACTAGAAAAGTGGTAGAAAAGTGGTAGAAAAGTAGTAGAAAAGTGGTAGCAAAGTGGTAGAAAAGTAGTAGCAAACTAGAAAAGTGGTAGCAAAGTGGTAGAAAATATTACATGTATTGTTAAGAAATAGTTTAAGCGGTTACATGGATTCATTACACTATAATTTTAGCATCACGAAGCTCATTTTCTATATCCAAAAGTTCTTCCTCATATTTAGTATGACCAGCCTGTTTACAGGTATGCAAGTACTGAAGCCGCTGGATTAGCTTATTGGGATTGTTCCAGTAAACAAATTTAACAAATGATTTTTTTGGGTGTAAACCATTATCATCCTCCTCATCATCATCATCATCATAATCATCATCATCATCATGGTTATCATCATCAATATAATTATCATCAATATAATCATCATCACTATTACTATCTAATCCTTTTTGTTCATCTTGCAATGCAACAACCTTTGGCATAGTTTGTGTTGTCTTTGATAGTGTTAGAGGTTTCTTAGACGTTAACCACTGTCCTAACATGTCTTTTTCAGGAGATAATAAATGCTCTTTAACAAACAAAGCACTATCTTGAGCCACACTATTTTTTTCTTGGTCTTGCTTTTTTACCTTGGTTAGAGTATTTTGTCCATTTAAATGAGTATTATTTTGAGATTTACAATGATGATCGATTGAAATAAGTATGTTGGAGCCTTTTGTTTTAATCATTCCTCGACACTTTTTAGATCGTTGTTTCGAACAGCACCAAATAACAGTTCCATTTTTATTAGTTCGTTTTACAATATTTGCATATCCTTTATAGTAAGCACATGGCTTACCATAGCTAGTCGTTGATACTTCCATGTCGACTGTTGAGCATAAACTAACCTCTAGTAAAGTTAACTCGATAATAAAAATGATAGTTTGTAGTATGTGCAGTTTAAAGTAAGAGCAAAAGTGAGAGTCAGATGGTAGAAAAGTGTTAACAAAGTGGTGGAAGAGTGGTAGCAGTTTATAGTAGTCATGATCTTTTTTACCAGAATGTGATTTGAGTAAATGTAATTTCTAAACCTTAGCAGTGAGTAGTCAGTTAGTCTTAGTTCAGACAAGCGTAAACAGTTCTCCAATGAATCAGAGATCAAGATTTGCATTATGAAACAGTTGTGTGTAACCAATTAGGTATCGGTACTTGATAGCTTCACACATGAACAAAAATTCCAACATATCTGACATCAGATTTTCATTATGAAACAGTTGTGTGTAACCAATTAGGTATCGGTACTTGATAGCTTCACACATGAACACAAATTCCAACATATCTGACATGAAATACATGATTTGAAAGTTGACAAAGAATATCCAATCAACCATTGTAGTTGCAATGTCAAACACAAAGACAAAATCAGCATGAACTTTTAAGTTACAGGAAAATTCTATGAAATAGACTATGCATGAAATTTGGAAATACACATTAGAAGTTTGCAACACCATCCTTCTAGCCTATATAAATTATCGACATGGAAAGTGTGCACTGCCCCTAACATTAAACCAATTTATCAATAACGCAAGTCAACAATCAAAACATTTTGTCTTGAGTCTATCATTTAATGCATATATTCTGTCTACATTGAACAGTAACAAAAACGCCATTCATAATTAATTAAGTTTGCTTTAATTCGTTATGTAATGATAAATACATATTTAAAGTTTTGGCTGACTGTTCAGAGTGAATCGGCTTTGAACACATAAGAGAGGGAATATTTTAAGACTTAACCTCTGCTCACCTAACATAACCTAAATTTACCTAACCTAACCTTATCATATAGGTAAGAAACGGGTCAAGCTATGCTTTCGACTACCGAGTTTCAGTTACTTTTCAAGGTTACTCTCCAGAACATTGCCGGAGACTGCTGATAAACACCTATGTTCCCACGGCGGCGGCGCGCAACGACTTACATGATGCGCTTTCCCCTTTTCATTGATCCCTGTAGATTTGTCCCTTTGGACTGGTCCCTGTTGACTAGCCCCTTTGGAAGGGCCCTTTTCGAATGGAGTCATTCTTGACGGGTCCCTGTGGACAGGTCCTTTTGGCTGATCCCTTTGGACCGGACCCTTTGACATAATTTGGATAATTGCATGGGCCAGTCCATAGGTACCAGTCCAAAGGGACCGGTCCAAAAGGGATCAGCCAAAAGGACCTGTCCACAGGGACCCGTCAAGAATGACTCCATTCGAAAAGGGCCCTTCCAAAGGGGCTAGTCAACAGGGACCAGTCCAAAGGGACAAATCTACAGGGATCAATGAAAAGGGGGAAGCGCATCATGTAAGTCGTTGCGCGCCGCCGCCGTGGGAACATAGGTGTTTATCAGCAGTCTCCGGCAATGTTCTGGAGAGTAACCTTGAAAAGTAACTGAAACCCGGTAGTCGAAAGCATAGCTTGACCCGTTTCTTACCTATATGATAAGGTTAGGTTAGGTAAATTTAGGTTATGTTAGGTGAGCAGAGGTTAAGTCTTAAAATATTCCCTCTCTTATGTGTTCAAAGCCGATTCACTCTGAACAGTCAGCCAAAACTTTAAATATGTATTTATCATTACATAACGAATTAAAGCAAACTTAATTAATTATGAATGGCGTTTTTTGTTACTGTTCAATGTAGACAGAATATATGCATTAAATGATAGACTCAAGACAAAATGTTTTGATTGTTGACTTGCGTTATTGATAAATTGGTTTAATGTTAGGGGCAGTGCACACTTTCCATGTCGATAATTTATATAGGCTAGAAGGATGGTGTTGCAAACTTCTAATGTGTATTTCCAAATTTCATGCATAGTCTATTTCATAGAATTTTCCTGTAACTTAAAAGTTCATGCTGATTTTGTCTTTGTGTTTGACATTGCAACTACAATGGTTGATTGGATATTCTTTGTCAACTTTCAAATCATGTATTTCATGCCAGATATGTTGGAATTTGTGTTCATGTGTGAAGCTATCAAGTACCGATACCTAATTGGTTACACACAACTGTTTCATAATGAAAATCTGATGTCAGATATGTTGGAATTTTTGTTCATGTGTGAAGCTATCAAGTACCGATACCTAATTGGTTACACACAACTGTTTCATAATGCAAATCTTGATCTCTGATTCATTGGAGAACTGTTTACGCTTGTCTGAACTAAGACTAACTGACTACTCACTGCTAAGGTTTAGAAATTACATTTACTCAAATCACATTCTGGTAAAAAAGATCATGACTACTATAAACTGCTACCACTCTTCCACCACTTTGTTAACACTTTTCTACCATCTGACTCTCACTTTTGCTCTTACTTTAAACTGCACATACTACAAACTATCATTTTTATTATCGAGTTAACTTTACTAGAGGTTAGTTTATGCTCAACAGTCGACATGGAAGTATCAACGACTAGCTATGGTAAGCCATGTGCTTACTATAAAGGATATGCATATATTGTAAAACGAACTAATAAAAATGGAACTGTTATTTGGTGCTGTTCGAAACAACGATCTAAAAAGTGTCGAGGAATGATTAAAACAAAAGGCTCCAACATACTTATTTCAATCGATCATCATTGTAAATCTCAAAATAATACTCATTTAAATGGACAAAATACTCTAACCAAGGTAAAAAAGCAAGACCAAGAAAAAAATAGTGTGGCTCAAGATAGTGCTTTGTTTGTTAAAGAGCATTTATTATCTCCTGAAAAAGACATGTTAGGACAGTGGTTAACGTCTAAGAAACCTCTAACACTATCAAAGACAACACAAACTATGCCAAAGGTTGTTGCATTGCAAGATGAACAAAAAGGATTAGATAGTAATAGTGATGATGATTATATTGATGATAATTATATTGATGATGATAACCATGATGATGATGATGATTATGATGATGATGATGATGAGGAGGATGATAATGGTTTACACCCAAAAAAATCATTTGTTAAATTTGTTTACTGGAACAATCCCAATAAGCTAATCCAGCGGCTTCAGTACTTGCATACCTGTAAACAGGCTGGTCATACTAAATATGAGGAAGAACTTTTGGATATAGAAAATGAGCTTCGTGATGCTAAAATTATAGTGTAATGAATCCATGTAACCGCTTAAACTATTTCTTAACAATACATGTAATATTTTCTACCACTTTGCTACCACTTTTCTAGTTTGCTACTACTTTTCTACCACTTTGCTACCACTTTTCTACTACTTTTCTACCACTTTTCTACCACTTTTCTAGTTTGCTACCACTTTTCTACTACTTTGCTAACAATTTGCTACCACTTTTCTACCACTTTGCTACCACTTTTCTACTACTTTTCTACCACTTTTCTACCACTTTTCTACCACTTTGCTACAACTTTGCAACCACTTTTCTACTACTATGTTACCAATTGTCTACCACTTGTCTACCACTTGTCTACCACTTTGCTACCACTTTTCTACCACTTTTCTATTACTTTTAACTGTACATATTAAATATAAAAGCCAACGCTAAATAATTCTATTACCAGAACAGAGATAACCTTTGTAGTGTGCAAATCATACTAACAGGTTAGTTACTACTATGGAACTTACTACAACTAACCGAGGTAAACAACGTTTACTCTATAAAGGCTACTCTTATAACTATAGACGACAAAATGTAAAAGGAATAATATTCTGGCGATGCTCAAAACAGAGGTCAACAAGATGTCGAGGCAATATGAAAAGTAGAAATGGTGTGGTTTTAAGTGTGAGTGATCATCAATGTAGTGCTCCAGACAAAACACTGATGGTGTTGGCAAAAAATTATCAGAATGCTAATAAGTTAGTACAAGAGAAAGATGTTGCTACTCAAAATAGTGCATTGATTGTTGAGCAACGTTTAACCCCTGTTGTAAAAGTTATGTTGTATCCATCTTCCACGCCTCAAGAGTCATCAACATCACAGACTATGCAAGAGGTAGTGTTGTTGTTGTTTTAAGGGGCTGAACTACAAAGTATGCAAGTGGATCGAAAAGGACTAGATAGTAATAGACAAAAGAGAGTTGTAGTTTGTATATAACTATTGTACAAGTACTTACATTAAATAAATAAAAAAAAAGTGTATGGGTATTGTCTGTTTTTCTTAATTGCTATCCCTATGTCCCACTATTAATGCAATTGTTAACCATCAACAGTCTCTGACTATGTTCGCAAAGAGAGTGACCTTAAACAATACACTCTATCTATGGTTTGTGTACCGAGTACACAATAATACAGTGTGGTCAAGTCATGTTGAGGCAATAGTTATATCAGGTAAGGTATTCGAACCCTTGCTTTCTCGTACAGAATATTTGAACTTAAGTCAAACACCATAACCACTCGGTCAACCTGACAGTTACTAATTTAATTATTTTTGTGGACTTGAGGGTTTATAAAACTTTTTCCAGTATACATTGACTAAACCACTTGTTTGTTTTGAAATATAGATTTTGTTTTGTTCGACCTTAACATTGCAGTTATGAGTCTTGTGAACTGGGTGTTTAATATAGGGTTAAAGGCATTTTAAAATAATTTTAGAAAAGCTCTTAGGTATCGTGTCATGGGTTTTAGTAATGCATTACTGTTCGTTGACTAACATTTACCGTTACACAACATTATTTTGGTGAGCTCTACATGTTGTTGTTTGAGTCGTCAGTCTTTTGACTGGTTTGATGCAGATCTCCATGCCTCCCTGCCCCGAGCGAAACGTCTCATCTCTATATAGCTACCACACCCTACATTCAAGGCTATCTGTTTAACATATTATAATCTTGAATCTCCCCTACAAGCTCTTGGGTTCAATTCCTAGATTTAACACAAACTTTTAAAAGCGGTATGACAACTAAAACTCAGTCTCGGGTGGTCCAAATAAGTAGAGAGGGTTTGATTCACACCTCAACCATTGAGCACCATGTTCTTAAAAAAAAAAAAAAATGATAGCCATTTGTTCAATTTCACATTTCACACATTGCAATTTGTCAATTTTCCATTTGCATTTTTTTTAAATGACAGTTTGATGTTTTTCAATTTCATGATATGGAAACATGGATTTTTCCATTTTCATATTTACACATTTGTCAATTTCCCATTTGCATATATTTTCTTAAATGTCCGTTTAAGGTTTTTAAATTTTGTCTATATGGAAACATGGATTTTCCATTTTGCTGTTTACAAATTTTTTATAATTTATTTTGTGTATGTTGAAAAAAATCGATATTTCCAAAACAAGATTTTTTATTTTTCATTTTATGGTTTTGTAAATGATCTTAATGTGAGTGCTTGACCATGGATTTTCCATTTTGCTGTTTACAAATTTTTTATATATTTATTTTGTGTATGTTGAAAAACGATATTTCCAAAACAAGATTTTTTATTTTTCATTTTATGATTTTGTAAATGATCTTAATGTGAGTGCTTGACCATGGCAATAATACAGTCTATCTATGTGTTAGCGGAACCATAGAGTCTTATTACTACTCCAAGTAAGAATGTTTTACAAAATAACGGCTATCTACCACTGCATTTGAAAAACAAAACTATTGAAAAAAAAAATACTATTTACCATTCATTCATATATAAGTGTTAATTCTCCCTCTGCCCACCCTACCTCATCGTATTTTCTCTGGTCAAACAACCAATGCTACCCATACATACACAAGCTTTCTATCTCTCTCTATATATATATGTTTTCTCTGCTCCACAAGATAAAAATTATGGTTGCTGGATTGTATCCTGCACTGTTTCTGCGATATACCATTGCCAGTTCATAAAACCGTTAGGTAGTTCTCTACACATAGCGATTTTACCACTGCTCTACCTACGCCTTTTGCTTGTTTGGCTTTCTTACAGGCTAGTATGCGATAGGCAGCATTAACTGTATATCAAACCCAGTCCACCTTTGTATTTGCAATCTAAGTAATAATTTGAAAAGAGACAAGTGTAATCAGTTTTAAACATTATCTCTGCTTTTTTGTTTGTTTGTTTGTTTGTTTGTTTATGACATGTATATTAACCTAAAATCAAACCCTAGTCTACCTTAGTGAAAGGCTAACAGTTTAACCACTGCGTCACCATACCCTTCTTTCTTAGTTTGATTCATTCTAGGCCTTAGAGCTAGAAATCAAGTTACGATCTCCAGTGCAAGAGGCACATGTGCTCACCACTATAGCATGTAATGGTTAGCTGGTAACATTAGACAAACGAAAATGATTGTATTTCTGTTAGCCAAGCATTTCTGTCATTTGCCTACTGTGTGAGCACTACCAGCAAGACAGTTTAGTTTAGAACATGCGTGTGTGTGTGTATAGATTATTAGCCTCAAGTATTTAAAGCTTGTTGTGTGTAGCGACCAACTTGTTCAGTAACCACTGAGTAAGTTTTAACAGTTAACTCATAAAAACAGCATAGGATAGTTGTGTGTGTGTGGTTCATGTACTTAGGAATATGCATTTGCACCATGCGCTAGCTTTACCTTACCCTCTAGAGGTAGAGCGTTATCCCTTCCTTTGGACATTGCCAATGACTGCATTCCCCCACAAGTTTTACACTTAAGCCCTTGGCTTGTTCTTGATTAGGTTTGGTTTGCTTTAGGCTTGGTTTGGTTCAGTTGGGTTTGATTCGACTTGGTTCAGTTTAGTTTAATGTAGTCACCATTTTTTAATTTTTAGCTACACTCTTTAACCAATTAATTAATGATAGTCTACTCTTAATTCTTGAATCGATAAATTGAATTTTGTGTGCACTGTTTGTCAATCCATGCCTACAACCTATACTCCCTATGTACTACAGTCAAATCGGAAAACAAGTTCCAATGGTCAAAGACGTGTCAGTCACCATACATATATCCTACAATAATTCTTTCTTTACCTAGCTAGATTTCGTCACTCACAGTAAACATCTTACATTATGGGTTTGCAATATATTAAGAAAAGCAAAAGTCCATGATCTTGTGGTTTTGGGTCTTTTTTGGGGAAATTCATAAGCCATAAAAAGAATGACATCATGTCAAGTTCTGAGTGGATCTTGTATGTCAAAATCCCATTATCGGTTTATAAAATCTCAAGGCCATGCCCTAGAAGTTTTGGATTATTTTAATCAATGAGTCCACCATAGGAAACATCGAAAAAATAAATACCCTTAAAACAAGTCGTCCCATGACCCTCTCCGAACAATGCTTCGCAAAATATAAATTCATCCATTGAACATTGAACATGATCGGCAACATCATCCTAGCTTCCCCCTCCCACCATGGTTGCCATATCGTTTGACCTTCAAGTGTCCTCAGCATCTCTGTGCTTTTTTTCATTGTCCTGTCAAGTCAATGCATTCCAATAAGATCAAATAACATTCACATCCTGTCAGTCTGCCCCAGCAAGTTTGTTTTCTATACTCACTTCAAGCAATATATAACCAAGTTCTGTTTGTTCTATCTAAAGCCAACTTCATCGGATCAAGGAATTATCATTTGTCATGTCACTCATAATCGTTTACACGTTAAAGACCCCCTTCAGGGGGTTTAGGAATTAGGAATTCCATCATAGGAAAAGTCAGAAAACGAACCCTCGACCCGCCGTCTCATCGAAATAGCGAATACTGTATTGGTATATCACCACCGTGGCCAGTAATAGCTTCGTTGAAACACGTGCCCAGTGGTATCGTCTCTTTCTATCTACAACCACTCGTCATGAACATTTTAGACAGATTTAAGAAAAGTTTTAAAAACTGAAATGATTTCAACATAAGTGTCGTTAGGCCCTTTCGCATTTTTTTAAACATAAATACTATATTCGAAAGGGGGGGGGGAGGGATGGGGCGTCACCCCGAGTCCTACGACCCCTCGTATACGTCTCTGGCGTTATTGGTTTGTGAAATATAACAGAAAGTCTAAAATCACGGTTTTACAACAAAAAATTCTGTTTCCCTCATTCTCAAAAACTTTAACCTATTACCAAAAAAAAGGGTTTCGAGACAAGCCATTTGACACGTCATAGGACCAAATCCGACCATGCATTCGTGAGATATCGGAAAAGTCTAAAATCACGGTTTTACCCCCAAAAAGCCTGTTTCCCTCATTCTCAAAACTTTAACCTATTAATAACATGTATAGGGCTTCGAGACAATCGATTTGACACGTCACACGTCCAAATCCGTCCTTGCGTTTGAGAGATATCGGCAAACGTCGTAGGAAAGTAGGCGACTATCTGGCTCTCTCCTCACCACCAAAACCTCTTCTTATCCATCATTTTTTTCAAAGAGCTCGCCCTCTTACAAAAATCCCCAGTGCGAATGCGTAAAAAACAAAAAACAAAAATGTTCATCCATAGCGGTATCTCGTAAAACGCATGCGCGATATGAGCAACAACGTTTAAGTTCATTTTAGCAGCGCACCTTATACATGTCGTATTTGAAAAGAGACTTTCACTAAAAAATTACAATTTCACCCCCTAGTAGGGGTAGGTTTTATTTAGGGGTTGAAATGAGTAGTCCATTGGAAAGAGGGCGTCAGCCCGAGTCCAACGACACCTCATTTGTCAAAATCGGACCATGCGTTCGAGAGATATTGGCTTGGACTCACGCGGCGGCCATGACACTAAGCAGAATCGGCACTACTCCACTACTATTGGGCAACGGTATTTACAGTAGAAAGAGAAGAGCAAGGTGGGGCAGCATCACTAGTGAGGCTCAGTGCTGGTTGAGCATTAGGATTACAAACCGTCCCATGAATAGACCGTGGCTTTTCGAAGCGGTGTAAGGTAGAATGATGCCTTAGCTTTCAATGCATGCAAACCCCTTTCGAAGGGCAATCCGCTAAGATATGCCTTGAAGAGAGACAGTTAAAATAACATTTGATCTGAGACACAGCTTTTCTACGATCGTCAACTGAAAGACCATTGAAGGTGCCGCAGAAATATAAAGGATGTAGATTTTTGCAAAGAATACACGAGTTCAACGGTGTCTCCCAGACTTCTAAGGGATGGTAAATTATCAGGGCGTGAAGCTGGTAAATTAAACAAGGCGTTCATATGGCGTTGAATCCTAAGTTTGGCATTGCCATATCGCTGTTGGATGAGGTCAATAGCTACCGAGTAATTTCCGGTTGTGAGAGGTAAAGCTTCAATTAATTTTAAAGGAGGGCCCTGAAGAACAGATTTTAAATAATAAAATGTTTGAATCTCAGAGAATGATCTATTATCATGTATTAGAGAAGAAAAAAGTTCAAAAAAGGAATCCCACTGTTTTTCCTCGCCTGAAAAGGTAGGAAGTTAGATTTTAGGAAGAAAAGGTTTGCTAACTTCGGTTTTTTTATGGGTTGCTAATTGCATAATTAAATCCTTAGCTTCGCCATACATATTGTAATATAGTTCTTCAACAGAACTGCGATCCTGTTTTTGATCAGGTTCGATTGTTTCAATTTCGGTTTGCAACACATCATACTCTTGAAAATGTTGCTGATAAACGTTAAAACGTTGAACTAGAACGTCATAATTGTAATCATCAAAAGATTTGGAAACCAAAAACTGCTTAAAACGAGTAAGTTTGTTTTTACAGGCGGTTCTTTTGGCTACAAGCTCCTTAGGAAGAGACATGGCGGAACTTCGAGTACTCTCACTCACCGATCTGCTAGACTGCCGAGCGTCTGAAGTGGTAGTAGTAGTATTGGTACCGGTAGAGGTGGTAACAAGGGACATCTCCGCTCACCCCAAGACAGCTTTCATAGCGATAGCTGAAAAATACAATTAGCATTAATAACAGAAGTAGAAAGCTGCAATAGCTTATCGAATTGTTTGGCAACCTGTTTCATACAATAAACAATTATAAAGGTTATTTAAAGGTCCCGGGTTTCGGCACCAACCATGATTAGGATCCGTCGATGCTAGACCTCCCCTTTCAGACAGAACTAGAGGTGAAGCCTCTAGCTTAATATACAAGTGAACTTTACTAGGTAGAGACAAATGGGACATCAAAAAAGAAAATAGCTAATAGAAACAGTTTGCCAAATAACAATGATCTTTATTTATAATTTGTATAAAGATCAACAATAACAACAACCTTAGAAACAGGTAATAGAAACTCTATAGGCACCAGCCAGCAACACTTGAAAAACAATGAATAGACTTTAAATTCTAATGAAGTTTAAATTAACAAGAGATAAGAATAAGTTAACCATTTTATGGTTGTAGGTCGCTAGGTAGAATAATCCTAGCATAATTTACAAAATTAAGGCTGGTTGCAAAATTTACAAAATTAAGGCTGCTTGCAAATGCAGGGCCGAAGTCATAGGGGAATAACTTCGTTGCTCAATACGAGCTTCAAAGAGTGACTAGAAATAGAAATATGTCTGGTTAGCATGCTTTGGTTTAAATGAAACAATATCGTCAACCATCAGTAAGATCGACAAGCACCAGGGGAGTAACTTACATCCCGCAAGTCGTTTCAAACAAGAGAATTTGTTTAAATAAGTTATAACAAACATGCAAGAAAACAAAAAGTAATTGTTTTAACATACCGTAGTTTTCACTTTAAAAGGACAAAGTACTTGCGGCCACGCTAAACAAATAAGTTAGGTTAATTTGAACATGGCAGATACACTTTGCAATTTGGAGGTTAGAGTTTGCACTTAACTTGCTTGGGCAGTTCTTTGAGAGATTTCCATAACGGGAACACTTGTTGCTCACTTTCGTTTCTTTCGAAATGTTGGAGACTGTTTAGCACTGAAGATAAATGCCACCTTGAGTAGATGCTGTCAAAATCGATGATTGCAGTAGGCCAAATATCGACACGTTGTCGATGTAGAAGATCTCGCTAGTGATGACAAATTGAGTTGGACTAGCGATTTAAGACAATGAGCCAGCACTTCATCAGAGAAGCAATTTTGTAGAGTTTGTGCAGAGACGATCTGCATGACCCTTATTTTTTGAAGTTCTTGGAGTATGTTGTCATGTTTGAAGATAGCGACGGTTGCTGAGTCGTTCTTTCACTGGCATGGACCAATTTCTGCACGTAGTTTCTCGTAGTTTCACGCAGATGGTGAAGACAGCCGAGACAATTGAAGAGTGAATGGCGAAGAAATGGCAATTGATGTAGGCAGCGTTCGGGCTTTATACCGGCGATCACGCGGGTTGCGTGATGCAGACAGGTGACGTCGGCCAATCCAAGAGCGTGGAGAATTCTCGAACGATGCTGAAGGCCAATCACAGTAAGGGGCCAACGGAAATGAACCTTGTGACCAACATTACTTCCGGAAATCATTTACAGTATCATGGAACACGTACGAGCAAGTACAAATTGAAAAAAAAATGGAATGGCTTATGACAGGTAAGAGGTTATGTTATAAATCCAAATAACTAAACTTTGTAATATTCACTGAAAAGTGAACACCCCTTAATGAATTTAAATGGTGACGGCCTCTCACCATTTACAATAACAATATTTTACCCTATACACAGATCCTGAATCCTAATTATTTTTCACTTACTTAAATAACCGTTACATAAAATCCTATTAATTAATAAACATTAACTATGTACAAATGTCTACAATGCTAGAACATTATCTACCCAAATGTTCCTTCCTGATGTTTTTACAAACATTATTCCGATTTTCACTAACTTTTATATTGTCAATATCAATGTTTTCTGTCGTAATATGGCTTAGCATTCCAATCATTCAAGTTCAGATTGTCGTCTAATGAACTCCTCTTATCTCACTGCTTAAAATTAAAATAATAATAGAAATATACTCATTTGATACAATGACCATGAACACTACGTACTTCTGGTACATCCTGTACCTCCCTCTTGTTTGACAGCTGATCGAAACGCAAAACCCAACCGTTAAGATTTCACTCCTACATTATACAATATTCTTCAATCACTTTTCAATAAGAAAGATACTATTTCCTTTCTCAATAACGCCACTCTTAGGCTTTCATATAAATCCAACAACACATTAATAGCTTTCATTGTCCTTATAAACGGAATATAAGCTTAACAAACTCCTCAGACAGGAGTGTAATATACTTCATTCTCAATAACTCACTAACTGGGGAAAAGTCTCCCGAATAAATACAGAATTCCTTACTAGGCCAACTTGCAACGTAACAAAACTATTTGAAACCGTTGTACACCCATTTCATTGCATTGCGTAGTTCCTTCATAATAATACAGCTGCTTTATTAACAAACAATCTCTACTTAAGAAGTTCTTAGTGATTCCCTGGCATTGGTAATAATTGCAATATGTTTTCTGAAGAGATAACATTCATTTGAGCATCTCGGCTCCCTCCTTTCAATGCCGAACTCACAATGCGACATTCCTGACAAATCTCTGTTTCAATAACATCTACTTAATGCCAACTCAAAAACATTTGTTACTGTAGCGTAAACTACTTCCATTAATTATTGAAATATCTGTTCAAATATATCCATAATATCACGCTATAACAATAGTCGAGTATATTTCCTATGTCTTGATCACAATTTAAATAATTCCAAATTATTATTCAAGATAATCATTCGTCTGACTTTCAGTATTTCAACAATCTTTCAATCAGAGCTAGAGTCGCTCATATCTAAAATCGAAGAATTCAAACTCTTCATCAAAGAAATAAAATACTGTCTAAAAATATTGAATCGGGTTGAAATCCAAATTATCCAAAATCCAAAAATAAGGATTGGATTCAAAATCCAACATGAAATCCAAAAACAGGATTTTCTAAAAATCCAAAAATTAATTAAAATCCGAAAATGATTTTGATTCCAAATCGAAATTCCTAAAATTCCAAATTCAAAATTCACAGAATGTGAAAATCCCTAAATTGAGAAAATATCTCAAATGGTAAAATCGTCGAATTGTGAAATATCACAATATGAAAAAACGTCGAAATTCAAAAATTGTTAAATACAAACATTTTTAAAAAAACTTAATTGGCAAAATGAAAATTTGCAATAATATAAAAATTGCATAAAATGCAAATTACTTCAAAACTGTTCATCTGGAAAATCACTCAAATCCAGAAAATAATTAAATTCAAAAATCCAAACAGTCGAAAATCTAATTCCAAATACTCATTATCAGAACAAATAAGAAGTTCAGTTGCCATAACTCAAATGTCGAACCGAGGACTCCACTAGCCCTCCTATAGGTTAACTGTATAGTTAACTCGGCAAAAACGACAATCTCAATACAGTCAGAACTGTTTCTAAAACACATCATACTAAGATGATAAAAATAACTTTCTAAGTCGTAGCCATTCACTTGCTATAAGAGCATAAAATTCTACTGAAATTAAATGGTCACACTATAGGCATGCAACTGAAACACATATCTACAAACTGAAACTACATAATGAAGATCTTGTCTTACTTTAAAGTTGGTCAAGCGATGAAAAGTGCGTAAACTTCCTACGCGCAGAGGCTTCGATTCCTGTCTTCTCGTTGGTAGCTCACCGGGCTCCCTCTTTTCCTCGGGCTGAACCAAGAAGACCCCACTCAGGTAGATCCGTCGTCCGTGAAGTTGGTCTTCTGTCCTCGCACGAATGCTCGTCCAGTCTCGGCGTTCCGCTTCCCTCCTGACCGTCTCCTCGGTCTATTCCAGGCCTCCGTTCCAATCTTGCTCTTCTTCCCGTTCGTTTGGAAGGTCTCCTAGTCGATCTCCATATTAGTAATCATTACAGTTCGTGATGTTATTTATAGATTGTGCACTCTGAAGTAGCTGCGTATATTTTACTTTTTCTGCTAATCATTTAGGTCACTCCACTCATAAATATTCCCACGACCTTGATGCAGGTTGCATTTCCCTCTACATACTGTATTTAGCAAGCAACAATGACTCCTTCTATCGAATCGAATGTCTCTCCTTGCCAAATGTTCACGAAGTTCGTCACGTTCATATTGCACTACATCTCAAATCAAAGTTATAGTTCAAACAACGTTTCCTATTCAGCAATGTGTCTTTCCAAGACGTATTAACAGTTTCTTTCACAGCGTATACAATTCTATTCACTCTTACGTCTTTATCACAAACACGCTTCACGACGCATAAAGACGGCCCTTTGTCTGAACAAAGACAATGTTCTCTTCTCGAAATATTCCTTTAAAAGTTTCAAAATTGCACCAAAACTTCGTACTTTGCACAATACACTTGCACGATTGTATAACAGCGTTTCACGTATATATATATATATATATATATATATATATATCCTTTTCTTTACAAAATATACGTGTGCAATCACTCGCGCACCGCGTGTATGGAGCAATCAGACCGTACGTCTGCTCCGTTCAAGAGTCGTTGCAATAGTCTTCGATACAATGGCGTCTTGCCCTTCTTCTCCCTTCTAGAACAAAGCATGGCACCCCGAGTAGGTGCGTAAACATGGCTTGGACATGAATATAATTAATTCTGTCGCTGGGCGTTAATTATCTTCGGAAAACACTTCCTGATAATTCATTAAATACCGTAATTCCATCTAATTATTTCCAGCCTTCAATTACTTAATAATGCTTTAATTAGCTTAATCGCCAAAATAATATTCATTTTCTTTATTTGCCCATTGGTTCTTTCAATCACGTGAACTTCCCTTAGCAACAGGCTATCATTTTCCTCTTGTAATGCATGTAGTCTATCTCACAGGATGACCAATCATATCAACCCATTCTTCTAGTTGACTACTTTCGGCTAACAAGCTCCTCATTGGACAACACCTTCTTACTGCAAATCTTGGTGTCAAAACCAGTCCAATGTTCCATTTCCATTTCCAGTTCCATTCAAATGACTTCTCTATGAAAATCCACAGCCTGCTTCCAGTCTCCGACCGGGTCAGGAATGGAATGAATGAAGCCCCTATCTAGCGGCGAGGATATGAACTGTGCCGGCTGCCGAGGCCTGACGCACTCCTCTGGGGCAATGATTAAATGAATGATAGATGAAATGAAATGATAGTGGAGAGTGTTGCTGGAATGAAATTTTGACAGGGAAAACCGGAGTACCCGGAGAAAAACCTGTCTGCCTCCGTTCTGTCCAGCACAGATCTCACATGGAGTGACCGGGATTTGAACCACGGACTCAGCGGTGAGAGGCCGGCGTGCTGTCGCCTAAGCCACGGAGGCTCTGCCAAATGACTTCTCTCCTTGGTGAAATGTTAACTTACCTATGACTCAGGCATATCTCGTATCACGTATTCGGGTACAGTACCAAAAGTAGGAACTACCTGAAATTACTGTCTGCAGTCCTTACTTGAATTTAAAAAAACAGATAATACACACTAATGTTGTTGTTGTTTGAGTCTTCAGTATTTTGACTGGTTTGATGCAGCCCTCCATGCCTCCCTGTCCTGAGCTAATCGTTTCATCTCTACATAGCTCCGACACCCTACATCCGAGGCAATCTGTTTAACATATTCTAACCTTGGTCTACTCCTACAGTTTTTGTCCTCGACCCTTCCTTCCATAACTAAGCTTGCTATTCCGGGGTGTCTTAGTATGCGTCCTACCAACCTATCTCTTCTCTTCATTAACAGTCGCCAGAAACATCTCTCCTCTCCCACTCGTCTTAATACCTCTTGTAACCCTATCTACCCATCTGATCTTCATCATTCTCCTGTAACACCACATTTCAAATGCTTCAATTCTCCTCTTTTCTGCTGCACCAATAGTCCAAGTTTCACTTCCATAGAGCGCCACGCACCAGACCAAGGCTTTCAAAAATGACTTCCTAATACCTAAATCTATATTCGATGTCAGCAGATTCCCTTTTTGTAGAAATGCTTTCTTTGCCTGAGCCAAACACACTAATACAGTCACCAAAATAAATTAACACCGGTTATCAGATTTACACACACCCAAAGTTCACGGGACTACATGACCGCGTTGTCGCAGCCTCTAAACTAAGGAACCAACCAACCAACCATAGTTCAGGGAACCGTCTTCTGCACCCTTATACCATAGCGTTTAGAAGCGGAAGTGTAGGATGTTCACGAGTTAACGTGGGCCGCTGCACAGATGGCACTAGTAATGCCTTTGCAGCAAGCTCGTCTCGCCGAGTCCCGCGGTCAACTGAGACGCGCACAGTATTACTGGTTCTGGCTACGTAAGAAACCGAAGCATACAACTCACGTTAAAAGATGATTTCAGCAACTGGACGATTTGGAGTATTTTCTAGATGATTTTGCTGACTTGGACGTAAGTATCTCCTTTGTGCGGAAGTAGAATCGACATTTCTAGTAGTGGAACAGTACAAGTTAGTTAGGTAATCAGTGGGTTGCACCAGCCGTGTGGGTTGCCTACTTTTACTCCTGCGAAGCCGTACTCAGAAAGAGCCTGTCCGCCATCTTGTTGTAAAGGCCAGTTGGTAAACAATAGGCAGGTACTTGCATTTTGGGTGATAAAACGTAGAAAGTAGCCCTTTTCATCGTTGAATTCGAGATGCTGTGCAATTGTTGCTTGTCACACGAGGACCAACAAGGATAGAGCTGATCACAAGGAGGGTGTACCGGTACGTTTCTTCAGCATACCGTCAGTGATAAAGAACCAATGCGAACTCACGAAGAAACGGAGCGAGAGACGCCGAGCACTGTGGCTATTTCGCATAAATCGGTAAGATCTGAGAGATCGTGGTCATCAACCCCATGTATTTGGGTGTAAGTTGAATTTGTCTGATAAAATGTGTCACTGAGGTAACTGCAGTAACGTGCAGTTAGAATCCCTTCTCAGCCATCCTGGAAGTGGTTTTCCGTGGTTTCACCACTTCTACTCCAGGAAAATGTTGGGATGATTCCTAACTTAAAGCCACGCCCACCTCCGTCCTTATCCTATTCCCAATTTACAAATACAGGCACTAATACAGCAATCACAGTAACACAGGTTATCACACAAATTCCACACGCACATACCCAAATGACCACGATGTCACAGCCCTTATGCAACAAAAACAACAACAACAACAAAGAAGCGATAAAGCGCTACGCTCCAGCTTTTAAACTTGCTTCCAAGGGATGTTGACCAACCCAGCACAAGGTCAAACATATTGGCTTAGGTATGACTCGTGTGCTATTTTTGAGGCAGTAGTAAGTCGGAACGCGAGGTGACCTGTTTTGGTATTGCAGGACGGTCGACGGGAACACGAGTTCTTCTTTCTTATCGGGACGCTGTAGGAATTCGCGGCAAAGTGTTAATCTGAGGTGTTATAAGTCATTCTATGAGTGAAAATATTATTCTATAGTGTGTGTTAACTGGCCTGAAGACTATCCGACCGCACGAGGGCCATAATAAAATTGGTAACAGTTCAGAAGTGCTGAACATTCTACAAAACTACCTAAATTAGCCGAAATGCATTTTTAATGGATAATAATATTGTAGAAATGCTGTGGTAATAGATGTTCTCTCCCCGTTGTCTATAACCCACCCACCATCCCCTTTTTAGATCACGACTTATATAGTAAGCAGACCCGACGAGAGGGGGGGTCGGGCAGGGCTGGTGCCCCGGGGCCCGACCCTCCCAGGGGGGCCCGGCGTCCTAGGAGGATGAGCCCGATCGGGCATTGATTTATTATTGCCTTTATGTGATTTGAATTTTTCTACGGCCCGTCATTCAGTTAATGCAATGAACTGTCTGTGAATAAAGTTACAAGGATTCAGAAACTTATTCTGTCAAGTGGGCAATATTTTCCTTTACAAAGCGTTTTTTGGGAAGAACAACTGTCTGAAAGCGGTCAACTTAGGTGACGGGGCTTAGCTATGTATTGTTCTCAGACTATACCTGAATACAGAGAAAGCATTCCATTAGTCTAAATTTAGCGTATTCGACTTATGCACCAATCCTTCAAATAACTTTCTCATCCCTTCACTTATTTCGCCAAGGCCACGAGAGCCTGTGCTGCCCTGGTGTGTTTGGTCAGCTAGCTCAAGAGTTTCAAGTTTGGTGCGTCACATCGAGCTTAGATATTTAGATGTGTTAGTGTCTGAAATGAATATATTGTCTAGCTAGACATATCGTATGCCGTGCAGGCAGGTTAGTAAAATACATTTTAAAGTAGCGTCCACATAGTAATTCACTTTATAGTTATTGTTTATTTAAGGGGCGAAACAGCGAGGTCATCGTCCCCTAGTAATTCACTTTCGCACTATGTGAAAAATTATCATTGCTGGCTAAATATTTTGCGAAAGGGTGGGATGATTCTGTTGTCAAACGTAGATAGAAGAAATGCATGCGAAATTGTTCATCTTCTCGTATACTGAATCGAGGAAACAATGCTAACATTTGAATAATCTGCATGTTTAGGTGCAGTATAATTATTATTATAACTGGTTCATTCAATACGTTCGACATTCCCAGGTACTTGGGTTCGTGCGCAAATCATTTATGATTAAGGGATTTATTGAAAATCTATTTTACTATTGGTACTAGAGTTGGCAAATGTATCCAAAGACTGAAACTAAGGTAACATTCCAGTATTTTTCTGGACTGAGTGTTAAGCAGGAGAAAAATGATAATTCTAGGGCACTGAACCACTCAACTTTGTTTTCCAATTCCTCTCATGGAACGTCAGTGGTAAGGACAGATGACCTACCGTAGCTGTTCCACCCCATAAAACAATAATAAGTAACGGAAAGCAGGGTATACATCGTGCTGTGCTATTGCCTCTGTGCCATGCTCAATCGCATGCCGTATTCTTAGTTGCCGACCGGAAAAAGTGGGAATGCGTTGCCCGTCGCGACTATTACTGTAATTATTAGGGTTAAGAGTAGGATAGGTGTCCCTGACTTGAAATAAGGTACTATACCGGCATTTGCCTGGAGGGAGTGTGAAAAACAACACTCAAGATAGCCGCCGTTAGCAACGGGATTCGAACCTCTGATCTGCGAACTTGCTTAGCCCCCATCACGGTCATTGGTGCGCTACACCGCGGGGTCTTACTTGAAGGTGCGAGAGATTTTATTTAATATCGGAGTCTTTTCTATAGCCACTAATGCCAATGGTCACCAGATTTTTACTCCAAAATATCACAAAAATAATCACCCAAATGGCCTATAACTCAATAATTTGGACCTAATTTTTACAAAATTTTCCGTAGGAGGACCCCCGGACCCCACTCTGAGCTTGGCGATATTCCATACCCCCAGATCCCCGGTGTATCCACTCTCCCATAATCTTGGCTAAAACTGCCCCCGATGGTCACCAGTCATAGATACGATTGGGGATTTTTAGGAGAACCTGCCTCTAGGTTTGCTTACTGCAAAGCAATATTAAATTATAAGAAGTCCACTGGCTGCAAATTACAAAATATAGTTCAAATTCACATTTTATTATTTTGTGAAAACAATCACTGATCAGCTGCAATCTACTGATAGTACATAATAAATAACTTGACTTACGTGTGAGTATAGACTACCTGTGGTTGATTATGAAAATATATTTTGCTTTGTTTAATGTACCTAGGTACAAATATGTGTAATCGCCGTTCAACCAAAACAGTGTTTAGGCTTCGACCCAAGGGCGTGACTCTTGAAGGGCAGCAAGTTTTGAGAATTTCAACATAAAAACCCTATATGTAAAACGTATTTTAAAATACGTATTGTCTTAGGGTAAAAATCATGTTTTCATTAAGAAAAGAGATTACGTCATATGTCACAAAGGCCGTAGTACTGCACAGTGTACAGTATACCCTTTCCATCTCTCTTAACTTGCAGTTCAGTGAACTGAACTACCTGTTGATTAATTTTTGGGTCTTATGACGTCGTGGTCATCAGTCCTTTCTACTTACTGTGCGTGTAGAACTCTGTCCGACTATGTATATCTGAAGTTAATCATATATGTTTTAAATTAATTTGGGATATAATTGAGGAGGAAATGAGTGTACGATGGTGCAACTACAGCATTTGGCTATGGTCTAGGGTTAAAACAATGAATCACGGAAAATAAGCTTAGAATCACCGACGGTGGAATTCGAACCCACCTGTTTCCGAGTTCATGGACAACAGCATTTTTCAATGTGAATTTTCTCCCCAAGTTAAATACGGTACTGTAAAAGCGATGAAATTACGGTCCGATAAATGCATTTTTTTTGTTGTTCAAATTTGTGTATGACTAACGAGCATATTGCTTTTACGAGTATCACTGAAGTTCTAAAATTATTGATGTTAAAGAGGATCTGCAGAACTTTAAATCTGAACACTGTGCATGCTTACAGTGTTACCTCATCAGGGCAAATTTAGATCTATCAAACGCCAAAACTAAACAGTATAGTGAATTTAATGAAAATTATTACCTTGTTTTCGATGGCATTACTCGTGATATTTACAGTATTTTTGTTAATTGAAAATAATACATTGGAACGCGCTTGTCAGGTATAAACATTGAATTTGCAAATAATTCTGCATGCATTCCTCCAGTTTCACTGTTGTAAATTTTACATACTAGCATTAACTTATTTGTATTGTTATTAATTCAAGCTATGCTTATAATAATAAATATAGCCTGGATTTACTGGAATATATAATTGAAATGCCGGGCGACTCTGTCGCCAAAGTAGCTTTCAACCTGGACCCAGGTGGAATGCGACCACGCGGACGACCTGCGAAGCATTAGATCGACAACATTAAGACGGATATGCACAATGTTGGCTTACAACCTGCAGATGTTAACGACAGGAAAAAGTGGAGAAGATGTAGTAGAGCAGCTGACCCCGTACTGGGATAAACGCTTGGAAAGAAGATAATTGACATATTCTTAACACATTAGGCCTATATTATAGAGTATTTATTGCAGCCAATGGTCATATCAGGACTTAACAATTGACCGCCCGTAGGCTCCTCAACAAGTTCAAATTTCAGTAGTTCCAACTTTGGCTACCATACGCCACAGTCAACGACACCCAGCTGCGAACGTTGGAACTTGATAGAGTGTTTCTAACGAAGTAACCTACAAAATTTGGCTACACACTACCAATTGTAATTGAAATGAATGTACGATGGTGCAACTACAGCCTTTGGAAGAGATAAAAATGTGTCCGGACTGTCGCAACAGCAGACGTGATTTTTGTCGCGAGACTATCGGTCTCCTGTGTTATTGCATTCAAGTGCGCACACTGAGGACAAAAAGTGTCACTCACCACTCATATCCACGACCTTCTAAACCACAGGCCCGCCGGCTTTACTTCCCCTCCGAATAAAGGCATAGGCCTATTGAAGGATTTTTACGCTCTTAACAATCCGACGACCTCGGCCGGACTTAAACCCTCGAACTTGGGCATAACAGTTCAGCATGCTACAATTATTATTATTATTATTATTATTATTATTATTATTGCTTGCTGTTTTTTATGTTCTTGTTATTTATTTCGTGATGAACATTTTGTGCAAAAGGAAATTGCGCAAAATCAGTTTGTGCAAATTTACGAGGATTATAAATTAATTTTACATAGTTTGGTTATAGAGGGGGGCCCGGGATATTCCAGCCCCAGGGCCCGTCACCGCTTTCCACGGCCCTGATAGTAAGATTCCAGTTGTGTCCGCCATAATACACGTGAATTATGGGACAAATACAATATTGCCAACCCCGCGCATACGGTACTACTCATCAATAATCTTTATCCGAATCAATGAGTTTTTGCCGCGTTAGCTAGTACACTGACTTAGGAAATGTCATGGGGTAGTCACCTAATAGCATGTGGGGCCTCTGGAAGCTCAACATATCGCAGAACATTAAAGTCTCTTCCAGAACAGCCAGAAACATCCATACCAGACCATAACAGAGACACCACTTCCCTGGACCACACCTTCGAGGCAGGCGGGATCCATCGATTCATGTGGTCTCCATCGGCATGGTGCAATTAAAATCATGATTCGTCCGACCATATCACGTTACGCCATTGTTCCAGTGTCCACCCCTGGTGATTGGCGACAAATGCGCGTCGTTGTGTCGATGACATTGGGTTAACAGCAGAGGCGTAGCACTATAATACGCCGATACGCCGGGCGTTCCCTGATTTAAAAATTAGAATGTGTATTCATCAAAGAGCAAAATATAACATCGTTTTTATTTTATATAAATGCGGCGTTAGCATATTACATGGCGCTTTTTAGTTATTTTATTTCCGCACCCACCATATAACTAGTCTTAGCCAAATAGCTTAATATGATAATAGTGGAAACTCCCGCGAGAAACTGGCGACATCGATCCTGCGCGCTACCTGGCGGTTCGCGCAGTCAACTACGTGGTGGAGTTCAATCAGCTGGCAAGTTTAAGTGAAGTACATTCGAAGTATTACTTTTGTAATTAAAATAGTATTGTTTTGTGCTGTTATGTGCCACAATTTTTGTAATGGCTGGAAGAGGAGTTATTTGTAGTATGTATGGGTGTTTTAATTATAAAATACAAAGTGATCCCAAGTCATTTTACAGATTTCCAAAAAACAAACAGCTGTGAGTATACCTACTAATGTTTACGGGTACCTGTATTTTATTTTCTATTAATCTGAACATACCATACTTTCTTTAAAACATTGTTGTGATTAAACCTATCCATTTAATCCTTTTCCAGGTGTGCTCAGTGGGTTGTGAAGAGCAGAAGGGCCGATTTAGATGAAATTCTGAGGACAAAAGGACCAGAACGTTTGAATAAAAGTTATGTAGTGTGTTCGGACCACATTACGGAAAAGGATTTCAGAAACAAGAATCTCTTAAGCCAAGGGTATATAATTTGTTCTTGTATTACTTATGGACTTTTTTTAACTGTTGGAATTTCAAGTTCTCATCAACATAGGCCATATTTCAACATTTTGCACTAGTGAATGCCCCTGATGATTAAAGAATCGTATTTGTTACAGAATCTGGCCTGGTGCAGTGCCCTCACTGCAGTGCCACAATGTCAAACAGACACACTTGAGATGCAGCCCGAAAAAAAGAAAACGAGAGTGTGAGTCTACCCCAGAAATTCCAGATGATTTACCAACAGAAAGTGCTGTCCAGGAAAATGACAAACTACTTGTGAAGGAAAGACTGAATGAATGCTGTTCAAACATAATGTTGAAATACAGGAATTGTCAGAAGTTGCTTTCAAGGTACAGATCATTAAATAAAAATCTAAGAAGAAAATTATGTGTGGGGCAGAAAAATCAGTCGAAGTGTAATTGTGAAAAGAATGTTGTTGATAAGAGTGTTTCTCAGAACTTCATGAATCTTCAAATGAATCAAAGAAATCGTAAAGCTCAGGGCCGAAGATATTCAAATGATGACAAAAGTTTTGCATTAGCTTTGCATTATTGTTCGTCTAAATCATACAAGTTCATGCAAAAGCATTTTTCTTTGCCCAGCACCAGGTCATTAAGAAGCTGGTTAAAAATGCCCGAGTGGAACCTGGTGTTACTAGAAATTAAAGCTAAAAAAATGAAAAGGGAGGAGAAGGTTATTTCCTTGGTATTTGATGAAATTTCCATCAAGTCGTCTCTGTCATATGATCCTCAGAAGGATCAATTGGAGGGATATGAAGATTTTGGTGTAGATACTCCTGTACAGCCAATCACAGCTCCCATCCGCCAACAATGTAACCAGGCTATGGTATTTATGATTAAAGGTTTGTACCTCAATTATAAACAAATAATTGGGTACTTCTTATCAAACAATGCTATGGCAGGGCACTACATCAAAGAGCTGGTGCTATTTATTGTCAATCAACTTCAGGCAATCGGGTTAATTCCTAAAGCAGTTGTGTGTGATGAAGGAAGTAATAACATGAATGTGAGGAAACTTTTAGGTGTGACTGCAGAGAAGCCATTCATTGAGGTAAACGGTGAAAACATTTATTTTTTTCATGATCCTCCGCACTTGATTAAGTCAGTGAGAAACAATCTGAAAAAGTATGATTTTGTTTCTAGTGAGTTTGTAGTTGGTCTCACATAAGAGAATTTTATGCTAAGGACTCCAAAATGATTCCAAGGTTGGCTCCAAAGTTAACAAAGAAATGTATCACACTTCCCCCTTTTTCAAATATGAGGGTATGTTTAGCTACCAGGGTTCTCAGTCATTCTGTAGCTTCTGGAATACTAGTTCATGTATCATTCAATTCTTTGCCATCGAGTGCTGCACACACTGCAGAGTTTATAGAAATGTGTGACACATTGTGTGATATTTTTAATTCTTCCACTGTCAGTAGCCCCAAGGAGTATAGGAAACCTTTAAGCAATGAATCAAGTACTGAATAACCGCAAAGGCAATCCTCTTTGCATTCAGGGTTGGGCAGACAATATTTCTGCATTGAAACTATTGTGGTCAGAATTACACAATGATTATGATTTCCGGTATTTGCTAACTAGGAGGATCACACAGGATTGCATTGAAAACATTTTTTCAATCATTAGATCAAAAGGAGGCAACAATGTAACCCCAGATGCAACAAAATTTCGCAGTGCCATAAAAAGTGTTATGGTAAATCAATTACTTTGTGCTTCTGACGACAGTAATTGTGAATCTGATGCTGCAAACTTTCTATTGACTCATAATGATGTGATGAAGAGTAATTTTGAAGCAAATGTCAGTGAAGAGTGTGACCTAAGTGATAAGGCAAATGATCATGACTATGATGTAATTCAAGAAAATGCTGACCACTATGTCATGGGCTGGGCCTGTATCAAGTTTCCCCATGCTGAGTGTAGGAATGTAATATCATCTTATGATAATGATTCTAGTATGGGAAATTTGCACATAGAAATGAAGAAGTATGATGATAATTCCAAAATGCTATTTCCAAATGTGTGTGGTGGAAAGTTGTCTGCCAAAATGTCAGAGGCATTTGAAAATAGTTTTTGCCATTTTTTGTCAGAAAACACCCATGGGATAAAAAGCAAATTAACTGGTTATTTTCTATCAATTAGGCCTACTGACTCTAGTGAAGGTATCTGTGACAGCTGTATGAAATTACTGACTGACAAATATTTCAAAGTCCTTATTAAGGCATATGTGAATAGAACAAATGATTCATCTGTGAAAAATATCACTAAAAATATCAAGCTCAATAAGATATTACACGTGTAATTAACTTGGGGAAAAACTGTAGGCTGCTTAAAACTTATCTGTAGGCTATCACACTGCTGTCATGAATTGACGATCAAATGTTTTAATGTGAATATACACGTATGTCATTCTTAATACTGCCCCTTTCGGATCAACATCCATCTCCCTTCCTTATATTATGCAACAATTAGTACGCAAAGGCCTTAAAATCTGTATTTCTTTGCGTTTTCGTAGTCGAATAGTGTTACTCTTCAATAGTTCGTTCGAGTAGTTGACTATTCGAACCGCTAGATGGTAGCACTGTGCGCTGTCGCCGCTGCTACGCGTGTTAAGTTGCGAGAGTTTCCACTATTATCATATTAAGAGGCGGCCGGAGTCAGTTCCTATTTCACCTTTCATTTCAAAACGTTGCCACTAGTTTCGTTGTAGTCGCTGTCCCCTAGTAGTTACATGGCCCGTACATAGGTATCAGCACGGATTACCCCCTACTGTGAGCACAGATTACCTACTACTACTGTGGTGAGGGTGATTCAAGGTCGCGCGTGCGAGAAAGTTCTAACTGCTCCGGAGTCCAAACACTGGGGAAATGCAATCTCGTGGCAATGCGCTTCAAGAATATCGCGACCAGAAATTTCGAAGTGATAGTCTGTATAGGCTACTTCCAATTGAATGGCCGAAATATTTTGCTATAGATAAGCTAATAGTTAAACTACGGATTACGGAATTCACAAGTGACTGAAATATCCTTGGCCTTCCTCGTGTTGTAGCGGCTAGTATTCTTGGCTGTCACCCCAGAGGTTCGGGTTCGATTCCCGGCGCCGACAAGAAATTCGATTCATTCTTGTCTGAGGGCTGGAATGCCCCGTGAGGCAAAACTGAAAAGATGTGGTTTCGATTCCCATCTCAGCCATCTTGGAAGTGGTTTTCCGTGGTTTCTCACTTCTACTCTGGCTGCGTGGCTCAGGGGTAACGTTCTTACATGCTGTGTCCAAGATTGCAGGATCGAATCCTGGCACAGCACAAATGCGAGGGAGCCGTGTCAGTGAATTTACTGGCAGGTTAAAGATCCCCTTTGGGGCAAACTTCCAAAACCCCGGCCTCTCCTAAAGCCGCAGATGTTTAAAGGGACGTAAAGCAATAACATTATTATTATTTCTATTATTATTATTATTATTATTATTATTTTTATTATTATTATTATCATCACTTCTACTCCAGACAAATGCAGCCGACTCCTTCACAATCCTCATCTGAATCCCAAATATACACACTAACGCACTACCTCGTACCACGCTGGTATCGAGAGAGCGTGGGTTTGAATCCCACCTCAGCCGTCTTATTACTATTATTATTATTATTATTAATATTAATAATTAAAATATTTTCCGGATCTTGCATGTGGGGGGAGGGGGGGGGGAGGAGCACATGTTGAACTCTCTACCACCGGCGGCTTCTATTAATACTATTATTATTATTATTATTATTATTATTATTTCTAAAATTACTATCAGTTTCTGCTTATTTAGGAGGATTATAAATTAATATTACATAATTTGGCAATAGAGGTGAGGGAGTGCAGGATTCTCCAGCCCCAGGGCCCATCACCACTCTCTAAGGCCTTGCATCCGGGGGTCACACACAAGAACGCTACACCACGAGATGGTCTTTAAAACAGTATGTTATGCAGAATGTGATAACGCAGAAAGAAATAAAATGTTATTCTTCAAGCTCTACCATTTCCTTACAGACCTTCCTTACATAAAACTGCCTATGTTGCGAAGTTCGAAACCGAAACACAATAAGGTTTCACGCCGTCGTTGTTGTTGCTCATGCTCAATTAGATTGTGTATATTCAATCATTTACTTTCATAAACATCTTCATACTGACATTATGGGGTTTGAAGCCATTTTTCAGTGTTCCCTTAGTAAACAAAAGTTTGGTGCTTTTCGGTCGGTCAACACGAATGTACCCAAAAGAGTTGGATTATACCCTAATCCTGAAAAATTTACAAATCTTTTGGGTAAATTCGTGTTGACCGACTGAAAAGCACCGAACTTTTGTTTTATCTTCATAATAACCTTAATTGTGATAAAGAATCCTTCAGACTAAACTAATTCCTGAAAAGAGTTGAAAAGTAAATTTTCAACACTTCTGTTTGAATATTTCAAAATATAACTCATCGTGTTTACGATAACATGGAAAAGATACGTAAGGAAGCCTACTTCCTAGTATACCTGTAACTTAGTAGTATGCTGAAAAACTGCTGTTTATTTCCTAGAATTATATTTACGTGTTTTTGTAAGTAACCATGACAAGTTATTTTTTCTTTTATTCTTAACAAAGGCGATATTTAAAAAAATGTAGAATACCTTTTTTGAAATTACATTTCTCATCACACAGGATTAACTTCAACGATAAGCTATAGCATATTATTATCAGGACTGAGTTGCTTCAGCTCTTCCTTTCGCATTGCCTTTTCCTCATCAACAACCAAAAAATGTCCAGAAACTACAAATTCAGTTGCTCAAGGGAAAGAAAACTAAGATCCGTTTCCCACGATCATCACATCACTATTCATGAACAAATATGGTGCAATTATATGGGGCAATTGTGATAATTAACTAATACATGTAACTTTTTCCAGGAGTGTATTTACATATTTATATCTTGTACCCCGCCCATTCATTGGGCACAGTCGTGTTGACCGACTGAAAAGCTACAAAAGACAATATTATAGCCTATATAAAAAATCAGTAGTAGTGGTGAAAGATTTCAGCCTATTCCTGTAACAACTTAGACCAGAAACTCATCCTAGCATCAACTCTTACCGCAGCTTCATTATAAACACAAATACGGAACTTTTGATTGCCTATAGCAGCCTTCCCTGGATACCATAATACTGTACTTCAGAATCGTCAGTTTCTTTTCCCTTGGTACTCTTCCGTACGCATACATAATCATGGAATTTATTTAAATTTGCTATAATATGAACATGCTTAATTAATTAATTAATTAGTGTACCATCCTTTATTTTGCAAAAAATATAATGAATAAAATGAAGAATCTACAAGCAATATCATGTGTAATGTATATGATTTATATAAAAATTAAATCAATGTTACATATTTCAAATTTTTTAATGTAATATTACATAGAAGAAATGGAAGGAACGCAGATGCCCCACGTGGAACCATCTGTCATCACTGCGGCAAATCGTGTGCCTCCCGCATTGGGCTGTATAGTCACCTCCGAACTCACCAATGAGAGACTTCCGGATTGAAAGGCCAATCTACTCGATATGAGTGTTTGCTATGATGATGATAGATATTACATTAAAATCCTAGCCTTACTCATCAGTATATTGCCAAAATGGATCCAACTATGACATTTTAACGCATGATAACCTAGAAAGTCATCTCGAAATTGACATCTTAATTATTATGAGGTAACCCGTAGTGACATTCTCACTCCGATACTTACGATGAATATATGGGACACAAGAGGGTTATTCTTCCATATTTGTTAAAAAACGATCCGGGAAAAAAATAGCTTATCCTCTTGATGAAAAATGAAAATCCACAGCCTGCTTCCAGTCTCCGACCGGGTCAGGAATGGAATGAATGAAGCCTCCATCTAGCGGCGAGGATATGAACTGTGCCGGCTGCCGAGGCCTGACGCACTCCTCTGGGGCAATGATTAAATGAATGACAGATGAAATGAAATGATAGTGGAGAGTGTTGCTGGAATGACATTTTGACAGGGAAAACCGGAGTACCCGGAGAAAAACCTGTCTGCCTCCGTTCTGTCTAGCACAGATCTCACATGGAGTGACCGGGATTTGAACCACGGACCCAGCGGTGAGAGGCCGGCGTTCTGCCGCCTAAGCCACGGAGGCTTAACTTATCCTCTTGATATTAAATTTAATTTATCGATCAAGTCTTTGATATTTCCAGAGAAATGGAAACTTACTAAAGTCAGTCATATTCACAAGTCGGGTAAGATTTCACTAATTCTTAACTACCGAACAGTACCGGTAGCTACTAAGTTTGCCCCAAACTAACTTTACGAGCAAACACTTCATGAACACATAGGCCTAATGTATTATTCAGGCATACATGCCATTTTATTCACGATTCATAACACGGATTCATCCCTCGATGATCAACAATAACCAATTTTCACGAATCAGGAGTCATCTGGTTTAAATTAAAGGATAACGAGTCGATGTAATATATACAGATTATTGGTAGAGTTAACCATGACGTAGCCTACAACTTACGAAAATGTCCTATTACGGATCATACTTACAGTATGAAAGACGCAACACTTTGTATCATAGAGAAAAGCTCCATTCACCCTCTGGTGTTCCCCTGGGATCGAATCTTGTGCCTCTGTAATCTTATCTTAATTAACCATCTCCGGGATGCCAATATATCATTATTATTATTATTATTATTATTTGCAAATGTCGTGTAATCGTTTAAATACATTTATTCGTTATGGGATTGTATGCTGCTCCAAAAGATGAAGAAACAATAAATTGGAACAAAACAAATTGTTTCGATTTATAAGTGTCATCCGATTGCATTTACACGAAAACTTTGATATAAAACACCACCATTTCCTATGTAGTTCCCATCTCAAGTCATCTAGGTTTATGGTAGGCTATACTATGAAAAAAAAAGTTATCCTTTTCTCACCGTATTGATCGAATTTTTGAGATATATTCAAAATGCTGGGATTTATAAGAAGATGCACATTTTATTTTAGGAACCTGTACATTGCTAAAGATTGTACAGTATAATGCATTCGTATGAAGTTGACTTGAATTTGGCTCAATAGTTTGGAACCCAAGATGTGCGAATGCTAACTATAGAGTTGAATCGATAACAAATAAATTCCCTATATTCTTGGAATACAAAAGGACACATGTATATCCTAAATATGCTAAGCGGGAATGTGGTGGCCCAGTGGTGTGGTCAAGCTGTTGGCCTCTCACCACAGCGGACCGGGTTCGGTTCCCGGTCAATGATGTGAGATTTTCGAAGTGAAACGTCATGTCCAGTAGTTCGGATTCCACGTAAAAAGGAGGTTCCGTGGCTATTGATCGCGAGATTGACGATAACATAAACTACACATTTCCTTTAAAAATGCTAAGCATAATTTATTAATGGAACTTTTTCTTTAAAGACTTTAGAGAAAAGTAGGCAGGTTATTACATTAAATAATTTGATAACATCTTTGATAGACCTTATTTGTCATCTGAATTTGAACTATATGTTCCTTCGCGGTCAATAAGACCGAAACGTATAATATTCCACTGTCCAAGAACCAATACAGAGTAATATAAACATTCGCCTGTATCGAACACATTCAATATCTAAAAAAGAAAAAAGACATGCACACATTTCCATATATCAGACAGCACCTTTTGTTCATTTGTATTGTAGAGAAATCACTTAATATCATACACTCCTTATCAGTGACTTGAAACATAATTTCAAGTACGATACTTACTAGAATAATATTTAGTCATACGTATTATAAGTATCATTTTATATTAGTGTAAGAAAAATATTAAGTGTAATTCATATTGTTATTTCTCGTAATTAGGTTGTAACCTGTTAGAAGAACTATAAATAAACAAACAAATAATTATAAATAAATAAACAAATTAATTTAATGAAATTCAGGTCCACTTTAGTGATGGTTACTAACTAGTGATTGCTTGCTACTCATATAATAATTACTGTAACTTCAAAAGCCCAGTAGTCGCTACATCATATTTAGACTGACAAAGCAACATTTTATTTACAATCCACCTCGTGGCGTAGTGGCTAGTCTTCTTAGCTGTCAACGCAGAGGTCCAGGTTTAGGAGCTGAGGGCTGGAATGGGATACACTGAGGCTTGTGAGACAGAACTGGGAAGAGAAGGGTTACATTGTTACTTCAGCCATCCTGGAAGTTGTTTCCTCACTTATGCTTCAGGCAAATGCTGGGATGGTATCTAACTTAAGGCCACGACCGCCGCATATACAAAACCCGTCCCTAATACAAATACACACCCTAATACAACCATCACAATAACACAGGTTATTAGACACATTATACACACACCCAAGTGCACGCGGCTACATGACCACCATGTCCCAAAGCTCCTAAACGAATCACCACCTCCAACAACAACAACAACTCTATTTACAGTACAACAATGGCATAATCTTGAAAGTAGCCTATACTACTGTATATTACAGACATGTTAGAAAGAACTAAAAAGCTCATAATAAACACTGGAACTGCAAAAGACCTGTAGGCCACACACCATAATATGATGATCTAGAAAGCAGACGATTGTAATCGGGGGTGGATCTAGGGGAGGGCGACCGCCCAGGGCCCCGCGGTCCGGGGGGGGGAGTCATGGATTGTTTTAAATTTAATTGATTAATTATTTATTTATTCGTTAATTCCCCATAAGGAGAGCGTTATAACACAATCAATTTTCATGTTTAATTCTGGTCCTTCTTTTTTTTTCCAAAAACCTCTCATACACACACACTATGCTTCCTCTGTCTCTCCTCCCTCCACTTCTTTCCCGGTTGTCTCTCTTTGGGAGTCTGCTCAAACATCTGTTGTCTAAGTCTAATTGATTAATTAATTATACTTTTCAAACTAATTTATAATTCATATTCTTTTTTCAGTGCAGCTATGACCTCCCGTGACCGTTTAGCAAGTATAGATTTCAGTGAAATGATGGAAGACTTCATCCGAGAAAAAGAGTCGCAAAGTAATATTTTAATATTTCATAGTTTACATAATCTTCTTCAAGGGGACTTAAGGGTTTCTTTCATATTATTAAAAGAATGTACCGTAGTGTATTCAAAATATTGTAACTATTCTTTATTTTATTATTATTACAAAACTATTTTCCATTTGATTTGATATTTTTTATATTTTCTATTGTTGAGGGCCCGACCGTATCATATCGCCCAGGACACCGCAAAGCCTGGATCCGGCACTGATTGTAATGAAGCGACTGACAGCACCTGGACATGAGCTGATTTCATCACTTCCTGGTATGAGATTACCATCTCTCAGAAGCCGGCTCTGTCTTACTTCACCCTGTTTCAAGGACATGACTTTGCGACGATGCGGTATCTGACGGTAACTGCCTGAACTGCCAGCACCTCGACACGGCTAGCATTAGCAACTCAATATGCTGACATTTTCTAAAATCACGATTAAACATATACAGAGTTCTTAATTTGAAAATATGATTCAGTAGCACAATAGAGAAAACTATGAGCTGTCTTGCAGTGGAGTTTGTTTCTGTTTTCAACATCATCTGAAGGCATTGAAGAGGTTTGGAAAATTGCAGTTCAGAACTCTATTTTATATGGAGAATTGTGATTTTAACTACACTTTTTATAACTATCTTTGTATTCCTGTTCGATATGCTTTTGTACCGATGAAAAGTGTATAAAATACTACAGCGGGCTATAGGAACAAAATAATTTTACCTTGTCCCGTTTCTTTATAAAACGTTTCACAAACTTTTCACCCATGTTACAACAAGTGCTGGGCTGGCGGTCGGCCGTTCCCACTCCGGCCGGCTCTTAAGCTATTTGTCTTAGCCCAGCCCAGCCGCGGTCCACTGCTGTGCTTTGTTTTCTTGTACGCCAGAACTTCTTGGCGTCAAGAGCGATGTACCACCCTGGCCAGGCCATGTTGCAGCGCATGCGCGAGTTCATTCTTGCTTCTCGGAAGGGAAGTGCTTCCGGACGCTGGCGTTTGGCTGGCGTAAACTTTGTATGATCAAATGATCACTGTTCTATTAACTCAATAGCCCAATCGCTGCGCTAGTACTAATTCGAACTGTAGAAGTGTAGTTAATTTTAATTGTGCTTGAGTGTGTTTAATGCTGCCAATATGACTGAAGTAAGTTCACCTGACTCTAATGTTATTAATTTTCTAAAGGCAACTCCTTTGAGCACTTTATCATATGAACAGCGATGTGAATTAAAAACAAAAAGACCAAAGCCAAATTTATCAATTAAAGAAGCTGGTAAAAATCGCACACGGAGTTTTCAGTTTTCTTGGTATGACAGGTTTTCCTGGCTAACTGGGCGTGTTGAAATAAACAAAATGTTTTGTTACGTTTGCCTTATGTTTGGGGCGAAATATACTGAATGGTGCACAGAAGGAATTTCGGACCTGAATAATTCAATTAACAAAGCTGTAAAACACCGGTCTTCAAAACACCATTTGTTACATTGTGAAGCATATCATCTGCTAGGTAAAACTCGCATTGAGCATTTATTTTCTGAAGCTGCTCGACTACAAGCAGTAAAACATAATGAGATCGTGTCTTCAAACAGGCAGTATGCGCGACGACTCATTCAATCTGTAGTATTTCTCAGTACACAAGAACTAGCCTTCCGTGGGCATACAGAAGATGAAAGTTCTATTTACAAGGGTAATTATTTGCAATTGTTGAATCTGCTCGCTCAAAATTAATCGATAGTTAGAGACCATTTACAGTCATCATCATTATTAAAAGGAACATCTCCAGAGATTCAAAATGACTTGATAGAAGTTAAAACAATTGCATTAAATGAAAAAATCAAATCAGATGTAAATGAAGCCCCCTTTCTATCCATACAAGTGGATGAGACATTAGACGTGTCATGTAAGAGCCAGATGAGCATACTATTTAGACATTGTGTGGATGATAGAATAGAGGAGAGATTCGTCGGATTTTATGACGTTTCCAAGAATAAAACAGCTGCGGGATTGTCAGAAGTCGTGCACAAAGTTTTACTTGACTGGGAAGTAAATGGAGAAAAAGGCGTAAGCCAGACATACGATGGCGCAGCTGTAAAGGCAGGCAGATAAGGAGGAGTTTAAAAGCTAATGAAACAGTTTTGCCCATATGTTCTTTTCGTCCATTGTTACGCCCACCAAATAAATTTGGTGCTTCTGTATGGCTCACAAACAATAAAACAGGTTCGTTTGTTTGTCTATACCTTGACTGCTTTTCACCGTTTTTTCAGCAAATCTTCTAAAAGGACAGTTTTGTTGACCAAAAGAGGATTTAAGCTTCCACGAGCAAGCAATACGAGATGGAATTTTCATTCGAGGGCAGTTTTCACCATTATTAAACATTTTCAAGAATTGCAATGTATTTTTGATGAAATTATTGATGATGAAAAATAGTGAATGCGACGACGATTCTGTGAACTGTGCCATTGGTCTCAAAAGACATATGGATGACCCAACTTTTGTATATTTGCTATGTGTATTCGAAGCTTGTTTCATTTACACTGATCATATTTTCAAATTGTTACAGTCATCGACAGTGAGTATTGTAACTTGCCATAATGAGATAGAGGCTGTCGTCAAAAGCATAGAAAACTTAAGAAATTAAGATCTCACTGACATATGCGTTCAAAAATACATCCAGTTGAATGAAAACGTAATGTATGATGGCAATCAAAAGAACACGTTGAGAGGGCTGTCTTTTGAAATAGTAGATTCACTAACAGCTCAAATGAAAAGTAGATTTGAAGATCGTACTCATCTAAATTTCATAGAGTTAGTACAAGAAAATGAAGTTTAAAGAATACACCGAAACATTCCCCTAGAGCAAATTAGATTTTTGGTAAAACAGTTCCCATTCTTTAATGCTAACTAATTAGTAAATGAACTTCACATTGTTTATGCAGATCAGACAAAGCATTTAGCTCTAAAAGATCTTTTAAAATATTTTGTTACGAACGGTCTTGACACCATCTATCAGGAAGTAATTAAACTACTACGCATTGTACTGAATATTCCAACTACTACAGCTAGTAGTGAAAGCAGCATGAGCACGCTGAAAAGAATTAAAACCTATCTTAGAAATTCTATGAGCAATAGTCGCTATTCGTGTTTAAATTCATTGGCAATTGAAAAAAAATATTAGGTGAGCTTTCATCAGACCCTGGATTTCTTGAACACATCATAGACATTTTCGCAGAAAATAAGAAAAGACGAATGGAGCTGATGTACAAGACTGTGGGAGGTATGTGACAGTGTTTTTCATATTAGCTTTTTAATTTTTTCCTTAGCTTAACTGTCGTTTAAAACTTTGGCGTCCCCAGCTCAAAAGTTCACGCTACGCGACTGGTTAACAGTGGCACCCGTGTGCGGCGCTGGCTCCCATACCCCCATAGAACCCATGTTCCTACGGATAGTCCACTGAGAGACGCATCTAGCACGGGCTGTGTTGAATTGAGCTGTGATTTGTTGCACTCTTGCCCTTCTGTCACTATTGACAATCGGTCTCAGTAGCTTCCCACGGTGGTTGAGTGGATATTGTGTCGGTCTACCAACCCCAAGATTGCTGGTTCGCTCCTGGCCGTGGTGAGTGATTTTTGAAAGGCGGCAAAAATACGATACGCATGTGATACGATGTTGGCATATCAAAGAACCCATTTGAATTCAGTAGGCCGAGTTCATAATGGCAAAATTAATCTCGGGAGTTTCCGCCAACACAAAGTTCCTCATTTCTCTACTAGAAAGCGGTATAGTGTTCAAAGAGCTTAGATATCTAACATCTAACCTCCTTGACTTGCATAGTCAAGGAACAACGAAATTCGACATGCAAGCTACCCTCTAGGTGTCAAATAACAAAGCTTGCACCCGGCACCCGGGGCCATACGATATTATATTATTATTATTATTATTATTATTATTATCGGTCTCAGATGTCGCTAGTCACGGTCATCGAGGTTAACTGGACGGCCAGTGACACCCACATTCAACATGGACATGGTTGACTGTGTGAATCCGAATTCCCGCACCACTGCCGAAATCGCTCTTCACATCCGTCGGGCACCGACCACCATACCTCGTTCGAACAGTGTCAGCTCAATTTATAATCTCAGGCAGTGAACAAAAATCCAACCTTTTGGTCGGATGTTTGAGAGGTAGAGTCAGGTTTGACAAATACTTCTCCACAAAAGGCATTTTTATCACTAAAAGTTGATGCGCCCACCAGGGCCGGATTTAGATTTTATGCGCTCCTAGGCCCGTAGATTTTTGCCGCCCCCTCTTCATACCATCGTGAAGGAGGGAATTCAGACCTCAAAAAGGTCTTTGTGAAGGTAAATCTATTTTTTATTTTATTCTAATGTACAGTACTACCTCGTTTATCCGGACCTCATTTAACCGGATGTCCGGATTATCCGGATCGATCCGGAAAGAAAAATAAAAAAATAACGTTGATAAAAATGTGATTTCCTGATCACTACAGTGTCGCCATGAGGTAGCAGGGCGGGTTGTTGATGCGCTGGAAAAAGAAAGTGGACACGACGACACAGCTGGACAACATCATGACGTACATGGAGCAACAGCAGGACACAACCCAGCTGAACTAATGATGGTGAAACGTTTACGTGATCGTGCCGCATTGAAACGTCACACAAAATCAAAACAGAGGAAGATAAATGACTTTTTTTTTGTAAATAACAACTAAACCCTCCGTACAGTAAATTAAAAGCGTGTGTAAATATTTCAGGTGTGTAAATAAAATGTTTCTTGTGATGTACAGTAGGGGCCTACAGTATTGTGTAAATTGAATGACTGTGTAAATATTGTGTTTTTTCATGACCAAAAGGAAATAATAAGTGGTAAGTTATCATTTTACATTTTGTTTTATTTATCTTTCTATAATTCCGGATTATCCGGATTTTCAATTAACCGGAGCACGTCCGGTCCCAGTTAGTCCGGATAAACGAGGTTGTACTGTATCGTGAAATAAAATCAATTAAAGAAATTTAAATAATGAGAGAATCAATTGTTTCTAAATTTGTAGAATATTATAAACTATAAATAAATAGACCAACGAGATATTAAAATAAGTTTAAACCATTTAAGACTCATTATACACCTACAGATATTAAGATATAGGCCTACATATAGTCTACACTACATCATACAACCTACAACAAAGCATAATGAATTACAGTATTCAAATTGCTGGACAAAACGGAGGCAGACAGGTTTTTCTCCGGGTACTCCGGTTTTCTCTGTCACAATTTCATTCCAGCAACACTCTCCACTATCATTTCATTTCATCTGTCATTCATTTAATCATTGCCCCAGAGGAGTGCGTCAGGCCTCGACAGCCGGCACAGTTCATATCCTCGCCGCTAGATGGGGGCTTCATTCATTCCATTCCTGACCCGGTCGGAGACTGGGAGCAGGCTGTGGATTTTCATTTCAAACAGATATATTAATATTCAATACTTAAATTTTCTCCTAATAAATCACAAAACATTCCTGTTCTAAAGCTGAAGTCGAAAAATCTGCTGTTGCAAAACATTTTGTTGGAAAATGATGGCCGTAATATAAATTGGAAAAGTGTTAAAATTTTGGAAATTTTAATTTAAATCATAAAAATTTGCGGAGTAATTTTCTGCCCCTCAGCATGGTGCGCCCCTAGGCCGGAGCCTATGGGGCCTATTGGTAAATCCAGCCCTGGCTCCCACGCTTTTCACCACACGTATTTACTCCGGCTTTTACAACAATATCGCGGACGCTTTGTTTCTCGGGAGTGGCAATAGATGGTGTTCGCATTGGCCCGCTCCACCCCCGACTCGTGGAACTCCCCTATATAATAATACATTATGCAACGAGCCTATAACGGCTATAATTAAGACACGAGTATGTTTATAAAACGAGCGTACGCGAGTTTTATAATTTCCATACGAGTGTCTTAATTACCATTATAGACGAGTTGCATACGACTGTTTATGTTCGACGATAATTATAACTTTATTATATGTTTAAACATAAATATTCATAAATATCTCGTGAGATTGTCACTAGAATTTTGTGATCGGGTGCTGCACTGGGTAGTATATCTCTGACTTCCAAGCTCTCTGACCGATCGACGCATGCGCTCTGTGTGCTTCAATGCCATATGTTCAGATTGTGCACCAGTATTCAGTAGGCTAAATCTGTCACCGAAGTCGTTCGAAAAAACAGCGCGCTGTGTAGAAATTGGATTTGGGGATATTCAGGTACAGTGCTATTTCTTTTCTCATATTCACCAGTTTATTTACGCGAACATATGGACGGTGCACTTTCGGTAATTTATATAGACATGTTGGATTTTGAGCGCATACGCGAAGGTATCCTTATCTAATTGGTCATACAACTGTTTCTTGAGTTCTGATTGGTGGGTGAAACTGTTTCATAATGAAAAATAGTGTTATAATGAGCCTCATTATGATACAGTTTTCTGACACATAATAGTCAGGGTCGAACATTAACAACAAAATGATCTCACGACTTCACTTTAATAGATTCTAAACTATCTAAACATTCAATAAATACTGTACATCCTCAATAAACTATCAGCACACGACAGTTTTTCCTATACAACCTTTTCCACTCGAAACAACACGTTATAAACACTTTCTGATGCATACCGTTCGTTAGAAATGTTGTTGTTGATTCATGTAGGGGCTTTGCGTCATCGTGGTCTTGTAGCCACGTATACTTGGGTGTGTATGGAATTTGTCTGATAACCTGTGTTACTGTGACCGACAGCGGTAGTTACCCTCGCTAAAGCGCAGCGCTAGGCCATGGGGCCAAGCTCTCTGTGGACTCGGTAGACGTGGGTTCGAGCCCCACCGTCGGCCGTCCTTGAAATGGTTTTTCGTGGTTTCCCCCATTTTCAACTCCAGGCAAATGCTGGGACGGTACCTTCTGACAGGCCAAGGCCGCCTCCTTCCACATCCTTGCCCAGTTTCATAAATCTTCATTAATTTCATCTCTCATTAACTCCTCTCATGAGGTTGGCGTCAGGAAGGACATCCGGCCGTAAAAACCATCCGTCACATAGAAATTCAATTCATCGCATCTCATCCCCAACCCCGGGAATAATAAGGGTTAGACATACATACAACCTGTGTTATTGTGATGACTGTACTAGTGTGTGTAGTTGTAATTCAGATGAGGATTGGGAAGGAGTCGGCCGTGGCCTTATTTAGGAACCATCCCGGCATTTGCCTGAAGTAGAAGTGGGTAACCACGTAAAACCACTTTCAGGATGGTAATCGAACCAGCATCTTCCTAGTTTTGCCTCACGAGGCTAAGTGTACCCCGTTCCAGCCCTCAATTCAGAATTAAATTTCTTGGCAGAGCGGGGAATCGAACCCGCGCCTTCGCGGTTAGATATGTGCCGCTTTGTGTAGACCCAAGAAGTTTTAGCGAAGCGAAGTTTGTAAATCAATATTAAGTATACTACTTCTAAAACTCAAAGGAAAGAAACTTTCTTATTATCAGTTGATTTTCCGTGGTGGGAAGGTGGGCATAATTAATAATGCGTCACTTTTGAAATATTTCGCACGATGTACAGTATCTAGCTAAATGATACACTAAACATTCTTTGCCTACCTGAAGACGATCGATACCCAGATCTACAGCCGGGTACGAAATACGTGGTCATATTGCGTGCGCTGAAACACACTGTCTTAAGGCAGAATTGGGTTCAAACTCGGCTGAAGCCGTCGGAATTTTTAAGAGCGTTAAAAGTCCCTCAGTATGCCTTCCTTCGGAGGGGAATTAAACCCGGCGGTCCCATGTCATAGATTTATGGCATGTTAAAGAACTTTCCACTAATTACACCTGTGTGAAACTAAATTGTATAGGTTAAGAATGTAAACAACGCTCTTAGGTTGCTACGTTCGTTGCCAAGAGCCGACTGCGGTGCCGTCTAGTAGCTAAGTTCTGAACTAGACCTAGTAGTCGTTGACGGTGGCGTTTGGCGGCAAAAGTAGGAACTATTTGAAAAATTCAAATTTGCAGACCTTACTTGAATTTTAAAAAAACAGATACACATACTAATACAGTCATCACAATTAACACCGGATATCAGACAGATTCTACACACACCCAAAGTACACGGGGCTACATGACCGCGTTGTCGCAGCCCCTAAACTAAGGAACCAACCAACCAACCTTAAGGCAGAATATGTATGCAGCAATGTAGACGGTAAGACATAACACAACTCACACTGCTCACTCATGAACACTGTAATATAAACTGCCGAACAGTGACAATGGAGAGCAATAATAATTCCGATATCTTGACAAAAAATGTAACGCGCACTAATGACAAGATCGTCTAGTGCCGTCTCAATCGATGGTGCTGCTGCTGGTGGGAAGACCGGCTCTCTCTTCTGTTGGCTTATGGGTGTAAAGAGAAGAGCGCACACTTCCTCTTCCATACGCTATGCTTATATTTTGGGGCAGTGATATCGCTGTTCCTCCCCTTAAAACCACAACAATCAACCCTTATATTTGTTTCACATGCATCTTTGTTGTGTTTCTAATAATTATGTCGCTTTCCCATCCCATATTTACTTCATCAACATAAAAAGTTTCGTTAAGTCACTGAACACTTCAGGAGTGATGAACCAAGTACACAACTACTTACATTAGCCGAATTACCTTGTGAAATTATGAATAATAATTGTGGAAACGATGTCATAATAGATGTTTCCTCCTCCGCTGTCTGTAACCCGCCCACCATCCCCTTTTTAGCCTACTTTTCACATTTTGCAAAAATGAGTAAAAAGTAGACTTATGAGATCGGGCAAATGTGTGTGTGTCTGTCTATCTGTCCTTCTGTCTGTCTGTCTGTCTGGCTGGCTGGCTGTGTGTGTCGTCCCCCCCCCCCCCTAACAACTCCTAAACGGCTGGAGCAATCGAAACAAAATTTGGTAGGAGTAAAGATCTATTCCTGAATATCTCACGGCTATATTTGAAATTGATGTCAGTGCTACCAACTGCTGAAAAATCGCAATTGAAATTTGAGCTCCATGTTGGATATCTTGGAAGAATTGAATGGAAGCTATTTCAAAATTGTCACACGTATAGTGTGCCCTTTCAGCAAGAAATATGCAAATCACAGTATGCCAGCATTGCTCAATTCGGGATTTTCGGGGCTGCGGTAAGTTCTCCCACTCTGTGACTTACATATTTTGGATTAAAATAGAGGATACACTTGCAAAAATAACAACAAAATCAACTCCTATTTTAACATATTTAATTAATCAAAATTATGGCGCTACAAACAATAAAACAAATAAACTACTGACCAATATCTTTCTATTTGTTCAAAGTGAACAAGGAATAACATAAGAATAAAACAAATATTAGATTAAAACACATGGTTTTCTTTAAAAACCAACAATTCATGATTATTTTCACGTCCATAAAGTACCTATCTTAAAGTTCCATATAACTACGAGCTTCTTTGGCTCGATACTTTTCCATAATAATGGTGTCATACTTTTGTACACCTCAAGAACTATTTTATCTTTCCTTCTCGTCAAAACAAATATATAATTACATTTAAAATTACATGTTAATTATCTACTTCAATATTTGGGCACTTCACATGTTCTCAGCATTTACCACCTCTCTCAAGTTTTGCAAATTCATTACGGTGATCGGAAGCCTCCGTGGCTTAGGCGGCAGCACGCCGGCCTCTCACCGCTGGGTCCGTGGTTCAAATCCCGGTCACTCCATGTGAGATCTGTGCTGGACAAAACGGAGGCAGACAGGTTTTTCTCCGGGTACTCCGGTTTTCCCTGTCAAAATTTCATTCCAGCAACACTCTCCACTATCATTTCATTTCATCTGTCATTCATTTAATCATTGCCCCAGAGGAGTGCGTCAGGCCTCGGCAGCCGGCACAGTCCATATCCTCGCCGCTAGATGGGGGCTTCATTCATTCCATTCCTGACCCAGTCGGAGACTGGAAGCAGGCTGTGGATTTTTCATTACGGTGATCGGGAAACTACTTGTGTACTCCAGAGTTATAAAGATTACTTGACAAAGTCAAAAACTATGATTACTCCCGAAATCTAGTTACCTTCATAAAACTCGTGGATTCCTTATTTCCATACAACATTACAATAGGGATTTTTATTTAATTCATTTGTCTTATAAGACCATTATCACATAAGAAAACTACAATCTGAACTGGCAAGCGATAATATCAGTCTACTAGGACCTCGGTTCAACGCCCGGGTCATTAACAACTTTTAAACACTCACGGTGTATTTAGCACTTCTTACAAATAGCCTTTTCCCCAACCCTCATGCGACGAGGGTCTGGTCAATTACTTGAGCGTGATTTATGACTATGCGGGAAACCTCCCGTCTCGTCCGCAGTTGGAGCTCTCCTCAATGCTTTTAAAACAAACCTTCCTTTCTTTTCAGTTCATTGGGGAGACATGGCATTCTACTCCTCGTTTTACTTTCAACAATATTATTGGGCTCATAAACCACTTTCGTAACCTTGGCATTTATTAATTATGAAGGGTCCTCGTTGATTGGGAAGAGTAATACACATTCTACGACGAATAATTAGGGGCTTCAACAACAAGAAGATTCTAGGTTCGAATCTCTTAACATGCCTCGGGAACCATTCCCATATTGGAGGACTTATACAAAATGCGATTTAAAGTCGGCCGTGGCCTACATGACATACGCTCAATAATACCATACATTTGCTCCCTTTTATATAATAACACACACATGGCCTCGTGATCTACGTCACAATTAGAGCACTTACAACATATCTCAATTCAATACCATCAACTACCCCTCATAAGTAATTTACCAAGTACATTTAAATTCTACGCATTCCTAGCGTGACTTTTTATTTAATTGCGTTCCATTGCGCTACACATTACTTTACGGCCAAATGTCTTCCAAAGAACTGATAAAGTTCATAGTAACAATTGATACATATCTCAATTTTTATATTTATCTTTTCTGTTGACAATAAATCGCTCCATTTTTAAGAACATGCATTCACATCATGTCTTATACATTTGTTAAGGCTCCAACGCTCTATATCTTTATATCATTCAATTTAATCTTTATTTAGATTTCTTTACCTTGTTATTATTATTATTATTCACATTATGTCTTCATTCCTTACAAAAGCTCAAAAGCTATTTCTTTCATATAATTCAAATTTACCTTTATTTAAATATCTTTGTTATAATTATTATTATTACGCTTGCTTTGATAACATTCGTCAAATACACTGACATTTTATTCCAGGCATTTCCTCTACAGGATTTATTCTTTCACATAATTATTTATTATTTCTCAAACTTTATTTTTTGTTCAGATCGCGTTCTTATTTAGTTATTATTTATTTAAAAACATCCCTTTTACTCAAAACTCCGGTGGAATTGTACACAAAATTTTTCCCCCGACACCAAAACATAATGAAAATCTTTACTCACATGTCTAAGGTCGTTTTCTGACCTTCATTCTCGTACGATGTGTCATTTTGGCCCACCTTCTTAACTTACTCCATCTTGTACAAACTCATCTCATGTACAGACATTTCTTGACACATATTCAATACATTTAACACTGACAACACCTTTAATACACTGGTGTATCCGTTTAGAACACACATTAAAACACTAAAAAATATTACTCTGGTACATATTATAACACATATCACTTTGCATAAAACATTTTCACTTTACATAAAACACTTAAAATGATACTCTTATTTTTTTTTACAATATTTACACTTCACTTCTATCACACGAGCGTATCTCAACGATTTTGACGATTTCTGTCGGCTGTTGACGATCCCTGATGTGAATCCTATCGACCTGCATTGGACGTGTGATTTTACTCGTTCAAAGTTTCTCTCTCCTACAGTGGAAATTACTGGTTTCAGTCTCTCGAAACCGCTTATATTGTCTATTACTCGGCTTCACTTTATCTGCTTTAATTAGGCGATAAATGTCTTTACTTTGCCGTCACCTCTATTTATATATGGTGGTCTATCGCTCCCTATAGTTTCTATATCTTGGCCTCCTTTCGAGGACCGTACACTGTCTATCGTACCCTATAGTTTCTATATCTTGGCCTCCCTTCGAGGACCGTATACTGTCTATCATATATTATTTGACGTTTCCTCACTAGAGTACGTTTTCCCTCTGGTTTCGAACCTAAGTTCCTAAGTTCCTTTTGCTAGAACTTCTATCTTTGGCGATCGTAATTACTGTTTATTCTTGTCCTTTACAGGACTTAGTGTCTTTAACAATGTCTTTACTGGACGTAACGCCGTTTATTTGTTAGAGTTCTTATAACTTCGTAACTGTATCGAACTAATGTTCTTCTGGAACTCGAAGTTCCCTACTGATCGCTGTATCTTACTTTGACGATATTGCTTTAAAGTCCGTATATTTAGTGTTCTTTATAATTTAGGACTCTTCAGAGTCTCGAACTGCTAACCATCAGCGAAGCGCACTCATATCGTAACTGGTCTACACTCGGCGAACTTGTAGCATAGCCTCCCACAGGATTCTCTTGTCGAACTGTGTTTTTGAACTGACTACTTGAAATTGCAGCGCGAACTGCCTACATCAAGACGTGCTATGACGAACTGTGATCAAAGTAACCTCCCTCAGGAGTCTCAAGTCGAACGATGTCTGATACAGCGTAACGCCCCTCTAGGCTATCGAAAACTGCATGTACGATGTGTGATACAGAGTGACGCCCCCTCACGGGCTGTCAGAGTAACTGCATGATGCGTAGTGACGCCCCCCTGGGCTCTTGAATACTGCGTGGTTATGATGCTCCAGCGTCACGTCCCCTGGACGGACTAGTAACTGCATGTACTGATGCAGAGTGACGCCCCCCTGGGCTATCGGAAACTGCATGTTTGGTCTGGCTCGGCCGGGAGTTTTATACTCTTCAGTCAAAAAAAGATAAAATCCTAGTCCTTTTCGTGACCAACTTTTGAACTAATTGTCGTACAATTATAAAAATTATATCTCCAGAAAGCTCGTCTTCCAAACGTAAAATGAGCTTCCTGTGCATGGAAATCGATCGTGCATTTCCGAGATATTAATTAATTCTTCGTCCTCAACTGTGTGGGTGTTGCTGTTCATTTTTAATTCTCCCACTCCTTGGGTCCCGGTGAATTCCCAATGACGTCTGCTGCATTTGCACTTTTCTCTTGTGCAATTATTAAAGGGTTTTTCTTTACACAAAAATCTCTAATTCGAAATGATTCACCGTACTGTGTTTATTTACTTATTTTTATACTCGTAAACGGGTTAAATTTAATTATTCTTGTTCTGACTCAGCGGCGAGGTTGCCGTTTTCCTGCAACGTAAGAGCAATTTCCGAGTCGAGCTTCTTCGTCTTACAGTAAAAATTTTCCACTCGTTCTATTAATATCCATGACTGGCTCCTTATAAATGTCAAGAGGCATGAGCTCATCTTATGAACACCTGGTCCTGCAGCTTGCACAATGTTAGGCTAGAATCCTGGCTTGAAATCTCTCTCCGTTCCCTTAGAGACTGTATGATTCTTTCCTTCCTTTCACAAAATACATGGATTCGACCCCTCTTGGAGCCTATGGTACATGGGTTCAATAGATAATAATATTGCAGTTTAATTTCCAGGAGGCCATACATGGCAGTGTTGCCAAAATGATTATAAGCCTGCTGATAGGTCAAAATTTTAAATGCATATAACTTCTACACTATCAATTGGATTTCAACCAAAATTCGTATGTAGTATGTGTACATAAACAGATATGACTGAGCGTATTCTTAAGAGTCACCAGGTCTGCCAACTGTTATTAAATTCTCTCAATTTTTTTTATTCAAATACCCATATATATCAGAAAGTATGCAAGCCGACAGCTTTAAACTATGCACACGTATAGTACCTGACATTCTATATTAATTTGGAGTAACTTAAATACGTCAGTTCTACCAACATGATTCTAAGCCTGCTGATAGGTCCAATTTTAAAATGCAAGTAACTTCTATACTAAATAATGGATTTCATTCAAAATTGACACAACAATAGATCATATTATTTCAGATTATTTCTGACCAATACGTGTATATCATTGTTGCCAACATGATTTTACGCGCGCTGTTAGATCCAATGTTTAACTGCATGTAACGTCTATGCTATCCATTGGACTTCAACCAAATTTTGTATTCTGTACCTTAAGAGATGGAACTAAGAATATATTCAGTCACCAGGGCTGCCAACTATAGTTCTCTATTAGGCTACATTATGCCAGGTATACGGTATTTCGAACTAATTAGAAATTTCGATATTACCAACTTAATTTCGTCATTATTCTAGATAGATCCATATAGATTAATCATTGGCATCCATCTTAAATTTCAAGAAAAGTAGGCTCTTTAGTTCGTCACGGAACTTCTTGTATAACACGACTTATATAATGAAATTCCAGATGTGTCGGCAATTGTGGTCATGAATTACAGGATAAATAAAATGTTGCCAACCCCACACATACGCCTACCGTACCGTATGGTGTTTGCTTTATGCTGCGATCGCTCCATTCGTTCGCTTCGTTGTGTTTCTATATTAAAAAGGCTTTACATACAAAAAAGTGACAGTCAGTCTGAAAGACTAGACTTTGTATCATTTTAAATGCAACAAATGCTGAAAAATTCTAGAAAGACTGGAGGCTTCTCGCTTCGCTCGAAGCCAAACACTCTTCACATGTTAGAAAATGATCTGCATAATACTTATCTTACTTATATTGTTTCAAATTACTCGCGAAGGGCAAGTTCAAACCAAGGGCAAAGCAAGGTCCAGCGCGGGGGATGCCGCAAGCTCACCAGAGCGCGCTGAGACTTGCCCCTTTCATCCAGTCTAAAACACTTATAGTGGGCGATGTATTGAAGTTAGAGATATGCTCTCGCGGACTTTTTTGTTGAACTTTTCATGCTGACCAATTCTTACGCTCATACTATATTGATATTTTTTAACGGTTTGCCCGGCGTAAGCTTAAGAAGCGCACGGACACCAAGTTTGTTTTCGACTTTTTCACTGAAATCGTTACTGCTTGGCTTCCTTTGATCATACATAAATTGTTTTCTACAGAATCTTTCCTCGAGATATCCTTTACAGAATGGTGAAAACCGCATCAAAATCCATCCAGTGGTTCTCGAGATTACTCGTGACATCCAAGAATCGGAGATTTTTTTCTTATACTAACGAAGTAGAGATTGTCGGGGTACACATGCACCGAGTGGTACTATGACGTCACACACCTCAGTGCATCTGTCCGTCCGTCACCGTAACGTAACGCCAGACCCCAGCGTAACGACGAAGTCGACAAGATCATTTAAAATGATAAAACAAACCTAACCTGGGGCTAACGGCTCAGACCCTTGCTTGTAGTACAAGCAGTAATTTTCGGCCAGACAGAAGCCAATAGTATCTCACTCCGCTTCGTAAGCCAATAGTTACTCGCGGAGCTCGTTATGCATGATATGTGTCGTGTATTTTGTGTGCCATACATTGGCAAATGTGAAATGACGTCTCGGTAACAGATGAACACACCTAAAGCGCCTCTTTCAGTAGCAGTTGAGCAACGACAATCCATAACAATTGCTGTCGTTAAACGCACAATTAATAACGACTAAAGTCACATATTTTCGTAATTTAGCACATATTACCTGTGTAGTAGTGATCTTGGACAGTAATTTCAATTGGTAACGACTCCCGGAATATCAAATAAGGTATGAAAATCATGAAAATTACATAATTTAGCCTAGTGCAATTGTAGGATCCTACAGTAGTTCATCACTCGCGAAGAATTACCTCACTGATTTCCTCCATTCCCTATTTAATAATGTTATTAACATTATCCATGGACGCTTCTGTATGCTGATGATGTCTTATTGGCTGCAGAAGAACGCAACGTTCTTGAAGAGAAACTGGAGGAGTGGAATACGAGGCTGGCAGAGAATGGACTGAAGCTGAATGTCCAGAAAACCGTGTATATGGAGTGTGGGTCACCGACGCCTGGCACCATCCTTGTAGGTAGTCAAGATCTTCAGTCGACCAATTCAGGTATCTTGACTCCTTGACTCGTTCAGATGGTGACACCCTCCCTGATGCCCGAGCTCGTGTGAGTGCCAGTTGGTTCAAATGGAGGGAGGTAACTGGAGTCCTCTTTGACCACCGGATACCCACCTATCTTAAGGCCAGGATTTACAAGACCGTCGTGCGCCCAGTCGCGCCTCTACGGTTCTGAATGCTGGCCGGCCTCTATTAAACACGAGCAAGCCCTGCATGTTATGGAGATGCGCATGCTTCGTTCGGTGCTTGGTCTGACGCGACTTGACCATATCAAGAATTGTGATGTCTGAGGGAGGATGGGAGTGGCGCCTATACAGGATAAAATGCGGGAGGCTCGTCTACGCTGGTACGGCCACGTCATACGTAGTCACGAACAATCAGTGGCTAAAACTGCCTTGTGCCTCAACCCGGATGGTAAACGACCTCGTGGGCGACCTAAGAAGAGGTGGGTGGCTTGATCGCCTTAGAGAAGACATGCGACAAGTTAATCTGTGTCCGCATGATGCCCTTGACCGACAGAAATGGAGATTGGCATGTAAAGTAGCGGACCCTGCTCCAAAGCGAGACAAACGCTAGGAAGATGATGATTGAAATGTAATATGCCTATACATTTTCCCTTTCTAATCTGTTTATTCTACAAACTTTGCTTTTAATATTTTGGTTACATTGCATTCCCTGATCAGGTGGATCGACGGATTTACGAGATGTACGGAGAAAATGCGATGAGTGATTCAATGGTAAGGAGATGGGTCCGACAGTTCAATGCAGGGTGCACGATGACGAAAGAAGTGGGCATCCATCGTTGGTAATGAAGGCTTGGTTGGTGTCGCTGAAAAACGCGTCAATAAAAACTGTTTTATGAACTTTTCGCAAATTTCAAGATTGCTTCTTCGTGAAATTGTTGACAACGCATGTGACACCATTTCATGAAGAAGACATGCAAAGACTTGTGCCACGATATGACAAGTGATGGTTGGTTCCTCAGTTTAGGGGCTGTGACAACGCAGTCATGTAGCCCCGTGTACTTTGGGTGTGTGTAGAATCTGTCTGATAACCGGTGTTAATTGTGATGCCTGTATTAGTGTGTGTTATCTGTTTTTAATTCAAGTAAGGACTGCAGACATTGAATTTTCAAGTAGTTCCTACTTTTGCCGCCAAACACCACCGTCTACGACTACTAGTTCAGAACCGCAGTCGGCTCCTGGTAATGAACGTTGGAACCTAAGAGCGTTGTTCAAATTTAACCTATAATTTAGCTTCCACATGTGTAATTAGTGGAAGGTTCTTTAACATGCCATAAATCTATGACATGGGACAGCCGGCTTTACTTCCCCCTCCGGAGGAAGGCCTACTGAGGGATTTTTAACGCTCTTAAAAAATCCGACGACTTCGACAGGGTTTGAACAAGCGATCTCGGGCATAGAAGCTCAGCATGCTACCAACTACGCCACCGAACCTTCCCTATGACAAGTGACTCCACAATGGTGGAAACTATGGGGAAAGATAGTTTAAGGATTCTGGTTTATTTCTCAATAAGAAGGCCTAATGTATTTGTCTGTATCTGTGCTCGAATTGTTTTTATTGCCAAACGGAACTTGTTTTCAGGACGTTCAAATGCAGCTTCCATCTAGCGCTACCTGTCAGGAACTTCTTGCGGAATTTCATTTAAAAAATAAAGAAAATGGTTGGACTTCTATGGGACAGAAGCAATGTTATCGTCTGACTGGAAGAGAGCAGACTACGATTTACGACACACTGTGACGCGTTTCGCAGTCCATGGATTTCACTTCAGGATATGCGGAAGAAAAGACTTTCACACTCCAAATGCAGCCACATGCATATGTGAATTGTGTAGCGAGCCCTGTGACCGATATCATGCGGCATACTGTAAAAGAAGGTTGACTTCCCTGACGCAATTTTGTAGCGACTGACAGTTCCTGCATTGTATTTTTTACTTTTTCAATGGCCATTGGCTGCATTAAAACTATTACCGTATTATTAAAATTAAAAAATGAATGTAACTTAGTGGATCTTATTTATTCAAATACAATATACTCAGGGATAAAAATATCGTTACTAACTAGTCTAAAAGTACCTGCACTAAACATCACTTTGTTGAGAAAATATTGCTCTAAATTTCTTCACTTGTTCGTTCATGTGGCAGAATTTTCCTCCTGTTCTTCCTCGTGTATCAGTTTGCCTAAAATTCAGAAGTATTATAGTTGCACCTACAAATAAACCCGTGAGTAAAATGACATAGATAATTGTAAGCACAAGAAACACTGCACCAGCCAGAAACACTTCACATGAAACCACTTCCATGCAGCCACTTGTATGAGCATTTGCCTCCATGCATACAACCGGGTTTCCCTTGCAGCAGGATCGAGGAATTGTGTTCCATTCCATGTAACTCTGAACACCACAACATTCATTTGTAGCCTGCATGTTGTCCCAAGCATCTTTGATAGAACAATCCGAATCATACTTTCCTTTTGATCTGTTCATCCTATTTTTAATATTGTGTTCATTTAGACCATAAACAAGTAAAATGACGCTCAATATGCCAGAAATAAAAACAAAAAATCCAATGCATACCAACAAGATTCGATACACTGTTAATAAAAACTTATTCTCCTGTATTGTTCCCATGTAACCGAGGATGGCTACTATGCACATAAATACTGCAGTAAATATGACTATATGTATTGTAACGATAACTACTTTTCCTAGGAACTCGTAATAATTGTCCAGCCGAAATTTGAATGTGACTCCCATCACTATAAGGAAGATGCCACAAATCAGTAAGAAGACATTGAGTACATTCTGTACTATCTTGAGTTTCGCATGCCTTCTCGGTAGCGACTCATCTGTACCACACATAGTTGTATATTACTCAAGCAGACACAGATATTATCGTAATTATAAAAAACTATGAGATGTGACACCTTTTATTTAAGATTATACATATAGAGATATGTGCACCTTTGCAATTTATTACACTCCCGCCAAACCCCACAGAACAACTAGAGCTTCTTATACAAAGATCTTATAAGGGACTTTTCTCCTTGGTAACTGACATGAGGCAGTTTGAAACAAAAGGGAAGGTTGGTAGCTTTTACTTTGGATTGACATGGTTCTTTGCGTCTGGTAATTAGTGTAATTGGAGTTTTAGAATAACTACAAGATAATATTTACTGATTTTGTAATCTGGATGAGGTCAGTGTGATTTTCAGTTCGTAAATATTTCTTTGGGTTGTGAATTCAATTTCCCTAACGTTTTACTTTTTGTGAATACTGAGTCGTCATCCCATTTGAAGGTTAGGGTTGGAGAATCCTGTAATCTACCACTGGAACAACTCCTCCCATGGTAACCCTCGCTGAAAACTGCTTCCTGGTCATCGCCTCCTTGGCGTGCACTACCAGGCGTAACTAGTCGCATCAAAAACCGTCATACCATTGAACTCCAGGTTGCAAATCAGCTGATATGTCGTGATTCTCATGAAAGGAGTTGAGCTTGCAAACTCTATTTTGATAGCCATGCACGGCCATGGAGTTGTCGAAGTACCTCTTTTACTTGTATCTCGCCGTACGTATACGTCACGCTCGCCTCCTTGACGTGCACTACCAGGCGTAACTAGTCGCATCAAAAACCGCTCTTTTCTCCCATACAGTCGGCGTTCCAGTAGTATCTATAGTTCAATGTAATCTACTTTTAATAACATCTTTGGTAATACCGTGTTTATCTCCGATGGCCTTCAGTTCTCAAAGCCTATTGAACAGATAAATGGTGTCCTACAGGGTGACCCAATCAGTCCACTGCTGTTCATTCTCTCAACTGCTGACATCACGGGTATCCTCGAGTCTTTGGAAGAGAAGATATCTCTTTATATATATACGCAGATGATGTAGTAATTGGAGCAAAGAGTTTGGAAGTTCTGCAGGAATGTATGGATCACAGTATAGATACCAATACAGTATGGACACTTCGGCAAAACCGGAAGAACAGATTTTCAATAAAACAATTGATAAGGGGGAGCACCAATACACCTGTAAGCCGCTAGGTAGCACCACTTATGGACAAACACATGATAAACAGCTGATTGATGAATGTATATTTTATGTCATTTATTTAACTCTATTTCAACACACTAGCTCTCTTTATAATCAGATATTTTAAGAAAATAAATAACAAGAAAATAGAAAGTGTTAATACTACTGTGTTTTAATTCTGAGAAGTGTGGAATTTAATGTTTAACACCACATTCTTCCAGTCCTGTGGTGTCGCATTGTGATTGCATGTAACGATGAAAGGTTATGATATGTTTTTAATGATTAAATTAACACACGATATATTGAAAAGTGTGGGGGAAATGTGGATTTTGTTTCTTAAACTTTTGTAGTCTGAGATAATGCAATTCAAGTTTTCTACAGTAACTGTAAATAAGTGCTAATTTTTAATGTTCTTAGCTTCCTAACGTAAATACCCGGGAATTTATTTAGTCAATAAAAAAGTCATGTTGATGGGTGGGGACAGCCTTATTATGCAGTGTTATTTTCACATTTCATGATATGCCTAGGCTACTTCTTACTCCTCATTTCTTAGCCTACTCACACTTCCGTTCATTATCTTGTGTTCCAAGAAGAATTCAATACCGGTACTGTAAGTCATGTGCTAAGGAATCTCTTTTCATTACCTTTATTAGTTCCACGTCTTTGTATGGCTATTATAGGAGCAACAAGTAGCTTTCAGATTCAACAAATAGACTATACATTTACTGGTAGATTGTTTTGTTTAGCCTACAGATGGCCTAAAAATAAGTAAAGTAAAGCTGAAATACAAGCTCAGGGCTTACAGTAAGTAAACCGGCCAAACACCTTTCGTACAGAGGCCTGCTTCTTTAATCCTTGAAGCCAAGGTCACACCCAGATCTCCATTTGGAGATCCTAAAGTCGTCGTATTATAGTTTTGGATTGGGTTTTGATTCTTGGTTAATGCATGTTAGAATTTCAGAGTTGCATCCAGTGGTTCAAATTCCAAATATAAAAAAGAAATGTTCTGTAGATTATGATCACGAGAGCCACGTGAAGCTACAAGTTTGCTTTGCTTTCTGTCGCTAGTGAATGTAATAAAGTAATATAACTGGTAAATAACACTATGTGCAATGGTGTCGCCAATCAATCAAGTAAAACGCTCAGTCCTAAACTTGCTCTAACCATAGCTTAACACCAATCAGACCTAACTTTAACCTCGTCACGACTAATAAGTTGCCATCTAACCGTACCGCACATTTTACTTGTCAGTGGTATGTCAACTCCTTATTCTTCCCATTCTGCAGAATTGGAGATAATGTAGGATGAGTTTTCCATGTGATGGATGGTTTTTACACCTGGATGAGAGAAGTGTTAGGTTCATAATGCTGTGTTGCTTTTGGAGAGGCCTGGGGCAGGTCTTTCCAGTTGGTACCTGTAAGCGACATGTACATCATAGCAGAATTAATACTGGTCATTAGGAGGCCTAACTACATGCCATAGCTTCAGTTACTAGGCCCAAGAGTTAACAAAGGGCTATCGTGATGTTATCAGTTCACACTCTGCGCAGAGTGCTGGGATTCAGTTTCATGTCGCAACAGCAGTCTTATTTTAAACACTAAAGTTTCAAAGTATGTATAATTTTATTAATGCAGCCAATGGCCATGTACTTTTATTTTCAGGACGGGTCAGGGAAGGGATATTGGAGGGAAATTGGCCGTGGATTTATTGAAAGGAACCGTCCCGGCACTTGCCTGGTAGTGAAAATGGGAAACCACGAAAACCATTTTCAGGACGGAGGAGGTGTGATTCGAACTCACGCTCTCCCGATGCCAGCGAGGCACGAGGTAGCACATTAGCGCTCTCGGCCACCAAGGCCGGTTCAAAGTATGTATGCCTCTTGGTAAGCTATAATCTGGAGTCATTTATATAACCATATTTTTTGACATACCAGTACTGTATACATTATTATAGTTCCAATTAGGACCTCTTTGGTCTATGACCTGTGTACTTGTGTGTGCATGGTATTTGATAATCAGTGTTGTGGTGAATGTAATGTAATTGTTGTTTTAAGGGGCGGAACTTCGATGTCATATGCCCCTAGAGTGTTGTGGTGACTAGCAGTGTTTGTAACTTGAACAGTACTCAAAAAAAGGTTTTGCATATCGCGATTTAGTGTTTTGCTATGTGTACTATCCTACCAGCGAATTGTTACCGGTGGCGGAAATCGGAACTAATGCGCTCCGCCCAGCCACACGCCTGCGATAGACGTGCAGTTGTCGCCAGCGAAACCTCATCGCATGTCATTTGTGTGCATGATTCGTGCTGGTTCGTGCGCTGTGCGGTGTGTTCTCATTGTACGACTGTGCATGCGTTCCCCCTCTTGCCCAGCAACCGCTCGCGGCAGCCATAACGAGGCGAGCTGACGTAATGTATACACAACAGCCGTGCTCCACGTCTAGCAGTAACAATTCCCTAGTAAGGTAGTATATAATGACATACAAAGAAAAACAACACACAATATGCTGTGCAAAAGAGACAAACACTAAAAGCATAACAAAAGTGGCAATCTTTTTCATGTTGGGGCATATCAATACCATGTATGGCCACCACGAGCCCTAAGGCATGCTTGCCGACAAAGAGGCACACCGTACTGAGAACCAACGAACCAACCTGGTTTAGGGCAGATTATCCCACTCTTGGAAAGCAGCTTCAATCAGTTGCTGAATGTTTGTTTGTTTGTTAGAGGATTGGGACAGTGCGAAACTGCACTCTTAATCATTTCCCATGCATGTTCGATACTGTTCATGTCCGCAGAATATGCAGGCCACTCCATTCTCCGTATGCCTTGCATCTGAAGGAACTGATGACCACCCTAGCTCGATGGGCATTATCGTCCACTAGTGTAAAGCCCTCACCCATTGTGGCAGCGAATCCTGTAACGACAGGTTTGAGGATGTTGTCTCTGTATACCAGACCGGTCCTGTTACCGTGGATAGGAATTAGAGGCGTACGTCGACCAAACATGATCCCACCACAAAACATGACAATTTCCTTGCTGTTGGAGGCGTTCCTGGATGAAGAGCTTGTGAAATCTCTCACCCACCCGTTGCCACACTCGATTGCTCCTGTTGTATGGGTTTCTTCTCACGCCCAAGTACACAGGGCTGACGACCATGATGTACAACCTCCTACATGAAACAACAAGCATTAGCATAGCCACCTGGCTATGGCTTCATGAGACAGTGACGGCAGAGAATCCCAATCTTCGTGCTCCAATAGAGGAACAGTTTGACTATGGTATGATAATGCACCAGATGTTACAGCCATTCCAATAGACCAAGAGGCACTAAGGAGCAATCTGGCCACAATGTTAGACAACTTCTGTACATCGACTGCAATCTGTTGTTTCATTTCAGGGGCCTGGACATCGTGGTCATTTAGCCCCGTGTACTTGGGCGAGTATGGAATTTTGATTGATAACATGTGTTATTGTGATGCCTGTCTTAGTATGTGTATTTGCAATTCCGGTGAGGATTGGTAAGGAGGCGGCATTGGCTTTAACTTAGGAACCATTACAGCATTTGCCTACAGTAGAAGTGGGAAATCTCGGAAGACCACTTCCAAAATGGCTGAGGTGGGAATCAAACCCTCCTCTTCTCAGTTGTGCCTCACGAGACTGAGTGTGCCCTGTTGCAGCCCTCAGACCAGAATTACATTTCTTGGCAGAGCCGGGAATCAAACCCAGACCTCTGGGGCAACAGCCAAGAATGGTAGTCACTACGCCACAAGGTGGTCCATGACTGCAATCTAGATCCGCTGTAAATAATCTCAGAATTGCTCATTAACATCACACATAGTATGGATAGTTATTGTTGTTTAAGGGGCTGGCAAGGTCATCTGTCCCTCTTAACACAAAATAATACAAATTTTAGTTGAATTAAAATTTATAGGTGGATGCCTAATAAAACAAACAAAAATAATATGGAATAAAAATTCAGAAAAGAAAAAGTTCTTTGAGCAAATGCACATACAGGTACAGTATTTTTCTCACCAAGATACGATGAACTATATTATTAGTAGGGCCATGATTCTTATGCAAGATATGTTTACGTAATTGTAATAATGTGTGAGTCCTCCAGAGAGACTCGTGCGGGTATTTTTAAAGTTAACACCCATATACTGTACATTCTAAGAAGACTATTGAAACCGTAGTCTCCGAACTACCATTAAAACGAAACAAACAACAAACCCCGTGGCACTACAGTCCATGAAGGGCCTAGGCCTACCAAGCGATCGCCACCCAGCCATTTGGCCTGCAGATTATGTGGTGACGCGTGGTGAGCGCCTCGGGTCCCCTCGGCCGTTAATCTTGGTCTCCATGAGCGTGGCGCTGCCTCATTGTCAGACAGCTATTCAATTGTCCTTGCGAGGCTGTGTACACCCAGTTCCAGCCCTCACGCCAGTTTCTGAAATCCCTGACGGAGCCTGGAATCGAACCCGAGGTCTCCTGGTGCGAGGCAGGCGCGCTACCCCAACACCTCCCGAGCTATGTTACTCCATTTAATTGGGCATGCAAAATAATTTGAAGATGGAATGTTTGGTGCATGGCGCATTCTGGGAGGGGGGAAGGGGAATTAGAAACCATAGAAATGCACTTCTATTAGGACCAAGAGGTGGATTAGAATCCATCCCTTTTCACTTAGATCACCTCGTGGTGTAGCAACTAGCATTCTGGTCTGAGGGCTGGAATGGGGTACACTCAGCTTTGTGAGGCAAAACTGAGAAGAGGTGATTTTGATTCCCATCTCGGCCATCTTGTAAGTGGTTTTCCTTGGTTTCCCACTTCTACTGCAGGTAAATGCCGAGACGGTAGGCTACCCCTAACGTAGGGCCATAGTCGCCTCCTTCCCTATCCTCACCTAAAATTATAAATGCACACACTAATACAGCCATCACAATAAGGGAGTTTATGAGACAAATGATACACACATCCAAGTACACATGACTACAGGCCAAAATTTAAATTCTCCTTGGCAAAACTAGGATTCAAAACTGGGCCAACCAGTTAGAAGGCAGCTATGCTTACTTCTAGACCATGGCAGTAGCTGTGGAAACAATGGGCTTATATGATTGGCTATTTTTATTTCTTGGATATGAATATTTCTTTTATCCCCTTACTTCACTCCCAAAGTCTTTTTCATCCTAATTGACAGTGTCATGGAGCCCTTTCATTCTAGAGAAAAGGATCATCCATGCAGCCTCAACGTAGATGGAAAGTAGAAGAGGCTAAGAAAGGAATTGGGAAGTGACTGTGGTCTATGGGAAAGCCACCATCTCAGCATTTTGAGATGAGAAACAAGGAAGCTAACTTGAAATGACAGGTGAAGGGACATGAATCAACTTATTTCACAAACCAGGTCTTCAGTGTGGTGATGTGATTTTCAGTTAATGTTGTACAACATCCTGAGCCATTTTTATGAGATATATAAGTTACTCCTTTGTGCCATTTTTATCTGACGTGATCAATGCACGCCTTTGTGAAACCTTGGCTGTGAAGCTATTAATAGCCCTCTGATGTCTTAATACCATATATGGACATATCTGCATCTTGTCCCCTTATTGGCCAGTGATTTATATTTTGGAAGGGGTCGTGACCAATCAAATTTTAGCACGCAGTTACCTTTGTGTTGCGTCGTCATTTGCTTTGTTTCGAGACACTTCTTCCTTGCAGCCAAGTAGGCTAGACGTATTCCGATATTGTAGGGAAAGTGCCCGCGTTCAAGGTGAAACCATGGCGAGGTGTCTGTATGTCGTAATCAGTAATTGCTTTACTGTAGTTCTGTTTCATATTTCGGTAATTTAAAACTCTTTTTCTGTGTTATTTTTCTTTTGGTCGCGTGTACTTGTCCCCTCCCGATATTTTCCCTCCGCCCTTTGTGTGCGTGTAATTGCTGGTGAGTTTTGTTTTGTATGATTGTGTTATTTTCATTTATTTTGATAACGTAGTTTTTGTACTTTAAGGGTTGAAAGTCATGTATGTGGGCTTGTCTTCGCTTTACTCTGGTGTGCTTGACGGTGGGTTTGCCTACCTTGTAGGGGGCATCTTTGGGTCTGTCATCCAGAGTGTATCTTATCGTAGAACAACATAACGGGATTGGAGATTATTTTTCTTGCTTCCCGTAATGCTTTGTTCTTTATCTTAAAGAGTTCACAAAAGGAGGTCTCGCCTTTGCTATTTTGCTGGTGACCTAACCTGTGATATTCTTGTGTCTGTGAATGCCCATATTTTGCGCATCACATATTTTCGTCGTCTTTGTGTGCCCTTATCTCCTACGCATACTTTCAATTTTTAAAGTATATTTTTGGCTTTGCCGATAACTTAATGTAATTTTTCCTTTTGTCTAAATTCCTATTTTTCTCGTAACTCACTAGATCTTGCATGTGCCTCCGCGTCTTTCTTCCTCATTTCTCCCTTCCCTCTCACCCCTCTCCACCCCGTTCTGAACCATTGCACCCCCCTCCTATTTTGTTCATCCCTTTTGACACGCTTTGTCTAAATTGGGAGAACGTATCTTGACTTCGTAGAGTGTAGTCGTTTCTGAGTTTTGTCTTTTTTATCTAATTGCGACATACTTACATTTAGTCATCGTTTCATCTTGCCTTGAACGCGTTACCTTAACTTATCTTATTTTATTTCATTTTAATATAATTTAATTTAGTATATTTTCGATTTTCTTCCTAATTTGTATTTTTTCTTGCGGTAAATTAATTTTGTGTTTAATTTGTTGGTCATTTCTCTTCTTGCTTTTAATATCTCTGGGATCGTTGTACATTGTGGTTCTTATTTAAATACATTTTATCTTTGCCTAAGTATCTCTGCTTTTGCGTCACGCCTTATTTTAATTTTAGTTACCTTCTTCGAGTTTTGTCTGGTTTTTACTACATTTTGGTTTGTCGGTCTTATTAGCGTACTTGTGACGTTAATACGACCTACACGGCCTCTGATTTAAATTTGTTCATCTTTGGATTTTACTGTAGTTTAATTTTAATTAGCTTTCCCCCTTTCTTTTGGGATTGCTTTCTGGTTTGCCTTTTAAAATTTGGGCCCAGTGAAAGCCAAACAAGACTGCGATCTCCCCGTTTTTCTTTCTTCTATTTTATTTTTATTTTATATTTCTTCGGGGATAGGGGAAGAGCTTCAGCTACGTTTCCACTGACGTCTGCTGCGTACGTAAGTATATGTTTATTTCTATTACTTCATCTTAAGTTGCGTACAAATGGATTTCAGAGCGTGGTTTTGAGACAAAATCACCTTTCTAATTTAACAATTTTTTTCCAGCTGATCGTTCCTGAGACTTCGAGCTGAATTGCATTGTGAAACGTTTCCATCCTTTTCGTACCTATAGTATAATGTTGTCTTTCTGAGTTTTAAGGTGCTGAGAATTTCATGAAAGAAGGGAAAGGTCTGGTATGGTCTATCAACATTTGAAAAACACACAGCCGCAAACAGTATGTTTCGTGTGAGGATGACGACTTGGTGCCCGTGAGTAAATTACCACGTGGGAAAGCAACATCTTACGGTAATGTGATGTGCACTTATTTATTTCTTCTCGTAATACTGTTTAGATACCTTTTATATTTTTGAAGTAGTTTGAAATTAGTAGTCTTTGTAGTCCTTTTTCTTATCTCGTTGGTGTGTACCGTGCTGTGTTTTTAATATTTTTCGTCATGGATAAATCTATTAAGCAGGAAGTTCGTTTACCGTCCTATAATTTTGAGTCGTTGACTGCACCTATTTCTTCAAGTAAGGCTATTCCAGAACCCCAATTTTTTAGTGTACCGAAGGACTTACTTATGTTTGACCCGTTGTCTAGTGGCTACGTTTCTAATCCTACCAGTGGTGGTCATTCTGACAACGTTGCATCCATTGTGAGCAGGTGGAATCTTACTTTTTCCGGGGAGAATAACACATCTTCAGTTTTTTGGTTCATTCAGAGGATTGAGGAACTGTGTCAGTGCCATGACATAAGTCCCGATAAGATAGTTCGTTGCCTACCAATTTTACTTTCTGGTAAAGCGTTGCAGTGGTACAGGGTGTCACCATTCCATTACACTTCATGGAACGAATTTGTGTGCAACATAAAAGCCCGTTTCACTCCCCAAGATTTCGCGTATGCTTTGAAACAGGAAATCTACGCTCGAACTCAGGGCCCCTCCGAGAAGATTGACGATTATGTCACGGCTGTACGCCTCCTCACAGCCAATTTGCCTCAGCCATTCCACCCACAGGAACTTTTCGAAATTATTTATAGGAATTTAAATCCTATATATAAGTACTTCATACGTCGCATTTCGGTACGCTGTATTGAGGACATAATCCTACATGGACGCGAATATGAGAGCAATTCTCGGTCGAGTTTGAGTTATATTCCACCCCCTATTTCCCACGAAGTCATGTTTCCTGAACTAGCTTGTGCGACTAGCACACAGCATGCGTTTACTTCTGTGGCCCGTCCCGTTATCTCAAACAAGACTGTCTCTTTTAATCTCCCCTCTCGTCCTCCCATAAATCACGTCCAAAGTGATAGTCACGCTGCCAGCCAAACTCATTCTACCTCCCGTGTCCACAATAATCCTCCAGATACCAAACGAGTCTCCGCAAATATCTTATGTTGGAATTGCAACAATCACGGTCATAACTTCCGTGAATGTGCCGCTAGATCCCGTAAGTTCTGCTACGGTTGTGGGATGTCAGATGTGACTAAATTGACCTGTCCAAATTGTAATTTCAACCAGGAAAACTGTTTAAGTGCTGTCCTGAGTTCGACCCGTCGGGCAGCCCTAAAAGCAGGTATCGCGATCCTTATCTTTGTTTTGCTTCTGTATCGCAACCTTGGGTCACATTATCTTTTCATCATGTCACAACTCAAGCCATTTTGGATTCTGGAGCCACGGAGAGCTTTATCCTTCGCTCTGTGGCGGAACAAATTCCAGCGCTGCGCATCTGTCCTCACGAGGATGGACGTGAGCGAAAGTTCGTGTCAGCTGGTTCATCTACTATCAACGTTACCGGTACTGTTTTATGTCATCTCAAGATCCATGGTTTTTCATGGGATCACCAGTTCCACGTAGTTGATAATTTATCCACCCAAGTCCTTTTAGGGACAGATTTCATGCGCAAAACAGGTTTACAATTAGATTTTGCGAGTAATTCCTTTAGCTTTCTGTTTCATTCCAACAAACAATTCCCGTTCGAAGAATGTACCTCTCGTGTTAGTGAAGTGTCCACAGTGCATTCTGTCCAGCTGCCTCTGTCTTTATTTTCGGAAGAGCGTGATGTGCTGAGTGATTTGGTGAACGAATTCTCGGATGTCCTCACAGATAAATTAGGTTCAGCGGTAGGTCACGAATGTCATATCGATCTCACAGATAATGTCCCGGTTCGATCCCCGCCATTTGCATGTTCACCTCCAAAGCTGTTGGCTATGAGAAAATATGTCAAAGAGCTACAAGATAAAGGAGTAGTCGTTCCTTCCAAGTCGGCGTATGGTTCTCCAGCTTTTCTGATTCCCAAGAAAGACGGCGAATATAGATTAGTTGTCGACTACGGGAAGCTGAATAAGAAGGTTGTTTTCGACAATTTTCCGTTACCTACACTCGACAGCGCTTTTCAGCATTTTCATGGAGCTAACTATTATTCTATTATTGATCTCAATTCCGCATATCATCAAATTCCGTTGGACGCCGAGAGCCGTGATTTTACCGCCTTTTCCACACCTTTTGGGTTATTCACATTCAATAGATTGCCTATGGGTATCGCTGTCGGAGCACAAATTCTTAGTCGTGTGTTAGATGATCTCTTGGGTGACTTGAAATTTAAGTTTGTCTTCAATTATTTAGATGACCTTGTTGTTTATAGCAAATCTTTTGAGGAGCACGTAACTCATCTCCGTGAAGTTTTCTCTCGCCTCAGAAAAGCGGGACTCACTATCAATCCCGAAAAGACCTCTTTGGCCCGCACGCAGATCAAGTTTTTAGGACATGTGCTGTCGACTAACGGTATTAGCGTCATGCCTGATAGAGTTGAATGTATTAAGAATCTACCGGTGCCTACCTCTGTGAAAGCTCTACGCCGTGCCATGGGCATGTTTGGGTTTTATTCCAGGTTTATCAGACATTTCTCAGATATTTCGGCTCCATTGAATGCCCTCAAAAAGAAGAACGCTAAATTTATATGGGGTCCAGAGCAAGATAAAGCTTTTAACACTTTAAAAGAGAGTCTTATATCTGCCCCTGTGTTGCAAGCTCCAGATTTCGAGTCTAGGTTCTTCCTCCATTGCGACGCTAGTGATCTAGCTGTGTCAAGCGTTTTAAGTCAACACGTGGACGGGAAGTTTGCGCCTGTAGCTTTTGCTAGTCGCATGCTTAATGAACATGAACGTCGCTATTCCATCTTTGAAAAAGAGTCCCTTGCTGTTGTCTTTGGCTGCGAGAAATTCAGGAGTTTCCTAGAACATCGCCATTTCACGGTCTACACCGATAATGAAGCTCTGAGATGGAGCATGTCGCATGTAAAGAAACTTGGTCGTATCAATCGGTGGATTTTGAGACTATCGTCGTTCAAGTTCGACATTGTACACGTGAAAGGTAGTGAAAACTCTGTGGCTGATTGTCTCTCGCGCATGTTCGAGGATTCCACTATTTCCGCTCCTAGTCAAATTGTTCCTCCTTCTGTCGAAACTTCACCTCAGGAAATGCCTGAAAATGTGTTTTATTACAGTTTAGTCCATGGTCCTTCGTAGATATACGTAAGTTTCAGGCAGATGATCTTTATTGTCGTGAACTCCGTGAGAAAATTACCAACAAGGACCCCACTGTGAATGAATTTTGTGTCCGTAATGATGTAATTGGCCGTCTCCTCCCTGGTTCAAACTCCTTCAGAATTTTCGCCCCTGAGAATGTTCGTAATATGCTCTTAACATACTATCATTCTTCGGCTATAGGCTTACACGTTGGAATGTACCGTACTTTACGCAAAATTGACTCTGAATTCTATTGGCCTACGATCAAACCAGACGTGTTTGATTTTGTAAAAAAATGTCACACCTGTCAACGCTCTAAACCAGCGCAAAATACGCAGATAGGTTTGCATAGTGCTCATATTGTTACTCGTCCTGGAGAACGGTTATTTATTGACATATTCGGTCCTATGACACGTTCTAGGTCTGGTCATCAGGCGATTTTGACAGTGATCGACGGTTTTTCTAAGTTTGTCTGGCTCTTTCCTGTTAAGGACATTTCTGCAAAAGGGACGGTCCATTTATTATGTAAGCATATTTTTGCTATATTTGGCCCGCCCAAGTTCCTTGTTACCGATAATGCTACCATCTTCAAGTCCAAAACTTTCAAATCTATGACCTTCAGTTGGGGCATTAATCACGTGTTATTGGCGCCATTCAGACCACAAGGCAATCAGGTAGAGAGATTTCATCGTAATCTGAAAGCTTGTCTAACCGCCTTCCATAATGTGGAACAATCCAATTGGGATGTTAACTTGCATTATTTTACCTTAGGTTTTAATACCTCGTTTCATTCGTCTATTCAAACCACACCTGCGGATTTGTTTATAGGCCGTAAACTTGTTGATCCCCTGATGCTCCGTTGGAATATCGAGTATTTGTCTATCCCGTCTCGAACCGTCTCTACTCAAGAGAAATGGGATTCCGCCGTCGCTAGCCTTAAGCGGGCTAGACAGAAGGTCTCAGCACGGTACAACCAGCGTAGAAAACCTGTTCATTTTCAGATAGGAAATAGGGTTTTGGTACGACTACACCCTATTAGTAACGCAGCTTCCGGCATCTCCAGTAAACTGTGTTTGCGGTGGTCCGAACCAAGGACCATAACCAGGTTCCTGAACAACGTGACTGTGGAAATGATTTCTGATGACGATCCTCAACTCATTTCTGTTTCTCATGTAGCAAATCTTAAGAAATACCATGAATGATGTGGTGTCTGTGTAATTATTTGTTTATCTAGAGTATGTATTTCTTTCAGTGTTTTGACGCGGCGATCCCAGTGTTGATGTTTTTACAGGATCCCTGCCTGTTTATTTTAGTTTAGTGTGTCCATGATTGTTTTCAGTATCTCTTAACCGTCCGCCTGTGTTATCGCGCGCTGTTTTCTTTCTCTCTCCCTTACCCCACACCGCATCCAAGTTGTGTAATATCATTTTATCAATGGTTGTGACGACAGAACATTCCATTGGAAATACAGGGTGCTCCACAGATTAAGTTTTATTAACCATTTATACCACAATGTAACTGGTTTTTTTTTCTATATTAGGAATATTGGGAGGAAGGAAAATCTCTGCAGCCTTGACGTCAACTGCAATGGTCCTGGGTTCCCCCTTGTTCATCTTCAGGCCTTTGGATTACAACTTCTCGTTATTCTTCGGAAATTTCAAAAACAGAAAAATGTTATTCCTTGTGAGATAACTCATAACTTATATGTTAATATTTTTTTTTCTCCCTAGTCAAAATTTGCTGCCAACGTGTTTAGTGGATTGAGTGTTTTGTGTGATAAGGTCGGTACCACCTTCTCTCATGGGACGCTGCTTCGCTGGCATTTTGGGCAGCGGATTTTGTATTCGTTGCGTTTTTGCACCTAAATTTCATTTTTCTAGGTTTACTTAGCCAAAATTCCCCTCACTCATTTAACTGCTTGTGCGTTTGATGTATACTTCAAAGAGATGGACTTGTGCTATACCAAGCCTCTGTGAAAGGCAAAGAGTTTGGAACTCTAATGTGAGCTACTCCGTGTGTTTGTGTGATATGAGACTCTCTCCTTGCGAGCCATTTTATGAATGAAACAAGAGTGCATCTTATACCATATATACAAAAAAAAATGTTTTGTGTATGTATTTTTGTAAACATTTTTTTTTTCAAGGAAGTGGGGGAATTTTGAGCCATTTTTATGAGATATATAAGTTACTCCTTTGTGCCATTTTTATCTGACGTGATCAATGCACGCCTTTGTGAAACCTTGGCTGTGAAGCTATTAATAGCCCTCTGATGTCTTAATACCATATATGGACATATCTGCATCTTGTCCCCTTATTGGCCAGTGATTTATATTTTGGAAGGGGTCGTGACCAATCAAATTTTAGCACGCAGTTACCTTTGTGTTGCGTCGTCATTTGCTTTGTTTCGAGACACTTCTTCCTTGCAGCCAAGTAGGCTAGACGTATTCCGATATTGTAGGGAAAGTGCCCGCGTTCAAGGTGAAACCATGGCGAGGTGTCTGTATGTCGTAATCAGTAATTGCTTTACTGTAGTTCTGTTTCATATTTCGGTAATTTAAAACTCTTTTTCTGTGTTATTTTTCTTTTGGTCGCGTGTACTTGTCCCCTCCCGATATTTTCCCTCCGCCCTTTGTGTGCGTGTAATTGCTGGTGAGTTTTGTTTTGTATGATTGTGTTATTTTCATTTATTTTGATAACGTAGTTTTTGTACTTTAAGGGTTGAAAGTCATGTATGTGGGCTTGTCTTCGCTTTACTCTGGTGTGCTTGACGGTGGGTTTGCCTACCTTGTAGGGGGCATCTTTGGGTCTGTCATCCAGAGTGTATCTTATCGTAGAACAACATAACGGGATTGGAGATTATTTTTCTTGCTTCCCGTAATGCTTTGTTCTTTATCTTAAAGAGTTCACAAAAGGAGGTCTCGCCTTTGCTATTTTGCTGGTGACCTAACCTGTGATATTCTTGTGTCTGTGAATGCCCATATTTTGCGCATCACATATTTTCGTCGTCTTTGTGTGCCCTTATCTCCTACGCATACTTTCAATTTTTAAAGTATATTTTTGGCTTTGCCGATAACTTAATGTATTTTTTCCTTTTGTCTAAATTCCTATTTTTCTCGTAACTCACTAGATCTTGCATGTGCCTCCGCGTCTTTCTTCCTCATTTCTCCCCTCCCTCTCACCCCTCTCCACCCCGTTCTGAACCATTGCACCCCCCTCCTATTTTGTTCATCCCTTTTGACACGCTTTGTCTAAATTGGGAGAACGTATCTTGACTTCGTAGAGTGTAGTCGTTTCTGAGTTTTGTCTTTTTTATCTAATTGCGACATACTTACATTTAGTCATCGTTTCATCTTGCCTTGAACGCGTTACCTTAACTTATCTTATTTTATTTCATTTTAATATAATTTAATTTAGTATATTTTCGATTTTCTTCCTAATTTGTATTTTTTCTTGCGGTAAATTAATTTTGTGTTTAATTTGTTGGTCATTTCTCTTCTTGCTTTTAATATCTCTGGGATCGTTGTACATTGTGGTTCTTATTTAAATACATTTTATCTTTGCCTAAGTATCTCTGCTTTTGCGTCACGCCTTATTTTAATTTTAGTTACCTTCTTCGAGTTTTGTCTGGTTTTTACTACATTTTGGTTTGTCGGTCTTATTAGCGTACTTGTGACGTTAATACGACCTACACGGCCTCTGATTTAAATTTGTTCATCTTTGGATTTTACTGTAGTTTAATTTTAATTAGCTTTCCCCCTTTCTTTTGGGATTGCTTTCTGGTTTGCCTTTTAAAATTTGGGCCCAGCGAAAGCCAAACAAGACTGCGATCTCCCCGTTTTTCTTTCTTCTATTTTATTTTTATTTTATATTTCTTCGGGGATAGGGGAAGAGCTTCAGCTACGTTTCCACTGACGTCTGCTGCGTACGTAAGTATATGTTTATTTCTATTACTTCATCTTAAGTTGCGTATAATCCTTAGGTCTCAAACCCCAATCCTTCCATTTTCTAACGGGATGGGATAACCCAGAACTAATGGTTCGTTGCACCTGTCTAAAACCATGGAGGATTATGTTAAGTCCTTTGGCTGTCCAACAATAAAATTGTAAGTTATTCTGATTTAGAAGTTATTGCTTTATGAGATTACTTCCAAATCCTTTGTTGTAATGCAGTAAACAAACATTCCTGATATCGCCATGATCTCAGATCACTGATTTGATTTCTGATAGAGAGAGTCAGTTTTTGAAGTAATGAACTGCTTCAGACCTGTCTATCACATTTGTTGACAACAAGACAAAACTATAGTTATCAGTCACAGAAGCTGCAGGTTATCTGACATGAATTCTAGTTTCTCTACTAAAAGGTAGCGATAAGCAATATGTTGGTTTTTGGTGTAAAGATTTGCCTAGGTAGCTCCATTCAAAAATTGCACATTACTTTTCTTAGTAGGTAGCTAAAACCTTGCAGGTATAGTATTATTAAATTTCTTTCGTGTTAGACCAACTTAAATGTTACAGTTTTTAGGAAGTTAAATTTGCTCCTCAATGACAATGCCAGGGCATTAAAAATACTATTGAGAAAACCTCTTTACGATTAAACACTCGCTACCATATTTTATATACTGTAGGCTTCTAGGCCAAGCCACTTCAGGATATAGTCACAAAATTGGTGAACTTCGCCTCTGAAAATTGAAAACAGGAAAAAATAATGTTTCTAAAAAAAAAAGTCAAATGTTTCCATGAAAATATATCAGAATACCCAAACATTTGCAGAAAAATATGCCTGTTGAGTTGGAATGTTTAGGCTTTCATGGCCAGAAAATAAATTACTGCAAATTCTTCTAGGTACGGTACTATGGATATGATGGGGCACAGACATGGCGTAATACCTAGAAGAATTCACTGTAATATTTGTACGAGTTGTTTCTACATAAACCATGTAAACAAGTAATACTGTAATGCAGAAAAAATGTGCGATTGCAAGCAGAAGTTTGTTCTTGACACTTTTCATTTTCTCTGTGGAGTTATTTCAGGAAGAATAGTGGTCGTAACCAGATGTGGCTGGTTGAACAATATAGGGGAAATCTGCTGGGACCTTTCCTTTTAATAGGTCACAGGCTTTTCCAGTACCTTGTCCAGTTTCATTCATCTCTAATTAACTCTGATGTGTATAATATTTCTTGAAATGTAATCTTCTGTAAATCTTTCTGCCTAATCAACCCTTAAATGAATAAATAATGTGCAAATATAGGACATGTTCTGGATAGTAATTACATCCTTCAGCAGCCATTACAATTTTAGTATGTCATTATAAAGACACACCACTCAGTCCTTCACACATCCTTAAAAAGAAAGGAGACAACTTTTCCTAGCATCACTTCACAATCCATACGATTACTGACCCCCACATAAATATGAATAATCAAGGGTAGAAATTAAAATTGATGCACATTCTGAAATTTATACCGTACCACATACTATGACAAGTGTAGCAAGCACAATGTCTATGTAACATTGACATAGAGGTACTGGTACTGGATACTTGTGATAAACATTTATACCAAATTCTACACCTTTAGCTTGTATCACATGAAACCTTGGCCGTGTTTACAGCTAGTATTAAACAGATTATTTCTGCAATGATGAGAATCAAGTCCTTGCCCAACAATAGAATAGGATGTGAGTTGCAGCTTGACTTTATCTGAGGAATTTCCGACATCCCTGAACAGGTTTGAACAATGTGGCTTAATGTAAACATTGAAATCTGTTGCTATGACTTAAGATAACTGTAAATTTTAAAACCATTGAGCTTTAAAATGGTATATGAAACTCAAATTTATGAAAATGTTTGGATAGGCAGTAGGCTATTTTCATGTAGATTTATATAGCCTATATTTATGACCAATACATTACATTTTCGCGAGACCCTCTCGTGGTGCAGCAGATAGCTTTCTTGGCTGTCACCCCCGTAGATCTGGGTTTGACTCCCGGCTTTGCCAAGAAATTTTGATTCTGGCCTTAGGGCTGGAATGGGTTACAGTCAGCCTCTTGAGGCAAAACTGAGAAGAGGAGGGTTCGATTCCCACCTCGGCCATCCTGGAAGTGGTTTCCCTACTCAAGGCAAATGATGGGATGGTTGTTAACTTAAGGACACAGCCACCTCCTTCCCAATCCTATCCCCAATTTACAAATACACACACAGCCACCACAGTAACACAGGTTATCACACAATATGCCCACCCAATTTCTCAATTCCCGAGTGATAGTGTACGGCTTGTTGACACCCAGAGTTTGGTGTTACATCTCCTCACTTATGCAAGGCTCCACTCTTGTATGATTATTATGTACCGGTATTCATTTTCAAATAACATGGACCTTTACGGTATTACTTTAGTGGCACCATGTTCTGCATGTGACATAGTGAAGAAAAATCATCCCTAGGATCGTTGCTGAAAGTATAGAAGTATCCAGGAATTTGATTAGTGTGTATCGAAGATACAGTTGTTGTTGCTTATTTTAAGGGCTGAGACATCGTGGTCATATATCCCCGTGTATTTGGGCGTGTGTGGAATGAGAGGGAGGTATCACTTGAGAAGAAATTGGGTGGGCTTATCAGTTACATGAGTGGGCAAACTTTTAGTGGTCTCACAGAATTAAATAAAATTAAGGGCATTGTGATATGTCTATGAGCTAGGAACATCAAGGTTAACAGCCCTGGTTTTTAAGTCACACAGCCTTAATGCCATGCCGAGCGTAGTGAGGGGTTGCTAACCTCAATAGTTTGTCTCTGAAAGCAACACTATTTACAATTTTGAGGGACTGGAGTACCTTCAGTCATTTCATGGGATTGTAGCTTTGGGTACACGACAATCCAAACTTCTCCAGAACTCTTCAGGAACAGCACAAAGTCCCATAGGTGAGGGAGCAAATGTTAAATCTGATTTGCATTGTAGATTGTAATTAAAGCACTTAATTCACTGTAAAGGGCTGCAGCTTAACAAATTACATTTAATAAAACACATCAACTAACTTCAGTCAGGAAACCATTTGCCTCCTAGGCTAATTGGGGTTAGAAAACGGACACTTTAAAGGAGACAATAGCTTCTCTAGGGTGGAGATTTAATGTTTGTTGGGCATTATTAACTAATCTCAGCCTAGCACTGCCCTCCTTGTGGTTTAAAACACTTCCTTTGAGAAATAAAGGCTACATACCCTATATATTGACGTGTAGATTTGCCACGTATGCCAGTAAATCATCCTGATTACAGGCCTTTATCCAGTCATTATATCTGGATTAGGAATGTGGAATTTGTGAATTAATGGATAGGTGTTTGAGGGACTGACATCTCATGGGTATTAAAACCAGAATTATTCGATGAAACGTGTGATATTTGTATTTACCGCTCCAATGCACGAGGAAACCGGAATGCTGTTATGTCCAGTGTGACAAGAACTGCGCAAAAAATTACCGCACAGATGTTGGTTTCCCACATTTCTGCCATTGGTTAAAATGCAAAATTATAGTTCTGAGTTGATTGTAATAATTACAAACAATGTTTTCTTCAGACAAAATCGACAGGCCGCACTCAATGAATACGGGTAGACTGCTCTCTCGCGGATACATGGTGAACCGTCGCCGCCATGCGTGCGTGCGTGCGGAGATTCCGGAACCGGCCGATTCAAAACCATGACGAAAAAATTACATGGTAAAGGCCTGATGTGTCCTTACTGTATTGATATCTATACTGTGGTATGGATCGTCTGCTTCTCTGGGCCGAGAGGAACAAATTACAGATCAACGAGAATAAAACAGCCCACATGGTCTTCCGTAAGGGAGGAATGATTTCGAATAGAGATAAGATTTATTACAGACCTGGAGATTTACCGATAACAACCGTCAAGAATTTTAACTATTTAGGGTTAATTTTCCAGACGACAGGAACTTCTTTCACAATGCATGTGAGAAACAGAGCGACTGCTGCACTAATAGCTATGAACAACATACAGCATTTGCGTAAACTATCTTTAGTTACTGCTATGAAGCTCTTTGTTTCCACACTGACACCTATTTTAACCTACGGTCTGGAACTGATCTGGCCTCATCTGACCAAAACCAACTTAAAGGAAATAGAGCAAGTAAAGTCTATCTTCCTAAAGAAAGCATTGTGTGTATCGAAATTTACTCCGTCCCGGCTAATGTATGAGCTGTCTGCAGAGCCATTCTGTATTGAGCAAATCAGACTACAAATGCAGCTTCCATCTAGCGCTGCCTATCAGGAACTTGTTGCGGAATTACAATCAAAAAAGAAAGAAATATGGTTGGACTTCTATGGGACAGAAGCGATGTTATCGTCTGACTGGAAGAGAGCAGACTACGATTTACGACACACTGTGACTCGTTTCGCAGTCCATGGATTTCATTTCAGGTGTTGCGGAAGAAAAGACTTTCACACTCCAAATGCAGCTACATGCATATGTGAATTGTGTAGCGAGCCCTGTGACCGATATCATGCGGCATATTGTAAAGGAAGATTAACTTCCCTGACGCAATTTTGTAGCGACTGACAGTACCTGCATTGTATTTTTTACTTTTTCAATGGCCATTGGCTGCATTAAAACTATTATTAATAACATCTTTGGAAGCTGGGCTGGTCCAAAGCAAGAACTAAGAGGCGCTATGACAAGACTATCAATTCACGGTTTCCACCACAAACTATGCATGAAGGCTCATTATCACGAACCAAGTGAGGATTGTAGGTGTAGGCTGTGTGAAAATGTAGGCTATGTGAACGATATCATTTTAACGCATGTGTTAACAGAATCAAATCCCTTAAGGAATATAGTAAGGAATGAATAATGTTATATATTAAACTACGAAGGTAATCCCAAAAATAAGGTCTCCTATTTTCTTTTATAAATACAGAACTCGGTTCATGTGGGTGTTGGTCACCATATTGTGAAGAGCGCTTCCCGCGCTGGCATATAAACATGCACGCGGCGCTGAGGCACTCAGACTTGGCTTGGGAGCCGTTGAGAATGGAGCTCCCGTTGGATGTTACCGCCAAGTGCGAAGTGCGCGTAGTTATTCGGTTTTTGAACGCAAAGGGTACTGAACCGATCGAAATCCAACGCCAATTGCCGGAAGTGTATACGGGGATGAAGCTACGATACGAGTTAAGGTACCATTTGGCAGCACACGACAGCGACGAGAGACGGAGACAAGTCAATGTGTCGCTGCTCCCGTAATTTGATGACGACCGAGACTGACGACACGCCTAGACATACATTACAGTAGGTGTTTATTGGGATGTGCGTGCACATATTCTTTGAAAAATGGTTACGAAAAATATGCTAATGAAAAAGTTCCTCGAAGAGGAAGAAGACGGTGATGTGTTGCTGTGTTACTTGTTGCGAAAGAAACCTATAAAACCTATGAGTTCAATATTCAAAACCAGACGCGAAGAAGGATCTTTCTGTTTGTTAATAAAGAATAAAGATATTTCCATCTTTGCATGGCTGAACTTCAGGATCGAACAGCGGTGGGTTATCTCCGACTAATTCTACTAATATCTCGTCTTCTTCACCAGTAAATTTTATTTCCGACATTTTATCACTTCATAAAACACGTGCTGCGTCCGCTTGTCGCGAGACACTACTGCTCTGACTCTGAGAGCGGTCTCCTACGGTTTGTCTTGGTCGCCGATCTGTGTCGCCTGTCCCTGTCTCGCGCTCTCAAATGTACTTCATATGGTTGAATGGGGAGCAGATCGAAAGCGACCCGTCTCGGTCTCGCAACTCCGTGGTCTGTCTCGGTCGCTTGTCTCTGTCGTGTGCAGCCAAATGGTACCTTAACTGACAGCACTGGGTACTTCAGCGCCACCCCACTGCGAGCGCTGCTAGGCAAAAGGCCACCTTGTGATTGGTTGATTTGGCCTTGTTACCACTGCCGGCCGGCTGGATCGCATCCCTCCTGGCTGCTTTAAAGCGATCCAGCCGGCAGTGCTTGTTACATTTTGTGTTCTGTGTTGTTGATAACATGGCGGCTCCACATGCTCGAAACGGTAACTGTTCATTATCCTGATTTTGATAGATATTTAAGTCACTTATACGTTCAAACTAATCGCAGTGGCATATATTGTTCCTGGATAATACGATATTGTCGTATTTCTGAAGCTTATAATCGTGCTCCATACTTTTCATTCCTAAACCGTATTTGTCAAATGCGGGTGTTGCTCGCGCCAAAGAATGTGAGTCATACGACATCGGCGTAAACAAGTTCTGAATAAAACCATCAAATCCAAAGTCTCAAGTTGATGCGATTTTAAAAAATGGAAATGTGTCCTTAAATAAAATACGGATTGGAGTGACCCAGTTAAATAAAATAGAAACATAAAAAGAAAACATATTTGGGAGCTAATATTTCCATACTGGTTGTTGGCTGCCACACCACTAGACGTGCTTCAGTAGTTTCTTGTTTGCATGCTTTACCATGCGGCATTCACTTCTATTATATTTGGTGTTCTGTGGTGTATGGTGAGTCGTGCATGGATATAAAAAATGTTCGTAAGTGGTGTAGAAAGTTTGCAGCCGGTTAGACTGAAATTCACGACGAACAAAGGAGCGGGAGACTGTCAATTTCCGACGATACAGTTGAGAAGGTTGAGCAAATCATGCGAGAAGATCAGCGGATTACCCTGGATGATCTCTGCACTTGGTTCCTGAGGTTTCCCGAAGCACCGCTCACAGAATTTTAACGGGTAAGTTGAAATATTCTCCACGACAACACTCGTCCACACGTCGCCCGGCAAATAGTTGCTCTCCTGCAACAGTTTCAGTGGAACATTAACACCCTCCCACCCTATAGTCCCGACTTAGCGCCCAGTGACTATCACTTGTTCCCTAAGTTGGAACAACATATGGCCGGAAAGAGATTCAGCACCGACGACGAGGTGAAAAATGAGGTTCACAACTTCCTGAACAGCATGGCGGCGAGCTGGTATGACATGGGCATACAAAAACTGTCACAGCGTCTACAAAAATTCATCGACCGAAATTGTGATTATGTAGAAAAATAGCTAAATGTTCAAGCTGTAAAATGTTGTAAAAAATTGTAGAAATAAACGGGTCATGTATTTATAAAAAAATAAAAGCACATTCGTACTTTCTGTCAAAATAAATTTAAAATAACATCTTTGGAAGTAAGAAAGGTTAAAGGCCTCACGTCCATTGGGAGCGGAAAGCTCCGAAAAGATGTGAAATCGAATTCGTCCGAAGTCGCACGAAAACTCACGAACGATCCAAAGATGTGGCTTGGTAGGGGACCGCGTCCACAGAGCCCGTATCGTTCGTCAGTTTTTGAACGAAAAGCTGCGAAGAGCGAACAGATCCCGTTCTGTTGGGATTTTAGTTGTGAACGAGTGCGAAGAGCGCAGTGAAAAATGGATTGTGAAATGTTAATTTTGCTTGTTCAGGAAAGGAAATAGGAAAAGTGATGGTCTTCGTCGGCTTCAGGATCATGCCCCAAATGAGAAAATTCACCGAACTCTTATCATTTTGCGTAAATTTGATTCACCCACACTTCCCGTCTTCATCGATATCGCCTGTGCGTGATACGTCGAATCAAAGGTGATAATTCCAAAGCAAAAAAAATCTTCATCAGAATGATCTGGACAACCGTTCCGGAGAGCCGTCTCGTCTGTGAATCCGGACGAATACTGAGACAATGGACGAGAGGCATTCGCACGATTTCGTACGAACGGTGTTCGCCCGAATTCGTTGCTTCGTAGTTCGCAGCGTTCCGCTTCCAATGGACGAGAGGACTTACAGTGATAGTAAGAGGTCTTGCCATTAAATCAAAAGCCTTCTGGTTTTTCGTACTGCTGTAGTACTAGGTCGTGTCGCCAGAAGGTCAGCTCAGACCGCGCAACGAACAAAGAAAGGTGTTTCGGATCTTCTTGCCAAGTGTACAGCATTGCATGAACATCAGATCAATCGAGTGTGCTAATACGTTTGAGGTGTTTGGGTGGATGTTTAAGAAATAAGTAAGATTGAAACGAAAATGCAACAAATCAGGAAAAATACTTTAAAGTGTACTTTCCAACGAAAAGTCTTACAAGAAACATATAGAAAACATCGCTGCAAAGTTGAGCTCACGTAATAACATCATACAGAAGTTGAGTGGAAGTTCATGGGGTGCAACAGCTACAACTTTAAGATGCTCTTCCTTAGGTCTTGTCTACTTTGCTGCTGAATATTGCGCCCCAGTATGGCTTAATAGCCCTCATGTGAGGAAAATTTATGTTCAACTACATACAGCAATGAGGACAATAACAGGATGCATTAAATCTACTCCTCTACAATGGCTACCACCTTTAAGTAATATGAAGGAATATGAAAAATTGATTAAAAATCCACAGCTCCCAATTCACTCTGACGTTCCTATGCTGAAAAGGAGTAGATTAAAATCTAGGCGGCCATCCATAATATTGGCAGAATCGTTATAAGAAATGGGCTTTAACATGAACAAGAAGTGGTCGGAAATGTGGAGTAGAACTAATAACGTCGAACATCATACTCTAATAAGAACCACCACAAAGCCACCAGGCATGGAACTCCCGCGACAGGCATGGAAGACAATTAACAAGATTCGAACAGGCCATGGCATCTGCGCAGAGAGTCTTCACCGCTGGGGAAAGGTCTCATCTCCCCAATGTGATTGTGGCAGTGAACATCAGACCATGCAACACATTATATCAAGTTGCAGCCGTCGAGCGTACCCTGTAAATCTTAACGATTTCTATGAAGTGACAGAGGCAGCCCTTCAATGGATAGAGAATTTAGATATTAAATTATAAATCTAATGACCTAGTTAAATTAATTTGGTATATTTATTATGTTGTAATTCAGTTTTGTTATTGCCATACGCTAAATAAATAAATCCAACGGAACATAACGCGTCCTTCTGCAGCAGAAATACACCTGTGGGTAGCGGAAACATTGAGGATTACTTTGGATCAAATAGAAGCACTGCAACTAGATTCAACAAACAAGTAACACCTAGGAATATTTTGGATAAACTTTTGGAATATTTTGGTGGGCAAAGCAGTGTTACTTTGTTTTCTGGTATGGACTGGCTGCGTGGCTCAGCGGTAACGTTCTCGCTTGTTGGGCTCTAGGTTGCAGGTTCGTATCCTGGCGCAGTCAGCTGGCATTTGAGGGTGCGCAAATGCGAGGGAGCCGTGTCAGTACATTTACTGGTACATTAAAGATCCCCTTCGGGGGGAAAATTCCGGCACCCCGGCGTCTCTAAAACCTACAGTAGTTTATTATTATTATTATTATTATTATTATTATTATTATTATTATTATTATTATTATTATTGTTTTCTGGCGAATGGGTCCCAGTTGAAATAGTTTCGGCTGAAATCGAAGCAACGAGAGTAAGACTGTTCAATATTCCGCCGGAAATACCGAATGATAAGGTGAGGAGCTCTTTTTCTAAATACGGTCTAGTTAAAAGTGTCACGAATGAAGATTGGTCACACATGTACAATTTCCCTGTACCCAATGGAATAAGGCAGATTTATATTGAACTGAAACATCAAATTCCGTCATTTATTATTATAGATGGATACCGGGGCCCGGTAACCTATGATGGACAGGAAAAAGGGTGTGCGATTTGCAATGCAACTGACCACCTGCGTAGTATGTGCCCGCGTCAGGCACACTCTATGATACGTTGAGAACACACTCCCACAGTTAATCAGTCATCTAACAGCTTAGAATCCTGTAATACAATCGGCGAACAACAGAAACATGAACTATATGACAAGAACTTCCCTCCGTTTCGTCAGAAGGCACAAGCAGACAACAAGCAGGAGAAAATCAAATCAGATACCCCAGTTGTTAGTGTGTGCTTTATTCAACACACGAAGCCGTCTACTCATCCCTAGGAGGTCGATCGCACATGGAGCAGCAATCAGCTGTCTGGTACAACAATTTCCTACCCACAAGATCAACAGGAAGTTGATCAAAACCGATCTTCAGTCACCCTAGAGCCATCACAATGGAGCAGGAATCTTACAACTGACCACAGGGTAAACACCCCGGCAATAAGGGCGGAAGCCTGTTTCTCGGTAGTTACAGAGGACAAAACGACAGATAACCAAAGAAAAGACGTTTTGCTGCAGTCTGGAGATGATCATGTAAACTCCAAAATTAAGAACAATTCAAACATATCTCCTGTGGATGAGGCAAGTGCTCATTGCACTCAATGGACGGAGGATGAACCCAATACGCCAATGGAAATCGAAGGTAAAGGGTTAAGTGATCAAGAACATATTGACACACGTAAAAAGTCAGTAAATGACAACACTCTGCCACAGAATGTCCACTTCAAAATGAAAACAATGCGTTCTTCAAAGAGGGCACATAATTCCTCAAACATAAACAAGTCCCAAAGATGGTAGAACAGCGGATAGGAGATAATGCATAGCTTAGATGCAAATTTATTTTTTTACCGGGTGTTTTGATATTTATTGAGGTTTTAAGGGGCGGAACAGCAAGGTCATCTGCCCCATTTTAGCAGGTGTTAAGGACTGTCAATGGCTATACAGGTGTTTTACATCCTTGATAGGTAAAATTCTGACTGGAGTTACCTCCAAAATTGGTACTCCTCATGATTCTAATTACCATCGCTACAGCCAATATCAGCGGTATCACTAACGTCGGAAAATTAAACCTAATAAAACAGTTCATCATCGACAATGATGTCGACATTCTTTTCCTCCAAGAGGTTTGCACAGCCAACTTCGATGTCATTTCCCCATTTGAATACTTCGTCAACATAGGGTAAGAGTCCAGAGGAACTGCTATAGTGTTTAGAGCTGGGTTAAATCGTACGGCCTTCTTAGCCCATCCCACTGGACGAGTGTTATCGGCTACATATGAAGACCTGGTCTTGGTTAACACTTATAGACCATCCGGTACCCATCGTAGAATGGAGAGAGAAGCTTTCTTTTTAACCGATTTACCGCCACATTTAGATCGAGGCACGAACATTATCTTGGCTGGTGACTTCAACTGTGTCCTACATTCAAAAGACCAGCTAGGACCAACATCCAATAAATCTGAAACTTTGAGGGAAGTGATCCGGAACTTACACTTACAGGACGCCAGGGAAGTTAAACACAAGTATGAGCAAAAGTTTGGTGCTTTTCAGTCGGTCAACACAAATGTACCCAAATAGAGCTGGGTTATGCCCTAATCCTGAAATAAATTACATGAGATTAATAAATACACTAGGATGACCAGTTTCGATCGTCAAGCGATCATCATCAGATCCATTACACTTAGGCTATAGCATCTATGTTTGAGAATACAGGTGAAAAATATATACAATATGTACAATTATTTAGTTGCAGTGTTGGTAATGCAACTGTCAGTGTATGCTAAATGTGGCATATCTAATATTAGGTGAAATTCTAAAATAGTGATAAAAATCCGGAATTTGTCTGTTCTGGGTGATTATTTGGTTATACAAAATCAACTATGGTTATACTGTAATAATACAGGCTAATACTTATCCGGTTGTCTTCCTAACTGGGACTTCAAGCAGTTACGTGTTCACTCTGGTACCACTTACTGTATAGTCGACTTACTGTGGCTCAAACAATTACTTATTGACATGAGTTTACCGATTGTTGGTCCAACAACCATGTATGAAGATAACCAAGGTTGTATTAAATTAATTGAGTCAAATCGGTTTGGGGCTCGCACCAAACACATTGATGTATGTCATCACCAGCTTCGAGACCTTCGAGAAAAGAACATCATAGAAGTGCTGTATTTTCCATCCAACAAGATGCTGGCAGATGTATTCACGAAACCTTTGGCTAGAGAACCATTCCAGAACATTGTGGAACAACTGGGTCCACAATGATACGAACCTATGACAGCGAGAAGGTGTGTTGGAGAGCGCTTGCCACAAGGTTCGGAGACTCCAAGCTGGTTGCCGAGAGCGCTGGCATAGCCTAATCACCATGGATTGCAAGGCAGTGTCTAGTCTTGTGTGTACACTCTTTGGAAACAAACTCGACCATCTCCCATGTTTGTGTTGGGTTAGAGCACATGTATAATATTGATATAATGTAGGCTAGTCAATTTCAAATAAAAGTGTTACAGTACATCGATCGTTGTTATTTATCATAAGCTGCTATTTCATCAAAGAAATCAGCTTAAAAGTAAGCAAATAGGTGATCGACCGTTTTTTTTTTTTCATAAAACCAATGTAAGAACCGCATAGGGAGGGGTGAAATTCTGAAGAAAAGAAAACGTCCAATAAGGAAGTATTTTCGGATATTTACTCATCAACGTCCAGCCAAAACTATTGAAGTTAAAAACATGAAATTTTGGGTATTTCATGTTCGTTGTATGTCGGAAACGTCCACTAAGGAAGGATTTTTGGATAGTCATGTTCTAAAGGGGTGTTAATGGGGTTAAACGTGCATTTCATTGAATAACAATATCTCACGAGTAGTTTTATTTAGGGATGTGATACTCGGCATATCAACTGATCATTAAAAATAAGCAAACACGTGTCTTAAGGTTTTTCTCTATTATATAAAAGAAAGTGTCCGTACTGAGCCCGTCAGAGGAGCTGTCAGGGTTGCCAACAACCGAAGTGACTTCCTAGACACCTCACCTGCCGGACACATGTGCCGAGAGGATCGGATGTACTTCTTATAGGCCAGAGCGGCACGAGAAACTATGATCCTGGGGATCTGGGGTAACATGGTGGCTAAAGTCCTAGACGACCCAAGAAGTACATCCCCAAACAACAAAACGAATAAATGAGAACATCCAGACTTAAGTAAAACTCGTGAACAATTTTATTTTAAAATAGACAAACCCCTATCCTAGTTCGGAGGGTTTGTATCGGCTAGTCCGCAAGCTAATAATAATAATAAAAAAATATCCAGGCCCTAACTGTAAACTAAGTTAAACCCTCACGAAAGATCTAAATACAAAAGGTTAAGCAACAACAAAAAAAGCTAGGAAAATGGCACGTAACGAAATCCTACTCAAGTTAAAAAAGATCAAGTTAATAACAGAAGTTACATTTAACAGGGTAGCGAAACAAAACTAATTTGGGATGGTACCATTTCCTTATTTACATTTAACGTTAATCAATTTAGCTAAGGCCTAACAATGAATAGGCCTACAAAATTTACGGCGATGACGTCCGTAAGCAAAAACATTACAGTCAAATCTACATGACAGCCAAAGAAAAAAAAACATTAATGACACTCTTACAACTATGTGTTCATCAACACAGAGAAAGGTACGGTACACAAGAGATTACACACATAAGAAATAAATAAGACACTAGACCACAGTTTCATATTATTATTAAACCCTGCCTACACGTTTTGGAATACTGTTTGTACCCAAAGTCATCTACGTGCATGTTTGTAGGTTGGTAATTGCGTAGTTATAACCACGACTTACATTACTTGAGTGTCGTGCTGCACCTAGTACGAACTAATGGTTAAGCGCACTCCGTCGTCTCAAGATAGTGTGTTCTGTCCTATGTCATTCCCGCTAGGAAATGATTCACATCAAAGGCGTCGGTCAGCAAGCTCAAAATGTAAATCCAAGATTATGTCTGTTAGGTAGTCAGCCCGAAGGCTGGTTGGTTCCTCAAAAAGTACCGCCGTTAGGTTATGTGAGTAGATACCCACAAAAACCCAAGGCAGCGCTATATTGAGGCGTACTAGGCAAGAAGAGGAGTGAGGTAGTTTGTCATTGCTTTCCTCACTGAGTCAGAACGGTAGTACTAACCCTATGAGTAGAACCTTTCACAGCATCCACAGGCACTGACTGTGCCCCGAATGCCATTACTAAGCACCACCCATACCTCAGTAGCTTCCATATAATCACAGCCATGAGTGAGACTGAGACATCGGTGAAAAGCCACATTTTACTCTAAACAATTAATTAATAATCAGGTTCTTTTAAAATATTTACTCTTGTGATTATTAAATCGTAGGTTTAGGTTTTATTGTAGGTTTATGACGACAGTGCTGACGATCCTAGACACCTGGGCTAAGCAGTAGCGTCCACTGCGAGATCATTTACTTGCCATAACATCGACATAAAAGTCGCAATACCTTCCACGAGCTCCTAATGCTCGGACAATACAATAACACACGTTGTTAGTGGCGCTCGGCACATCTAAACAACCTTCGGGTAGGCCTGGGAAACACATCAGTTACCTCCCGGCAACAACAAGGTCTCAGAACTGAGTCTGGACATCAGTGCTCTACAAGCACAAAATACCGTAAATATAGCCTCCAAACAGGGTGTCCTACACTAGTCAATAACAGAAAATAAACCTCATATAAATTTAAAACACTTTCAAAACAGTGTCAAACATAGTCGCTATGCAGAGCGATCAAAACATATTACTCTGGAGGTCATCCATTACAAGAGCATAAACATTTAACAAAATGGCCTTCAAACGTGCCCCAAATAATGAAAAGCAAATCATAACAGTAACTCGATGCTGAAGCATCAGTCAAGGGTCTACATTTAGTCTGTATCAATTCCGTGCGCTAGTGGCTTCTGGGTAAGCTCACACCTGTACTGTCACTGAGCTCGCGCACACTACATTCATTGCGTCTGACAATTTATAACAAACACTTGATCATTGTAGGCAGCAGTTCTCTCAAAAGAAAGTCCTAATATGAACTGGCCTGTGACTTGTGCCAATATAACAGTAAATAACAACACATTTACTACGTGAAAATACGCAGTACAAAGAGACCTCGTCTTCAATAACAAACAGTAGTAAAAGAAAGAGATATCACTCCCTTGGAGTGCTTTGGCTTGGCAGATATGTCACTTCAAGTAATATTTACACCTTCAAATAACAGAAATCCTGTGTCTAAATTCACTGGACACAAATTATACAATAAGTGGGCAAAATCTCACATCTGCTGAGTTCGCTAATGATACGTTATTAGTCCAGGGTTCGATGCTCTAGTAGCATACTAGATAATTCCCGACTTTTGTTCTTCACCATGAACTTAAGTGGCGTCAAAGCTCACTATAATGAAAAATCACAGCATAATTACAAAACTGATGGCTTCTGTCGGCCATCAACCGATACGACCTGTTCAAGCAAGTCAGTGGCGTGACGTGAAATTACCAAAATTGAGGCATCACAAAAAATAACCACTAAAATGACGGCTGTCCATCATCTGAAAGAAAAGTACAAAATCCCATACTAGGGTTGTCCAAAGTAGCTCAGCAGCTACAGTCACGTTTAGGTAGCAACAGACCTGACGTCTCACGACGTTCAAGAGAATGCACCGATTGAATCAGGTCCAATCAAAAGGGTGGCTAACTACCACTGAAATTAATGACAAAACATGAGTGCTAAACTACAAAATCCCTACCTATTTGGCTGTCAAGATGAGTTCGGTTGATTTAACTAACTACTCTACCACAATAAGACCCGTACATGAGAGAAGGAACAGACTCACAGACTACATCTTCTTCACCTGATTCGCTCCGGAACTGAGGGGTAAAATATCCTCTGGATTTGAGACATTGGTTATCCAAACTAGGCTTCCAATCCAAGCCTTATCCATTACCAGGTACTTGATGCGTCCTCGTGGTCGACTTAAAGATGTCTTCTTCTCCATGGTAATGGCTCTTATCCAGGCACGAACACGTTCATCCTCTCCTCGTGGTCGGCTGGTTCATCCGCCATGCTGTAATTCCTCCTCTGAACGGCTCCTTCACATTATGGGGGTCTACTCCATAACTCCCATGGTAGATAAGCGTTGAACTATTTCACTCGCGTGGTCAGTTGAAATTTGCATGTTACACGCGTTGAAATCACAGCTTTTAAGATTGCACAAATAGTGGATATTGAATGATTCACTGAAGTTACACAATGGTGCAGACTATATCAAATTGGCCATTCACTGTCTGCTTTTCACAGCTTCTAAAGCGCCTACTTGGCGTAATCTCACAGAATTTATAACTGTACAAATCACATGGAATCTTGGTAATCCATGGTCGGAAAATATTCGCGCTACAAGCGATTATGTTTTCTGAAGTAGTGGCGTTGAAATGAACCACAGAAAATGATTTCGGTTCACAAACTTCGGATATTTTGCGTCCCTTGCGGACATAGATTTTGTCGGCCTCGTGGTCTGAAATGTGTTGTTCCACGACGACGAAAATATGGTAAAGTGATATACAACTTTCACAATTTTCACAATGATGTCTGCAACGTTATCACTGGCGTTAAATATTCCATAGTTGCACTCAACAAGGTGCTCAAATAAATGGCGATGCATACCGATAATTATACTTCCTCGCCTCGTGGGCGGACTATTCTTCGTCTTTGAAGACGGACTGTAACACGTGTCCAGTGTAGACGGATCCAAACTCGGGTGTGTATGAGTTGCTCTTTCCTGCTGGGTTGCAGTGCATACTTGAGTCGTTGAGCAACTAACCCCTTCCGCTTAACACATCTGCGACGTTAAATACCTTTCCCTAAAGATTAAAATACATTCTCCAGAATGATTAAAATATGCAGAATTACTTGATGATATAATCCGAGCCTTGTGAAGAGTAGAAATATATTAATAAGTACTCAGATAAATGATTCGGAGATTTCTTCGAAGTCAAGATCACTTCCTTCATCATACCCGGTCATGTGCTGGTCTCCGGGTGCGTTCTAAGACAATGTGCTGGTCTCCGGGTGCGTTCTAAGACAATGCATGACATTTGCAAATGTGTTCCAAAGAAAAATATCACTGAGCATGAGCTCAGCGGGCTCATTACTGACCGACTCAGTCATCATCGCCCAACCAAAAGTATTGAAGTTAGAAACATATGGGGATATGTTCGTTGTGTGTCAAAAACGTCCACTAAGGAAGAATTTTTGTATATTCAGGTTCTAAAGGAGTGTTAAAGGGGTTAAACCTGCATTTCATTGAATAATAATATCTCACGAGTGGTTTCATTTCGGGATGTGATGCTCGGCATATAAACTAATCATTAGAAATAAGCAGACACGTGTCTAAGGGTTTTTCAATGTGGTGTATATTATTAGGTGAAAAGGGTAAAATGTGGGCGTAGAGGATTTTGATTTGTGTAATTTTATGATGTGTACTTTTTTCATATGAATTTAGGTACCGGTAAATGGATTTTTTGTTTTGTCAGTGTGTTAAATACATCTCATTTATTTTATATTTGCGTTTGTGGTCGGAAACCTTGTGATTCTGAGTCGACTTTTATACATACGATGCGACATGATGTTCGTGAAATGTGTATATTTTTATGCCATTGTTGCGCTATATTGTCTTAATTGTCTGATTGTTTACGGTCTTTACCAAATTATTATCACTATTATTCAAAATTAAATTATAAATAAGTCATAGCAATCATGATTGAGACGTTGCTAAGTGTACTCTTTACAACTTCAATATTCGCGGGCGAAGCCGCGACGGGTATTGCTAGTACTATATAAAGTAAATCCCACTGGTCGCTGTTTTACACAATGCGTGTTTGTCACTAGTGCTTAGAGACAGACCAGCGGGGCTAATGAAGCAACCCGAATACTCACCACCGCAACCGAACATCCATCCCTCTCGAGCCAGACCAGCGGGGCAGTCAGCTGTTCCTCGTTGAGTCAGACCAGCGCAGCGCGGCGATAAGATCGTACCCGAAACTTCACAATCTAGACCGATCATTAGGACTACGATTTTTATGTATATACATATTCTTTCCCTTTGCTTATACATTACATTAATTAGAACATTAGCTAACATATAATTACATTTTATTGTTGCATATCTGATCATAATGACATTTGTTTTACCAATTTTTAATGTAAAATTACATGTTCTGTGTTTCTATTGTACATATTTGATCAAAATGGCTTTTTTCAAACATATTTTTACTTTATTTATTTAAAATTACATGTTCTGTCTCTTACTGTAAAAAAAGAACGTATATTTTTGCAAGTGAAATATACGGTAATTCAAAATCGTCTGTATGACAAAGTGGTGCCTAGAAGCAAAGTCAGCAATCTCCACTTTAGAAAATGTTACAGTAGAAGCAAAAAACGTTTAGAGGTATTCTTGGAATGAAAACTCGATCATAAAGTAAGTTTCGCAAAATAGTGGAGATTGCTGACTTTGCTTCCAGGCAACCTTTATGATCGAATTTTCATTCCATGAATACCTCTAAACCTTTTCTGCTTCTACTGTAAAATTTTCAAAAGTGGAGATTGCTGAATTTGCTTCTAGGCAACTGTGTTCACTAGGAACTCAGATGCATGAAACGGATTTCCCAAGCAATTCATAAGCTGTTAAGAAAGGGCCATAAGGAAGAATATCAAGAAATAGATTAGTGGAGAGAAGGGGATGGGAATTCACGTAGTAAACATAATATTAGTCAACCAAACTTACAAACTATAATCCAGAATATGAAACATATTAAAACACCACTATAAAGAATGAATTGCAGTCGAAAGGCCAAAAAGTAAGAAATTACATCTTACTGTACTCAGTTAATAATATTGTTCTTTTTGGAGTATTTTGTTAGGTGGTATTTGTCGCTTTCTTGGTTACATAGCTCACATACACAAATTTCACTTGGATTGTGGCACGATTCTTCGAGCATACAATAGGATAGATGGGCGACCGCTATGTTTCTACCGGCCGACCGTGGGACCAAAATAAACTCGGGAGCGATCAGCTGATGATGGGTAGAACATGGATGTCTCCCATAAGAATAGCATTATCTTAGAGCATTATGAAGTGGCTTATCCCGATTCAAGCGTATTACTTGAGATTAACCGACTATTTCTGTTGAAGGTGGCGATAACTACAATTCCTTCTGGATCCTGCTGCTCTTTTTTGTATGAAAAGTGTGAAGTATCATCGCTATATGCGATATTTTGGTGTGTTGACATATCAGTGTTGGAATGCATATGGTGACGTGTGTACATGGTTAGGAAATTAGAAGACGGTGAATGAAATATTTTAGGTAGACTATAATTTTTATCCGTAATAATTATCTGAGTTGGTTATACAGTATTTGTAATGTTTTAACATATTAAATAAAATAATAAACTCGACAAAGCACACTACTGTCGACCAAAGTATTATGTGCACTCGAGTTTGGAGGTTATTTGTGAAGTAACCCATAGACCTACATAAAATCCAAAGACATCATAATTTTCGTCGTTCTATTTTACGTTAGTTCATGTAGGTTTGGAATTTTTAATTTATATATTAATATCTTTTATCGCAGTTGGAACACAAAAAGTGCACGTTTTTAAGCGTGTTTCAACCATGCGTCACATTTAAGAATTATTATCTCAAAAACGCGTCATCAGATCGAATCCAAATTTTAACACAATATGCATTGGAATGTTGTATAACTGATTTATTAATTTCAAAATTGTGTGTGCACAAGAAATAAAGTTGTTATCATTTTTGTAAGGTAACTTTTTCTTGGCTCGGGGTGGTTGGAAAATGTAGTTCTTGGTTGCGTTTTAATCGTTATACATCAAAATGTTATGCAGTATGACTGTGAAATACGTAAATTAATTCACTTATTTTATACAGGTTTGTACTTGTACGAGGAAACAACACATGGTTCACCAGCTAGCCGCTCAGGGAAAAGCTGTACAGCGTTGCCGAAATGGTGCCCACACGCATCATGGTGCGTCTCGCTCGGAAGTGATGGGCTCCATCTCAGCAACGCTGTACAGCTTTTCCCGGAGCGGCTAGCTGGTGAACCATGTCTTTCTTCCCCCTACAAATACAAACCGATATAAAATAAGTGAATTAATTTACGTATTTCACAGTCATACAGCATAACTTTTTGATGTATAACGATTACAACGCAACCAAGAACTATATTTTCCAACCACCCCGAGCCGAGAAAAAGTTACCTTACAACATTGATAACAACTTTGTTTCTTGGACACACAAAATTGTGAAATTAATAAACCAGTTATATAACATTCCAATGTATATTGTGTTAAAATTTGGATTCGATCTGATGACGGGCTTTTGAGATAATAATTCTTAAATGTGACGCATGGTTGAAACACGCTTAAAAACGTGCACTTTTTGTGTTCCAACTGCGATAAAAAAATATTAAAATATTAATTAAAATATCCAAACCTACATTAACTAACGTAAAATAGAACGACGAAAATGTTGATGGTATTGGATTATATGTAGGTATATTGGTTACTTCACAAACAACCTTCAAACTCGAGTACACATAATACTTTGGTCGACAGTAGTAACATGTATGCTTTAGCGGCTTCGATGGCGTAGTTGGTAGGTAGCATGCTGAGCTTCTATGCCCAAGATCGCGGGTTCAAACCCTGCTGAAGTCGTCGGATTTTTTAAGAACGTTAAAAATCCCTCAGTATGCCTTCCTTCGGAAGGGAAGTAAAGCCGGCGGTCCCATGTCATAGATTTATGGCATGTTAAAAAACCTTCCACTAATTACACCTGTGTGAAGCTATATTATATATACGTTAAACATTTGACTAACGTTCTTACGTTCGTCGTCAAGAGTCGACTGCGGTGGCATCTGGTAATTAAGTTCTGAACTAGATGGTCGTTGACGGTGGCGTTTGGCAGCAAAAGGAACTACTAGAAAAAATTCAATGTCTGCAGTCCTTACTTGAATTAAAACAGATACACACACTAATACAGCCATCACAATTAACACCGGTTATCAGACAGATTCTACACACACCCAAAGTACACGGGGCTACATGACCGCGTTGTCGCAGCCCCTAAACTGGGGAACCAACCAACATGTATGCCTCTATTATGCTGATTATGCTTTATAAATCAAGAAAGTTGGCCGATAATCACCCAATCGGATCCATCAAACTAATTATAACTAACATCAATGAAAAATTGAAAACACCAACATTTTATGTAGCTGATAACCTTTGTGGACTGCCCTAAGAAACATGATCATGATGATTGTTTTAAGGGGCCTAACATCTACATTATCAGTCACTATCATGCCTAAACACACACACGTCACAAATTGTTTGACATGTCTAAATGTTCAGACTATATCAAACTATAATAAATGTGTTAATGAAGCCCAATGAGTAGTTCTAGACATCAAAATATCCTTAACAACATAACGAAAGACAAGAAGCCATACAGGCTACAACTCACCAAACAGCCGTGGCAAGTCCATGCTTAAATGTTGATGCCAATGCTTACCAAGTGATATCAAGCACTGCATCTTTAAAAAAAAACATGTTATCCCCACTCCCAATATTTATCTCCTAGAGCAATAAATCTTACAAATATCCTAATGTTATCCCCTTTCCTCTCCATATTTAGTGAATTCATTTTTGGTGGCTAGAGACTTCCGGGTCATCAGCCCCGTGTACTTGAGTATGTGTTATAATAATAATAATATCGTATGGCCTCGGGTGCCTGGTGCAAGCTTTGTTAATTGACACCCAGAGGGTAGCTTGCATGTCGAATTTCGTCGTTCCTTTGAACGCTATGAAAGTCAAGGAGGTTAGATATCTAAACTCCTTGACGCTACAGCGCTTTCAAGTAGAGAATGGACGAAGTTTGTGTTGGCGGAAAATCCCGAGATTAATTTTGCCATTGAACACGGCCTACTGAATTCAAATGGGTTCTTTAACATGCCAACAACGTATGACATGAGTATCGTGATTTTTGTCGCCTTCAAAAATCACTGACCATGGCCAGGGGCGAACCTGCAATCTTGGGGTTGGTAGTCCGACACTATAACCACTCACCCACCGTGGCAAGCTAGTATGTGTTGAACTTAACTGATAAATTATATTTCTGTGATGACTGCAGTAGTGTGTGTAGCTGTATTGGTTGTTAATTCATTTAATTGATAAATCTTGGTCATCAGCCCCGTGTAGTTGGGTGTGTGTTTAACTTGTCTGATGAATGAAAATCCACAGCCTGCTTCCAGTCTCCGACCGGGTCAGGAATGGAATGAATGAAGCCCCCATCTAGCGGCGAGGATATGGACTGTGCCGGCTGCCAAGGCCTGACGCACTCCTCTGGGGCAATGATTAAATAAATGACAGATGAAATGAAATGATAGTGGAGAGTGTTGCTGGAATGAAATTTTGACAGAGAAAACCGGAGTACCCGGAGAAAAACCTGTCTGCCTCCGTTTTGTCCAGAACAGATCTCACATGAAGTGACCGGGATTTGAACCACGGACCCAGCGGTGAGAGGCAGGCGTGCTGCCGCCTAAGCCACGGAGGCTTCAACTTGTCTGATAATTTGTATTAATTTAATATTGTAGTGATTTGTGTAACTTTATTAGGGACAGGGATGAAGAAGGTGACCCGGAACTTGAACTAATGTGCTATCCCGGCATTTCCCTGGAGAGAGTGTGGAAAAAGCTGGGGAAAAATCACACTCAGGATAGCCGCTGTCAGCGCCGGGATTCGAACCTGCGATCTCTGAGCATGGTGCATGATCTCGCTTTCTCCGCCACTTGTTGTGCCTCTATTCCCATATACTGTTTTTGGATTTCTTCAGTGTCAAGCGTTTTTTATAGTCTTCCCTGTTTTCGGCGTATCCTTGAAACTCTCTTTCCGTGTCCACAAACCTGGCCTCATGTAACATGATGATGATGATAATTGTTGTTTTAAGGGGCCTAACATCTAGGTGTTTTTAGTTTGGACGGGAGGGGCATTTGGCTTGCACCTCGCCATTCTTAAATTACGTCTGACAGGAATTCCTTGCACATTCATAACTGTTCCCGGGCGAAGCCGTGGCGGGTTGCTAGTGACACTATATAATTATTATCATTATAATTTTCGCATTATCAAAATTAAAATTATATCACAAAATAAAATAGCGTGCTAATAAATCTAAGAGAAATTAGACATACCTTGCACTTTCTTCGGGTACAAGGACACTACTCCAGCACCGTCTCATTAAAAGGAAAGAGAGGATCAAAATTACAGCCGGGAACAAGTAGCAGCTAATCGTGTGTTGTGTTTTGTGCTAAGAGATCTTTCGACAAATTATCAGATACCGTGTGCCTTCTTTTTCACGAAGCAGCTGTCAGGACGGGACTTACATAAACTCCTGCTGGACGTTATTCTCGAGGTTGAACAATGCGGTTTCATAATTATAATAACTGTCTCTGATAATCACAAAACTAACACTACAGTGATGAGGCATTTAGGGGGAGGGAATTTGCAACCAATGGTCAATCACCCATACGACGAGTCTAGGAATGTATTCCCTAGTTTTGATCATTGTCACATTCTAAAAAAAACATTAGAACGCAGTTTCTGTAACGAGAGATGACTGATGGTACTGGAATAATTTCAGGGAAATACTTGTCATTACTATACACAATGCAAAAGGGTGAGATCGTCAAACCGGTCAGACACCTCACTAAAAAACACATCGAACCCACTAAATTTGAAAAAATGAATGTTCGGCGTGCCAAGGAAGTGTTCTCGTCAGAAGTTATTGGTGCCATTAGTACACTGAAAGAAAATATAGGCATGCACCCGGAAGCGTACACATTCATGGACGCAGAAGCAACCATTTTTTTTTGAAAAACGTTAATAAATGGTTAGCTATGCATGACGTAAGGATCACATATCATCATATTCAGTCTAGAAATCCAGATAAAGGGCATTTTTTCTCATTAAATGTCAGTCGCCTAAACTGGCTAGAGGAATATTTTCTTTCTTACCAGTGGGGGCGTGGTGGCGCAGCGGTCAAGCTGTATGCCTCTCACCAAGGCGGACCGGGTTCGATTCCCGGTCACTGCATGTGAGATTTTCGATGTGAAATGCCATGTCCTGTGGTTCGGATTCCACGTAAAACGGAGGTCCCCGTGGCTTATGATCGCGAGATTCACGGGCACGTTAAACTACAAGCTTCCTTTTTTTTTTCTTTCTTACCTTGAAACTTTGAAAGCTGCTAGTAACGCTGCTAGAAAGGATTTCCTGAGTTCTGAGACTTACGAAGCTACCTATACAATTAATCACGGATTCAGCTGTCCAGTGCATAAGGTATCTTCTAAAAATGGGTAGAGGAAAGTCGCCAAATATGGGGAGTTTTTTTTATAGGGCTCACTTTAGACATAAGAAGGAACGGAATAATTTTGGTTTTCTCACCAATATAAACCTAGGCGATATACTATGTATATTACAAATATGGGCACGTTTGATGTTGTAATACCCTCTGATATTATTGTTAACTTTAAAAGTGCACTTTCCCCGTATTAGGCAACCGGTTTCGTAATATGGGGAGGTGAGAAACCTCACGGTTTTTATTTTTAATAGGTACACTGAATAGTATACCCTACTAATTAAAGCATTAATTCTGACATTTTTTTTCGTGTGGCCTCCTGAGAGGCCGAGTGCAGGTCTTTCTAGTCGACGCCCGTGGGCGACCTGCGCGTCAGGATGAGAGATGGAATGGATGAAGGTGAATGAAACTGGGCAAGGATGTGGAAGAAAGCGGCCGTGGCCTGTTAGAAGGTACCGTCCCAGCATTTGCCTGGTGTTGAAAAATGGGAAACCACGGAAAATCATTTCAAGGACGGCCGACGGTGGGGCTCGAACACACGCGTCTACCGAGTCAGCAAAGAGCTTGCCCCATGGCCTAACGCTGCGCTTTAGCCAGCGTAGCCACTACTGTCGGTAATTCTGACAATGTAATGAAATCATGAACACAAATAGTACAAAAATACAAAAATGAATATTTTAAGTAAATAACAGTCCTAGTTTCCTGTTGCCGAACTTCCAAACCGTTCAGCAGAAAAATGCATAAACTTTAATGAAAACCGAGTGATTCTGATCGAATTCAACTGTAACGAGGTGCAAGGTATGTCTAATTTCTCTTAGATTTATTAGCACGCTATTTTATTTTGTGATATAATTTGCATTTTGATATTGTGGGAATTATTATGATAATATAATAGTGTCACTAGCAACCCGCCCCGGCTTCGCCCGGGAACAGTTATGAATGTGCAAGGAATTCCTGTCAGACGTAATTTAAGAATGGCGAGGTGCAAGCCAAATCCCTCTCCCGTCCAAACTAAAAACACTTATAGTGGGCGATGTATCGAAGATAGAGATATGCTCACGCGGACTTTTTTGTACAATTTTTCATGCTGAACAATTCTTACACTCATAGTATATTGATATTTTTAACGGTTTGCCCAGCGTAAGCTTAAAAAGCGCACGGACGTCAAGTTCTTTCTTCGACCTATTCACTGAAATCTAAAATCGTTACTGCTTGGCTCCCTTTGATCATAAATAAATTATTTTCTACAGAAATCTTTCTCGATATTACCTGTACAGAATGGTGAAAGCCGCATCAAAATCCATCCAGTGGGTCTCGAGATTACCCGTGATATCCAAGAATCGGGGACTTTGTTTTACACTAAGTAGAGATAACTCTTAGTCGTGCAATGCTTGGTTAACAGCGCTGTGTGAGCAGTTGAGTAACTAACAAGATTTCATGAAAAAGGTCTCATTGTCTAGGCCGGTATGAGCGCATTCAGTCGGCCGTGGCTGTAAGGACATAGTTCTCTTAGGGCACGCTAGGGAGTTGTATACTGTATGTGTCACACGGATTTCCACACCATTCACACTGGCAGTCGATTGTCGGACCAAGAAACTTCTTATTCAAGGCTCGGTCAAACAGGAAGCAGGCTGCCTGCGCGAACCAGCCCGCCCGACCTCTGCGAACTTTGTATTGTGTAATATTGCATCATCCTGGTTAAACAGGAGGCGGTCCGAGGCGGTCTACCGCGGCGGACCAATCTTGTTCGCGGCGGGCTAGTGAGCAGCTGGAAGCATGGCCGACGAAACAGAGAGGTTAATTGACCTTGTGCGCGAGTGCATTGTACAGTTTTAGGGTATTGCAGGGCGATCCCCTAATAAGTACAACACTGTTTAATGTTGCTACAGCAGACATAGTAAAATCCGTGAAGCTAGATGGAGTTAGCATGTACACATACGCAGATGACGTAGTTCTAGCCTCAACTTCACGTCAAAGTCTACAGTCGTCCCTAGACCTGTTGGCAATTTGGGCCGGAAAAAATGAACTCGATATAAACTTCAACAAAACCGTATCCATGATCTTCCGCAAAGGAGGTAGAATAGCAGCAGGAGAGTCCCTATATCTAGAGCACAAGGCGTTACGTATTGTAAATCAATTTAAGTACTTAGGACTAATTTTTCAGACACATGGGGATACTTTCACCGAACATATAAAGGACAGAACAATACATGCCATAAAAGCAATGCTTGAAATAGAACATCTTAATAAACTATCTTTAGAGACAGCTAGGACATTATTTAGAGTAAAAATCAGCCCAATAATAAGCTACGGTCTGAACATTATATGGGAGAATCTCACGAAAAACAACATGAAGTGCATAGAAAGAGTCAAGGCAGTTTTCATGAAAAAAGTCCTGTGTATCTCAAAGTATACCCCATCGCGACTGTGTTATGAAATGTCAAGAGAGACCTTCTACATCGACGATTTAAGGTGTCAACTATTGCTCCCATCTACTGCCCAGTACGAGGACCTTCTAAAAGAGCTCAAAACGAACAGGATGCAAATATGGAGTGACTTTTATTTAACAGCCGCAATGATGACCGATGAGTGGAAGGGTCCATGTTACGACCTGAGACATACAATCACTCGTTTCGCAATACATGGATTCCATTTCAAGTTATGCAAAATGGAAGGGTATCATGAGCCTAGTATGGAATGCATATGCAAATTGTGTGGAAGTGTCTGTGAAAGGTATCATGCCATGACATGCGGACGGAGGGTTGAGTCACTTAATAGCTTTTGTTGTCAATGACAGTTGAATGTGATCTTGAATATTTTGGTTTTTTATTATTATTGTTATATTGCCTCATGGCCATTGGCTGCAATAAATACCTTATTATATGATTCTACAGTTATTCGAAAATATACGAAAAAACGGTCTTGAAATGACCTCAACTCGCAGCATAGTTTGTGATACTCGCCTAACTCCTGTCTTTTTTTTATTATTATTAGTATCATGCACCCATTTTCTTTTTCGTCTCGCTTGACTCAAAGCGTACAGAAGAAGCAATTCTTCTTCGTCCAAGGAACTGCTGGACATGTTGAATTAACAGAAAACACTTTCATACTGGTTCGCCTTGACTTGCCCGCATTCAGTTTGACCACTCCAGTCCGCGACGGGCCGAGGTCGTTTCGTCCGCGCGGGCAACCCGCTTCCTGTTTGACAGAACCTTTATACGTACCTTAATGGATGGCAAAACGTGTGACCGTGTACCTCAGGTAGTAGTGGGCATCTTTCCAGTCGTTGGATGGCATTTCCTCCGGTGCGTAAAAATACAGTACGGTATATCTGAAAGTGTATCTTCTTTTCAATTATCATCTTCCGCCGGGTATTTGGCAACGACAGTTGGTATCTTAATTCCTCGGCGAGGAAGGGTTCCCGTCCCATCTCGTAGCGTTGCCCACGTAGGCAACGTCACGCAGACTAATCTTGCTGGGAATATTTGGAGATACATAAGACATATTAAAAATTAAAATACTGCTATTCAGTGCAGTTATCCCCTGCATAGCTTCTGTGTGGATATGGTTCTCTTATATTAGGGCACGCAATATTAGGCAACGCAAAGAAAAATCAGATATCACTGCCTACTGGATTGCATCCCGCTTTAAAGCAGCTGAATTTTAACTTGCTCGGCCTTCATTTTTTCCTTGTTAACAACAGATAAACATGGAATCTAACCAACTCCAGATACAACTTTCTCAAGGGGAAGTATGTTACAAATATATATTATTTACACTCAACGTGTTATTTGCAATATGTGGCATCATCTTGACCACGATGGGGTTTATATACAAATTGCAACTGGAGGTATACGTGACTTTTACAGGAAAGGAAGTTGTCGTAGCACCAACGGTAGTCATAGCTGCGGGAATTATATTGTTCATCACATCTTTCTTTGGATGCTATGGAGTTATAAGAGACAATAAGACAATATTACAAATATTTTGTATCTTTGTGGTAATCGTTATAATATTGCTAGCAATTTCTGCTATCCTTTCCTACATCTATTCTGATGAATCTAAGGATCGAATTAAAGACAACATGTATGAAAACATTCCACTGTATTTTACGGATACAGGCATACAACGCACTTGGGATGAAGTGCAGAGAGGTTATAGATGTTGCGGTGTTGAAGATCCCGACGACTGGCAGGATCTCATTCCTGGTTCTTGCTGTAATTACAATTTCGAAAGAATATTCAACGTAAAGCGTCTTGCAAATGAACTGAATGAGCCCAACGAGTGGTATAATCAGAGTGAAGAGGATTTCGAGATAATAGTGAACCCAAAGCGTCTTGCAAATGAACAGAATGTGTCCAACGAGCGGTATAATGCCAGTGAAGAGAATTTCGAGAGAATAGTCAATGTAAAGGGTCATGCAAGTGAACAGAATGTGTCCAACGATCGGTATAATGCTAGTGAAGAGAATTTCGAGAGAATAGTCAATGTAAAGGGTCTTGCAAGTGAACAGAATGTGTCCAACGATCGGTATAATGCTAGTGAAGAGAATTTCGAGAGAATAGTCAACGTAAACGGTCTTACAAATGAACAGAATGTGTCCAACGAGTGGTATAATGCCAGTGAAGAGAATTTCGAGAGAATAGTCAATGTAAAGGGTCTTGCAAGTGAACAGAATGTGTCCAACGAGCGGTATAATGCTAGTGAAGAGAATTTCGAGAGAATAGTCAACGTAAACGGTCTTACAAATGAACAGAATGTGTCCAACGAGTGGTATAATGCCAGTGAAGAGAATTTCGAGAGAATAGTCAATGTAAAGGGTCTTGCAAACGAACAGAATGTGTCCAACGATCGGTATAATGTCAGTGAAGAGAATATCGAGAGAATAGTCAACGAAAAGGGTCCTGCAAATGAACAGAATGTGTCCAACGAGTGGTATAATGCCAGTGAAGAGAATTTCGAGAGAATTGGCAACGTTAAGGGTCGTGAAAATGAACAGAATGTGTCCAACGAGTGGTATAATGCCAGTGAAGAGAATTTCGAGAGAATTGGCAACGAAAAGGGTCCTGCAAATGAACAGAATGTGTCCAACGATCGGTATAATGCTAGTGAAGAGAATTTCGAGAGAATTGGCAACGAAAAGGGTCCTGCAAATGAACAGAATGTGTCCAACGAGTGGTATAATGCCAGTGAAGAGAATTTCGAGAGAATTGGCAACGAAAAGGGTCCTGCAAATGAACAGAATGTGTCCAACGAGTGGTATAATGCCAGTGAAGAGAATTTCGAGAGAATTGGCAACGAAAAGGGTCCTGCAAATGAACAGAATGTGTCCAACGAGTGGTATAATGCCAGTGAAGAGAATTTCGAGAGAATTGGCAACGAAAAGGGTCCTGAAAATGAACAGAATGTGTCCAACGAGCGGTATAATGCTAGTGAAGAGAATTTCGAGAGAATTGGCAACGTTAAGGGTCGTGCAAATGAACAGAATGTGTCCAACGAGCGGTATAAGGTCAGTGAAAAGAATACGAGCAACGAGATGAATAATACCATTGACGATCGTGGGCAAAGAACAAGGAATACAACCTACGTATGCAAAAGCAAGGCGATATTTAAAGATGGTTGCTATAAGCCCCTTCAAAAATTGGTTGCAAATATATCTACAATTACCCTTCTTCTCGTACTTTCTCTTCCTATTTTATTAATGTTAGGAGTTTGCAATGGTTGGGTGTTAATTAGGGCTATAATACGTACTCAAGCTGACGCTGAAGCGAGTTCAAGAGGTAGTAGTAGATTTTCAAGAGTTTGGTGAATGTACATAAAACAATTACATAACATTGAAGGAGCAAAACACTCAAAAGTAAGTGTGTTATTATATTTCCTCTCGCTTGACATTAAACGTGTAGTTAACTGTTTTGTTGTGGTTATTATTTTAAGGAACGGATCATCGGATTGGAAGCATTTTTCGCCTCCACTGCCTTTTTATACGAGTTAAGCGATGCTTCTTTGTGAGAACATGCCGCAAAATATAATATAATATAGTTCATTCAGAAATGAAATGAAGTATTTTAGCCTTGTACTGGATGCGCTGTTTGACAATCCGGAATCTGACAGTCACTTGTTTATCAAATTTGTCTCACCGCTTCTTCGTGTCCTTTGATCCAACACGTGATAGAGGTTAGGTTTAGGATTCCGATGAGTTTTTATTATTTTTATTAATCACTCAATGAACCTCGTCTAACAATAAATATGACCATCCTTAGCCTCCAATAATTTAAAAAAAAAAAGCCTGCCCAATGGCCTCTGGGAACTGTCCGCCCAGCAGATGCTATGTTTGCCGCTAGAGGCGCTGCATACCCCCGCCCCCTACATGATCAGTTCGGTTGGCGGTATTTATCTTCCTTTCGATGTGAAATGCCATGTCCTGTGGTTCGGATTCCACGTAAAACGGAGGTCCCGTGGCTTATGATCGCGAGATTAACGGTCACGTTAAACTACAAGCTTCCTTTTGTTTTATTTATCTTCCCTATATTATTCTGCTAACGTCCCATTCCGGTTTTGTACCGAAAATAAGGTCCTGTTAACACCAACCAACACATATGGGGTACCTACAGGTTCCTCATAACCCCATGTGTGCCCGAAACGCATCCTCTTTAAATGCCTCACAATTAAATAAATACCTTAAAAATGTACATTCACAATGAGAGTACCGTAACCTAGCGAGCCTGCCGCTAGAGCGCAGGGCAGTGCGGTGGCGGCAGTCATCTGGCGGGAGCGAGGCGTACTGCTAGCTGAGGAGTCTCTCAGCAGATGGCTCCGGTGTGGTCTCGTCAAGACCTTCTCTAGGGTTCAATCCTTTGCAAATGTAAAAATTGCTGTAGAAGAAACTCTCGAGCAAACAATAACCGACGAATTCGTTGTAACATCGAATATTGTCTACAAAGAGGTGCTGTGACAAGTACAAAACACTGTTCTACATAATTCTTTGTGTTCTCATGTACGTATGCCGTTTAACAACAATAAATACATGTCTTCAATATTTAAAACTTCGTTCTCCCACACTCTTCCCTACTACCCCCCATAAACCTACATTCACGTTGCGAAAGCTCGCACGGGCCCACTAGTACACATTCTTGTATCAAACTAAATAAGGCCACTTTATTAAGATGGTATACTGTTGCGTGACGTTGTGTAAACAAGGCTCTAGAAATAATGTTCCTGGAACGAGTTTTCATGAATTTCCTAGTCAAGAGCCGACAAAGAAATTATGGATTAAAGCAATAAGCAGACAAGGTATGTATAGAGGCGTTAGAAAGTGTTGTTATTTTTTTGAAGATTTGTTGATTTAAAATTCAAAAGGTGGTGTTTTGTGTTTTTATTATTTTTTCGGGGGATGACATGTTAAAATTTGGAAAGCGATAAGGTTTGTACAATAAGTGCATTTAAAAATATAAACAATTAATAAAACAAAGTAAAAAACAAAACAGCAGGGTAAAACGTTAAACATGGCTATGGAAGAATGAGATAATACTTATATGGAAGTCACATTTTTATTTTACATTCACCATCTCGAAACACATTTCAGTGAATACCTTTTTCAGTTTTATCCAAATACTGCGGTGAAATCACTGGAAGTAGATCATGGTTAAAGTCTCAGCATTTGCAGCTGTCAATTTTCGCCTCCTATCACTTACTATGAGACTGTATTTCGAAAATGACCTTTCAGAATCCACATTTGAACAAGGATACCACACACACTTTAATGCAGCTGTTGCATAGTCTCGGTGAGCAGGCCTTAATCCCATGAGGATCTCTGGAACATTCACATTATCTTCATGACGCAGTTGGTTCTTGATTGTAGTCAGGTAAATGCTGTGAGCCTCTAAAAACTGTTGAGACTCCATCTTCGTAAGAAATGGGGCATTCTTCTTAAATTGGAGCAGTTCTGAGGGAGATACGTTCTTAGGTGCATGCCGAGGATCAAACAATGACCCGATGGCTTCTACAGTCTTCCTGGCTGGATCCGTGGTCCTTAAAGTCCTGACTTTCACTAGAGCTGACTGGGCAAAACACGTAAGCTTGGAGTTAACCTTTATCTGCATCTTTTGAGGAAGCTGTTCCAAGTTCTGGAGGATCGTATGATTGAACATTCCACCATCGCCTAATAGCTTGAGCTTTACCTCAAGGTCATCTAGCTTCCCAGCCAGTAAGTGAATTGTTGGGTACTTAGATCCCTCCAAGAAATTAAGCAAGTCCATAAGAGAGGCACCAACAACAGAAACATACAATGCTTGTAATTGTATAAATTGTATTGTTGAAGTCGATGCTTGTTGGAAAAATTTGACCCCAGAATTTGAATCGTCCAATGTTTTGAAAAATTCTACCAGATCTTCCACATGCGTGGCCATATACATTGCAGCCTTAAACCATGAATTCCATCTTGTACATACAGGCATTGGGAAAGCTAGAATTTCATTCTCTTTTTCTGTGTTTTCATATTTCTCCCTTAGAAATGCAACGTAATTGCTTTTTCTTTTTCGCGTATTTAAAAAGGCATTCTTTGTCTTTACTATAGACATGTTCAATTCGTCCAGCTCGTTTTCAAATACGCAGCCGATAAGATTGACTTTATGAGCCCAGCACTGGACATGACTTAATTCTTCAATCAATCCTTGAAGAGTAGTTACACATTTTGTCATGTAGCGTGCTGAGTCCGTAACTACTGCCACTACACGCTCCCGTTCAATTTCATAAGAATTCAAGGTGTCTAATATCGCATTGGAGCAATTTACGCTATTGGCAGAACCTAGAGCAACAGAGGCAGCCAGATGGGTGTTCATTTCAGTTGATGGTACTGATGGACGAAAAAGAATGTTGAAAGCACACCTACCATTCTTGTCAGTTGTTTCGTCACATAGCAGAAACACGTCTTTGTTTTTTATATCTTCCCTAATTTCTTCCCTCCTTCTTTCGCTAATCATGGGGATGTATTTCTGACGAATCTGATTTGCTGATGGTAAATCTCCACTTCCGCGAACGTACTTATTAAACCAAGTACGGATAGCAGGATTGTCTAGTTTCTCTACTGGTATATTAGCTTTCACAAACGCAGTAGTAGTGTCCAAAATAAACTCTTCTTTCATATCCTTCAAACGTCTAGCATTTGATAATGTTTCTTTCAAGGTGGCCACTCGAGGAACACTAACTTCAAGACGCGAATTTTCTCGGCGTTTTGAATGCTTCTCCGATTTGCAATGTTTGTCTAATGCATCTTTCCTGCGATAATCTAACCGACAATCACAATATTTGCACATAAGAATGCCACAAGAAATTATAAATCCTTCATTCTTATATTATTTAAGTCTGTCTGTGGCAGAAACAGCTACCTTCGGCATTTTTAAACTCAACTGAGCGATGCCCAGTAACAAACACTGTTATCACACGTTTGACTGTAGTCACACGCCAGTATAAATTCGTAACCACACGCAAAATTTATTTCTGAATTCGTGTCATAATATTTAAATTACGTCGCGTCTCATCTTCCTGTACTGCTAAGTTCGGAACTAATACGACGAACACGTGGTCGCCAACTGATTCACGCAAATAACACACTAGCTTCGATGATAACGCACAATTTGCGCACTTTTTATTAAATTATATAGAATTCTCTACTATAATTTACACTCGCTACCGATGTAACAGGAGGCAAACGTAGTTTACATTATGAACAACTATCACATAACCTTTTGGAGGTAGTCGGCCAAACTATTCACGCCGCGATATAACAGCTGTTTACCACAGCGCTAAAATCCAACGAGTAACGGGAATATCGACAGTATATCGTAATATGACGTATATCGTAGTATTACCCCTCGCGAAACAAGACCAACTACAATACTCAGACCTTAATGCAGGTCTCGCAAGTGTGAAAATGGCGTATGCTGAAGCCCCGGCATATTGTTTGTTTACATGCGTTGCTGGGATACAATATTAGCTTTGATTAGCTTCGTTTGATGAAAGTTGGGATAAACTATTGCTCATCTGTAATTTTTAGTGTCTTCAGTATGTCTGTTAACTCCAGTACTGCATCGTACGTAAATATGTGATAATACGCTTATTATGGAGTGGTTCACTTGTGTGATGATTGTTCAGTCGACCGATGGCATTGTGTCATTTACTGCAGATGTTGAAGTACCTAAGACTAAAGCATTAAAGAAGTGTCTCAAGAATATTCACCGCAATGATTTGCTAGTTAGTGACAATATAATAATAGCTTAGCACACTTCAATACCGGTAGTGTCGAACTTAAGTACGTAAAGGGAAAACGCAATGAGCATCTACGTCAAGACATTATCTTGAACGCTCAGCTTCATGTGCCTCCGTAAATCCTTACCAGTCTAGCAGATGTTCTACACTGCCTTGTATACACGCCAAATATTACAGTGAACTTATGTTTTATTGGTTAAGGAAGAAGTTTCCCCTGTGCCAAACAGTGAACTCATTGTGTTCCGTCATTATTCATACTTTTGTGATTCTTACAGATTGCAAGTTATTTTTTATTATGATGTGTGTAATAAAGTGTTGTGAGTAACTTGCCAATTATGTACTTATATTGCGAGATAGTGTGCCGCGATAATTCTGTAAGAGGAAGATGGTACTTTTCTACCTACATTACTTTACTAAATCTACTATTTCCAGCGTACAACCATTCCAAATGGTAACAGCGAATGTTTAATAGGTTAGATGGTAACATATTATCGTGTCCCTTGTGTGTGGCAATCTCCATAATTATGTTCAGATATCCACACGACGACTTCTTTGCATATTTCAATCAATTAATTCGGTGTGATGTTTTAACCGAGATTTTAGACATTTCTACGAGAGGTCTTAATTGAATTGTATCTCTATAGCGTTGGTTCGATTATTTCAGGCAACTATTCTCATTCCGATTGTGTACACAAATACTCTTCATGTGCTAGGACAGCAATTCAATAACCGGGTACTTTCTTCTCTCCTACCTACTTCAGAATCTGTTTGATTTTATGCTAATAATATTAATCTATAATTACTAAACTTAAATACAAATCGTGATAACTCGCCAAAAAGCTTCTTATTCAACCTCAGAAACAGTGAGACTATTGTAGCTGCCCCTTGGGTGAAGACGAAGAAACCTATAATTCGAGGCCAGCACTATATAGATAAATTAATTAATTCAGGTAAGTCTAAATTATTGATGCACATTTCTTCGGAACCTAGTCTCGTCTTGTGCTATCTTTTGTGTTCTTAGGTGAGTAATAATAATAATTTACACGAACTGTGACAACCCCGATGACATGATCTTAGCTATTGGTAGGGCAACCATCGCCGCCATGTTTTTTCTACATTAAGGTCTGAGGATTGTAGTTGGTCTTGCGCGAAACTATACAATCGATCATTCTCTCGAATTGAACACCAACCAAATTCGATTATCGGCTTGTGGACAAAAATGTTCGGATTGGTGTGGGGAAAAAATATGAAAATTTGTTTTTATTTCGCAGATTGCGATATTTGTGGTGTTATTCACAAAATTCGCGTTATTTCGCGATTTAATTTCACTCCTGGGCGGCACGAAACATGTAAATACGTGAAAATAAAACATTTTAACCTCTAAATATGACTTTTCGTTTTATCGCGAATTAACAAAAACTAACACCTCTAGGTATGTAGCATATGTTGACCATGTGACTGAAAATTAGGTTACTTTCTATTATTGCTCCAGTTCTGATGATGATGATAATCTCCTGACCACCTCGTCGTGTAGAGGCTAGCATTCTTGTATGTCGGCCCAGAGGTCCGGGTTGGATTCCCGGCTCTGCCAAGAAATTTAACTCAGGTCTGAAGGCTGGAATGGGGAACACTCAACTTCATGACGTAAAACTGAGAAGAGGTGGGTTCGATGCCCATCTCATCCATCCTGGAAGTGGTTTTCCGTGGTTTCCCACCTCTACTCCAGACAAATGCCCGGTTTGTTCCTAAAAGGCCGCGGCCACCTACTTCCCAATCATCTCCTGAATTACAAATACACCCACTACTACAGACACCACAATTGCACAGGTTATCACACAAATTCTAAAATACCAAAGTACACGGAGCTAAATGACCAATATGTCCTAGCCCCACTAATGATAGAACAACAAACAACATAATAAACTTATGTTTCTGTTGTGTAGGTGATACCAAGGATAAGTTATGAAACCCTAATGACCGCTCCGTCGTGTGCAGTAATCACTTTATCGAATGTGACTACTGACCAGAATTAAAGGTAAAGCGGCTGAAACCTGATGCGGTGTCCAGCGTTTTCAGTGACTACCCACTAAGTAAGGAACTTAAACTGTCAGTGCCAACAAGAAAATATATTGTCAAAAAGGAAATTGCAACACCATGAAGGCATTGGTCGTTTGTGTTGATTTTCAAGATATGGAACGATGCCATGTAGGTATGTAAACGATCAAAGTTTCAGACCCATTGGATTGTTGCTACAGGTCTCCCCACGTGATTGGTCGCGGAGGAATCAACTCCAGTATACGGACTCTGGTGTAGCGTAGTTGACTTGCGGTCTGTGCAGTGAAGTGTTCCCCGTCAAACATGCCTCGACGACAGAGAAGAGCACGCTATCAATAACTGTCGCCGTTTGAGAGGGCTCGGATAATTGGGCTGTGTGAGACTGGATTGTCGCTAAGGACTGTCGCTGCACGTGTTGGCCGACAGGCATCTACGGTACAACGCGTATGGCAGCAGTGGTCAAATGAAGGTACCCACACTCGTAGACCTGGCACAGGCCCAGCGCGACAGACAACTGTGAGAGAGGATCGCCGCATCATTCGGATGGCCCGGATGGAACCCCATGCAACAGCAGCGCAAATTCGAGCAGCTGTGGCACCCCACGTTACACAACAAACAGTTGGTAATCGCCTGCGTGCAGCTGGCTTACGATCCCGTGTCCCTGCAGAAGGTGTTCCATTGACCCCACAACAGCGACGTGTAAGGCTGGCCTGGTGTTGAGAACGATCGACGTGGGTCGACGAATGGCATAGGGTCGTCTTAAGTGATGAATCGTGCTTCTGTCTTGCCCGCAGTGATCGCCGGAATCGTGTGTGCCGACGTACCGGGGAGAGGGGCCGCCCAGACCTTATTGTCGAGAGGCACACAGGGCCAACACCAAGCATTATGGTCTGGGGAGCTATTGGCTTTAATGTGAAATCACAGTCAGTGCTTGTTGAGAGCACTATGACTGCTCGACAGTACGTTGATAGAGTACTCAATCCAGTGGTTGTCCCTATGATGGCGAACATTGCTAATGGGATGTTTCAGCAGGACAATGCCCGGGTTCACACTGCACGCACCTCCAGAGAAGCTCTCCACGACATCACAACCTTAGAATGGCCTGCCAGATCCCCGGACCTCAGTCCTATTGAGCATGTGTGGGACATGATGGGTCGATAACTGGCCAACCGTCCTCAGCCACCCACAACTCTGGAACAACTGACCTGTGCAGTGCAGCAAGCATGGGCCACAATTCCTCAGGAAGCGATCCAGGGCCTTATTGACTCCATGCCTCGCCGAATTCATCAATGTATTGCAGCTCGTGGTGGGCACATCCTGTATTGATTGTTGTCCAAACTTGCGGTCAGAGGGACCTGAATGTGTAATCGTCGAATCACAACCGAACACTCGTCCTGGATGTTCAATTGCAGCAATGTAGCACCACTCCTTCTGGGTGTTGCAATTTCCATTTTCTTCAGTGTATATTGTCAAATCAACTGTATTATTAAAACGTACAAAATCTCCCAAGGCAGGCTTTGTTGCGGCTGATCCTTGTGCTTTGGATGCCGTCCGCCCACCTGCCATCTCAAATGTTAATGATTTAGTCAAGAAAGATGCGTCTACACAAACAAAAGTAAATATGTGACAATTGAACTCACGTAATAGGATACTAGGAACACTGCGTAGGTCACTACGACGTGCAAGACAAAAAATATTTGCACTTAAAAAATATCTGCTCAAGCAACGAATCAGCAGGCTTCAGTAAAATATGGTTGACTATAATTTGGACGCAACTGGGGTTTCGAGTGCTGAAGGTAATTTTAAAGCAAAATTTCTAGAACAGCTTAAAGTATGTCTACAGAAGAAGCCTAGATGGAGTGACTCAACTATCAGGTATTGCATTATCTGGCACAGTAAGTCCCCGGCAGGTTACCGATTTATACGAAGTAGCGAACTGTTAAGCTTGCCTTCTAATTCTACCATCAAACGTTATGTTTGAAGCACTACTGGTGTAATGGTGTCAAGTTTAATAGTGAAGAGACTCCACGAAGAAACAAAATTTACTGAGGGAATAAATACATTTGGCTCAGTTATTGTAGATGAGATGGCTATCCAACCACCCGCGCTTTACTGTAAAGCAGCTGATGAATTACAGGGACTTGTTTCAATGGGTGGACTGAAAAAAGATTTAGGCCTAGAAAAAGTTATCGCAACAAAACTGCTGTGCTTTGTGTTCGTTGGACTTGCTTCGCATTTTAAAATTCCTGTGGCATACTTTTTTACTCGGGACCTAAAAGCTAAAGTACTTCATCAACTTACTATTGATGTTATTGATAAAGTGGAAAAGGCTTCACTTATTGTTGTACGTGTGGTGGCAGATAACCATTCTACAAATGTGAAATTATTCCGCTTACTTTCTGGGGGTAGCACACCTCTACCTGTCGTGCCACATCCCTTGGACAGTTCACGCAATGTATTTCTGTCTTATGGCCAATGCCATATATTGAATAATTTAAGGAATGCATCACTGGACGTGAAGAAGCATTTAGTCTAGGATGGGAAACCCATATCTGGTTGGTTCATCACTAAGTTGTACGACCTGCAAAAGGACTTGAAAGTGAAACTAGTTAGAAGACTGGCACACAAACATATCTACCCGACAACCTTTGAGAAAATGCCTGTGTGCAGAGCTGTCGATATTTTCTCTTCGGATGTTATCTCACCCCTTGAGTTCTTGAGGCAATATGGGTCTCAGTTCGGAATAAAAGAATTTCAGGATGCTGAAGGCACTATTGAGTTCTTGAAGCTAGTTAACAAATGGTTCACCATCCTCAATGTTAAGAACACTTTGCAGCATATACACTCTAGGAATGAAGACGCAATGCATTTCTTCTCAGTTGACGATGAAAGACTCGAATGGCTGGAGAACGACTTCATTCCCTATCTGGAACTCTGGAAGAAGGCATCAGCAAGTCCGGTGGAATCCATAAGTACCGGTAAAGAATCTTATGAAGCAGTTTGTCTGACGACAAAATCGGCCATACTCTGTGTCAATACCTGCTTGAAAATGGCTTCTATTTCTTATTAACCAGGACATTTTCTTCTGATGAAGCAGAAAGCTTGATCAGTTGCAACAGTTTGAAGGTAGCAACGACCAAACCAGCGCTGCAAGTGTTACACAGGCCCTGCATAAAATTCTGACTACTGGACTCGTAAGTTATGTGCATCTCTCACGGGAAATGTAGCAGCTGAATCTGCCTGTAGTGACTGGATGATAACACGTAACTCAACAGGGAAACGTGTGAGCTCAACGATTCATGCGAATTTAGCAAGAAAATTTCGAACACAATTGGAAATCATCGCAAATGAAGCTGAAGGGGTACCATGTGTTTCTATGACGAGTGCTGCAATGGCCTGTATTGGAGGGTATTTGGTACGAACTATTGCCTTGATAAAATTAGTAGTATCCAGAGTCAATCCCCAGTGATCTCACTTATAAGATTCAAAGACATAGAAGGTCCCCGATATCCTAAGCCAGTTTCGCTGCTGATGAGACTGGAAGAAGTAACGGACGAAATGATATCGGTTACGCTGGGCAGCTCAAGAATACCACCAACATTAACCACAACACTGTTGCCACATGTTGCTAAAATACCTATTCTGCAGTGTGGAGTGAGTGATCACCCTGAGGAACTGAGCAAGTTAATATTGCAGAAGTTTCTGCGCCCCTCTGTCACTAACTACACCAATGACATGACAGATGAGTTTCGCCGAGATTACTTCTTGAGAAGAACAAATTATGAGAAAAAAGAATCGAGAAATATTGTTAAATTCGTTCCTTTTCACTTAACCACTAGGTCTATGATATTGTATGCCAGTAAAAGTATTCAGTGCAACCTTACTCTTGTGCAAATCAGACATTAGTTTCGTTAGTTGTGCTTGCTATATAAGGGAAATTCGAAGTTGAAACGAACTCCTACTAGTAAAAGATGAACATCTCTTATATTTTACTCCATTCTACTCAACAACGTATGATCATGAACTGCAGATATAGTCTATATATAAATTTATACTGGTTTTACCTTGCGATAGTGATGCTATTACATGTTAGGTAGGTACTCAGTGGTTAATACGCGCACTGCTAGGAGGACACTGTAGTTGCAGAGAACGCCGCGATTGAGTAGGCTTTCTATTATTGGAGGCTAAGGACCATCTTCTATTCCAATTGCCGCTAAATCAAGAAGTACCTGACATTCTGGAAACCTCATTAGCTATCTGATCCAAGATCCAGTAAATTGACGGTTGGTTGGTTGATTCCTTAGTTTAGGGGCTGCAACAACGCGTTCATGTAGCCCCGTGTACTTTGGGTGTGTGTAGAATTTGTGTGATAACCAGTGTTAATTGTTGTGGCTGTAGTAGTGTGTGTTATCTGTGATTCAGGTAAGGGCTACAGACGATCAATTTCCAAGTAGTTCCTACTTTTGCTACCAAATGCTACCGTCCACGACACCTAGCTGCGGACTTGGCTACTAGATGCCATCGGAGCCAGCACTTAATGGTGAACGTAGGAATTAATATAGTGTTATCAAACTAGCCTACAAATTTTAGCTTCCACAGGTGTAGTTCGTGGAAGGTTCTTTTTCAGGGCATAAATCTATGACATGGGACCGCCGGCTTTACTTCTCCTCCGAAGGAAGCCATACTGAGGGATTTTAACGCTCTTAAGAAATCCGACGACGTCGGCCGGGTTTGAACCCGCGATCTTGGGTATAGAAGCTCAGCATGTCGATGATAATGTCCGGTGACGGTAAATTAATTACTGAGAAACAGGCCATTGCTAATGAATTAAATGTCTTTTACGGTAGTGTGTTCAATAAATCCAATAGCTGTGTGTTGGTCCTTAACGACGAATCAGGGGCTCCCCTGTTCCAAATAAACCAGTCAGCAATTGTAAAGCTAATACAAAAATTACGTGTCAATGTATCAAAGGGTCCTGATAATATTGTTAGTGAAGTACTTAAACTAGGAGGTAGGGCCGTGGCACGATACTTGGAGGTGATGTTTAATGTGTCCATAAACAATGCGCAAATCCCAGATGACTGGAAGAGAGCTACGGTAGTCCCAATATTTAAGGGAGGGAGCAGACTTGAATTGGGCAACTACAGGCCGGTTAGCCTTACGTCCATCGTTTGTAAACAGATGGAACATCTCATTTGCGACTACTTGAGGGAACAGTGGGAAACATTATCATGGTTTAATGATAGGCAACATGGATTTCGGAAAGGTTACTCATGCGAGAGTCAGATGCTATCACTTTTTCAAGACATTAGCGAATCGTTAGACCATGGACTTTCAGTCGACGCCGTGGTCATAGATTTTGCGAAGGCATTTGATGTCGTGCCGCATGACATGCTACTCCATAAATTAGCTTCGACGAAGATTGATAGAAGAGTAATTTTATGGATCCAAGAATTTTTGACGGGTCGTTCCCAGAAAGTGAAAGTCGAAGGCATATTCTCGGATGAAATCACCGTAACGTCGGGTATCCCTCAGGGCAGCGTAATCGGAACTTTGTTATTTTTGGCGTTTATAAATGACTTACCAAATGGGATTCGCAGTGACTGTCGATTGTTTGCGGATGATTGTGTAATATATCGAAGGATACATGACTCACAAGACAATGCAGTGCTTCAAGAGGACCTGAACCTGGTCTATAAGTGGGCGATTGTAAATAAAATGAAAATAAACACAAGAAAATGTAGTCTCTTAAAAATAGGGAAAGTGCGAAGGCAGGATTTTCAATATAACATTGGCTCGGAAATACTTGTAGAAGAAGATTCTTGCAAATATTTGGGCGTTCACGTAAGGAATGATATGAAATGGAGTAGTCATGTAGGATGTGTTGTTTCAAAAGCTTACAAATCCCTGCACTTTGTAATGAGGGTATTAAAAGGAAGTAGTACCTCTGCTAAAGAATTAGGCTATTTGTCACTTGTAAGACCTATTCTGGAATATGTCTCGGTGGTTTGGGATCCATATCAAGTAGGGCTCATCAATGAGTTGGAAATGGTACAAAGAAAGGCCGCTAGATTTGTGCTGAGTGACTTTAATCCCAGGAGCAGTGTGAGCCGTATGTTAAAGAAACTTGGGTGGGAATCACTGGAGGCTAGGAGGATGAAATCTAGACTCTGCGCTATGTACAACACGTATACAAATCAACCAGTATGGGGTGAGCTTAGCAAACGATTGGGCAAGCCCACTTACATGGGTAGGAGCGATCATCCTTTCAAAGTTAAGGGCCGACCTCAGCGAACAAATTATGGTAAATATTATTTTGTAAACCGTGCCATTGATAACTGGAACTCTCTACCTGCCGCAGTCTTAGAGCCTTTTCCCAAACATATAGGTGTGTTTAAGAAAAGACTGACTATTTGTGTAAATACTCCAGTTTAATTGTTGTATAATTGTTATTGAATTATTATGTATTATTATTTATTTGTTATGTATATCCAATTTGCCACCGGGGGACACTCCCCCCATTGCAAATAAATGAATGAATGAATGAATGAATGAATGAATGAATGTTACCAACTACGCCACCGAAGCCGCCTAACTTGAGAATGATCAAAGTAAATGCTCGTGTGTAGCGGGACTCCCTCCGGATACAAAAGATTAGGCCATGCAAGTTCCGCCCACTCGAATCTGATGAGACGGGAAAACTCCATCCCCAATTTTTAGCCTACTTTTCACATTTTGCAAAAATGAGGAAAAAGTAGACTTATGAGATCGATCCGGGAAAATGTGTGTCTGTCTGTCTGTCTGTCTGTCTGTCCTTCTGTCTGTCTGTCTGTCTGGCTGTGTGTGTGTCCCCCCCTATCAACTCCTAAACGGCTGCAGCAATCAAAACCAAATTTAGTATGAGTAAAGATGTGCATCGGAATAGCTCACGTCTATATTTGAAAATGATGTCAGTGCTACCAACTGCTGAAAAAACGCACTAGAAATTTGAGCTCCATGTTGGATATCTTGCAAGGTATGCATGGGAGCTATTCCAAAATTGGCACACATGTAGATAATACTATTTCAGTTTAATTTCCAGGAGGCCAACCATGACAGTGTTGCCAAAATAATTTTAAGCCTTCTGATAGGTCCAATGTTTAAATGCATATAACTTCTACACTATCAATTGGATTTCAACCAAATTGTGTATGTAACATGTGTACATAAACAGATATGACTGAGCGTATGCTTAAGAGCCACCAGGGCTGCCAACTGTTAATAATTGCTCTCTCTCTATTTTTTATCCAAATACCAATATATCAGAAAGTATGCAAGCCAACAGCTTTAAACTATGCACACGTATATTTTGACATTTTAGATTAATTTGGAGTAACTTATATACGTCAGTTCCACCAACATGATTATAAGCCTGCTGATAGTACCAATTTTTAAATACATGTAACTTCTATACTATCAGTTGGATTTCAACCAAATTTCGTATGTGCTATGTGTACCATAACAGATATGACTATAAGTATTGTTAAGAGCAATCAGGGCTGCCAACTGTTAATAAATTCTGTCTATATTCTTTTTACCCTAATATCAATATATCAGAAAGTATGCAAGCCAACAGCTCTATACGTTGCACACGTATAGCACCTGACATTCTAGATTAATTTGGAGTAATTAATACAAGGCAGTGCTGCCAACATGATTCTATGCCTGCTGATATGTCCAATTTTAAAATACATGTAACTTCTATACTAACTAATGGATTTCATCCAAAATTGGCACAACAAGATATCATAATAATTCAGATTATTTCTGACCAGCACACGCATGGTATTGTTGGCAACATGCTTTTACGCGTGCTGATAGATCCAGTGTCTAACTGCATGTAACGTCCATTGGACTTCAACCGAATTTTGTATTCTGTACCTTAAGAGGTGGAACTAAGAATATATTCAGTCACCAGGGCTGCCAACTGTAGTGCTCTATTAGGCTACATTATACCAGGTATATTTTGAACTAATTAGATATTTCGATATTACCAACTTAATTTCGTCATTATTCTAGATAGGTTCATATACTGTAGAATAATCATTGGCATGAAAAGTAGGCTGTATAGTTCTTCACGGAACTTCTTGTTACTTGTGGAGCCGTATTCACCGTATCCCACTTTTTAACCGAGTGTGTGGATCTTGCCGACCTACGGAGAATCCTTTATCTGCACGATACGCTCAATCCCTTAATAACGATGACGTCCTGACTGCTGATCGCATCATCCGTTTTATGCCTTCCTTCGGAGAGAAAGTAAAGCCGGCGGTCCCATGTCATAGATTTATGGCATGTTAAAGAAGCTTCCACTAATTTCAACTGTGTGAGGCTAAAACGCTCTAGGTTCCGACGTTCGTCGCCAGGAGCCGACTGCGATGGCATCTGGTAACCAAGTTCTGAACTAGTAGTCGCTTACGGTGGCGTTTGGCGGCAAAAGAAGGAACTACTTGAAAAAATGCAATGTCTGCAGTCCTTACTTGGATTGAAGGGAGGCATATAACACACACTAATACACTAATCTCAATTAACACCGGTTATCAGACAGATTCTACACGCACCCAAAGTACACGGGGCAGCCCCTAAATTGAGGAACCAACCAGCAGAGTGGATTAAGGCGTGAAAGCTATGTTTACCAGTAATTCCTTTTTATTTCAAATTGGGACAGATGACCTCGTAGTTCCGCCCATTAAAACAACAATAACACATTATTTCAAATTATTATTTGTATTTAATATTCACATCGTGTATTTCTTATCCGTGCATTCTTGTTCATTTTTTTAAATTTCGTTAGGGCCATCTATGGACCACGGTGCTTGTGTTTTAGCTGTTTCTTGATGTCATCATCAGGCTTGCCACGATTGGTGTTCTTAGTGGTGGGTTTGGCAGCTGCTTTCATGTTGGTACCTCGAGCTTTTCTGATGGCCCAGTAGTCCTTCATTTTCCGGATGAATTGAATCTTACGTTCCTCAGACCATTTCCTAGTCTCGTCTTTTGGTCTGTGGGTAACTTCTGTGAGGGATGTTACGAAGGATTTAATTTTAAGAGCTGTATGATAGTTACTCCGGTCGGCTATGTCATTTTCATTTATATGGAGTTCCGAAAGATCCTTCTCCATTTGCTTCTTCCACAAGAATCCAGTAGCTTTTCCCTTGTTAGCAGCCTTGAAGATCCTATGGGATAACCTGTTTGAGTCCATTCTGAATAGATGTCCGTAGAAAACCAGTCGCCTTCCTCTGATGGCATCTATTAGATTTTCTTGGTGTTTATATAGCTCACGATTTGGTTGATACCATCGGCTTCCATCAGGTAGAATTCTTGGTCCTACTATCCGTCTCAGGAACTTTCTTTCTTGTACCTCGAGGGCTCTTAATGGGGTCTTCTTAGTTAGACATAGGCACTCTGCTGCATAGAGGACTGAAGGTCTGACTACTGCATTGTAGTGTCTTAGTTTGACATTCATCGACAAATTTTTTGAAGCATATAGTTTTCTACAGGCATGGTAAGCCTTATCTAGTTTCAGTCTCCTGTGTTCAAGAGCCACTGTTTCGCTGAGGTCCTCTGAAAACCATTCCCCAAGGTATTTTACACTTTTGACTCTCTTGATGTAGATGTTAGGGGCATCCTTGATGTTAGTAACAAACTCGGTCTTTCCTATGTTAATCAAAAGACCCGTTTTAGTCGCTATTGAGTGCAGTGTTTGGAGCTGAGTTGTAGCCTCCTGTATGTCATTTGCCAATAAAGTTAGATCGTCTGCAAGGCTAGACATGGAATCCTTAGGTTGTCAGCTTTAATCCCCATCCGTAATCCAGTATTCTCGGGTAGGATTCTCGTCCACTCTCTAATGATCTTTTCCAGAACACAATTAAATAATGTGCATGAGATGCCGTCTCCTTGTCTCACCCCTGTTTTAATGGTGAAACTCTCCGAGAGCTGTCCTCTAAACTTTACTCTGGCTGTGGTGTTGTGCAGGGTGGCTTGCACCAGCCTATTGATCTTGTCGTTGAGTCCTAGTTCTCTCAAGGTGTTAAAAAGAGTAATTCTGTCCACTGAGTCGTATGCTTTCTGGAAGTCGACAAATATAGCTACCCATTGTCTGGCTCTTGACTTGCTGTATTGAAGGATGGTCTTCAGATTGTGTAGCTGCTCGGTACAGGACCTCGATGCTCTGAACCCTGCTTGATATTCTCCTAACTCTTTATCCAGCTGTCTCGTTACATGGCGTTCCAGAATCTTGGAAAATATCTTATAGGTAACAGCAATGAGTGATATTCCTCTGTAGTTACTGGGATCTGTTTTGCTTCCCTTCTTGTGGATTGGATGGATAATGGCTGACATCCAATCATCTGGGAGCCTCTCACTAGTCCATATGTCCAGAATTACTTTATGTATGCTCCTGAAGGTGTGTTCTCCGGCATGTTTTAGCATTTCTGCTACTATCCCGTCTTCCCCAGAAGCTTTATTATTCTTGTTCATTATTATAATTTTTTTAAAATTAAATTAATTTATAATCGCTTTCACCTAGAAAGTCTTATCGCGAATTTTACTGTAGATTTACATTATATTAATGTACCTTAGAACCATGGGGAATAATGAACAGTGAACTACAGGCTCTTTCACTCAAAGTGGGGCCGGCCACACGGCCGGCGCAGCGCTGCAAATAGAAGGTCGAGCCGTAGGTGAGACGAGCACATTGCAACACGGAGCTGAGACAGTTGCGACGCAGGATTGACGAGTATAAAGTTGACTTCGTTTTTATTGCCAATTTTAAGTTATAAGTGTTATAATGTGTGTCCGTTGTTATTGTTTAATTGTTATTGTGTTTCAAAATTTTATAACGTGTTATTGCTAAGTGTTAAATTCTATTCCTTCAATTTGTATTTATGGGGAAAATTGAAAAATAAGGTTTATGCAACAAACCCTCACACTCCAGATGCACTCCAACTAATAAATGTCACGAGAGAAATTGAGGCTATCTCGGTAGATGAACTAATGCGTGTGAATGAAATTTCCTTGGAAGATGCCAGAATTGTGTAGATGCAGGTGGAGAACATTTTCAACATCTGCTGTGACATGTGACTTCGATTATGTATGCTTGTTATTTACATGCGATTCTCACAGGCACTCTCTCGACCCCAAGCTCAGTGAGTTGCCATTTGCTCGTCCGACCCTCCACGCGCCGCGCGGCCGGCCCCACTTTGGGTGAAAGACCCTGTAGAAAAGTTACAAAACATTAAATTGAATGCTCGTAGACTATTGTCTACTCTGAACAGGATTTGAACCAACCACGAGAACTGTGCAGCATTCCACTGCAAATGGAACCGAATCCCCACGCCTGATTGTGACTGGGGTGCTCTACAACAGACAATTCAGCACATCATCAGTGAATGCAGGACAATAAAGTATAACGGCTGTGTTAGAGACTTTACTCTTGTGACTCCTGAAGTTCTAGAATACATCAAAAATCTGGACATACATCTCTACATCTTGTAGAGATTCTGTCCATGTTAACTATTGTATCTCTAGCCATACGCTAAATAATAACTGTAGAACCATAAAAGGAACACCATAAATAAGGAAACGTTTTTGTTTTACTATCTTTGTATTAGGCTATTTTCATTTAAACATCCCCCTATAATTTTTTTAAATATTGTTATATCCTCAGGGACGTAACTGAGAAACGGTGGTATTAAAAGTAAGGGTGGCTAATTGTCTGGAGAACAAAAACGTGTGTGTACAGTGTAAGACGGAAGTAGCGCATCAGCTGGACTTGGAGGCCAACTGCTGTCGACCAAAGTATTATGTGTACTCGAGTTTGAAGGTTGTTTGTGAAGTAACCAATAGACCTACATAAAATCCAATAACATCATCATTTTCGTCGCTCTATTTTACGTTAGCTCATGTAGGTTTGGAATTTTTAATTATTTTTTTTTGTCGCAGTTGGAACACAAAAAGTGCACGTTTTTAAGCGTGTTTCAACCATGCGTCACATTTAAGAATTATTATCTCAAAAGCCCGTCATCAGATCGAATCCAAATTTTAACACAATATACATTGGAATGTTATATAACTGGTTTATTAATTTCAAAATTTTGCGTGTCCAAGAAAAGAAGTTGTTATCATTTTTGTAAGGTAACTTTTTCTCGGCTCGGGGTGGTTAGAAAATGTAGTTCTTGGTCGCGATCTAATCCTTATACAACAAAAAGTTAAACTATATGACTGTGAAATACGTAAATTAACTCACTTATTTTATATCGGTGTGTATTTGTAGGCGGAAATAACACATCGTTCACCAGCTACCCGCTCCTGGAAAAGCTGTACAGCGTTGCTGTGATGGAGCCCATCACTTCCGAGCGAGGCACGCCATGATGCGTGATGGGCTCCATTCGGGTGTGTGAAGAATATGACTGATAACCGGTAATAATTGTGATGGCTGTATTAGTGTGTGTTATCTCGTTTTAATTCAAGTAAGGACTGCAGACATTCGATTTTCAAGTAGTTCCAACATTTGCTACAAAACGCCACCGTCAACGACCCACTAGTTTTGAATTTTGTTACTAGATGCCATCGCAGTCAGCTCCTGGCAACGAACGTTCGAACCTAAGAGCGTTAGTCAAATATAACCTATAATTTAGCTTCACACAAGTGAATTAGTGGAAGGTTCTTTATCATGCCATAAATCAATGACATGGGACCGCCGGCTTTACTTTCCCTCCTAAGGATGGCATACTGAGGGATTATTAACACTCTTAAAAAATCCGACGACTTCGGCCGGGTTTGAACCCGAACAACGAGATGTAAGTTATGGTTTCAGGCCTACACCAATTTTTCAAACTTCACTGTAAGGATTTCACGAAAACGAGATGCTTTAAACATTATTATTATTTATTCATATGTTCATCATTTCATCGGCAATTCTTGCAAGATGGAGTGGAGTTCTCTATATTGATAGGCTGAGGAACGAACCAACAATGTAGCAGATCTCTAAAATGATTGCTTTCTGCATAATGTGGCTTCGGTGGCGTAGTTGGTAGCATGCTGAGCTTCTATGCCCAAGATCGTGGGTTCAAACCCGCCGAAGTCGTTGGATTTTTAAGAGCGTTAAAAATCCATCAGTATGCCTTCCTCCGGAGGGGAAGTAAAGCCGGCGGTCCAATGTCATAGATTTATGGCATGTTAAAGTACCTTCCACTAATTACACCTGCGTTAAGCTAAATTAGGTTAGAAATTTAAACAACGTTCTTAGGTCCCTACGTTCGTCACCAGGAGCCGACCTGCGGTGGCGTCTAGTAGCTAAGTTCTGAACTAGTAGTCGTCGACGGTGGCGTATGGCGGCAAAAGTAAGAAATACTTGAAAAATTCAAACACTACAGTCCTTACTTGAATTTAAAAACAGATAACACACACTAATACAGTCATCACAATATAATAATAATAATAATAATAATAATAATAATAATAATATCGTATGGCCTCGGATGCCGGGTGCAAGCCTTGTTATTTGACACCCAGAGGGTACCTTGCGTGTCGAATTTTGTTGTTCCTTGAATCACTATGAAAGTCAAGGAGGTTAGATATCTAAGCTCCTTGAACACTCGCGCTTTCTAGTAGAGAAATGAGGAACTTTGTGTTGGCGGAAACTCCCGAGATTAACTTTGCCACTATGAACACGGCCCACTGAATTCAAATGGGTTATTTGACATGCCAACATCGTATGACACGCGTGTCGTATTTTTTCCGCCTTTCAAAAATCACTTACCACGGCCAGAAGCGAACCTGCAATCTTGGGGTTAGTAGACCGACACGATATCCACTCACCCACCGTGGCAAGCTATCACAATAATTAACACCGCTTATCAGACAGATTCTACGCACAGCCAAAATACACGGAGCTACATGACCGCGTTGTCGCAGCCCCTAAACTGAGGAACCAACCAACCTTTCTGCATACTGGTATGCATATTATGGTGGAACCCCTCGTAAAAAGGAAGTACCGTGGCTCATGATCGCAAGATTAACGGTCACATTATTGTTATTTTTTCTTCTTCCTTATTTATGTTTTGTTAGCTTGCCACGGTGGGTGAGTGGTTAACGTGTCGGTCTACTAACACCAAGCTTGCAGGTTCGCTCCTGGCCGTGGTAAGTGATTATTTTTTTTTTTGAAAGGCGGCAAATACGATACGCATGTCATACGATGTTGGCATGTCAAAGAACCCATTTGAATTCAGTAGGCCGAGTTCATAATGGCAAAATTAATTTCGGGAGTTTCCGCCAACACAAAGTTCCTCATTTCTCTACTAGAAAGCGCTATAGTGTTCAAGGAGCTTAGATATCTAACCTCCTTGACTTTCATAGTGCTTCAAGGAACAACGAAATTCGACATGCAAGCTACCCTTTGGGTATCAAATTACAAAGTTTGCACCCGGCACTCGAGGCCATACGATATTAAAAATTATTCATCATCATCATCATATCCCGTTTCCAGCTTCCTGGGTCGGGTTGTGAATTAAGGACCTCCAACGTTTCCTGTCTCTCCACCACTCCTCTCCTGTTTTAGTACTTCTTCAGGTTTTCCTCCTCTCTTCTCTACACACTCCCACACTGTATCTGCCCATCTCTTTCGGGGCCTTCCTCGTGGTCTCTTCCCTGTCATCTTTTCACAGAAAGTTTTCTTTGGTACTCTCTCCTCTCCCATTCTCATCATATGTCCATACCACTTTAACTTTGTTGTTTCTATCCTGTCCTGCAGCTTCAAGATTCCTGTCCTTTTTCTAATCTCTTCGTTTCTAACTCTATCTCTTCTGGTCTTGCCCTCTATACCTCTAAGGAATTTCATCTCTGCGGCTTGTATTCTACTCTCCTCTCTTTTTGTAGTAGTCCACGCTCCAGCTGCATATGTTAGTATGGGTCTGTAGTAGGTTGAATATAATACATTTTTACATTTCTTTGGACATCTCGGTTCCACAGAATACCCCTTATGCTCTGGTAAAAACTGTTCGCTTGTTGTATTCTCTTTCCAATTTCCTCAGTTATCCTTCCATCTTCTGTGATCACACTTCCCAAGTACTTGAAACTTTTAACCACTTCTAGAATTTTCCCATTCAATTCTATCTTTCCTCTTCCTTCCTTCCTTCCTTCCTCTTGACATTACCATTGTCTTGCTCTTCTCTGTGCTTACTTTCATCCCATATTTCTCTATTTCTTGATTCCATACATCTAGTTGTTTTTGTACTTCCTTTTCATCCTCGCCCCATATCACTATATCATCTGCAAACAGCATGGCCTTTGTTGCCTCTTGTCCCAATCTCTGTTTAACATTCTTGTGAATTTCATCCATGACTATGATGAATAGTAAGGGGGAAAATACACTTCCCTGTCGGAGACCTGTTTCCACTTTAAACCATTCTGTTTCTCCTATACTGGTCTTCACGCTACTCACACAATATTTGTACATAGCTTTTAACATTTGGACATCAGCTCCGTTAACTCTCCTTTTCCTTAATACATTCCAAACCACCTGTCGAGGCACACTGTCGTACGCTTTCTCAATATCAATAAATGTCATCACCATGTCTTTTCCAAATTCCCATCTTTTCTCCATCATTTGCCTTAATGCAAAGATTAGGTCAAATGTTGATCTGTCTTTCCTAAAACCATACTGTTCTTCTTCCATCTCTCCTTCTATCTTCCTCCTCAGTCTGCCTTCCAGAACTCTCTCAAAGATCTTAGCTACATGAGCGATAAGAGTGATCCCTCTGTAGTTATTGCATTCCTTTTTGTCACCTTTCTTAAAAATCGGGATAATTAATCCCTTTCCCCATTCTTCTGGAATCTCTTTCTTCTTCCAAATTATTCTAAATAATCTATACAACCACTGTACGCCTATTGGTCCCGCTGCTTTTATCATTTCCGTGGACACCTCATCCTCTCCTGCTGCTTTACCGCTCTTCAACTTCTGTATGGCTTCCTCTATTTCTAGCATAGTGATCTCCTTTTCTTATTATATTCAATTTAAACATTCAGAAATGACACTGTAAAATAATCTTCTTCTTTCTTCGTATAGGCCAGCTATGGACCACGTCATTTCAACTGCTTACGTCTTAGGGCCTTAATCTTAACCCAGTGTTCACGCATTCGCTGCCTGTGAGACTCCATTCTTTCTTCAGACCACTTCTTGCCGGTTTTAAATTTCGCTTTTTCTTGGAATTGGCGGTGTGCTTCAAGCTTTGCCTTCAAAAGGTCACGTTCCATAATGTCTGCGTGGGTGATCCATACTTCGTGTAAATCCATGTCTATCTCACAAAATCAGGGGCCCTTGTTGTTTTTTGTTGTTGTTGTTGTTTTATTATAGAAAATAGGTAAATATCCGATTGATGATTCTCTCGCGTTTCATACGGGTTAAGTGGCCATAGAAAGATATTCTTCTCTTCCGAATTACTTGAGATATCCTTTCTACATGATGGACAGCTCATTGTTATGCTGTCTCCTGTATTCACCATCGTCTTTCAACGGCCCTAAGATCTTCCTGAGGATCTTCCTTTCCTTGGCTTCCAATTTCTCAACCAGACCCTTCCTATTCATTGGGCATTCTGCTGCGTACAGCGCCTCAGGTCGGATAACTGTACGATAGTGTCTTAGTTTGGCATTGCGGGACACTGTTCGCTTGTTGTACACTCCTTTCGTTAGCTGGTAGGCCACTTTCACTGTAAAATAATATTAATAATAGAACTCTTAATAATTATTAAAAAACGTCAACCCCTGGCACTAGACAGCACATGACGGGCTAAGGCCGACCAAGCGACCGCTGCCCATCCATTTGGCCTGCAGATATTGGGGTGACGCGTGATCAGCGCGTCGGGTCCCCTCAGTCGTTAATCTTGGTATTCGTGATCGGGGCGCTGTCTCACTGTCAGACAGTTACTCAAATGTCCTCACGAGGCTGAGTGCACCCCGTTCCTATCCTCACGTCAGTTTTAAAATCCCTGACGGAGCCGGGGATCGAACCCGGGGCCTCCGGGTGAGGGGCAGGCGCGCTACCCCAACACCTCGGGGCCGGCACTCTTGATAATAATAATAATAATATCGTATGGCCTCGGATGCCGGGTGCAAGCTTTGTAATTTGACACCCAGAGGGTAGCTTGCAAGAAGTCAAATTTCATTGTTCCTTGAATCACTATGAAAGTCAAGAAGGTTAGATATCTAAGCTTCTTGAACGCTATAGCGCTTTCTAGTAGAGAAATGAGGAACTTTGTGTTGGCGGATAATTTTTCCATTATGAACACGGCCTACTGAATTCAAATGGGTTATTTAACATGCCAACATCGTATGACATGCGTGTCGTATTTTTTCCGCCTTTCAGAAATCCCTTACCGCGGCCAGGAGCGAACCTGCAATCTTGGGGTTAGTAGACCGACACGTTATCCACTCACCCACCTTGGCAAGCTGGCACTCTTAATAATCTATATATACTGTATATATAACTCAATATTGGTTTGTTTGTTTGTTTGTTCGTTTGTCTGTTACTTATACAAATCTACACCGTTTCACCGATCTGCACCAAATTTTGTATACTTACCCTTTGGAACCCAGCGGGTAACACTGTCTACTTTAAATTTCGGACAGACCACTCCATTCCCTGCATTTAGGCCCTCTTGCACAAATCTACACCGTTTCACCGATCAAATAACTTGACGGACATATTGTCGCTAGGCGACAACGAATAGCACTATATCATGATCACAGTAGTGGCTAAGCAGGCTAAAGCGCTGCGTTAGGTCAAGGGGCCAAGCTCTCTGCTGACTCGGTAGAAGCGTGGGTTCGAGCCCCACCGTCGGCTGTCCTTGAAATGGTTTTCCGTGGTTTCCCAATTTTCAACACCAGGCAAATGCTGGGACAGTACCTTCTGACAGGTCACGGCCGCTTCCTTCCACAACCTTGCCCAGTTTCATTCATCTTCATCCATTCCATCTCTCATCCCGACGCGCAGGTCGCCCACGGGCATCGAATAGAAAGACCTGCACTCGGCCTCTCAGAAGGCTACACGACCAAAAAAAAATGATAGTCAACGACGCACCATTGATGGACAGGTTGTCACTAGGCAACAATGATTTACTCTGTATCATGATAGTCAGGTAAAATTTGCTCAAGGACACATGAGAAAACTGACCGATGTAATGCTATCCTGTCAGTGGCATACATTCCTACATTCACCTATCACCATTTTGCAGTTTTCATGTGTAGACAGTTGTTATTTCATTTGCGGGGCTTAGACATCGTGATCATGTTGCCCCGTGTACTTGGATGTGTGTGTAGAATTTTTGTGATAACCTGCGTTATTGTGATTGTTGCACTAGCTTGTGTAAATTGGAGATCGTATATGGTATTTGAAGCCATTTCTCAGTGTTGCTCAAGGATCTATGCATTCGTATTGTACCCGGATCGTTCACACGTCCGTGACATTGTTGATGTCATTATTCTAAAGTAGAGATGTTGATTGATTTGTGTGAGGGAATGGCTGATATTTTGAATAGCGCGGCGGGAGACTCCGAGTGCTGAGGGAAGTATGCAACGAAGGAGCGAGTGACGTGGATATGTGACGTGGGAGCTCGCATACGTCATGAGAAATAGTTTTCCAGAATTTCCTCTAGGAGAAGGAATGGAACCTAGAAAATTAGTACAGTTTACTGGCAATTATATAATAAGAAATGTGAGCTATCAAGCATGAAAATCCGTTCAGTTGAAGCCGAGATACGAAATGGAAGGTTCTAGAAAGTAGACCGGCTGGACTATATAAGTTTCTTGGATTTCAAGACAGTATTGTATTCCAACGGAGCACTTGCTCAGGTGCGCAGCTACGAAACGTGAAGTACGAGTATATACGCCGTGATTCTGACCATCGAAGGACTTAGTCTCTGGACGAGCAGTCAGTAGGACTTAATCTCTGGACTAGCAGTCAGTAGGACTTAGTTTCTGTTCAGGTGAATGAACACATCTTATAGCAGCGAAGGACTTAGAATATAGACTGACTTTAGGGTCAAGTATTCTAACAGGTCAGGTGATGGTAGTTTCGAAAAATCATTCACGGAAGTTAGCCTACAGAATGATGTATTTCTTGTGGTGAAACGATACATCAGGCACTTCGAATTATATCAGGAAGATTTTTTCTTGCAGTTCGTTCTATGCAGCTAACAGGTGTTCCAATCATAGCGTGGAAACGAAACCTCATTGTTCGGTTATGAGACTTGTTCTCAATATTTCAAGAGTACTATATCAGTCTATGACTGTACAACATTTCATCATGTTAGACTGTACTGATGATAGCGGGAGTTATTTTGAACGAGTGACTTTAATACCAACATGCGCCGTTAAACTACTCGAAGGATAGGTAGGACATGGAGACGAATGAAGTGATATGGATACAGCAGATGACCATGGAAGGACACTATTGGGATAGTGTACACCGAAGGACACGCTCTACCTACACAGCAAGAATGAAGTAAGACAACCATTCATGTACTATCCACTAGCCCATAGTATTAGAGAATTCCACATTTAACACAGTCATGATAAGAAATCAACATAATTTTCATCGCAACTAGAACGTATATTGCATTTGTCAGGATGACAAATGGAGCATGCTGTCTGACAATTTATTATTCTATTTTCGATTTTTGTCAGAACAGACAGTTAGCTCATGTGTTCCGACATGAAATGTTTCAATTATTCCAAGGGATAGGAGTTTTTTTCTTTAACTCTTATTATGAGAGGAGATGTAATTACAACTTGGATTATTTAAATAATTTGATTTATTTAATAATAATAATAAACAACTGTGAAATAAATAAGTTAATAATATTATAAATATAAGTACACCATTTAAAGTTATAAATAAATAATTTAGGGAGTGATAGCACCAAACATTAAGAATTAAATTGTTAATTGTGATTAAATAGTTAATGCACTAATAATCAGAAAGTGAGATGTTATTAATAATCATTTGCAGAGGATTTAAATATTATTTATTGAGAAAATAGGGCGATAATAATCATTCTGACGTTGATGATGCCTAAATATTTTCCAGTAATAATAATAATAATAATAATAACAATTTGTGGAAAAATAATAATAATTTATTGGGAGAATTTAAATAATTTGTGGAAAAATAATAATAGTTTGTGGATGAATTTAATTAATTGGAAGGATTTAAATAAAATAACTTTGTTTATTTTTGGAATAAAAGTTTGGATTTACAAATAAATTTAAATGAGTTTATGGATGAAGAAAGTGAAATAGTAAGATTTTGAGCTCAGAAATATTTTCCAAAAGCACTTAAAAATATTCAGATGAAGAGAAAGGAAGCGGCAGGTACTAAATGTATAAATTATGGCGAGTTTATGTAAAGGGGAGGCAAGGAGAGATTGACCAGAATTAAATACATATTTTTATTGGTAAAATAAAACTGAAGAACACAGTATAGTAATTATGACAGAATATCACAAAAAATATATGATAAAAAAGTAATAATTTGATGTTGTGTGGTGAAGTTTATTTGGAGTCAAATAATAATGTGATGATTTTAGTGTGCGTTTGGCGACACTTAAAGTTGTGGAGATCTAGGGGGTCATCCAAAAGGGCATTTGTTCCCATAGTTGTGGCACACAAGGATGTGCGTGTGTTATTAAAAGAGCATGTGGGCTCAATTGTAAAAGAAGGGTTAGACAGTGGTGACCGCCCCATATTCTTGTCAAATTTCATTTTACTGTCGATTCAAATATTTAATTTTTTTTTTCTGGATCAACTCGAATTTCAAATAGTATGCCTAAATAATTGAAGAACATGAGTTTAGATTTGATGAACCGGACCGAGAAAAAAACCAATGAGAAATGCAATAAAATAAAATAAATAATTAGTGAAATTTTCATTTTGTGCTTGGAATAATAATAATAATAATAATAACTATGGAAATGAGCAAATTAAATATTCACAATATGAGAGGGCGAGAAACTTGTTATAAATAAAGTGATGAGAAATTTTGAAATTAATTAATTAATATTTTTTTTTGTGTGAGATAATATGTAAATTTTCTGAATGATAGACAAGTTTTGGTAAAAAAAAGAGAATGATTTAATCCACCGATAGTTGATAATAACAATTTTTATTGTTAACAACAAATTTTGCTAACGATCATAACAGATGAGTAAATTTAAATTTTGATGACATTGAAACAAATGAATGTGAGAAAAGAATAAGATTAATTTTTCAAATTATTATGAAAAGTTTATAAACAATTTTTGTTTTGGAAATGAAAATCTTTACAAACAAATATTAGCATTCGACTCTATGTCAGCCGAATATTGATATTGTTATTATGCTACAACGAAACAGTGATATAATAATTTTTACCAAATAATTTTGGAACAACATCGAATTAATCAAGTGACTATTTTTTTTCGAAATATCTTACAACAAATACTTGAACAATCAAAACAATTCTTCGTAAAGTGAACTACAAATCTGTAAATAAAAGGGATCACTCGAACTCTTAATTGAAAGTGATTACCCAGTGTAAATATTTGAAAATTATTTTTTGTTTTGATATCAGAATGGACTAATGATTTTTCTGAATATCAAGTCTGCGACATTCAAGAATATATTTTCAGAGAATGTTGATTTTTATGTGTGATTGTTTTCTTTGTGTTTGAGGTTTTTGCCAGTCAATTAATAGTTTAACTATAAATAAATTGAGATTTTAAGAAATGTGGTACTTTCAAAATAATGTCTTTCCTTACCTTACTTGTGAATTACCGAGATCAGGGATGCCAGATTAGACCCAATATTCACCCAGATAGACCCTGAGATAGATTTTCTCGTGCTAATCTGATTTCGGTATTTTACAAAATGTGGTCTTTGGATCTCGGTCCAAACGGGCACAGTATACCCTGCGGGTAACACTGTCTACTTTAAATTTCGGACAGACCACTCCATTCCCTGCATTTAGGCCCTTTGCCTCAAATCTGCACCGTTCCACCAATATCTACCAAAATTTGTATACCTACCCTTTGGTACCCTGAGAGTAACACTGTCTACATGAAATTTCGGACAGACCACTCCATTCTCTGAATTTAGGCCCTTTGGCACAAATCTACACCGTTTCACCTATCTGAACCAGAATTTGTATAATTACTCTTTGGAACCATGCGAGTAACACTGTCTGCATGAAATTTCGGACAGACCTCTCCATTCCATGCATTTAGGCCCTTTGGCACAAATCTACACCGTTTCACCGAACTGAACCAAATTTTACATACTTACCCTTTGGAACCCTGCGACTAACACTGTCTGCATGAAATTTCGAACAGACCACTTCATTCCCTGCATTTAGGCCCTTTGGCACAAATCTACACAGTTCCACCTATCTGAACCAAAATTTGTATACTTACCCTTTGGAACCCTGCGAGTAACACTATCTACATGGAATTTCGGACAGACCACTCCATCCCCTGCATTTAGGACCTTTGGCACAAATCTACACAGTTCCACCTATCTGAACCAAATTGTGTATACTTACCGTTTGGAACCAGGCAGGTAACACTGCCTACTTTAAATTTCGGACAGACCACTCCATTCCTTGCATTTAGGCACTTTGGCACAAATCTACACCGTTTCACCGATATCAAGCAACATTTGTATATCTACCCTTTGGGACCCTAAGAGTAGACTAACACTGTCCACATGAAATTTCGGACAGACCACTTCATTCTCTGCATTTAGGCACTTTGACACAAATCTGCACTGTTTCACCGATCTGAACCAAAATTTGTATAATTACCCTTTGAAACCTGGCGAGTAACGCAATCTACATTGTAACGTTTGTGGTAGTCTTGCCTTGCACTTTAAAATACATATATAAGAAGCTCCACAGTTGGGCGGCAAATGTAACGTTTCTACTGGGGTGAGTGATGCTAAACCACAACAAGTCCCACGTTTTGCGGGCAAGTGTAACTGTTTCACTAGTGTCCCCACTGTTGGGTGACAAATTAACGTTTATTCTGACTAAGATAAGTTGCATTAATGGGCGCCAAGACCTCAACACTACGTTGAAATCTACATTTATATTTATAAACACCTAGCTCGGGAAGAACACATTGAAGAATCTTGACACTCAGACCGTGGTATGATTGGATCATTAACCCAATTAACAACTGTATCCGGAGAAGGAATTAGGTCTATATCTAATGCTACCTACTGAAAGCAAAGATTGCATAGTATAAGAAATGAATGTATTATATATAAATAAAACAAGTAGTGGCAAATTTTAATAATGATAATAATAATTGAAATTGGAGCATAACGATTTTAATTTTACCACTGGAAAAACATGTGACGTTGGAGACGGATGAATTATTGAATTTACTACTATTTCCAACCTAAGAAGTTACTGAAATTCTGATTCTGAGACCATGAAAAGAGAGAGATTACGTAGTTCTGCGTCAGTCGCGTTTACCATTGGAAATAGCAGTAGCATTTCCCTCGTACGTGATGAATCAAGAGAGCTTCCATCAGCCTCTTGGACGTCGCCATCTTCTTCGTTTCTTGCGGAGATCGGTGTTAAAATGATGAAGTTAAACGCTTGATAGTGGTGGATCCAAAATCCGTTAACCACCTACGCTGACTCCCTGTTCACAAGAGCTCGCGTATTTCTCATGACTAATTTGTCAGTTGAGAGTAGCAGTATGAAATGTTCGCCATCGAACACGAGTACGAAGTCCGTAGACTATGCAAAAATACAATGTTCAAGTTACGGTCCGAACACAACGGAACCTACGAAACGAGCGTCCATCTCGGACAAGTTTTACAATGTTAATGGTCCCCTCTTCACTGCCCGCGCTCACTATATGCACTCGTCAGCCGTTCCCCTCCAGTGTACCACCACCCTGTGGTCCGGTCTCTTCTGATTGGCTGTGACCCCACGCGATATTTCCCGCTATAAAGTTCATTGCAGTCTGTAAATTTTCCGTCCCACTCCAATTCGCCTTTTCTTGAAACAGCCAGTTGTAAATGTTCCTCGGTTGCATCATCGCTTCACGACAAGATTATTCCTGTAGACGAATTCCCGATGACTCATCTCTCCCTCCATAAGCCCTTAACTGAATAACATTCGAAAATCTCCGCGATCAAATAATTTACTGTGATAATGTCGATCGGAATAATCCGCTTGATAGTGTTTTCTATAAAAATCGAAAACCTATCTGTATAGTTATAATCTTTAAAGAAAATGCTCAAAAAAACATTAATAATAATAATAATAATAATAAGTTAAAGAAAATTATCTTGGCTCAATAAGTTGCCGCGTAAACAAACATTAAATAGCTTACATCTGACTTATGTCAGTAGCGTAAATATCCTTCGAAAAACAGGTTACATTTCGCCTCGGATCATCAAGTGATTTACCGTGACCACGGTACTTCATTTGATTATCCCAGACACGTTCATAAAATCCCCATCCAAAATACATATTACACAAATTAAATCACCCTAAATTGCATATATATATATATACCCTCATAATTTTCTTCACGCACTTTGCGTCAAAGTCTGTTGTAATATTGGATTGCCCTCGGCAATCAGTCCAATGCTTTTTCATTCCAATAAATGTTCCATGGATATTTCCGCCTCTCAAATATCTCTATGTTAGGAAAGATATACATAAATAATGTGTGAGCACTGTGTATACATGATGTCACTTCACACGCATCAAAGGTGTTCTGATAAATATACCACCACAGAACTTCCTGACATCAATGGTTGTCGCTTTCTTCTGGTGTAACTTAATTTCACATGAGCACACGATCACACTATTGTGGCTGCGCATCGTGACCATAATACTTAATCTCTCTGTGTATTAGATAACATTACTATTGACTTCTGAAAAAAAAAACAGTACGTGCGCATTACATATAACACCAAATATTTCTGTGCCGTAATTGCCCTGTCTTACTGAGTTCCCGTCGACCATATTCTACTTAATACTAGTTCAACACCCACCATGCCTCACACCTTCATCAGCGCACAACCCAGACCAGTTCTCCACGATCCTGACCTAGTTGCCACCACCCTGAAATAATACCTACGTACTATTTACCTTAAATACACACATACAGATCTTACATGGCGAGGCCGTAAACATAAATCATGTGTGCTGTTATGTATGAGTTTCATGAAGGACTGTCTCGCATTCTGGTGGCCCATCTTTTGTCTTGTGGACGCCTTGAGCAAACGTGCCCTGTACAAGCGCTCACCCATCTCTTGGGGACAAATGGGAATTCACCAGCGCTACCAAATTCTGGCCTTGGTGTATCGAGACATTTTAGTGCTCAACAGCATACGACAATCCCGTCATATTTCCCTGTACCTTAAAACTCTCAATTACTTATATTCTACCCCCTTTGTGACCTCTGATACGCCTGCCTCGGAGACCAGATCTCCCACGCACCAAATACCTCCCTTACTCATTTGATAGGCTGGCTCGCCAGCTAAACACACCCACTTTAAGACACATATTTTCGTAGACTATGTATATTATACGTCCCGTATAATCTGTTTTCCTTACCATCCTCCAGCACATAAGCTGTTTTGCCAATACGTTTGGAGACGACAAATGTTTCTGTGTCACCTGCTTCCAACCTTGCAAGTGGCTCCCTTAAATGAATGTTATCACGTTCCTCTACTTACCTATTTCTCAGTGTCTGTAACGATGCCCTGTTGCCTAACTGTCCACACATGCTAACCCTATTTTCCACTGGTGTTACACCTCTACTTGACACTCTATGACCTAAAAATGTCACTTATGACTGACAGAATGACGACTTAGACAGTTTCAAAGTGAACCCTGCCTGATCTAACTTCTGAAAAACAATATATAAATGACGTAGATGCTCCTCAAAACTGCGTGAACTAATTACCATATCATCAAGGTAAATGGTTACAAACTCTCCTGTGTCATCACCTAATGCGATGTTTAATGCTCTGATTAAAGCAGCTGAACTACTCTTTAAACCATAAGGTGTTCTACAAAATTGATACAGGTTAGATTTATGACTAAAAGCTGTAAATGGTCTATCTTCATACATAAGTGGGCACTTGCCAGAAACTGGAACTCAAATCTACACAAGTGAAATAATTCTTACCCTCAAATGTCTGCATCAACTCCTCAATAGAAATGGACTTCAGCTGGTCTGAACTGATTCTACTGTTAACTAAACGAGCGTCTAAACAAATACGGACTGTGCCATCTGCCTTCGGCACGGTGATCAAAGAATTAACATATGGACTGTTGGAGTGCTCAATAATGCCATCTTCAAGCATCTGGTTAATTTGTGCCTCAACTGCACTCTGATAAGCAAAAGGTACAGGATATCTATGTCCTGTGAATACTGATCTCTACGTTCAACGAATGCGTATAGCAATTGGCCTTACCAATGCGATCCTCAAAAAACTCTCCTATTACACAATAACACATCATAGAGCAGAACACACTGTTCTTCCTCTATATTTCCCTGAAATGCAGCATCACGTAACGAGTCTTCTAGACTACCGTTCGTAATCACACTGCCCACAAAACTTGGAGAATCCCGCTCTACGGCTGGCGATATCTAATTCAAAGTACAAATCACACCTACAACACTACTTCTCTGAACATTGTCGTTGAACGCTACTTCTACTTCAGAATCATCCCATTTAAAATTCAAACTTCCTACCTCATAACATAAGTTTCCAGACACTCTACTTAGCCAATCTGAACCCAAAATAACACTGAATACTAAATTTGGAATTACAAGACAAATCTGCTTTTCTACATGATTATTAATTTTAATGTCTACTAAAACTTGCTTAGAAATTACTTTAGACCTCTTCCCAACAGCTGTAATAACAAAAGTGCTTTTAATTGGCAGCTCCTCAAAATTTATTCCAGTTCCTTTCATTTTATCGTAAAATGCACTACTTATGCAACTCTTCATGCAACCACTATCAATTAAAACATTCGTGTACGCCTCGGACAATGGGGCTCTTACTAGCCACCTCATGAATAATACTTTCACCATTTAGTTCACGTAATAATTCACTTTTTACATTTAGGTCATAGGGTTCCTGTATAAGCGTATGGACCGGGCACGTTACAGACTAAGATTCTGATCTTACATCGCAGCCTGAATCGTGTTTAAAGTACCGCTACCGCTTGGCGTAGTACTACTCACTACTGCACTGGTCTGGTTGTTCTGGGCTGTGTTAACGGTATTTCTCTGTTCGTTATTACCATTGGGCTGATCCCTTCCTTGACCCCTGTTCTGGTTATAATTATTATTATTACAATTCCTCCCTTGGTTACCCCTGAAATCATTATTTCGGCCTTGATTTCCCCTGAAATCATTATTTCTACCTTGGTACTGCGTACCATATCCATTTCCTCTGTACTGATTTTGATGGTAGTTATTATGTTTTTGGTTCGCCCTATTTTGGATATTGGCTCCTTCGCCACTGTTCCCCTGAACATCCTGATTCCTATTCTCATTAGGCCTATTATTATGGTTCCCCTGGTTCCTACTGAAATTCTCCTCGTAACCACCTCTTCCCAGAGCATCGAATGTACTTAATAGATTTTCCACTTGCGAAATAGATTTAACATTTTGGATACAGGCAGCTTCTTTGATTCTATATGGAAAATGTCTTAGTAATAGCCTGACTACATCACTCTCCTCCCTCAAACCATCCAGATATTTACACGTCAATACCTGTCCTAAAAAGTATTCTGTCATAGTGTAACTTCCTTTCGGGTTATATTTCCCACACACAATTCCCTCACGATGCTGAGACTGAATTACCTCATTCCAAAACTTTTCACAAAACTTGATTTTGAAATCCGAAATGTCCACAAAATTGCCTCTATAGACAGCAAACCAGTTCCTCGTTTCCCCTACAAACGCATGCTCTAAAATCTCAACTACCTGACACCACTCAATACTTCGATCTTCCAACCTCTCCTTGAATTTGTTTTCTATAGCGATCATAAATTCCATGGGACACCCCTGTCGATTGCTGAATTTCCCTTACTCTCTCTCCCTGTATGTGCTATTCATATAAACTGGCCTACTCTGATTATTTTCCTGCCTAATTCTAGCTTTCAGTTTTTGTTCCAATTCAGCTATTTTCTCCTCAGCTTTTCTCTCAATGTTAGTTACAGTTAACCTAATGCTTCCTTCCGATGCTTCCACTTTATCACTTAATTTAGCCTGTTTCTCCTCAATCTTTCTAATACTTTGATTATTCTTCTGCTTTAAATCATTCACTTCAGTAATTATTTCTGCATGCACGTTATCAATTCTTTAACCTCCTTAGCTGCTACCTGAATTTTATCAATTTCTCACCCCAATTGCTTTTTGACCTGCTGTGTTTCAAGTTGCACTAGTTCTTTTAAATGTTCTGCCTGTATACTGATTCTACTTTCCAGCTCCTCCTGTACTTTTCCTAATTTTCTGTCTACATCTGCAATAATCTCTTTAGCTTTTTCTTCCATCACCCCTCTGATTTCTCCTCTAATCTGCTCAAATTTCTTATCTAATTTTAGATTGTTCTCTTCAAATTTCTCATTTAATTTATTGCTCACTTCCTTACTGCTCTGTTCCAATTTAAAGCGTTTAAAGCCTCTGTACTCTCTTTATTTTACCTGCTGTTTTGTTCAAGTTTAGCATTTACTATCGCTCAGCTCCCTATTATCCTCTTTATTTTCCCTACTGTTTTGTTCAAGTTTATCATTATGTTGTTCAAGTTTATCATTTAAAGCGTCTGTACTTATTTTATTTTGTTGCATAAACTGAAGAAGCAAACTCTCTAACCCTGCTTGACTGTTATGATTACCCCCCTCAATATCGGGATTTACCTCCGACATCCCTGTGCTGCTTTCAATCTCAAAACCAGCCATGCTGCTCGTATCTTCACTATCCAACTGGTGACCACTACGCAACTTCATCTCTTCCTCAACACTACCCATGCTGATACACACCGACAAATAAAAGACCCCCAAAATACAGGCACAGAAATATATACCCATCTCCTTCCGAAAATGTTATTATGTTTTCGGTCCCACGTTGACGGCGACAATTGTAATGTTTTTTCCCCACGTTGGGCGCACAAATGTAACGCTTCTACTGGGGTGAGTGATGCTAAACCACAACAAGTCCCACGTTTTGCGGGCAAGTGTAACTGTTTCACTAGTGTCCCCACTGTTGGGTGACAAATTAACGTTTATTCTGACTAAGATAAGTTGTATTAATGGGCGCCAAGACCTCAACACTACGTTGAAATCTAAATTTATATTTATAAACACCTAGCTCGGGCAGAACACATTTAAGAATCTTGACACTCAGACCGTGGTATGATTGGATCATTAACCCAACTAACAATTGTATCTGGAGAAGGAACTAGGTCTATATCTAATGCTACCTACTGAAAGCAAAGATTGCTTAGTATAAGAAATGAATTTATTACGGCACCATAATGTGGAGAATGAGTGAAAAGGAGCACAGGGAAACACACAGTTTGCTAACATAACGCCATCTTATTTCACTCCAAAGAACTTATGTACAGATAGGAACACTCTACACTATATACACAAAGTACAACACACACAAAGATATGTCAGTCCTTCACATCCTCCCCACCCTGTATATATAAAAAAACAAGTAGTGGCAAATTTTAATAATGATAATGTGTGTATGTCTACCCCTTATTATTCCCGTTTTCCAACGGGGTCGGGGATGAGATGCGATGGAAGTCTTCGTGGCGATGGTTTTTACAGCCGGATGCCCTTCCTGACGCCAACCTCATGAGGGGAGTTAATGAGAGATGAAATGAATGATGGTGAATGAAACTGGGCTAGGATGTGGAAGGAAGCGGCCGTGGCCTGTCAGAAAGTACCGTCCCAGCATTTGCCTGGTGTTGAAAATGGGAAACCACGGAAAACCATTTCAAGGACGGCCGACGGTGGGGCTCGAACCCACGCGTCTACCGAGTCAGCAGAGAGCTTGGCCCCATGACCTAATGCTGCGCGTTAGCCAGCGTAGCCACTACTATCGGTAAATTTTAATAATGATAATAATAATTTAAAATGGAGCATAACGATTTTAATTTTACCACTGGAAAAACATGTGACGTTGGAGACGGATGAATTATTGAATTTACTATTATTTCCAACCTAAGAAGTTACTGAAATTCTGATTCTGAGACCATGAAAAGAGAGAGATTACGTAGTTCTGCGTCAGTCGCGCTTACCATTGGAAATAGCAGTAGCATTTCCCTCGTACGTGATGAATCAAGAGAGCTTCCATCAGCCTCTTGGACGTCGCCATCTTCTTCGTTTCTTGCGGAGATCGGTATTAAAATGATGAAGTTAAACGCTTGATAGTGGTGGATCCAAAATCCGTTAGCCACCTACGCTGACTCCCTGTTCACAAGAGCTCGCGTATTTCTCATGACTAATTTGTCAGTTGAGAATAGCAGTACTGAAATGTTCGCCATCGAACACGAGTACGAAGTCCGTAGACTATGCAAAAATACAATGTTCAAGTTACGGTCCGAACACAACGGAACCTACGAAACGAGCGTCCACCTCGGACAAGTTTTACAATGTTAATGGTCCCCTCTTCACTGCACGCTCTCACTATATACACTTGCCGGCCGTTCCCCTCCAATGTACCACCTCCCTGTGGTCCGGTCTCCTCTGATTGGCTGTGACCCCACGCGATATTTCCCGCTATAAAGTTCATTGAAGTCTGTAAATTTTCCGTTCCACTCCAATTCGCCTTTTCTTGAAACAGCCAGTTGTAAATGTTCCTCGGTTGCATCATCGCTTCACGACAAGATTATTCCTGTAGACGAAATCCCGATGACTCATCTCTCTCTCCATATGCCCTTAACTGAATAACATTCGAAAATCTCCGCGATCAAATAATTTACTGTGATAATGTCGATCGGAATAATCCGCTTGATAGTGTTTTCTATAAAATCGAAAACCTATCTGTATAGTTATAATCTTTAAAGAAAAGGCTCCAAAAAACATTAATAATAATAATGATAAGCTAAATGAAAATTATCTTGGCTGAATAATTTGCCGCGTAAACAAACATTAAATAGCTTCCATCTGTTTTATGTCAGTGGCGTAAATACCCTTCGAAAAACAGGTTACAACATGAAATTTCGGACACACCACTCCATTCCCTGCATTTAGGCCCTTTGGTGCAAATCTACACCGTTTCACCGATCTGAACAAAAATGTGTATAGGCCTACTTACCCTTTGGAACCCTGCGGGTAACACTATCTTCATGAAATTTCGGACATACCACTTCATTCCCTGCATTTAGCCCCTTTGGTGCAAATCCACACCGTTTCACCGATATGAACCAAAATGTGTATACTTACCCTTTGGAAACCTGTGGGTAACACTGTCTACATGACATTTCGGACAGACCACTCCATTCTCTGCATTTAGGCCCTTTGGCACAAATCTACACCGTTTCACCGATCTGACCCAAAATTTAAATACTTCCCCCATTGGAAACCGACGAGTAACACTGGCTGCCTGAAATTTCGGACAGACCTCTCCATTACCTGCGTTTAGGCCCTTTGGCACAAATCTACAATGTTTCACCGATTTGAACGAAATTTTGTATACTTGCCCTTTGGAACCCTGTGGGTAACAATGTCCACTTGAATTTTGGGACAGACCACTCCATTTCCTGCACAAATCTACACCGTTTCACTTAATTGCACCAAATTTTACATACTTTGAAATCCTGCTGGTATCACTGTCCACTTGATAGTTTGGAAAACCCTCTCCATTCCCTACATTTAGAAAACAGACAAAATGAAACAAACTTGAAAACCACGTTTTTAGGCCCTGGAACATGTCCATAGTAGTGTACCTCTAAGAATATTTTAATAAGTCTATTGTTGGCTGGTAATTCGGGCTGCATCACGTCGCCCCTACCAGTGTTCTGGTGCAGAATTGCTAAAATAGTTACATCTTGCGCTGCTTATAAATTGCAGTCACGGGGAGTAATTAGTGCAGAAATATTTCTTAAGCCCCTTAAAACAGTTATCATCATGAAAATATTATGCCTCTGTATAAGTGCGATGGTGTTGTTGCAGTACATTGAGGTTATCAGCTGCAATAAGCGATGGTGCTTTCAAATTTATTTTCGTTTATTCCGATCCTTATCCTTGAGCGCTATGGGCCGATAAATGACACTATTTCTGCCTCAGGAGCTTGGGACAGCAAAGTGCTCTGATTATTTTCCTACGGCGCTATGCGACAAAAGACGACACTATTGGTCTCTATTTTCCTAACAGCCAATGAGATATAGGCCCTAGACCGGGTCTCATTTCTAATCATATTTTTCAATTCGTTTGTAAATTACATGTTTCAGTACTGTAATTAGTAAATAGCAGTTTCCCTGAACATTATTATCATTATCATTACGGAAAAATGCCCTGAATGTTACGTCCATTATCCTGTACTACTTATCACCCACACCACCAAGACCACCACAAAAAGTTATATTTTTTTCTTTCTGTTAGTTTAAATATCATTTGCCAGTTCTGTAGTAGTATTCATTATCATCCATAAAACAAATGAATCCAGCGGGCGAAGCCAGGCACTACTGCTAGTTAATCATAAAAACCAAAGTTCAACTAACAACTTCAATGTGAAGGGTGAGCTTGAAGATTAGAAGCCAACTTAGAAATATCTGGTTTAAAATTGCAGAGTCACAAACGAAGATAGCTTTCCACTGTAAGGAGCCTATTCAGGTATTTATTATTGAGATAAACAAGTGAAGAAAATGCAGTCTCCACAAGTATGAAGTAGTGAAAGGCAGTAAAAATCTAACTGCGTTGTCAGCTATGTCTGCATAGTCTGCACGCCCCTCAACCCAAAAGTTCACAAGAGCCATTTTTGAAAAAGTTTGCCCTAGTTCTGAATCACAATTTAATTAATAAAACTGCTCCTTATATTTGGCCTTAAACTCCTCCGGCAACATATCAATGTTTTTATATTTTTAAATGTTATATTTTTATATTTGTCGTAACATAGTCTATTTAATATGTTTTATATTTTTCGTAATATCACCGCGTACCACTGCAGCATTACGAAACAGCTTGGGAAATGCTGCTTTATAGAGCATAGCAGACGGCGATGATATAGTAGACGTAATGTTGTCAACGGACAAAGAATGTTATAACCACTGCCAGCTGGATCGCATCCCCATGAGTCGCCTAGTTACAAACATGGCCAACTCCATTTTTTTAATCGGGTTTATGGCTGACTCATATAGTAAAGAATATGGGGAATCTAATTATGAGATTCGTTAGTATCAAAAACGGCCATAACAGTGTTAATTTAGCATTAGAAAATCAACCTAAGTTACAGAAACGTCCAACTTCTTAAGGCATTGGTAACAAAATCGACCAATTCCACATCGACCAATCACAAGCTTCGATTTAATCATGTGACTGGCACAGGCGTTTGTTGTTGATATTGTGTGATTTGAACGATTTCTGTACTAGAATTTTGTAACAATTGTTAATAATTTTATTGTAGCGTAAAGGGAATTAATCATACATCGAAAGGTCCTTGTGATATGGAAAAAAATATAGAAGAGACTCATCCCGATAAAAGCCATCCTAGGGAGGTTATGGCTGGTTGAGCTTTGAGTTCTCGCAATAAAGAGGCGCAGGTGTACTTCATAAAAAATAAGGTAGCGCGCAGTTCGTTACTCCTGTGGGGGTCGGGGCGGGAACACCAAGAACCCGCTGATGAGCCAGCTTGGTGTCCTAGGCAAATCCCCATACAAGAGACGGCAAAAACCTAGACAAATTGTTGAGTTTTAATTCAGTGACCGTGAAAGCCAAAATACCATCTTTTATAAGCCTTCATAGGGAGGTTATGGCTACTTGAGGTTTTAGTGTTCGCACTAAAGAGGCAGAGGTGCGCATCATAAAAAGAGTGGTAGTGCGCAGTTCGCTACTCGTTTGGAGGCCCGGGCAGGGACACCAAGAGCCCGCTGATGAGCCAGATTGGTGTCCCAGGCGAAACCCCACACAAGACACGGCTCAAACCTAGAAACATTGCTGAGTTTTAAAAGGCTTGTGCTTACAAGGAAGTCAAATTCAGTCACTGTCAGTGGGGAACTCAACTATAATCTTGAGATTGCGCAATCTTTGTCAGTTACGAAAAAAGGTAAACGACTGAAAGATGTAAATCCTAGTGAACTGATTCCCGGCATCAGAGTAAAGCTTTGAAGATGCAAGATGTGAGAAATTTGCTTCAGAAACACTATGGAGAGGAGTGGAACAAAAATGAGGAACCAAATGGTTCCAAAAGATTATTGACGAAAATGACACCAGGCCAGAGGTACCTACAGACGCTGTCTCATTCTCATTCAGAATACTGAGGGAGATTTTGAAGTTGTTGATGTGATTATGTAGTTTCAAAAACTGAAAACTATCGTATAAAGTATGAAAGTTCCACTTTCTTATATTTGTCTCTAATAAATTAATCACATTTTCATCATTAAAACTTAGTTTGATATTTATACTGAACGCATCTGACATTAATTTTAGCATTACTGACCAATTTACTATGTTAAATCAGTGCATTATCTTGGAGTTAAGTTACAAAAGTGGCCAACTCCATTGTTTACTTACAAACATGGCCAACTCCATAATTCAACAGTGATTTTCGGCTTAACTATGGAATATCATATGAAAATATTGATGTAAATATGATTCTGATTATGCTGCGAATCTGCATTCACAATATTAACTTACAAGGCGAGTAGGAAATGTATTAAACAGTTTTTTGCCTCTCCTGAAATTTTTAAGAAGCGGAGGTGGCCACGTTTGTAACTGGGCTACTCCCATATAAGTACGGTACCGTATTAGAAATGTGACATTGCCATGGAAACCGTATTAATTAATGTTAGTGTTTTTGTGATTAACGTCATGGCGTTGTTTCAGTTCTGATATCATAATATCTGAGCGTATGGAATAGATGTACGCTGGAAATAGTTGATTTAATAAAACAGGTAGACAAGCGGCACACCAACTCGCAATATAACAACATAGGCTCTAATTGGCAAGGCACTCATAACACTATATTATTCACTCCATAATAAAAGTTAACTTGCAGTCACAAAAGTATAAATTATGACGGAACACAATTGAGTTCACTGTTTGGCACAGAGGAATCATCTTCCTTAACCAATGAAACAGAAATCCACTGTATTACTGTATTTGGAGTGTTTACAAGGCAGTGTAGATCATCTGCCAGACTGGTAAGGGTTTATGGAGACACGTCTTGCTGAGCTTTCAAGATAATATTAACGGTTTGGTCTAGCCGTAGATGCTCATTACGTTTCCCCTTTAAACACTTAAGTTCAACACCACTGAGGTGTAGTAGGCTACTGTCACTAACTAGAAAAACATTGCGTCACTTTTGAGGCACTTTTATTCATTCTTTAGTCTTAGGTACTTCAACATCTGCAGTAAATGACTCAATGCCATCGGCTGAACAAACATCACACAAACGAACTATTCCATAATAAGCGCATTAACACATATTTACACACGATTGCAGTACATTAACTCGAACTGGACTATACAGACATATTGAAGACACTCAGAACTGCAGATGAGCGATAGTTTATCACAACTTACAGCAAACGAGACTAATTTTGTATCCCAGCAATGAACGTAAACAAACAATATGTCGGACTATCTAGAATTGGTCTAGTCAAACTCCGCGTTTTCCAGTTGTAAGATGCCGGTTGAAGTACTGTATGCGTTCAGTTGGCAATATTCTATTTGTCCCATAATTCATAGGCTACGTATAATGACTGACACAACTGGAATTTCACGATATAAGTCGTGATCTAAAAGGGGGATGCTGGGTGGGTTGTAGACAGTGGAGACAAAAAAAATGTCTATTACCAAATAATTTCCACAATTATTTATCATTACAAAAGGTATTTCAGTTTGTAGAAGTATCGGCACTCTACTACTGCCACCACGGAAAAAGCGGACCCTAATGTCGAACGGCCTGCAAGACCAACTTCGGTCACATTACAATGGATTGTACACATTTAAATACTGTACGGAATCATGAAAATCCCGCTAGTCGCTGTTTTATGTGTGTTTGTGGAGACATCTAGCAGCTATATTAGGCAACGCAAAAACAACCCAGATTTTTACGAATTTCAGCTCATTATTTGCTGGCCTATGTTTGTTCCTTGCTGACAACAGATGAACATGAAATCTAACCGAATTCTGGTACGACTCTCTAGAGACGAAAAATATTTCAAATATCTGTTATGTATATTCAACGTGGTATTTATAATATGTGGCAGCACCTTGATTGCGCTAGGTTTTATCCTCAAATTGGGAATGGCGGATTACATGAAGTTGACAGAAATTTAGTTATCACAGGACCATTGATAGTTATAGTTGAAGGAGTTGTAATGTCCGTAATATCCTTCCTTGGATGCTATGGAGCTATAACAGAGAATAAGTTGATATTAAAAATATTTTCTGTCGTGCTGATAGTCATTATCCATTTGCTAATAGTTACTGGTTTTTTTCCTACATATATTGTGTTAAAATTAAGAATGGGCTTAATGACTTGATGTATGAAAATATTCCAAAGTATTTTATGGATAAAGACGTACAACGGGCTTGGGATAAATTGCAGATGAATTACAAATGTTGCGGTGTTGAAGATTACGAAGACTGGGATGGTTATGCCATTCCTGATTCTTGTTGCAATAACAATTTGAAGGCGATCACAACCAACAAACAGAATAAGACCAAAGAAAAGAATAGGCCTAATACCATTGAAGAGAAAATGAGCAACGAGAAGAATTAAACCATTGAAGAGAAAATGAGCAACGAGAAGAATAAAACCATTGAAGAGAAAATGAGCAACGAGAAGAGTAAAACCATTGAAGAGAAAATGAGCAACGAGAAGAATAAAACCATTGAAGAGAAAATGAGCAACGAGAAGAATAAAACCATTGAAGAGAATATGAGCAAAGAGAAGAATAAAACCATTGAAGAGAATATGAGCAACAAGAAGAATAAAACCATTGAAGAGAAAAAGAGCAACGAGAAGAATAAAATCATTGAAGAGAAAATGAGCAACGAGAAGAATAAAACCACTGAAGAGAAAATGAGCAACGAGAAGAATAAAACCATAGAAGAGAAAATGAGCATCGAGAAGAATAAAACCATTGAAGAGAAAATGAGCAACGAGAAGAATAAAACCATTGAAGAGAAAATGAGCAACGAGAAGAATAAAACCATTGAAGAGAATATGAGCAACGAGAAGAATAAATCCATTGAAGAGAATATGAGCAACGAGAAGAATAAAACCATTGAAGAGAAAATGAGCAACGAGAAGAATAAAACCATTGAAGAGAATATGAGCAAAGAGAAGAATAAAACCATTGAAGAGAATATGAGCAACAAGAAGAATAAAACCATTGAAGAGAAAAAGAGCAACGAGAATAATAAAACCATTGAAGAGAAAATGAGCAACGAGAAGAATAAAACCACTGAAGAGAAAATGAGCAACGAGAAGAATAAAACCATAGAAGAGAAAATGAGCATCGAGAAGAATAAAACCATTGAAGAGAAAATGAGCATCGAGAAGAATAAAACCACTGAAGAGAAAATGAGCATCGAGAAGAATAAAACCATTGAAGAGAAAATGAGCAACGAAAAGAATAATACCAACAGAGGGAATATGTGCAACGAGAAGAATAAAACCATTGAAGAGAAAATGAGCAACGAGAAGAATAAAACCATTGAAGAGAATATGAGCAACGAGAAGAATAAAACCATTGAAGAGAAAATGAGCAACGAGAAGAAAAAAACATTGAAGAGAATATGAGCAACGAGAAGAATAAAACCATTCAAGAGAAAATGAGCAACGAAAAGAAAGAAACCATTGAAGAGAATCAGGGGAACAAAAATAATATAACCTACGAATGCAAAAGCAAATCAGTATTTAAAAATGGTTGCTTAAACTACCTTCAAAAAATCGTAGAAAATACAAATTTAGTTATCCTTGCTATCGTGATTTGTGTTCCTGCTGTATTAATTATAGGATTTTGCTATGCCTGGATGCTAACTAATTCTATAAGACGTATTCAAGCTGACGCTGAGGGGATTTCAAGAGGTACTAGATATTATTCAAGAGTCTGGTAAATGTTCATAAAACAATTACAAATATTGAAGTAGCAAAACATTCAAAAATAAGTGTGCATCTATATTTCATTTACCGTTGATTATTATTTTATTAAACGTAAAATTAAATGTTTTATTTGATAAATGTTATTTTAAGGGACAGATTGGGAGCACTTTTCGCATCCACTGCTTATTTAGTACAATTAAACGATACTTCTCTGTGAGAGTATGACGCAAATTACATGTAGTTCTCTGAGAATGCAGAATGAAGTCTTGGTCTTGCACTCTGATCGTAACATCTGTTTTATAGGAGAGAGTGAGTTAGGCCCATTAGTCTTATGTTTTCCAGTAATATTTTACCCCCAAGATCTTGTCCTTTATTATTTGAGTAGTTATTATTATTATTTACATATCGTGGATTATTATACCGGTAGTCATTATTTTTGTTTTTATTTATACTATGCTGTTTTTTATGTATACGAAAGTGCTCCCAATCCGATGATCCGTCCATTAAGATAACTACATAAAAACAGTTAATTTTACATTTAATAAAATAATAATCAAATATTTACTTTATTAAAAATGTCTATTTTACTGTATTGCGAGATAAACTCGTTGTTCCTCCCCGTACAACATCAATGATCTGAAAACTGGCGTGATGTATGGGAGTTGGTATTTGGTGCGATTAATTTACGCTATAATTTCACAATTTCTCCAGGACAATTCAAAGAGCTTTTTTTTTTGTGTCATTCTAAACAAATAGTAAGCTAAGTATTTTCCTTTGTATTAGATGGGGGTATCATCGAGTAGTACTTGCTCCAAGAGTGAAATATTAGTTTGGTGTCTCAAACCACCCACCGGCAACTAATCTATAACACAATGTTATACCTCATGATGTTTCTCAGGTTGAAAATCAGTTCCGGGCAAAAATGTCCTTTTCTGAAACCGGCTTGGTACTCCTCAATCTGTTCATCAAGATGACCTGCAATTGTGTTCTGGGGTGCTTTGGAAAGGATCTTGTTTTGAACAAATCCTATTGATATACACATGTATTATTATTATTAATGTCCTTCTTGTCCCCTTTTTATGGAGAGGGTGGATTAATGCCGATTGCCACTCAGAGAGTATTCTACCAGTTGTCCATACCTCCTCAAAGAGCTCACTATATTCGTATCTTCATTTAGAATTAAGCAATAGTTGTACCCATTTTCAAGAAGGGCGACAAAAGTGACTGTGAAAATTACAGAGGCATATGTTTATTCAATTCTGGTTATAAAATATATGCCAACATCATTAAAATTAAACTATATAAACACTATGAAAACATTCTAGGAGAGGAACAATTCGGCTTCAGGAAGGGAAGATCTCGCTGTGATTGTTTTTTCACAATGAAAATCCTTCTCGAAAACCACCGCGAATTTAATATAGAAACACACATTGCCTTTGTAGATTTCAAAAACGCCTTCGACAAAGTAAACCACAATACCTTACTTAATATTTTAATATCTGATCTCACCCACAACAGATGGTGCAAAACATAAATACTTGATTTCTGTAAAGGTTAATAAATGATCAGAGTGGAAATCAACAAACACAGGAGTAATACAAGGTTGTGGTCTTTCCCCTCTCCTGTTCATAATCTATATGAATACTCTTATACGCGAATTTAGAGAAACACGACATGGCTCCATACACATTAACAGAAATCTGAAACTAGTCTCAGAAAACTACTCAATGGAAATATATCTTGAGAAAACTAAGATAATGGCCTTCTGTCGCACCGAACCAGTAAGAAGTAAGATCTGCTTGGATAATAACATTTTGGAAAGAGTAAACAATTTTAAATACCTTGGTAACAAATTATCTTGCCTTAAAGAAATGGGCATACCCGAGAAAATCTGCAAATTCCACAGATGTTTAGGAATCATCAATAACGTTTTTAGACCATCATTAGTTCCGAAACACACCCGAACAAGAATCTACAAAACCTTAAAAGGCCAGTACTTTGCTATGGTAGTGAAGCGTGGACCCTAAGGGTTTATTTATTTAGCGTATGGCACATTAAAACATTAAATTATCACATACATGAAATTTGAAACAAATTCCAGCTATTAACGTACAACTATCTACATAAATCTATATACAAATATTCGTTTTCATTTTGTAATAGCATTTTTGTAGTACCTGACATTTCGATCTACTTATGCCTTCTATGGTTCTTAGCTGGAAACCCCTGAGAAGGGCTATTTGTATTCACGTTTTGTGACATCAAGCAATATTTTGAGCCAGGAGATCACTGGGATTGTCTGCCTGCCTAAACTCCTTAGTGTAGATGTTTCCCACCGAGTGACCGTTCTTTAGCACCCCCTAGGGGACACGTTTAGCTTAAGGAATGCTACGGACACGAACAGTCTTTGTCCCCCGACCCTGAGGAAATGCGATGAGAGACGAATAACTACCGCCGAAATGAAATATATGCTACGAACAGCAGGAATCACTAAATGGGATCACAAACGAAACACAGAAGTGCTGAATGGTCTTAACAGCAGACCTGTATTGGAATACATCCATGAATATCAGAGAAATTGGCTAGGATACCTCAACAGGATGGACAGAAGCAGAATTCCTAAAGCAGTCGTCAACTACTGTCCCGGTAGGAAGAGATCTCTAGGTCGACCCAGGAAAAGATGGTGTGAAAATCTAAATCTTTTGTATAGACCGTAACAGTTCTTCTAGGACTAATTCATGAAAGGATGATAATGATTTGCCAGTTTTAGCAGCTCTGCCACAATAAATTGAATCCTCTCCAGATGCTTTATTATTAATATTATTATTTAGGCTATCGATAATAATTTCAATCTCTGTCTTAGTAGATGGATGAGAGTTGTACAGTACTTGAGTAGGATGGCCTATGGGTATATTCTGTTTTGGTTCATTGCAATTGAGTAATGTCTTAAAAGTTCTGATATAAGATACGACCAGGGCCGGATTTAAAAGTATGCCGCCTATGGGCTAAAGTCCAATTTGCCGCCCCCTCATATTTACATAATACATATTTTGTTTTATACAACAAAAGGATAGAGTTCATTGGCGTTTTCATCTTTTGTAAACATAAAGTTCATTTATGTTCGACTCTCACTATTATGTGTCAGATAACTGTATCATAATGATGGTCATTATAACACTGTTTTCCATTATGATACAGTTTCTCCAGCCAATCAGAGCTCGTTCATTGACCAATTAGGTAACGATAACTTCGCGCATGCGCTCAAAATCCAACATGTCGGACATAAACACAACATCGAACTATAATAAATTACCGACATGGAATACCCACCGTCCATATGTTCGCGTAAATAAACTGGCGAATATGAGACAAGAAATAGCACTGTACCTTAAAATCACCAACCCTAATTTCTACACAGCGCATTGTCTTCAAATGACTGCGGTGACAATATTACTGAGGGACGGCTGATGTAAACATATGGCTGCATATGGCATTGCAAGCCCACAGAGCGCATGCGTCGGTCGTTCAAAGCTCTTGAAAGACAAAGATATAACACCCAACGCTCGCTCTGCGATCACAAAATTCCAGTAGCTGACTCTCAACAGATATTTATGAATATTTATGTTAAAACATATAATAAAGTTATAATTATCGTCGAACATAAACAGTCGTATGCAACTCGCCTATAATGGTAATTAAGACACTCGTATGGAAATTATAAAACTCGCATACGCTCGTTTTATAAAAAATACTCGTGTCTTAATTATAGCCATTATAGGCTCGTTGCATAATGTACTATTAGTTTAGATAAAACTACAATTTTAATGGTTTGCATAATACATTATATAATAAAATTAGTTATATACTTGTTATATATACTTACTTCTTTTAAGATTCGTTAAAAATGAAATGAGTTTCGAACTTAATTAATTAATTTGTTCTTGGAGATCAGTGATCACTATTTTACACATATTTTTTATATTTTAATAATAATGACTATCTTTTGTGTAATTGAAGAACTGTGTTCAATTTGAATTAAGTTGTCCTATACGGAGAAATGAATTACACAAAATGTACTTGATTACAGGCTTATTTGTTGATAAATATACAAACTTCTCTAAAACAACTCACCGCACGTAATCTTGATGTTCAAATGTACATAGATCTCTTACGAGATTTCTTAATGGCAAACTCGTTACTAATGTCTTCATATGCAAGTGTTTTTGTTGTATTTGCCTCAATACAAAGTAATGACCGTATTTCATAAATACTAGTTCGCAGATAGTTCTTAACTCTTCTAAGGCAGCAAAAACTGTAGATGGACTAAAACATATGCATTCTTAAATTCGTACGGAAAATATTATTAATATCTGAAATACCTCAATTTAACTTTTGAGTAAATTGCCACACTGCCGCCCCTTAAAATATGCCGCCCTAGGCTGCTGCCTACTTAGCCTATTTATATTAGAAATACGGCCCTGGATACGACAGCTCTCTTTGTTGTTCAGGCCTAACTTTCCATTTTCAATTCTGAAGCACACGCTCAGTGCTTGATACCCCTCAGATTAGACTTGAAAGTTTGATAGAAGTCCCTGACATTATTCTTCCGCAAATCCTGATTAATATGTCGTTTGTCATGTGATAGCCTTGAAAGTCGGTACACTTGGGTTGCATCTTTTCGACTTGCACAAAACGAGTTAACTTAAAATCTTCTTGTTTCTTCGTCGAGATGCATTTCTTCCAGGCATCTGTTCTATGTGCACATGTAGCCTACTGTCGCAAGTCTCGTTCCTAAGTTTCTGTGTTTTCGCTTCTGAGCTATTAAGATTGACACATTGGCTGCATGTTGGATTTTAGAGGCAATGTTAGTCCACTTCTTGGATTGAAATGTTGGTTCCTGGTGGTATTGCTCCAATACTTCTTAATCGATCTTTATATTGTCACATCATATCTGTGAAAATTATTTCCATATTTCGGAGTCTTTCTGAATTGAATTAAATTCATTTTAATCTGAATCAAACTTGGCACCTCTCTGTACTTTAACATTCATAATTTCCTTATTTGCTGTCCAGGAGATTAGGGGCAGATGAGCTCGTAGTTCCGCCCCTTAAAACCTCAATAAATAACTAAATAACTAACTGTCCTGGAGATTGTCACGTGATCAATTTGTTTCTGTCCATTCAAGTTTACAGGTGAACGCCATGTCTTCTGTTTACTTGGTTTATGTTTATAGAAAGTTGACATTATCTGAAGATCAAATGTTCCACACATTTCTACAAACCTTATTCCAATTTTTTTGGTCATTCTGTGAGCAGGTTATTTTCCTACTGTCGATCTGTAACTTGCAATTAGATAACATACTGAACCGGGTGAGTTAGCCGTTTCGTAACGGCATGACTGCTGGGAGTCGCTCACAACTGGGAGACGAGGAGGTTCGAATCCTACCGCCGGCAACCTTGAAGATGGTTTTCTGTGGCTTCCCATCTTCCTTCCAGGCAAATGCCGGGGTTGGTCCCTAACTATAGGCCACAGCCGCTACCTTCCAACTCCTCGTCCTTACATTCCAACTTTCCTCCCCAACGGTACTTGTAGCTCACCCATTGGGTGCCCGCCTCGAAGCAGCTACAAAACTGGCGAGCCGAACATGTCCTTGGACACTCCCGGCACTAAAAGCCATACGCTAAAAAAACATACTGAATGTAATTTTCATGATTTTCATAACTTATTTAATATTTTGGGAGTCATTGCCTATTGAAATGACTGTCCATTGTCACTGGAAATGTCTGCTAAATTACGTAAATACGTGACTTTAGTCTTTACTTATTGTTCATTCAACGACGGCAATTGTCATTGCTCAACTGCTACTGAAACCGGCGCATTAGTGTCTTCAACTGTTACCGAGACGCACACAGGTGTATACATTGACGTCATTTCACTGTTGCCAATGTATAGTTCACAAAATACACAACACATGTCATGCTTAGCGACCTAAGCGAGCGGAGCGAGAAACTACAGACAATCCTCGGTACAATGATTACCGATACAACGATAAAGCCGGGTACAGCGATAATTTTATATGTAAACGGCTAATTTCCTATCTTTACTATGTTAATTACCACTTGCTGGTACATCATGGGGAGCTAATACTCAAGTTCTAAGATCCACTGCCTTAGCTTTATCATATTCTGTTGCTGAATATTGCTGCCCAACCTGGATCAATAGTGTTCACACTAAGACGATAGATGTGCAACTCAATAAAGCAATGCGAATAATCGCGGGTTGTATTCGAAGCACTAACACACTTTGGCTGCCTGTTCTCAGCAACATTCCACCTCCAGTCCTAAGAAGATCAGAAGCTCTCCTAAAGGTATGGAAAAAAAATTCGGCAGAATCCCCAGCTACCCATTCACCAAGATCTTGCACGAGCAGAACACCAACGCTTGAAATCAAGGAAACCACCATGGCGTACAGCAGTCAACCTTGAAAGATGCTCCTTCCCAGTTAACAACTCACGGAAAATCAAATGGCAGCAGTCTTCAGTGGTAAATAAACATCTAGTTGACAACCCTTCTAACCGGATACAAGGATTCCATCTCCCCAGGCGCCAGTGGAGGATCATCAACCGGATTCCAACTGGACAAGGCAGATGTGGCTATCTGCTGCACAAATGGGGATGGGCTAGCTCTGCAAATTGCGACTGCAGTGCATTATCACAGTCAATCCATCATATTGTTGCTGACTGTCCTCTTCGATCTTTTAAAAGAACAATAATGGACATTCATCTTACGGTGGGTGAGTGGATAGCGTGTCGGTCTACTAACCCCAAGATTGCAGGTTCGCCCCTAACCGTGGTAAGTGATTTTTGAAAGGCGGCAAAAATACGATACGCATGTCATACGTTGTTGGCATGTCAAAGAACCCATTTGAATTCAGTAGGCCGAGTTCATAATGGCAAAATTAATCTCGGGAGTTTCCGCCAGCACAAAGTTCCTCATTTCTCTACTAGAAAGCGCTATTGTGTTCAAGGAGATTAGATATCTAACATCTAACCTCCTTGACTTTCATAGTCAAGGAACTACGAAATTCGACATGCAAGCTACCCTCTGGGTGTCAAATAGCAAAGCTTGCACCAGGCACCCGAGGCCATACGATATTATATTATATATTATCTTACATCGGATGAAGCAGTTGAATGGGTCAAAGAACTGGACCAAGAGTTGTAAGATCGTACGATCTTGTGACTATGCACATTTGTCCAGAAATTATAAATGTTGTATATATGTACATTCGATAAATAAATAACCACTCATTACAACGATGAAGTAATTTTAGCAACACCCTGTTATAACGAAGACAAAGTTTCGGGGATCTTACTATTTTTTGCTTCTAAGAATGTGACCATAATGATACGTATTGTTTGTTAAACCTCTCGACCTTCAGCGCTGTATTTTCAGAAGCTTCGCTACATACTGTCTGATGGTAAGCAGGCAGCGAATAGGGTACAGCCACGGGCGAGCTCTGCTATTTGATATGGCAGTTGGGTTTGAACTGCAGATGTCTTCCCGCTCACTGCGTATCGCGCATTCCAAAAACATTAAGTTAGTTACTCCTTGCTTCACTCACTCAGCACATTCCTTCTTTCACTGGCTGCGTGTCGTCTGCTCCTATAACAACCATTGGCATACGGGAAGCCGATATATTTAGGTTTGGAATAGGCGGGCCCGTCGCAGCGTGTTGAATTGCCATCTCCTGGCGCGATGACAATAGATGGCAAAGTAGAGTCATAGAGCTCCTGTGTTTGAACCAGTTTTAGTCTGTACATTGTTGAGCTTGAGTTGCAGTCAAAAGTGTTGTGTTGGGGTCATACGCAGTTAATTTCCGTAATTTTTCCAACCTGTGAAAATTTTAAGTATGCCGAACGGTTCTTCCCTGCAGCAACGCGTCAGGAACACATAAGTTGACACCATTAGTGATCGGACGATCAGCAAATCCCCGATGCTTAAAAAATGTAAGAAGCTTGAGTACAGACATTTTATTTTACCTTTTTTAAATTTATAAGCTTAGTTGATTCATTGCCTTCAGCTGTAATCTTATGACTATGCATGAAGAGTACATATACAGGATGATTCTTTTTACAGTCATCACAAACACCGGCTATCAGACAGATTCTACACACACCCAAAGTACACGGGGCTACATGACCGTTTTGTCGCAGCCCCTAAACTTAAGAACCAACCAACCAATCTTTTGCTGGAGTGGGACAGGCAAACCGGCTGCCGAGCGCGCGCGCCTTCCGCCAGCCAACCGAGCTCGCACCGCGGATTGTGCGCACGTGGAAACCGTAGCAAAGCACATTAATTAATGGTAAATTCACCAGCAAATCATGACCAAAGAACTTACCTTTTCACAGAAGATGCTGTAAATGTTCTCCTTCAACTGACAGACAGGCGTTGTACCGTGTAAATAAATAAGCGTTTACACGTAGTAATTCCCTTCTGTTGTGAGGGATATCTGCTGCCGTATATTGTTCTCTAGCTCCACTAGGGTACGGGTAATTGATCTGTACACTTTGAATGTTAAATTAACCCACAATTGAACAACAAACGGGCTTAGGTCCGGTTTAATTACAGTAAACACGCAGGGGGATGGGGGTGCAGGAGTAGCGACATAATGTAACGATGTCTGTCTGTCAGCTGAAGGAGAACATTTTTAGTATCTTCTGTGAGAAGATAAGTTCTAATCTTTAACTGGTGACGTGAGGTCATCCAGATTCCCAAGAAATAAAAGAACGTCTGTGCTTCTTTAATTAAATATTGCAACTGTTGTTTATGCTACCTTCTTATATGTGCGCTGACACTACACACCCTCATTAGGGGCAGATGACCTCGTATTTTCGCCCCTTAAAACAACAATAATAACACACCCTCGTTGATGGAAGGACTTAGTTGACTTTAATGACCCTGGTTAGCTCGCCTCCGCCTCGCGCAACCCCGCAGCCCGAGCTCGGTTGGCTGGCGGAAGGCGCGCGCACCCGGCAGCTGGCCGCCGGTCCCGCTCCAGCAAAAGAATCTCACTGTAGTACAGTAGACTACTCTACCAGATTAATTTTGTATTTTTTTTCCGTTATTCTATTATTTCTCATCAGAAAAGTACTACTGTATACACTGACCTTTAAAAGGCACGGTACAGTACTGTGGTAGTCACTGTTACTCATTATAACAATAACCCTGCTATCACAATATCATTCTCATGGTCCCATGAATATTGTTCTTGTAATGGCACAAGACAGAGCAGAATAAATTAAGGTTATGTTTACATTTACGTAAGGTTAAGTTAGTCGAGTCTAAAATGGGGAGGTGAGGAACTTGTAGCAATCATCACTCGACTCTTCAACACAATACTCGAATCTGAAGAAATACCAGCGGAGTGGAAACTAAGCACTATAATCCTGCTCCATATAAAAGAAGCTAAAGACGACATCAACAACTATAGACCGATAAGTCTGCTGCCAAGTCTATACAAACTGTTCACAAAAATATTAACCAAGAGAATGTCAAAATCACTAGAGGAAAACCAACCTATAGAACAAGCAGGTTTCAGATCAGGATTCAGCACGGTGGACCACCTCCAAACAGTAAAGCAACTCATCGAAAAACTGCAAGTATTCAACCTTAAAGCCTATATTGCATTTATAGACTATAACAAAGCCTTTGACTCCGTGGAACACACATATGTTCTAGAGGCCCTAGAGAACCAAAACATACAGAAAAGGTATATCAGACTTCTAGCAAAAATCTACGAGAGTAGCCAGGCAAAAATACGGACAGAAATGGTGGGAAAACACTTCGAGCTAGAGAGTGGAGTGAAACAAGGAGACCCCCTCTCACCAAAACTATTCACTTGCCTGCTAGAAAACCAATTCCGGAAAATGAAATGGAAAACAAAACACGGCATCAACATAGATGGACAAAACCTGACACACCTACGATTTGCAGACATCATACTCATGGCAAAATCTGCATCAGACTTAGAACAAATGGTAACAGAATTAAACAAGGTCAGCAAAGAAGCTGGCCTAACCATGAACCCGAGTAAAACGAAACTGATGACCAATGCGACAGAAAAACCAGTAAACATTGACGGTGAAACATTAGAGTATGTCCAGGACTATACATACCTAGGTCAAAACATTTCATTCCATAACAATACGGAGAAAGAAATCAAAAGAAGAATTGGGCAAGCATGGAAAAAATTCTGGTCCTTGAAATTCATTTTAGGAGATAAATCTCAGAAACTAAGTCTGAAAACACAAGTTCTAGAGAAATGTGTAATCCCAGTAATGCTGTATGGATGTCAAACATGGTCACTAACTTCGCAGTAGAGAAAAACGCTCCAGATAGACCAACGCAGGATGGAACGAAAAGTCCTCAATATCGCGCTGAAAGACAGAATATGGAACGAGGAGATACGCAGAAGAACCAGTATTAAAGACGTCATCAACACAGCGGACAGACTAAAATGGAAATGGGGAGGACACGTAGCGAGGATGGAGCATAGAAGGTGGACGCACAGACTAACGATGTGGGACCCCAGAACCTGCAGGAGAAACGTAGGAAGACAGAGGACACGCTGGGCTGACACATTCAAGAAACTTGCCGGACCACAATGGACAAGAAGAGCAAGAGACGGACAAGAGTGGAAGACCCTAGAGATGATCCTTTTCAAAACATAATATATGCGAGGAAAGGAAATGAGCAACTCAGTGCATCATAGTGAACCCTTAAATAGGCTACAATAGCGATAATGTATTGAGGACAGTTAAAACTGTACTAAAATAAAGTGAACGTGCTAGAAACATTAACAATTTTGCAAATATTCGATATAAGAACAAGAATACAGAACATAGACAATACTGTAACCAGGTTAGGAATAGATATATCAATAGCTATAAGAACAATTCAAGAACCGAGACTAACTAGCCAATAGGTGCCTCACTACTCTTTAGGACTGCTCACCTAATGATTGCAATGGAGCAAAATCCCTGCCTAGGCAGGAGGCCATTGCCCTTAGGGTATTAAAGGGCTGTATTTATTATTATTATTTATTATTATTATTTAAATATTAATTAAAATGTCGAACGAACTGGATGTAAATAAATGTTCATGTCGTTGATAGTTCCCAGGGTTAAGATACCTAAACAGGCGAATCCTTCCCCCAACACTCGGGAGCTTTTCCTTTTCGTGACTTCACATCATGGAACCTGGTTAATAATCCATTTTTCTGACAAAATACTGCACCATCGCAATGACAATCAGTCCGATCCACGGGGATACCAATCGATATCGACTAGATCCAACCAAGACCAACTACAATCAAGACCAACTACAATACTCAGACCTTAATGCAGGTCTCGAAAGTGTGAAAATGGCGTATGCGGAAGCCCCTTCATATTGTTTGTTTACATTCGTTGCTGGGATACACTATTTAGCTTTGATTAGCTTCGTTTGATGAAAGTTGGGATAAACTGTCGCTCATCTGTAATTTTTAGTGTCTCCTGTATGTCTGTAAAGTCCAGTTCGCGTTAATGTACTGCATTCGTATGTAAATATGTGGTAATACGATTAGTATGGACTGGTTCGTTTGTGTGATGATTGTCCAGTAACCGATGGCATTGTGTTATTTACTTCGGATGTTGAAGTACCTAAGTCTAAAGCATAATAGAAGTGTCTCAAGAATATACACCGGAATGATTTGCTAGTTCGAGACAATATAATAATGGCTTAGTACACTTCGGTAGTGTCGAACTTAAGTACGTAAAGGGAAAACGCAATGAGAATCTACGGCTAGACCAAACCGTTGACGTTATTTTGAATGCTCAGCAATATGTGCCTCCGTAAATCCTTACCAGTCTGGCAGATATTCTACACTGCCTTGTATACACGCCAAATACTACAGTGAACTTCTGTTTTATTGGTTAAGGAAGATGTTCCCCCTGTGCCAAACAGTGAACTCATTGTGTTCCGTCATTATTCATACTTTTTTGTGATTCTTACAGCTTGCAAGTTATTTTTATTATGATGTGTGTAATAAAGTGTTGTGATTACCTTGCCAATTATGTACTTATATTGCGAGATGGTGTGCCGCGATAATTCCGTAAGTGGGAGATGGTGCTTTCCAACCTATAGTACTTTACTAAATCAACTATTTCCAGCGTACAACTATTCCAAACGGTAACAGCGAATGTTTAATAGGTTAGATGCTAACATATTATCGTGTCCCTTGTGTGTATTATTCTCCATAATTATGTTCTGATATCCACACGACGACTTATTTGCATATTTCAGTCAACTAATTCGGTGTGATGTTTTACCCGAGATTTTAGACAATTCCACGAGAGGTCTTAATTGAATTGTATCTCTATGGCGTTGGTTCGATTATTTCAGGCAACTATTCACATTCCGATTGTGTACAGAAATACTCTGCATGCGCTGGGACAGCACTTCAGTAAACGGGTACTTTCTTCTCTTCTACTTCAGTCTGTTTGATTTTTTGCTATTAATATTAATCTATAATTACTGAACTTAAATACAAATCGTGATAATTCACCAAAAAGCTTCTTATTCAACCACAGAACCAGTGAGACTATTGTAGCTGCCCCTTGGGTGAAGACGAAGAAACCTATAATTCGAGGCCAGCACTGTATAGATAAATTAATTCAGGTAAGTCTAAATTATTTATGCATATTTCTTCGGAACCTAGTCTCGTCTTGTGATATCTTTTATGCTCTTAGGTGAGTAAAAATTATAATTTACAGGAACTGTGACAAGCCCGATGACATGATTTTAGCTATTGGTAGGGCAACCATCGCCGCCATGTTTTTTCTACATTAAGGTCTGAGGATTGTAGTTGCTCTTGATCCAACTGAACAAATAGCATCGCAGTCTGCTATGCTCTAACGCCTTCCCATTCAGCGCGAGTTGTGTGCTAAGCCGCGAACATCGCATACTTGACGATCTTGCCGACAGGAGCGCTGCTAAGCTGAACCGATTGTGAGCTTGTCCAAGCGCGCAATATTCCGCTTACGTCTCTAATTTTAATATCTAACACCTTTGTTATTTGTCATTTGAGTTGTGTAATGTGAGAAGTGCAGTGGTGTTCACTAAGTGTTCATATTTTGTGTTACTTACAGTAGTTACAGCATTTTCACGACGACTCCATAATTTTGTCATGCCTATGGAATATACAGACAGGTATGTTTATTTAATTTAAATACCTATCTTATGTTGTGCCGACGTATTATCTTGTTATGTATAGTCTCTAGAACATGAATCGGTATTCTGTATTGTGATAGCTGATAATCATGTCGAAGAGAAGTAATACTTTTAATTGTCGTAGGTGATTGTTAGCCACGATGGTATACAGCTGTGTTCCATACTGCAAGAGTAAGAGCGGGAAAGTAAAAGGCATTTCGTTTCATGAATTCCCGTGTGATGCAGAATTAAGACAGAAATGGCTTAACAATATTTCTCGAGACAATTTTGTACCGAATTTTGAGTCAAAAACTTCTCACGTATGTGGGCGGCATTTTCTTGAGTCTGATTATCGCCCAGGGCTGAAAATAAAGAAATTGAAGGACAGTGTCTTCCCCACGGTATTCGAAGATTATCCTGCACATAAAGTACCGAAACCAACATTAGAGAGAAGAAAACTCATGAAATATGACGGAAACCATGGCAAGAAAAGAAAGCGAGATAATGATACCGTGGGAAATTTTCACGATAGTAATGACGTCACGCCCATAGCCAACGTGACCTATTTAACTAAGGGAGTTGAATCAGTTGATATTCCTTACGATGGCCAAGTTTCTGGATCGCGAGGTCATGGTAACCAGTCTGTTGAAGTTCAGACAGATAGTCACGCACGTAATAAATTCTCTGACGCTGGAAGACATTAACACTTAGAGCAAAACTGTGGCGTGCAAATAATAAAATTAAAAAATTGGAAATGGAACTAGAATCCCAAAAGAGACAACTACACCAGTATGATAATCAATACCATGCATCTTTACAATCTATACTAAATATTAACGAGCGTGACCCTTCCAATTCCAAATGTTCATTCATTTTAGAGCAAATTGTAAACTATAACAAGAAATCACCCAGATGGACAGAAGATTCAGTAAAGCAATGTGTAATATGGGAATTCATTTCACCTAAGGGATACAATTTCGCCAGAATTAATTTATTTAAATTACCATCGAAGAGCACACTTAGCCGTTACATAGGGAACACTTCATGTGAAACAGGAGTAACAGACTTAGTGAAAAACAGGCTTCTGCTAGAGTCTGAAAGGCTGAACGAAGTCGAAAAAATGTGCTCTCTAATTATTGATGAGATGTCAATCAAGCAGCAATTGCAGTACAAGAAACTCGACACACTTTACGGTCGACAGGACACCTCTACTCATGCTGACGCTCTCAGGTGTGAAAACAGTTCCAACCCGTCAGTTGCAAAAGAAAATCGGACGGTTCTTACAAACAACCTACTGTGCTTCCTGATATGTGGCTTATCTACCACTTACAGAATTCCTGCGGCGTATTTATTCTCTAAAAGACTTTCGGGATTGGAACTTTACACTCTAACTCTGTCAGTAATAAAAGAGGTGGAAACTTGTGGCTTTGTGATTTTAAGATTAGTTACTGACAATCATAAAACTAATGTAAATATGATGAGAAGACTGTTGAGTGGAAAAGAAATAAAGCCACAGATATGCCATTCTGAAAATCAAAACAGGCTTTCGATCAGTGTCACATTTTAAAGAATGTAAGAAACAGTCTCCTAGAAAAGACCATGACAGATGGACATGAAGAAATAACTGGAGAGTATGTAGAAAATGTATATAGGCTAAACTGCAGTCCAAGGAAATAATCAAACCCGTCCCCTTCCTTACAAGAAAGCATGTTGCACCGACCAACTTTGAGAAAATGAACGTAAAAAGGGCAAAAGAAGTATTTTCTACGGAAGTCATAACTGCATTGGAATGCCTGAAGGATAATTCTTCTCATTTTGAAGCACAAGCCTTTCAGAACTGCAGTGCAACTATTACTTTTTTGAAAGTAATTAAGAAATGGTTTGGAATTCACGATGTAAGTAGTACAAACCTTAATCAACATCGCGATAAAATGCATTTCTTCGACATGAGCGACGAGAGACTTTTATGGTTAGAAGAGGAATTTCCGTCGTATCTAGCTAAGATCAAGGAATCGAGTCATGAAATGGTCATGGGATTTTTGAGTAAAGAAACTTATGAAGCTATTCTTCTGACTACTTCTTCGACCGTTCTGTGTGTACGTTATCTTCTGTCTTCTGGATTTCATTTCGTACTGAAAAGGGCATTCAACTGTGACTCTATAGAGAACTTCTTTAGCAAATTGAGACATATCTCGGGAAGCAATGACATGCTAGATTGTAGGGCTGTAATATTTAGCTTGAACCGAATATTGAAAACCGGCTTTTATTCCCTCTCATCCCATACACGAAGAAACAAAGAAGGCCTAGCGAACATGGTTATATCCAGTAAGGACCTGCAGAGACCCTAGATAGAGCAGGCTTCTATTCCTGATTCAGTCAAGAGTATATTAAACAACCTCAGTGAACCACCACGTAAGTCGAAATTTTACAGTATTTATTATAAATATTTTATTATATTAAAACATCATTTGAACGCATTTATTAATTACATAAACTTTCAGGTCTTGGATTTGTCACAATGGAACAAGCATCGATGACGTACATCGGAGGATTTATAGTGCAACAAGTCCAAAAGGAAATTCAGTGTGAACTATGTTATCAGCTGGTTGGAAGAAGGAAATTTAGCTCCCCGCTGACTGATTTAATTTACAAGAGGGACGCTTCTGATAAGTTACATTATCCGAGTGAACAACTAGTGTGGATTATGACAGCAATTTTTCAGTTCGTGTGAGCTGTTGCAAAGTTTATGTCCACCCGAATATGTGAACACGTGGCTGCAATTGTTGTGCCTGCTTTGAGTAAGTCCCCCTTGATGATGTGCGAATCATCGTCTGACAGCGGCCACAAGGAAGTGCTAAGTAAGTTGATTTGCAAAATTGCAATACCAGCATTTATTGATAAGATCGCGTGTGAAATGACAGAGCGATTTGAACATGTTAAATATCTGAACACAAAGCCAACAAGTCGGAAGATTCATCGAGTTTAGATGACAACAACAGATACGAGCGACTGGAGTATCAGCTTGCTAGCGCTGCAAGGTAAGTGGTGGAGCATTTTAGTACTCCTGCATGTTCGCTGTTTGGAGTGAAGTGGGGAGGCGTTAGAGCATAGCAGACGGCGATGCAAATAGTAACTGGCCTGCCATCTAGTAGGCACAACACGAGTTAATCCAGTCACCTGGTCGAGAATAATTTCCAATTCCTCCACCAGAAGGCGATACATGCAACTACCGAAGTTCACCTTTTTTGAAAAATACAAGTGACATATTTTTCCTCGAACATTTGTCACGTTACAGTTCTCTCAAGGTTTCATTGTATTGGCTTATGAAACGGAGCGAGAAACTGTTGACGTCTGTCTGACCGAAAATTACTGCTTGTACTACAGGGCGCCAGGAAATGTTCTCCGCAGTGACTAGTGATGCCAACCCGTGGGATTTGTCCCAAATTGTGGGACATTTAGACAAATATTTTTAGGAAAGGGATAAATGGATGTTTTTGCAAAAAGTGAGGTGAATTTGGGATATTTAGCCGATGTCATATATCAGCAGCCTAGCTCCCATTAATACATAAAAGCTTCTCTTGCTCAGCAAACATGCACAATAGGTACGATTCATACATGCCGATAGAATAATAATGTTGGCAGCACTGACGTACATTAATTACCCCAAATTAATTTTGAATGTTAGGTACTATACGTATGCAAAGTTTAGAGCTGTTGGCTGGCATATATTCTGATTTATATATATTAGGGTAAAAAGATAGAGAGAGAGAATTTATTTACAGTTGGCAGCCCTGCTGGCTCTTAAGAATACGCATATGCATATGAGTTACAGTACAAAACTCACATATGAAATTTGGTTGAAATCCATTTGTTAGTATAGTAGTTACCTGCATTTAAAATTTGGACTTATCAACAAGCTTAGAATCATGTTGGCAGTACTGACGTATACTAGGTACTCCAAATTAATGTAGAAGGATATATACTATACGTGTGCAAAGTTTCGAGCTCTTGCTTTGCATACTTTCTGATATATTGGTATTAGGATAAAATAATAGAGAGAGCCTTTATTAACAGTTGGCAGCCCTGGTTGTTCTTAAGAATACGCACAGTCTTATTTTTTTATTGTACACATAGTACATACGAAATTTGGTTGAAACCCCATTGATAGTGTAGAAGTTACATGCATTTAAAAATTCGACTTATCAACTGGCTTAGAATCATGTTGGCAACACTGTCATGTATGGCCTCCTGGAAATTACCTTCCAGGATATCCAACATTGAGCTCAAATTTCAATTGCGATTTTTCAGCAGTTGGTAGCACTGACATCGTTTTCAAATATGGCCATGGGATATTCCGGCATAGATCTTTACTCATACCAAATTTGGTGTCCATAGCAGCAGCCGCGTAGGAGTTGATAGGGGGGGGGGGGGGGACACACACAACCAGACAGACAGACAGACAGACACACATTTTCCCGGATCAATCTCATAAGTAGCCTATACTTTTTCCTCATTTTTGCAAAATGAGAAAAGTAGGCTAAAAATAAACCTGTCACGGAAGTAGAAGTAGAGTATTACATTACAATCGCAAACTGCCGCTTGTGCGATAACAGACAGTTTTGTGTGTTTTTGGAGATTAAAACTTATGTTTTGTGTTTTTGTGACATATTCATATTTTTTTTAATTCAAAGACTTATACAGGAAAAGATATACATCCCAGTTTTTAAATGAATTAAAACGTGTATTAAGTGAATGTTTGCAAGACAGTTTTGTGTTTCGTTAAAATAAATTTTAGCGCAATTAGAAACACATTATTGGGACTCTGGAGCATATTTTAATTCATTATACATTTGTTTTGAACAAAATAATTTTTTACGTGAGATATTTTCTAGTGAAAGGGACATTCTGAGTGGGAAGTTGGGATTTAGAGGTTTGAGAGGTTGGCAACTCTGAGTGACTGCCGGCTTCTGCCAGAGCTAGCATCAGCAGTTTAGTTGGCAGCACGGTGTGCTTGACAGGGTGAATTCTACACGTGTGGGCTGTAGGCTGTCGAACGCGTCAGTGTGTATTGCAATAAGCGAGAGTATGTGTCATCAGCACTTCCAGCATCTGTTATGAATGGCTGTGGTGAGTACAAAGTTAACAGTTTGTTTGTTTTGATACAAGCGACAGTAGTGCTGTCAACTTAACTACTGATGCTAGCTCTCGGAGACTCATGTAGGCACTGCGGAAAACATTTCCTGGTGCCCTGTACAAGCAAGGGGGTCTGGGGAGTCAGCCCCAGGTTAGGTTTGTTTTATCATTTTAAATGATCTTGTCGACTTCGTCGTTACGCTGGGATCTGGCGTTACGTTACGGTGACGGGACGAAATGTACCCAGATGCACTGAGGTGTGTGACGTCATAGTATCGCTTGGTGAATGTGTTCCCCGACTATCTCTACTTCGTTTGTATAAGACAAAAATCCCCGATTCTTGGATATCACGGGTTATCTCGAGAACCACTGGATGGATTTTGATGCGGTTTTCACCATTCTGTAAAGGATATCTCGAGGAAAGATTCTGTAGAAAATAATTTATGTATGATCAAAGGAAGCCAAGCAGTAACAATTTCAGTGAAAAAGTCGAAAACAAACTTGGCGCCCGTGCGCTTCTTAAGCTTACGCTGGGCAAACCGTTAAAAATATCAATATACTATGAGCGTAAGAATTGGTCAGCATGAAAAGTTCTACAAAAAAGTCCGCGAGAGCATATCTCTATCTTCAATACATCGCCCACTCTAAGTGTTTTTAGACTGGATGGAAGGGGCACGTCCCCGCGCGCTCGGGTGAGCGTGACGGCATCCCGTGCGTTTGACCTTGCTTTGCCCTTGGTTTGCACTTGCCGTTCGCGAGTAATTTGAAACAATATAAGCAAGATAAGTATTATGCAGATAATTTTCTAACATGTCAAGAATCTTTGGCTCCAGCCTTTCTAGCATTTTTCAGCATTTGTAGCATTTAAAATGATACAAAGTCTAGTCTTTCAGACTGACTGTCACTTTTTTGTATGTAAAGCCTTCTTAACATAGAAACACAACGAAGCGAACAAATCGAGTGGAACGAGTGCAGGGTAAAACAAACATCACACGGCCGCAGTTACCATATGCATTGGGTTGGCAATATTTTGTCCCATAAATCACGCCTACAATGGCCGATACAACTGAAATTCCACTATATATGTCATGTTATAAAACGGGGATGGGGGTTATAGACAGCGGAGGAGAAAACATCTATTACGACATCATTTCCACAAGTATTATTCATTACACAAGGTATTTCGGCTATTTTAAGTAGTTTTGTACGGTCATCGCTCCCGAAGCTTTACCCTTCAGCTCAAAGTTTTGGTGTTTTATTTGCATTTATGTGTTCACACCCCTCCGACTAGTAACGACTGTCATAAGTATGATCCATACCACCACGAATATAATTGCAACGAAGATATTGTAACTCCTCATAACCACACCTGTAAATTCTTCAATGGCGATAATTAACAGCAGAATTCCTAGAAGGATAAATATCTCGGGTGTTGCTGTGAATATCTTGCCGAATATTGAGATCTGTGCCTCGGGATTTCCTCGAGCCGTCACTCCAGCCATGAGCATCTTGCCTCCCACGACTGCGCAGGAAATATTTAACACCAGAATAGAAATGAAGACAACTATTTCAATGCTCATTTTAAAGTAGGGAGATAATTCAAATAACACACGATATATTTCTCATTGGAACGAACTGATTATTTTATAATAGGTAAGAAGGAATTGAATATCAGAACATTCGGGAACCAAGGGCTTCATTCACCTTGCCTAACGGTATGCTTCTTACTTCATTACGTAGTATTCTTTATCACGTCTGAACGTCACTACAGGTGAAGATGTAATTGTAAATTTCAGTTTCCTTGGATCTGTTTTCTCCATTGTTATTAGCCTTTCAAGATTTCATTGCCGGCGGTCGAGATGGGAACTATTCTTTGTTTACGTCTCACACTGTCAGTCTGCTTGGTTGACAGGTACAGTTGGGATATGACTTACCTACAGTAGCCTCAGTCATCGTTCAACTGTCCGTGGTGACATGAGCTCCTGTGACGCGATTTCCCTAATTCCTAAATGATACGGTAAAAATGAATAAATGATCACTCCTTCATAACTTTTCTTTAAGTATAAAAATTAGCCAAAATATCTGTAGTAATGGTGTGGAAAAAATCTGGAGATGCGGTAGTAATAGATGTTTACTCGTCCGCTGTCTGTAACCCACCTGCCTTCCCAAATATGACCACGACTTATACAGGGTGTTTCAGAAATACTTTTACAAATTTTGGGGGTTGGTTCCATACACCAAAACAAGAAAAAACGTTCATATACACATGTCCCAAAATCATTCGTTTTCGCTTTATTAATGAAAGAACATTGTACAGTGACACATTAATTGAAAGCCTGTTTGAAAGTGTTTTAACACATTTCGAAAAAGGTTCTTGACACCACAGATAAAAGTCTAACGGACCGTGCAAGACATGGAACGGGTCCTCCTCTGCCCAACTATCTGTCCTGGTAGATCTCCGTCAGTGTAGTGCGAACAAGGTGACAAGTGTGCAGGAGCCCAATCACGCATCCACCACATACGTTGTCGTATTTGCAGAGGCACATTGTCATGCAGTAAGTCTGAAAAGGTGTTCTGGATAAAGTCTCTGGAGACAGCACCTGTAAGACGTGCTGGTAGAACGTATGGACCTACAATGCCAGCCCACACATTAATCCTAAACTGGTGCTGATGGCGAGCCTGTCTGGAACACCTGTGCATTTGACAGTTTTTCCATCTGTCGGTGTCAGGAACCTTTTTTGATATGAGTTCATGTGTTAAACACTTCCAAACAGGCTGTCAATTGATGTATCACTGTACAATGTTCTTTCATTAATAAATCGAAAAAGAAGGATTTTGGGACATACGTGTATATAAACTTTTTTCTTGTTTTGGTGTAAGGAACCAATCCCCAAAGTTTGTAAAAGTAATTCTGAAACACCATGTATAGATGAAATTTCAGCTGTGTCCACCATTTTACGCGTGATTTACCGTCAAATGAAGTTTTGCCAACCCCGCGCTTACGGTACTACTTTGTATATACGCAGTACAGTGAAACAAAATAGCGCCGAATGGGGTTATCATATGCGAAACTTTTCCGCCAGATGTCATGACTGTTCTATGTGGGAGTCAACTGATTTTCCTAGGCAATATGAACACCCCTGGTTTTGTCACGTTCAGCGGAGGTAGACATGCATCAATAATTTTCATCCAAACCAATGGTTTTTGGCAATGGTTACAGCCTAACGCGACCAGATCAATGGCTGTTTGTCAACAGTGCCCCGCAAGCTTCCCGAGGCCAAGGTAGCAGCTCAACCCGGCCATTCTAACCTTCGTTCTGTTCAATCCAATGGTTTTTGACAATGATTACAGCCTAACATGTCCTATCCAATGGTTTTAGAGAATGGTTACAGCCTAACACGTCCAATCCAGTGGTTGTTGACTGGTTACAGCCTAATGCAGGCAGTTCCAGCCGAACAACTCACCCGTGAGCAGCGGAGTACTCGCCGCCTTCCGTGAGTAAATCTGCAACATGCAATACAGCTCTGCTGTGAGGGGCTGCCGTCACTTCGAGGTGGATACATCATGACTGGCAGGAAACGCATGAACTTGTGTTATGATCTTCGCCCAGTGACGTATTGGCTCTCACCTCCAGTCCCTCTCCAACCGTGCTCCGAGCATCACTGCTGAGTACTCGCGTGTACGCATACTCAAACTCATGAATTTGGAACAGCCTGACCTAATGCGTCCATTCCAATGGGTTTTGACAATGGTTACAGCCTAACGCGTCAAATCCATTGGTTTCTGACAATGGTCACAGCCTAACACGTCCAATCTAATGGTTTTTGACAATGATTACAACCTAAAACGTCCAATCCAATGGTTTCTGACAATGGTTACGACCTAACGCGTCCAATCCAGTGGTTGTTGACATTGGTTACATCCTAACGGGTCCTATCCAATGGTTTTTGACAATGGTTACAGCCTAACGCGTTCAATCCAGTGGTTGTTGAAAATAGTTACTGCTTAAAGTGTCCAATCCAATGGTGTATGACAATTGTTACGGCCTAACACGTCCAATCCAGTGGTTGTTGACATTGGTTAAAGCCTAACGCGTCCAATCCAATGGTTGTTGACATTGGTTACAGCCTAACGCGTCCAATCAAATGGTTGTTGACATTGGTTACAGCCTAACGCGTCCAATCCAATGGTTGTTGACATTGGTTACAGGCTACCGCGTCCAAAGGAAGGAAGCTTGTAGTTTAACGTGACCGTTAATCGTGAGATCATGAGCCACGGGACCGCCTTTTTACGTGGAATCCGAACCACAGGACATGGCATTTCACTTCGAAAATCTCACATGCATTGACCGGGAATCGAACCCGGACCGCCTTGGTGAGAGGCATATAGCTAGACCGCTGAGCCACCACGCCCCCCCCCCTAACGCGTCCAATCCAATGGTTGTTGACATTGGTTACAGCCTAACGCGTCCAAACCAATGGTTGTTGACAATGGTTACAGCCTAACGCGTCCAATCCAATGGTTTTTGACATTGGTTACAGCCTAACGCGTCCAATCCAGTGGTTGTTGACTGCTTAAAGTGTCCAAATCAATGGTTTTTGACAATGGTTACAGCCTAACACGTCCAATCCAGTGGTTGTTGACATTGGTTACAGCTTAACGTGCCCAATCCAATGGTTTCTGACGATGGTTACAGCCTAACACGTCCAATTCCATGGTTTTTGGCAATGGTTACAGCCTAACGCGTCCAATCCAGTGGTTATTGACAATGGTTACAGCCTAACGCGTCCAAATCAATGGTTGTTGACTGCTTAAAGTGTCCAATTCAATGGTTTTTGACAATGGTTACAGCCTAACACGTCCAATCCAGTGGTTGTTGACATTGGTTACAGCCTAACGCGTCCAATCCAATGTTCGTTGGCATTGGTTACAGCCTAACGCGTCCAATCCAATGGTTGTTGACTGCTTAAAGTGTCCAATTCAATGGTTTTTGACAATGGTTACAGCCTAACACGTCCAATCCAATGATTGTTGACATTAGTTACAGCCTAACGCGTCCAATCCAATGGTTGTTGACTGGTTACAGCCTAACGCGTCCAATCCAATGTTTGTTGGCATTGGTTACAGCCTAACGCGTCCAATCCAATGTTTGTTGACATTGGTTACAGCCTAACGCGTCCAATCCAATGGTTGTTGACATTGGTTACAGCCTAACGCGTCCAATCCAATGGTTGTTGACTGGTTACAGCCTAACGCGTCCAATCTAATGGTTGTTGGCATTGGTTACGGCCTAACGCGTCCTATCCAATGGTTGTTGACATTGGTTACAGCCTAACGCGTCCAATCCAATGGTTTTTGACAATGGCTACAGCCGAACGCATCAAATCCAATGGTTTTTGACAATGGTTACAGCTTAACACGTCCAATCCAATGGTTTTTGACAATGATTACAACCTAACACGTCCAATCCAATTGTTTTTTGACAATGGTTACAGCCTAACACGTCCAATTCAATGGTTTTTGACAATGGTTACCGCCTAAAGCGTTCAATCCAGTTGTTGGCGACAATGGTTACAGCCTAACGGGTCCAGATCATTGTTTGTTGACAATGGTTACAGCCTAACGCGTCCAATCCAATGGTTGTTGACAATGGTGACAGCCTAACGCGTCCAGATCATTGGTTTTTGACAATTGTTACAGCCTAACACGACCAATTCAATGGTTTTTGAGAATGGTTACAGCCTAACGCGTCCAATCCAATGGTTGTTGACAATGGTTACAGCCTAACGGGTCCAGATCATTGGTTGTTGACAATGGTTACCGCCTAACGCGTCCAATCCAATGGTTGTTGAAAATGGTTACAGCCTAACGCGTACAGATCATTGGTTGTTGACAATGGTTACAGCCTAACGCGTCCAATCCAGTGGTTGTTGACAATGGTTACAGCTTAACGCGTCCAATCCAGTGGCTGTTGACAATGGTTACAGCCTAACGCGTCCAATCCAGTGGTTGTTGACAATGGTTACAGCCTAACGCGTCCAATCCAATGGTTGTTGACAATGGTTACAGCTTAACGTGTCCAATCCAATGGTTGTTGACAATGGTTACAGCTTAACGTGTCCAATCCAATGGTTGTTGACAATGGTTACAGCTTAACGTGTCCAATCCAATGGTTGTTGACAATGGTTACAGCTTAACGTGTCCAATCCAATGGTTGTTGACAATGGTTACAGCTTAACGTGTCCAATCCAATGGTTGTTGACAATGGTTACAGCTTAACGTGTCCAATCCAATGGTTGTTGACAATGGTTACAGCCTAACGCAACCAGATTAATGTTTTGTTTTTTGTTTTTGTTTTTTTTATCAATAAATATGATAAAATTGGTCCGGCCAGATCAAACATAAAATGCCAGCGTTTCTCCCCCAGTGTGCCGTTGGGCTCGTCAGTTGGTACAGACATACCTCACCAATACGCATGGCTAGCACATACTGAGTAGGCCATCACAAGACACAAAATACAAGTAGTATTGACGTCACGGCACACTGGGCCGAAACGCTGGCATTTTATGTTTGATCTGGCCGGACCAATTGTATCATATTAATTGATAATTTACCTGATCAAACGGAAATAACATCATATTCCCATTTGGGAATGTTCATTTTATTTTTTTTATTTTTTTGTCGTTTATCCTCCAGGTTGGTGGAACCCACGGACTCAGCGAGGGAACACTTCACTACCGCCTATACGGGCAGTGTCCTAGAGCTGGGAACATCGAATCGGAAGAGATACAACTGGTGAGGTGGGATTGGCACCTCGCCCAGGCGGCCTCACCTGCAAAGCGAACAGGGGCCTCATGAGGGAAGGTAAGGGATGGTGAGGATGGATAGGCAAGGAAGAGGGAAGGAGACGGCCGTGGCCTGGAAGAAGGTACAATCCCGGCATATGCCCGAAGACGAAGTGGGAAACCACGGAAAACCACTTCGAGGATGGCTGAGGGGGAATCGAACACCCTCTACTCATTTGGGCCACCCGAGGCTGAGTAGACCCCTTACCAGTCCTCGTACCACTTTTCAAATTTCGTGGCAGAGCCGGGAATCGAACCCAGGACCTCCGGGGCGGCAGCTAACTATGCTGACCGCTACGCTACGGAGGCGACTTTTTTATTTATTTATTTTTATTTTTATTTTTGTATTTATTTATTTCTTATTTTTTTATTTTTGTTAACTGTGCCCCGCTATAGCCACGTTACGTGTGTCATGTGGTGTATTTTGTATCGGACATGTTGGCAACAAGTGACGACAATGTGTGCGCCTCGTTGTGGGCGCTTCGGAGTCAGTTTAACATAATAAATACGCTTTCGAAAATTTGTCTAACATGGTTGGTTTGTTCCTCAGTTTAGGGGCAGCGACAACGCGATCATTTAGCACCGTGTATGTTGAGTGTGTGTAGAATCTGTCTGATAACCGGTGTTAATTGTGATGGCTGCATTAGTATGTTATCTGTTTTAATTCAAGTAAGGACTGCATATATTGAATTTTCAAGCGTTCCTACTTTTGCCGCCAAACGCCACCGTCAACGATTATTAGTTCAGAACTTTGTTACTAGACGCTACTGCAGTCACCTCCTGGCGACGAACGTTGGAAACTACGAGCGTTGTTCAAATAACTTAACCTATGATTTAGCTTCACACAGATGTAATTAGTGGAAGGTTCTTTTTCATGCCATACATCTATAACATGGGACCGCCGGCTTTACTTCCCCTCCGAAGGAAGGCATACTGAGGGATTTTTAACGCTCTTAAAAAATCCGACTACTTCGGTCGGGTTTTAACCCCCGATCTTGGGCATTGCAGTCAGCATGCCACCGAAGCCTCTTTTATCTAACATGGTTGCCCTTGTGAAAAGAGCAATAAATAAAAACACATATTTTCGCGATTTAGCGATTTAGTACATACAGGGTGTCTTTTATGTACCTTTGGAAATTGATAGGTCGTGTAGGGGACGGGTATAGAAGTAATTTGAGATAGGGAACTTGGGGTCAGAGCGGCCTCCTTAACCCCTATAATAAGGGTTGATTCAGGCCCTCCACCCTGTAAGTTAGGCAACCGACCCAGGCCTCTATTACCTTTCCCAATCCTTTAACTCTTGGCAAGATTCATTTCACCATGTGGCGCTGGCAGGGACTACCGGCCTGTCGCACCGCAACGCTATCAATTACGCCAGCCCTACTTGGTGAGATGAATCTAGCCAAGAATTAAAGGATTGAGAAGGTAATAAAGGCTTGGGTCGGTTGCCTAACTTACAGGGTGGAGGGCCTGAATCAACCCTTATTTTAGGGGTTAAGGAGGCCGCTCCGACCCCAAGTTCCCTATCTCAAATTACTTATATACCCGTCCCCTGCATGACCTATCATTCTCCAAAGGTACATAAAAGACACCCTGTATATCCGGTGCAGTCGGGGTGGGACATAAGTGACCAAGGTTAGTAATTACTAGGGCTCGGATCGATATGCTCGAAAAAATCTCCAGATATGCTCGAAAACCATTTGTTTTATGCTCGATAGATATGCTCGAAAAACCCATTATGTGCTCGATAGATATGCTCGAAAAAACCATTATATGCGGTTAAATATTTGCAGAATATGCTCGAAAAACACCGTTAAACACTATACTGTAGAAAGGAAAGTGAAACGAAAAAACCAATAACATATCTTTATATACGGGCTTTATTCTCTAATTGTATGTATGATACACTGCGATATACTCGCATTCAAGTTTCAAGTATATGTAAGAGAAGTTTTCTTATAAAAGTTACAGTTTAAAAGTTCATTTACAAAATGTTCAGAATTAGGCGAGTCAATGAAGTAGATCTGCATTGGTCTGTACAACAAGAATTTTTTCTATGTTTTCAGTTTTCAATGATTTTCTTAAATCAGTCAATATAAGTTTCAATGATGAGAACGACCTCACTAAAGGTTAGAAACCTGCGGTTCTATTATTCGCACCAGATAGACTTTTCAATAATTATGTTTGTTTCGGAACCTTAAGGATGGTCAGGGCCCGAATTCGGAGGGGGGAGGGGGATTCGACGAAAACCACAAGAATATGCATTTATATGCTTCTATTCTGAAAACCGCGGTTTTATGCATTTATATGCTCGATACATTTCAATTCTGTTGGTCCCAGAGAGGTGAAAATACTACCGAAAGGCTTCTTTCAATGTGTACTATTCAGGAAAAAAATATGCAAATATGCTCGAATCCGAGCCCTAGTAATTACATTTCATAATGTCCCCCAGGAAGATGATGATGATGATGATGATGATGATAATTGTTGTTTTAAGGGGCCTAACATCTAGGTTATCGGCCCCTAATGGTTTGGGTACGGTGAAGGATGAGATGAGAATGAAAAATATAACTAATACTAACTATAAACTTACGTACTAGAAGAAGAAATGGTAAACAAATAAAGGATAAGGCAAATAAAGGACAGGAAGAAAAGAAATGCCCTCAACCCTCGAAGAATGAGGATTGAGGAACTTGGAAAGAAGGAGAGCCATGAAAGTCAGACAGGAAAGGGAAAGAGGAGAGGGGCCCGCCGCACAGTCAGTGGAAGAAGGGGACAAAACGGATCCAGCTCAGGAATTCCTCGGGGTCGCCAACGTCCAAACTCAACAGCCGTGAGCCTCTGACGGTGTAGCACTATCCAAGGTGCACCAAAAGTGGTGGGGCTACATACACCCAGCCTCCTTGAGGGCCTTGAGCAGAAGGCAGGAGATAACATGAAAAGAAAAAGAAGGCTGACCACTCGCAGAAGGAGGGTATCAGGAAAAATGAGACAAGGGCCAATTAAGGCGGGAAAGGAAGAGACTTCCTAGGCCTCGGATATCCTAATACCGTCGGGGTCGGAAAAGAATAAGAGTTGACCAAGAGAGGTCGACAGGAGCAGACTGAGAGGAGCCCGGCACAAGTAAGTGGAAGCAATGCCGGACTCAGCTTGGGTCCCGTGGTCGCTAACCCACGTCCCACTAGATGTGAGCCCCTGGGGGCCAGGAAGATGAAATAAGGTTTGAAAATCATATATTATCGAAATGAAAGCGAAAAGAAAGAATTACCGTTCATTCATAATTAATGATGAAACAATGTTACAAAACTCACCATTCTTAATTCGCCCATAATTATTAATGTTCCCGTTCACAATTCACAGTATAACTTCTGGGTAACACATGTAGCGTGCTCATTGCTGCTTGGCTTATGTGCAGACTGTACTCTGTCATCACTGTGGCCCCCTTCTCGCACAGCAAGGCTTCTGCAGCAGCCACGTTCAGCGGCAATCAAATCTTGAAAGTTTATCATCTAGGCTTACAGGATTGAGCCGCGTCGTATAGGCCTATCTGTTACTATTTCCCGACGTTTCGGCTGACATTGCAGCAGCCTTAATCATGGGTAGGTACGAGTTGGTGTCCGTACTCAAACTAACGGTTATTGTCAGTCAGAGGTGCTTGCTTGCCCTGCATTGTCGTCTCGCTGCTCCCTGATTGGTCCACGCCCCTGGCAGTCGCACGCTAGGATCACTTTCCAAATGTTGCTAACGGAAGTTTGAAACCATCTTCGCGATTGAAATTATTGGGATGCTTCACGACCTCAATTGCCTCTCTAATTAACCTGTTTTGATATCCGGGAATGTTAGCAACAGTTTCGGCCTTATCAAATTCGATGGCGTGCCTCGTGACGTCAGCATGTTCAGCTATTGCAGATCTGTAGTTTATCTGTTTCGTGTCTCCAATGTGCTCTGAAATCCTAATGGAAACGCGTTTTTTTGTTTGTCCTATGTAAACCTGTCCACAGGAGCAAGGAACTTAGTAAACTCCTGCGTCCTGGTTTGGCTGCTTTATCTCGGTTGATTTACGCACCACTTGCGTCAGCTTGTTTATTGGATGCATCACCGTTGTCACATCGTGTTTCTTACGGAGCCTGGTGATTTGATTTGTCAACCCCTGTACGTACGGCAGAAAGGCTTTATGGTGGGGCCTATCTTCGTTCTTTTTGCCAGTTCTTCGGCTTTGTTCTACCTTCCGTGTGGCCCTATTTATCTGTCATTTGCTGTATCCACTAGCTAGGAGCGTGTTCCAAACTCGTTTCTTCTCTTCATTTACGCTATCCTTATCTGGTGAGGAGTGTTCTAGCTACCATTTCTGTCTACGATGGAGGATGACTTGAGTTAGCATGTAGGTACCGATCTGTGTGGGTATCTTTCATATAGACCCTGTGTCCAAGCGTGTTATCTGTTCCTTTATAGAGCAGAACGTCTAAGAAGGCCAGCTGATTATTTTCTTCTACTTCCATTGTAATGTTGATGCTCGGATGTCTGGAGCTGGAGCACATGAAGTCTAGAAAGTCCTGAAGTGTGGTGCGTCCATGTTCCTATGTCAAAGAGACGTCGTCTACGTATCTGAACCAACACTTAGGCTTCAATGGGCTCTCCTTTATCGCATCTTCTTCGAAGTAAGCCATGAACACGTTAGCCAATATTGGAGAGAGGGGGGGAACCCATGACTGCTCTCTCCGTTTGCTGACTGCCCATTGAATACGAACACTGGGGAGTTAACGCAGTGTTAAGCTAAATCCACTAAGTTCGTTGGACCTCCTGTGGCTGTACGTTTTTCCCTGATTAACTGTGTGGCGTCAGGTACAGGAACCCTGGTAAATAGGAACTCCACATCGAAGCTTACCAGTAGATCACCGTCACTCAGGTTTATACTCGCTCTGATATCTATAAAGTTCTGCGAGCTATTCACGTGAGAGGCTGGCGGAGGGAATAATGGCTGCAGTACCTGGTTCAAATATTTAGCCAGAGCGTGAGTTGGGGACGCTATGGCGCTAACTATAGGCCTCAGAGGCACACCAGGCTCGTGTATTTTAGGTAGGCCGTAGAACGTGGGAGTTATTGAGTAGCGAGGTACTAGGGATTTCTGCTTCTCTTCTGGAATAGATGACTCCTTAATTAGCCGCGTCGTCGTTTGTTCTATCTTCCTTATGGGGTTCTTCGGGATCGCCTTATAAGCTGGGTCTGAAAGGAGGCTGTGAACTTTATCCACGTAGTCTTGGGTGTCAAAAACAACCGTAGCATTCCCTTTGTCTGCTGGCAAAATCGTAATGCTTTCATTGCTTCGTAGCTCTTTAAGGGCCTGACGTTCTTCTCTGCTGATGTTGCTTGAAACGGGCCTGGCAGGTTTGGTGATCTGAGAGGCCTCTGCTCTAATTTCTCCTGCTTCTAAGGCTAGTAGATGACGGATAGAAGCTTCTACCCCAAAGATAAGATCTTCCGTAGGCGGGCGTATCGGCGTGATTGCGTTATTAAGTCCTTTGGCTGACACAGGCTGTTCCAAATCCATGAGTTTGAGTATGCGTACACGCACTCAGCAGTAATGCTCCGAGCACGGTTGGAGAGGGACTGGAGGTGATAGCCAATACGTCACTGGGCGAAGGTCATAGCACAAGTCAATGCTCTTCCTGCTAGTCTTGATGTATCCACCGCGAAGTGACGGCAGCCCCCCACATCAGAGCTGTATTGCATGTTGCAGGTTTACTCACGAAAGGCGGCGAGTACTCCGCTGCTCACGGGCGAGCTGCTCGGCTGGAACAGCCTGCGCTAACAGGTTCTCACTTGGCTCGTTTAGTGGCAGGGATGACAATGTTGATCACTATGCGCTTCCTATCTAGTGCATAAGTTGAAGTTGGTTTCTGCCGATATACGACGCGGTTCAATCCTGTAAGCCTAGATGATAAACTAGACATCGGCCGCGAAAGCCTACGATCTAAAAAAAAATCTTGAAAGGCTAAAAGAGTCAACGACGCAACTATCATACCACAGTATTAATTAATATATTTAATGCAGCCAAATAGCCATAACTTAAAATATAGGTTGCATAATCACATATTTGCATAGACATTGTTCTCCCTGTACAGAATTCTATGTGGTACCGTTCACACATTTTTCCACATAATGTGCACTCACAGTCTATACTTGTGTCATGGAAGTGTTTTGATTTGCAGAGTAGGTGGTGAAAAACGTGAACTGCCAACATCGTAATGACAGTATAGTTTTAAGTATTATTACAGTAACAGATTAATACATGTGTGTGGACACTGCACTTCAGCATGCATCTCTCTTGCCAAAAGCGGCTTAGGTGGAGTAATGCTGAACTTCTGTGCCCAAGATCGCGGGCTCAAACCCAGCTGAGTCGTCGGATTTTTAGGAGCGTTAAAAATCCCTTAGTATGCCTTCCTTCGGAGAGGAAGTAAAGGCGGCGGGACCATGTCATAGATTTCTGACATATAAAACAACCTTCCACTAACTACAATTGTGTGAAGCTAAATTTGTAGGTTAGATTTGATTAACGCTCTACAAAGTTCCAAAGTTCACCACCAGGTGCCGGTTGTGGTGGCATCTAGTAACCAAGTTCGCAGCTAGGTGTCGTTGACGGTACGGTAGCATTTGGTAGCAAAAGTAGGAATTACTTGAAATTGATCGTCTGCAGTCCTAAAACTGCGGTTTCCTCCAGTAGTGGCGGCCTCGGTGGTATAGTTGGTAGCATCCTGAGCTTATAATCCCAAGGTTGCGGGTTCAAACCCAGACGAAGTAAAGTCGGCGGTCCCATGTCATAGATATATGACGTGAAAAAGAACCTTCCAGTAACTACACTTGTGTAAATCCAAAATTTGTAGGTAAGGTTTGTTTAATGCTCTTAAGTTCCAACCTTCGTCCCCGGGCGCTGGTTGCGATGGCATCTACTGTAGTAGTAGCCAAGTTCACGGCTACGTATCGTGGACTGTAGCATTAGGTGGAGAAAGTAGGAACTACTTGAAATTATCGTTTGCAGTCCTTACTTGAATTAGATAACACACACTAATACAGTCGTCACAATTAACACCGGTTATCAAACAGATTCTACACACACCCAAAGTACAAGGGGCTACATGACCACGTTGTCACAGCCCCTAAACTAAGGAACCAACCAACCAGCCACCAGCACTGTCGAATTGTTTTCTTGTGCCATCGCATACTTGGTACGTGATTCTACCCCCGCAGAATCTCTACTTAGTATAAAACAAAGTCCCCGATTCTTGGATGTTACGAGTAAACTCGAGAACCACTGGATGGATTTTGATGCGGTTTTCACCATTCTGTAAAGGGTATCTCGAGGATGATTTCTGTTGAAAATAATTTATCTATGATCAAAGGAAGCCGAGCAGTAACGATTTCAGTGGAAAAGTCGAAAAAAAACTGGCGTCCAAGCGCTTTGTAAGCTTACGCTGGACAAACCGTTAAAAATATCTAAATACTATGAGTGTAAGAATTGTTCAACATGAAAAGTTCTACAAAAAAGTCCATGAAAGCATATGTCTATCTTCAATACATCGCCCACTATAAGTGTTTTTACGTTTTAATTTCTTCCAACCATGTCCATTCAACTACTGAGGCGACAGTTTACGAGTTAGCTAAGGGCGAGTCTATCATCCCTGTTACAGCCTAAATAGCGGGCGAACCTATTTCCCCAGATACAGCCAGCAGCAAACCGTTGAGTCGTGTTGAGTTAAGACTTCTGAGAAGGGTGGGTGTGTTTGGAGTTTCCCTGGAACTGCAACTCAGGTTTTCTTCATTTCGCCTGTGAAAGACAGTCAAGTTAAGATTGGACGGAAGGGGGATTTGAGTTTCATTCACCTCGCCATTCCCTGGAAGTGCAACTCTCATTTCGCCAGTGAACTTTTCGTTCCGCAAAATTCACAGTCAATTTTAGATTGGACGGAAGGGGGATTATATTATATTAAATTATACTGATTGGCGTATAATATCTACTTAGTATAAAACAAAGACCCCGATTCCTGGATGTCACGGGTAATCTCAAGAACCACCGAATGGATTTTGATGCGGTTTTCACCATTCTCTAAAGGATTTCTCGAGGAAGGTTTCTGTAGAAAATAATTTATTTATGACTAAAGGAAGTCAAGCACTAACGATTTCAGTGAAAATGTCGAAAAAAAAACCTGGCGTCCGTGCGCTTTTTAAGCTTAAGCTGGGCAAACCGTTAAAAATATATTTATACTATGAGTATACGAATTGTTCAGCATGAAAAGTTCTACAAAAAAGCCCGGGAGAGCATATCTCTATCTTCAATACATCGCTTACTATAAGTGTTTTTACGTTTTCATTTCTTCCAACAATCTCCATTCAGTTACTGAGGCGACAGTTTACGAGCTAGCTAGGGGCGAGTCTATCACCTCAGTTACAGCTTAGCTAGCAGACGAGCTTATTGCCCCAGATACAGCCAGCAGCAAACTGTCGAGTCGTGTTGAGTTAAAAACTTTAGAGAAGAGTAGTTGAGTTTGGAGTTTCCTTGGAAGTGAAACTCGGCTTTTCTTCATTTCGCCTGTGAACTTTTCGTTCCGCAAAATTCACAGTCAAGTTAAGATTGGACGGAAGGGGGATTTGTGTTTCATGCACCTCGCCAGTCTTAAATTACGTCTGACAAGAATTTGTTGCACATGCATCTCCATGATAATATAATAAATAGTCCAGTCAGTGATTTTAACCCATCATGCCGAGACGTAAAACGGATATTGGTCGTTGTTCATTGACATTGGGGGAAAAAAGCGCTTATCACGTAATGCATTCATAACTGTTCCCGGGCGAAGCCGGGTCGGATTGCTAGTATTACAATAAGAGATTATGCACACTCTCTTACTTTTCAAATGTTTGTATTTTTCATACACCCTATACAACGTTAATTAATTAATACTCATAGTCACTCTGTTAGCCAGCCCCGTGGTGTTGGGCTAGCGCGCCTGCCTCTCACCCGGAGGCCCCGGGTTCGATTTCCGGCTCCGTCAGGAATTTTTAGAAACTGAAGTAAGGGCTGGAATGGGGTGCACTCAGCCTCGTGAGGACAATTGAGTAGCTGTCTGACAGTGAGGCAGCGCCCCGGTCACGAAAACCTAGATTAACGGCCTAGGGGACCCTATGCGCTGACCACGCGTCACCCCAATATCTGCAGGCCAAATGGCTGGGCAGCGGTCGCTTGGTAGGCCTAGGCCCTTCATGGGCTGTAGAGCCAGGGGTAATAAGTCATAGTCACTCTTAAATGTTACTATAGGTTTAGACAGTCAATCAGTGTACTTATTGAACCCCGAGATTCACCTCGCTCGTCTCATATGGTCTCAAAGCCACCTTAAATCCACTAATTACCTCGGAACTATTCCGGAATCCTAATTTAATCAGCTAATTTGTATGATTGCCTACAGCAATTAATATACCTAATATATCTAATACTCTTATCTTCCAACATACAACAATCTGTTGGCTACCTAGCGCATCCCCTTGGGACACCAAGGTGGCGTGAAACGACTGGCACAAGTAGTCAGACTGGAACTCTCCCTAGCTCGCTCCCACGGCGCTTATAACAGTGGTGATTCCTCCATGTCAGCTCCTACAGTCAGCTCTCAGCTGAAACTGTTTAAAAAAATTAAATTGGTTGTTTTGTAAAATAGTCTTTGGGGCTACCTTGCGCGCTCTCTCGATAAGCTCGGTCTCACTATCAATGTCAGTACTTATAACTACCTACTGTCGACAAAAATATTATGTGCACTCGAGTTTAAAGGTTGTTTGTGAAGTAACCAATAGACCTACATAAAATCCAGTAACATCATCATTTTCGTCGTTCTATTGTACGTTAGTTCATGTAGGTTTGGAGTTTTTAATTTATATTTTAATATTTTTTTTATCGCAGTTGGAACACAAAAAGTGCCCATTTTTACGCGTGTTTCAACCATGCGTCACATTTAAGAATTATTATCTCAAAAACCTGTCATCAGATCGAATCCAAATTTTAACACCATATACAATGGAATGTTTTATAACTGGTTTATTAATTTCAAAATTTTGTGTGTCCAAGAAACAAAGTTGTTATCATTTTTGTAAGGTAACGTTTTCTCGGCTCGGGGTGGTTGGAAAATGTAGTTCTTGGTCGTGTTGTAATCCTTATACATCAAAAGGTTATGCTGTATGACTGTGAAATACGTAAATTAATTCACTTATTGTATATTGGTTTGTATTTCTACGGGAAAATAAGACATGGTTCAACAGGTAGCCGATACGGAGAAAGCTGTACAGCGTTGCAAGGATGGAGCCCATTACGCGTCATGCCGCGCCTCACTCGGAAGTAATGGGCTGCATCTCGGCAACGCTGTACAGTGTAATTCGATTGTATTGTGTAATGTGTACGTAATAGTGCTGTGCGACTGAATAATGAATATTAGACTGAGTCTAATATCTCAATTTAGCCCAGCTATAATACTGTAATTAAGTTAAGCCTATTATATTACGTCCTACACATTACAAAAATCAGCAGTCGCCACTGCCTTTTAACTGTTTCACCCCACCTAAGTACGGCTGAATGTTTGCACCTCTGGGAGCACCTATTATATTCACACAGCACCCACAATGTGCAGTCGGCAGACGGTAGTGGGCAGACGGCAGTTGAAGTCAGACCCGTGCTCTCTTATGGCGTCATTCACAACGTGAAGTTGCATGTCGGTAGTGGATAGTTGACAATCGACAGCTTGTAGTCGGCTGTCGCCAATTTTATCTTTGACAGCCAACTGCATATTTAAGAGCCAATAAGAAAAAATCACAAGATGGCGTCACTTTGTCGTCATCAGCTGTATAGTCACGGGGATGAAGCTGCGATACGAGTAACTGACAACACTGGGTACTTCAGCGCCATCCCACTACGAGCGCTGCTAGGCAAATGTTCGCCTCGTGATTGGTTGATTTTGACTTACTTGACGTATGTCCTCCTAGGAGCAAAGGGCTTACACAAGAGCTTTCCAGCCTTGATATATTTGGTGCTCTGTGTTGTTGATAACATGGCGGCTTGGGCTCCACATGCTTGAAACACGTTACGGTAACTGTTCATTATCCTGATTTTGAGAGATATTTAAGTCACTTACACGCTAAAACTACTCGCAATAGCAAATATTGTTCCTGGGTAACACGACACTGTCGTATTTCTGCAGCTTATAACCGTCATTCATACTTTTCATTCGTAAACCGTATTTGTCAAATGCGGATGTTGCTCATGCCAAAGAATATGAGTCATACGACATCGGCGTGAACAGTTCTGAATAAAACCACCCAGTCCAAAGTCTCATGTTGGTGCGATTCTTTAAAATGGAAATGTGTCCTTAAATAAAATACGGGTTGGAGTGACCCAGTTAAATAAAATAAAGACATAAAATTAAAACATATTTGGGAGCTAATATTTCCATACTGGTAGTTGACTGCCACACCACTATACTCTGTGAGCTGTCTGAATAGGATTGACATTTTGCCGGAAGTTCCTCGTCAGTCATCACCCTTCTGCCTCTTGACCAATCCATGTTTGCAGAGTTGATGTCATAATACTCTGCGTTGCAATATCACAGCCCACGTGCGTCAGTGCCTGGTCTGCTGTATCTCTAGATTTTCCAGTGTGATCGCTTGTTATTCTAACTGTTTGGCAACCTTGTTCGCTGACCACATGGCGAGGCGAGAACTGTCAATCCTATTCAGGCAGCTCTCAGAGTATAGGCGTGCTGCAGGAGTTTCTTGTTTCCATGCTTTATCATGCTGCATTCACTTCTATTATATTTGGTGTTCTGTGTGTATAGTTGACTAGTTGTATTCGCGGTATATTCTTCGCATAATTACAGTATATAAAAAGATGATGACTGAATGTACTGACCTTGGGATAGATGATATATTCATTGATCTTGTGAGGGAACGCCGTTGGATGTATGACATGAGTGAGCCCAAGTATTTAAAAGGAAACTGTTCATTGATTATAATGTTTTCCTTTGTGGCAAATATAATGCAGCGGAAGGTAACACTGAATGAGAGCTCATCGTACGAAAACATTTTCTAAAGTTGGGCCTACCGGTACTGAAATTAGCCATAATATATTTTCTAATGACGAAAAATAAATTAGGAAATGATGTAGTAATAGATTGAACGTGTTGGGAGCCCTCGGGCGTTCAATCAAAAATGACCAGCTACACAAAAACAATTCTGTTCAAAAATCAGTAGGCCTAATTCAGAGTTGGATTTGTTATTAATTATTTACAAGAGGGGACACTGGATGTACGAGTATTTTTCCTCAATTTTAACAATGCTGTACCAGTTAGCAGGAATAAAAATAAACCGTACCGCTCCAAGTCATCCATCCTTGCAAATTTTAGGTTTGGTTGTCGACAATTGACAATCTTCTCAAGGAATAAATGAAAGTCAAGTTATTATTTACTCCTAGCATTTTAACGACTGCGCATTGTGGGTGGCTATGTTGTGAACTACCGACTTCTGAATTCATCTGCCGTCTGCCCACTACCGTCTGCCGACAGCGCATTGTGGGTAGACCTAAACTCATATTTGGGTCAATCATGGACAGTATTCAAAAGAATGTACTTGAATTCGATATCCGATCATTAGATTAACTATTTATCAATCAAGCGTCACATGGACGTATTGCCTCCCTAGGGAACGCTCCTATTTTGCAGGTTCTTCAGGCACAGTAGACCTAATATGGTGACTATTTTCTTCTTTAAAATCATCTGATTAGCGGATAATTTATTAGAGCAAATGGCTTATTAATACTTGCCTAAAATTTTATGACCCTCTTTAAATTTTCCAAATTTCCTGGGTCATTATTTTTATAATTTGTGATCTGAATGGGCGTGTCTTCGCTGTTTCAAGTCGCGCTTCTTACGCCCTTAAGCAGTTGCTAAGAATTCTCCAAGTGGACATAGTGGACATTTTAAGAGCGTTCAAAATCCTTCAGTATGCCTTCCTTCGAAGGGGAAGTAAAGCCGGCGGTCCCATGTCATAGATTTATGGCATGTAAAAGATCCTTCCGCAGACTAAACTTGTGTAAAGCTAAATTGTTAGGTTAGATTAGATTTCGTCGGAATGCTCTATCATAGTTCCAACGTTCACCACTAGGTATCATTGATATCGGGTGGCGAAAATTGGAATTACTTGAAATTGAGCGGAACTTGTAGCTAACCCTAAGCGGCTTCGGCGGCGTAGTCGGTAGCATGCTGAGCTTCTATGCCCAAGATAGCGGGTTCAAACCCGGCCGAAGCCGTCGGATTTTTTAAGAGTGTTAAAAATCCCTCAGTATGCCTTCCTTCGGAGGGGAAGTAAAGCCGGCGGTCCCATGTTATAGATTTATGGCATGTTAAAGAACCTTCCACTAATTGCACCTGTGTGAAGCTAAATTGGATAGGTTATTGTAAACAACGCTCTTAGGTTTCAAAGTTCGTTGCCAAGAACCGACTGCGGTGGCGTCTAGCAGCTAAGTTGTGAACTTAGCCTAGTAGTCGTTGACGGTGGCGCTTGGCGGCAAAAGTAGGAACTATTTGAAAAATTCTAAGTTGCAGTACTTAAATTAAAATAACAGATAACACACACTAATACAGTCATCACAATTAACACCGGTTATCAGACAGATTCTACGCACACCCAAAGTACACGGGGCTACATGACCGCGTTGTCGCAGCCCCTAAACTTAAGAACCAACCAACCAACCTAGCTCACCCTAAGGGTGTCCGCTGGAGGCAGCTACCGGCTCAGGCGAGCCGAACATGTCCTCGGACACTCCGATGCTGTCGATATTTAAAGAGCCGACACTAATTTATTTATATGTTTTATCTCATTATTACGGCTTTGTTTTAAAGTGTCTAATTGACTTTGTAAATTATCCAAATCATCTTGGTCCAGATTACCAGAGATGAATTTACTTACTTTTTAATACTAGAGACAATGTCATCAATATTTTTATATGCCTCTTTCAAAGTAGTAAGATTGAAATGAAACATGAATTTGTGATAGTGTTAATTAGTTTTTCTCTTAGGCTTTATATCACGGAAGTTTCGGACATGAGTTTTACCGTTTTTAATTTTACTATAAACTCGGTTTTCCTCGATTTTGGTTATTGTGCCTTCATTATACAAATTTTTCGATTTCCTATTTCTGGTTAGGGGATCCAGAACATAAACTACCTCACCTATTTTATAGGGGTGTTCAAAGGTGGAATCTTTTGGATCGGGCTTTCTTTCATTCAAAACTTTAATTTGGCTTGCTTGTCTTTGTATGTATTCATTAATTGTTGGTGATGGGGAGAAAATGTGGTCCAATGCTTTGTAGTATGGGCCATATAGGACATTAAATGGTGGTTGCTTGGTTGCTGTGTGAATCGAGGAATTGTAATTTGTGATTGCAGTGATTATGAGCTGTGGCAACGGGGTAAATTTATAATTATCTCTCGAAATTCTTAATTTTTTGAGGAGGGTGGAATTCAATCTTTCCACGGGTGAATTTGAGGTTGAGTTCAGAGGTAAGGTGGCATGAAACTCAATGTTCGTAGCTTTACAGTACTCTGTAATTAAACTATTTTCAAATTATCCTCCTTGATCATGAGTGCGAAAAATAAACCTGTAGTTGGTTCAAAACTGCCATAGATGTACCATTAGCTAATACGTATGCTTGTCCGTACTTAGAAAATACGTCCAATATCGTTAAGATGCGATTCTGTTCAAAATGAAAAGTGTCAATGTGAATCTGGGCAAATGGGTGGTCTGCTACAATAGGTCCTTGATTTGGTACCTCATTAGGGTGCCTCTCATACTTATTTCTTTGACACAATTGCATTGATTAATTAGGTTTCTGATCTGTTCTTTTAAATGTGGCCAATAGTACTTGGTTCGAAGGTGCTCATATGTTTCAATAATACCATTATGATGTATTGAATGGTATTGCAATATCAGCTGTTTTAGAGTTTCCGAACATTCTATGTCCTCTAAAAATTTGGATGTCCTGATAATTATCAATTCTGAAGTAAATAATCTCTGGCATACTCTGAAAAATGGGATCTCAAGTGTTACATCATCAAAGTAGGCGGCGTACCTATTTGAAGTTTTTATGACTTTAAGAAGGTGTTTCTCTAAATCGTCATAAAGATTTTTCTGTGTTACAATCATGACGTGGCGGGTAAATCTCTTAAATAATTTCTGTTCTAGAATCTTTGGAAATTCTCCGTATTTTACTATGATCTGGTTACGGTTTTGGTTCAAATTTCTTTCTGATATTTTTAAAGTGAAAATGGGGTCTTCCTGATTGGAATGTACAGTTTCATTATCCATTTCATGCTCGTATGTATCATCTCCGTGTTGGTATGAGTCATCCTTTGTTGGTGTGTGTCATCCCCGGTGATGGCTACATTATAAACTGTTTCCTCATTTATATTCACTTGTATTCGTGAAAGTGCATCCGCGACATAATTGGTTTTTCCTTTGACATATTTCATGTCAAAATCAAACTCTCCTAATTTTATTTTCCAGCGATAGAGTCCTGAACTGGGATCTTTCAGAGAGAATAGCCATTGGAGCGGACGATGATCACATTCTACAGTGAAGTGTCGTCCCCATAAATAAGGCTTAAAATGTTTGTTACTCTCTACTATGGCTAGTAGTTCTCTTTCTATTGTTGAATAATTTCTTTCGGCGGGATTTAAAGTTTTGGAATAGTAGGCAATATGATGTCCCTTCTGTGTGAGAACACTGCCTAATGCGAAGTCTGAGCTATCCTTGGTTAACACGAATGGTTCTTCAAAATCTGGATAGGCTAATACTGGCGCATTTATTAACAGGGTTTTTAGGGTTTCAAATGCAGATTTGTATTCGGGATTTTCTGCATCAATTTTGGTTCCTTCCTTTAAGCAGCGGGTCATTGGATATGCAATTTTGGCAAAATCTTTTAGAAACTTCCTGTAAAAAACCGCAAGACCAAGAAATTGTTTGATTTCTCTCGTGGTCTTGGGAATGGGGTAGTTTTTAACTACTTTAATTTTTTGGGGATTTGGCTTTACATCTTCCTGTGAGACAACATGCCCTAGGAAAGCTACTTCCTTGTGAAGAAATTCAGTCTTATCAAGCTGTATCTTCAGGTTCACCTCTCGTAATTTCTGCATTACAAGGGTTAAGTGTTGTCTATGTTCCTCTAGGGATTTGCTGTATATGATGATGATGCCATCAATATACACAAAACAGAACTTGTAAAGAAAAGGGCGTAGGACGTTGTCCATTACACGCTGAAAAGTGGCAGGAACATTTTTAAGACCAAACGGCATTCTACAATAGTGTAGATGACGATTATCTATAGTAAATGCTGTTTTTTCTATAGATCTAGGATCCATCTCAATTTGATGAAATCCTTGCGCGAGGTCTAAAGTTGAGGAATAGCAACTGTGTCCTAGGTTATCTAGAATCTCTTATATCCTAGGAAATTTTGTCTTCAATGGTATTTTTATTTAGCTGCATAAAGTCTATGACCAGTCTCCATTTCTTTTGTCCTGAAGCATCTAGCTTCTTTGGCACTATCCATACTGGATTACTATATGGAGATTCACTGTGGGTAATTATCCCCTGCTTAAGAAGCGTTTCTACTTCTTCGCTCAGTACTTTCTTTAGCGCGGGAGGATATCGGTAATTTGTCTGGTATACCGGATCCTCATCGGTAGTTCGAATGAAGTGCTTTACTGCATTGGTGAATGTTAAATCACACCCTGGATAGTAAAACACATCCGCGAATTCAGAGCATATTTCTGATATGACAATTCTCTCTATGTCATTCATATTTTGTGTGCGGATATACTCCTGAATCTCGCACTCCGAAATACAATTTATTTCTAATGGTTGTATTGAAATATTTTCCAAAGGTTCAACTAACACTGGTTTACTAAATTCTGGTTTTAAATTTGTTTCTGCGGGATACAAGACCTGATAATTCTCAGCATCGTGCTCGAAAGAGGTTTCAAGTGACATGTGACTAGTGTCATAATCAAATACGTGTTCAAACTCCTGTTTGAATGCGAATTTTACATGCAGATTTGAATTGTTGTGTTTCCTCAGAATATTTGATTGTACTTTAAGAGAGTGAATAATTGTTTCACTAACTTCCTATCTCCTCCTTCTATTTCTTTCCTTTGCTTCTTCTTCTTCATCTAAAAGCCGTGCAAGCACTATAATTCTCCATTTGGCTAACAACAATCTTGCTGCGAATCCAACCTTTCCCTCATAATGTCGAAAGGCGTTTACCGTCCTTGCTACAAGAGTTTGTTGCAAATGTATTGTGTAGATTGGTAAGTTATACAGATTTTTAATACAATAGAACATTTCTTTTGGTTTTCCTATGCAACTTTACAATCGATTTTGGTAAAACTTTATGGAGTCTATTATGTCCATGTCACTTAGTGTGAATTACAAGGTTGGGTGTTCGGAGCTTAAGAAGTGTATATTCTGCGGCCTCAGATATGCAAACGGATTGTGGGGTTGATTTTAGGTGAAGGATTAGTTTAATGTGTTTTTGTTAGAGCGGGGTTAAAATTTGAGAATGTATGATGCGTTGAGTGGCTTAGTGGTCGAGTTGTTGGAAACTGTTTTGGGAGCTTTTTTTTTGTTCAAATATTTACTATTAAGTATATATAGCCTAAGTATATTGTGTTTTAGTCGAGTATGTAAAATAAAATAATTAAAAGCTTAAGCAAATTAATGAAATTTAGTTTAGAGTTTCTTAAAATTAATTACTTGCTTGATATCGAACTAAAATACTACTCGCTTCTCATTTCAATTTCGACTATGACGTTGGACAAAAATTCAATAATTAATTGATTGGTTTAATTAAAATAATTAAAGATTATTTATTTATTATCACTTGGTTAAAGAAAAAAAATATTATTATTATTACTATTATTAGCTAAATGCTAATTAAGAATGAAACGTGAAATTGCCCCGTTTAGGTTTCCACGATATAGGAGAATAATGATTTATTTATTTATTATTAATATTGTTACTCTTAATATTACTGTTTATGAATAATGGATTAATTCAAAAGAATAATGGCATGCGAAACTTGTTCTAGTTTTAACGCGCACTCACTTTCTTTTGAAAGGCAAAATAAGTTATTATTAATGCTCTTCCCTAAAATTTTCCTTTGAGTAATGAACCATGTTATTAACAAGTAATATGTAAGGTATCACAAAAACAGGGTACTATGAATGTACTCACCGCCAGGAAATGATGATCAGCACGGACTGCATTCCGGTCTGTGTAGTCGGTTGGCTTCCTTCTGTGATGTCGTGCTATCGAAAGGCCCCTCTCGGAGTTGTCGGTGCGCACGTACAGCAGTTACGGATGGCGATAGATGGCGGTCAGAAGGCGCTTGTTTCAGCGTTGCCGGCTCACCTCCCCTCGTTCCGTAGTCGGTTGGGTTTCTTCAATGTCGTTCGAGCGATCGAAAGTCCCCTTAACGGAGTTGTCGGTATACTCGGACGGCGATGGCGGATGGCTACTGTCGAAATGCGCTTATTTCAGCGTTGTCGGTTAGCTTCCTCCCTTAAAGCTGGCTGGTTAGTTGATGGACGAAAGGCCTCCAGTGAGGTTGTCGGTACCACTTCCTTCCAGTCGGCTTAGTTCAGATGATCAAGATGACTTCAGTATTTTTCGGGATGATACTGGCTTTCTTGGATAGGAAACGAAAGGCACCACTTGAAGTCTTGGCTTCGTTGAGCGTTGTCAGTATACCCGGTCCAATCAGCACGTAGATCTGGTGGCGATCATGACTGTATCAATCACGGCACGGGCCCCCAATTAAGTTTGTAGTCCCGGATGGGTCTCCAATTAAATATGTAGACCCCTTTCGAATCCCAGACAGGGCTTCAATTAAGTACGCTGCTTCCAGGCGGGACAACAATTATGACATGGTCCACACAGGTTCTCCTCGAGACTGGTATATCTTGAATCAACTGAACACAAAGATTCCCAATGAATTTTATTTATTTTCAGTCGACCGACAAATAATACATTCACAGCTGTTATTAATTATGTACAAGGCATGTAGCCTGACTGCTTGGCAGTCTTGTTAAGTAGAGTTACATTACTCAAAGTTACAAGTAAAGAAGAGGAAGAGCTGCTCTCGTGCGCCAAGTTAAATACTAAATAATACCTGGTGGGGTTTATGAGTTTCTCTGAAGGACTAGCCAATCAGAAGCTTGTTTCTTTAGGAGGGAGTTGCCTCCCTAAGTGGGGAAAATAATAGTGCGTAAAATATTGAAGGTTAGCTAAGGATTCCTTCCAGATTCTTCTAAAACTCCGTAGTAAATAACTCTCAAGGCTTTCTTAAGGAAAGAGAGCTGTTTACTGGCGGTTTCCATGTCTTTAAATGGAGACAGCTTGTTTCAGATTATCTGTCTGAGATATCTTGTTTTTAGATGGCTAATGCTTGTAAGGAAGAGATGGATTACAAGGTTCATCTTTTAACTTTAAGGCTTGGCGAGGCACTTTCTTAAATGGTATGTCAACAGGCTACAACAGGCTAAGTTTCCAATGAGGAGAAATAATAATAATAATAATAATAATAATAATATAGTTTAGAAACCAAACTCATCGGAACACATAGTCCTTGGTTCTGTACTTGACGGGGAATATAAGTCGAGCACTGTGTTGTGAAACTAGTTGCACCGTGTGTACACTCGTCGTGTACACTCCAATGTCGTCACTTTCGTGGAACTAGTTGCGTATTGTAGTTTCTCCGTGTACACTAGACTTTATTAGGGCACCTCCCTGTTTTAGTGTTTTCTTTACTCTCTGTTCGCAATGCATTGTGTCATAATGCATCACTGAATTATTATCCGTGAGCGAGAAAACGATCTGTAGAAGTAATTCTTAATTTGCTATTTTACAAATAATGAAAACAGAGAGAATCGGCGCTAAAGTAAGCCTATCAGTCAGAGTGATTGTGTATGGGTTCTTATTTATGTATTTATTGAATATTATTTTAAACATATTGATTGATACAAAAATTAGTCATGTTCCTTATCTCGACGTACTCTACTACAATTCGCAGTGCCAGAAACCAACGTTCTTCATGACAGTGGGTGTGTTCATGTTTGTCATATTTCTGTTCGGAGCTGTGGCATACTGGTATAAAAACTACTTCCTGATTATTGCCTTTGCACTTCTCGTAATGGTGAGTTTAGTTCTACAAATGATATCAAGTTGTGGGCCCTATATAATGGACTATTCTGCGATTGAGCCAAGCTCCAAAGTCTTAGATAAATATTATAATAATAGAATAATCGAAAATGCTTGGGATTATTTGCAAAAACACTATGAATGTTGTGGATTTAACGGTCCCCAAGATTGGAAGCTGAACGGTGATGGAACCATTCCAAAATCCTGTTGCAGTGAGTCATCCTTAAGCTGCACGCTTAAGGAAGCGCACCCAAAGGGTTGCTGGAATGATTTTTCCAAAGATATAAAAAAGAAGACACTCTTGGGACTCATTGTTTCCATTATATTCTGTGTTCTTCATTTCATAGGAATTGTCTATTCATTTGTCTTTGCTGAATCATTAAAAATTCATGAACTGTAATGGTATAACTTTCCTAGTAGAGAGATGCGCAAGAATGAAACAGTAACATTCATTTTATTGAGCCACTGATTATGACTTTAATGCCTTCTAAGTAACCTTTTAGAAGAGAATGCAAGGTTTATGTGGTACGTCAACGCAAACACGCCAACGATAATCACACTCTTTAAAAAATGTAAGTGGACATCCTGAGTGCGGTTATCCCCGGGGCTTTTCCATGCTCTCACAAGAATGTAAGAGATGAAAAGGGGAAAGCAGAATACAGACGTCTGAGAAATGAGGTTAACAAGAAGTGCAAGGAAGCGAAAGAAGAATGGTTGAAAGAGAAATGTGCTGGTATAGAAAATTGTCTGAAATTAGGAAAAGTAGACACAGCTTATCGAAGGATTAAGAATACTTTTGGGGAAAAGAAGACTAAGTGCTGTAATATTAAGGACACAAATGGAAAGCCTCTAACAGATAGGGAAGAAAAGGTTGAGAGATGGAAAGCTTACATAGAGAGTTTGTATAAGGGAAAGGAGATTGAGAATCATGTAATGGAAAGGGAGGAGGAAATTGATGAGGATGCGAAAGGAGATTTAATATTGAGATCAGAATTTGATAGAGCTTTGGAAGACTTAAGCAGGAACAAAGCACCAGGCATAGATGATATACCGATTGAGTTGCTACGCTGCATAGGAGAGGAAGGTCTGATCAGGTTATTTCACTTGGTGTGTAGGATTTATGAGACAGGTGAGGTACCCCCTGATTTCAAGAAGATTGTAATCATCCCTATACCAAAGAAAGTGGGAGGTGACAGATGTGAAGATTACCGTACAATCAGCTTGATTACTCATGCTTCAAAGATCCTGTCTAGAATAATTTACAAGAGGATTGAGAGCCAGATAGAAACGGAGTTGGGTGAAGACCAGTTTGGTTTCAGGAGAAATGTAGGAACAAGGGAAGCTGTACTAAGTCTTAGGCTGATTTTGGAAGGTAGAATAAGGAAAGATAAGAGAACGTTCATGGTTTTTGTAGACTTAGAAAAGGCTTTTGATAACGTTGATTGGACTAAATTGTTTGACATTTTGAAATCGATTGGAATAAAGTACAGGGATAGGAGGGTGATATACAATCTATACAGAAACCAGTCAGCAGTCATTCGAGTTGAAGGACATGAGAGAGAAGCTGGTATTCAGAAAGGTGTAAGGCAAGGCTGCAACTTATCACCCATACTTTTCAATCTTTACATTGAACAAGCAATGAAGGAAATTAGAGAAAAATTTAAAGTGGGAGTGAAGATTCAAGGAGAAATAATTTCAACTCTGAGATTTGCTGATGACATCGTCATCTTGGCCAACAAGCCTGAGGATTTGAATGAGTTTTTGAATGGTATGGACTCCGTATTACGGAAAGAATTCATGATGAAAATTAATAAATGTAAAACAAAAATACTGGAATGCAGCCGAAATAAATCACAAACCTCTATGGAGATCAAATTGGCAGGTGAAAAGCTGAAGGAAGTAGGAGATTTCTGTTACTTAGGAAGCAGAATAACCAGTGACGGACGAAGCAAAGAGGATATAAAAAGTAGGTTGGCTCAGGCAAGAAAAGCATTTCTACAAAAAAGGAATCTGCTGACATCGAATATAGATTTAGGTATTAGGAAGTCATTTTTGAAAGCCTTTGTCTGGAGCGTGGCGCTCTATGGAAGTGAAACTTGGACTATTGGTGCAGCAGAAAAGAGGAGAATTGAAGCATTTGAAATGTGGTGTTACAGGAGAATGATGAAGATCAGATGGGTAGATAGGGTTACAAACAAAGAGGTATTAAGACGAGTGGGAGAGGAGAGATGTTTCTGGCGACTGCTAATGAAGAGAAGAGATAGGTTGGTAGGACACATACTAAGACACCCAGGAATAGCAAGCTTAGTTATGGAAGGAAGGGTCGAGGACAAGAACTGTAGGGGTAGACCAAGGTTAGAATATGTTAAACAGATTGCCTCGGATGTAGGGTGTGGTAGCTATGTAGAGATGAAACGATTAGCTCAGGACAGGGAGGCATGGAGAGCTGCATCAAACCAGTCAAAAGACTGAAGACTCAAACAACAACACCAGGCAAACGCCGGGATGGTACCTTATTTCTCTGTCCCTGATACAGCTACACACACAACTACAGTCATCACAGAAATACAGATTATCAGACAAGTTCAACACACATCAATATACAAGGCGGATTCGGTGGCGTAGTTGGTAGCATGCTGAGCTTCTATGCTCAAGATCGCGGGCAAGTTAAGCCGGCGGGCCAATGTCATAGATTTATGGCATGTAAAAGAACCTTCCACTAACCGAACTTGTGTGAAGCAAAATTTGTAGGTTAGGTTGGATTAATGCTCTTAAGTTCCAACGTTCGTCACTAAGCGCTGGTTGCGATGGCATCTAGTAGTAGCCAAGTTCACAGCTAAGTATCGTAGACGGTAGCATTTGGTAGAGAAAGTAGAAATGACCAAGATAGCGGGTTCAAACCCGGCCGAAGCCGTCGGATTTTTAAGAGCGTTAAAAATCCCTCAGTATGCCTTCCTTCGGTGGGGAAGTAAAGCCGGCGGTCCCATGTCATAGATTTATGGCATGTTAAAAAACCTTCCACTAATTACACCTGTGTGAAGCTAAATTGGATAGGTTAAGAATGTAAACAACGCTCTTAGGTTTCTACGTTCGTTGCCAAGAGCCGACTGCGGTGGCGTCTAGTAGCTAAGTTCTGAACTTGGCCTAGTAGTCGTTGACGGTGGTGCTTGGCGGCAAAAGTAGGAACTATTTGAAAAATTCTAAGTTGCAGTCTGTACTTAAATTAAAAAACAGATAACACACACTAATACAGTCATCACAATTAACAGATTCTACACACACCCAAAGTACACGGGGCTAGATGACCGCGTTTTCGCAGCTCCTAAACTAAGGAACCAACCAACCAGAAGAGAATGCAAGGTTCATGAGGTACGTCACAAACACGCTAACGATAATCACACTCTTGTGCTGAATATCAAGAAAAGATGCATTAAGGCCAAACCAAGAGAAAATATTGCGGCATTGGAAGAAATTTATTTATTCCACTTTTTGTTTTTTAAGCGGGATCACTCTAGTTGATAGTGGTGAGTATACTGGAATAGCTTCACGCGCAACTTAGCAAACACTGCAGAAGATTAGCCACTGTACATGTGCTACATTGCTTTCATGCATTAAAGGTCATGCTGAAACCATTTTTGTACCGATGTTAGGTCTGATGGATACCAAAATCATTGGTCTACCGAGGTTAGGTCCGGTGGATACTAAAACCATTGGTCTAACTAGCAAGGAGAGGTCGCCAAGTGGTTTACTAGAAAAGTGTTCAAATTTGGAGGGTTTGCTCTTCGTGAAAATATATTTTGCCCCTGTTCGAGCGTTTTTGCCAATGGGCCTTAGTGTGTACAAATTGAACGTTTAAAATCAATCCTCAAACTTTTGTAGTCCTAATCCAGAACACGTTCCCGGATCTTCTACGTGGCGCAGTCGCTAGCGCATTGGCGTGGGAGATTGAAGGTTTCGAATTCGAGCCAGACCTTGGTCAGCACATTTTTTTCTTTTACTGATACATCCCTTATTGTCTTTTGTGTTTTCTATAATGTATTTGCTGTGGTCTCTTCAGTTTTGGAGCTATGCACAGTCGCGAAATTCTTTGTTTCCAATGCTTCTATGAAAAATATCACCCAAATAAGTGTAATAATGGGTCAAGTTCAAGCGATTCGTTGTCAGACGAACAGTGAAAATGTGTGAAATATTGTAGATAATGTAAACAATAACATAAATATATTTTTATTTAGTCGATTTACCCTCTAGGTTGGTGGTTACCACGGACTCAGCGAGGGAACTCGCCACTACCGCCTCTACGGGCAGTGTCCTGAAGCTCGGAACAGCTGGTCGGGTTGGATACAATTGGGGAGGTGTGAATTTAAATATTGTACCACAAACATAAAATTAAAAGAAAAATGTCAAAGCAAATTAAAGAATTAAAAAATATCGAGGTAATCTTCGATCACGGTTACTTCAATTCCCAACGCCAACACCCTAGCGACTACGCCACGGAAACGAGCCGGGAACTCGTTCGGGAATAAGACTACAAAAGTTTGAGGGTTGCATTTTAGAAGTTACATTTTGAACACACTAAGACCCATTGGCAAAAACGCTTGAACAGGGGCAAAATAATTATTTATGAAGAGCAAACCCACAAAATTTGTACACTTTTCTAGTAAACCACGTGGGGACCTCTCCTTCAAGGTTAGATCTGGAGGATCCCAAAGCCATACAGAGCGAGCCGAGTATTAAGCTCGATCCACAATGAGCAGCTCGCTTCTTTTTGTGGATGAGGTACGGCCAACGAGAAAGACAGGCCATGGCGCGTAAGGCAAATCCTTCTCCGACGTAGCAATGTAGTGCTTGTACGTTTAAGTAAAAAAACTAATCTCGAGAGCAATTTTTGAGCAGTAGTAACGCGATATTTTATATCAATCTTCTTGAAATGGACCCAGTTTAGATGTTCCGTGTGTTTTCAAACACGATGAATTTTTCTGTATTGGTTTACAAAACAACGCCATCTAGAGATAGAGTCCTGCGCGGATACACAAAACGTTATCCGCATCCGCCCCGCATCCGCACGACTATTATCCGCATCCTCACGGCTGTTATCCGCATCCGCATGACTGTTATCCGCATCCGCCCCGCATCCGCACAACTGTTGTCTGCATCCACCCCGCATCTGCACAACTGTTCTCCGCATCCGTCCCGCATCCGCATTCCCATGTTAGTTATCCGAATCTACTGGCATTACAATAATATTTTAAACTAGCAGTAGTGCCCGGCTTCGCCCGGTGGATTTATTTGTTTTATGCATGATAATGAATACGACTACAGAACTGGAGCGCTCAATGAATAGGATCGGAAAGCACCAACGTTTATTGCAGCTGCTAACCTTAGTATACTGCACCAAAACCATCGCCCTTATGCAGAGGCATACTATTGTCATGATGATAACTGTTTTAAGGGGCCCAAGGAATCTTTTTGCACTAATTTCTCCCTGTGACTGCAATTTATAAGCATCTCGCAATTCTGCACCAGAACACTGGAAGGGGCGACGTGATGCAGCCCGCATTGCCAGGCAACAATAGACTTAGGTATTATTGAAGCTGTTCGGGAGCGCTTGTTCTTCAGACTTACTGCACAAAAATCAATCTTAAAGGTTACCTGAGAGGTGTAGCCTAATGCTACATAGCCCAAACTATTCCTCTTGAATCTGGCTATCATATAGGCAACAAAAAGAATTTTTCGAATCCGATTGGTAGTTCCAGAGATTAGCGCGTTTGAACACACAAACAAACTCTTCAGCTTTATTATATTAGTATAGTAGTATAGATTAGATAAAGCATAAATTACTAAAGCAACATGTATTAAGACATTTGAGGAAAAAGTCGTTCCCGTAGGCTTTGTATGCCAAGTGCTATGTATAAAATGAATGTTATACAGCCCGAATTGTAACCTTTTCCTGTTCGGAGTGTTAATTAAGCTTAATGACATAATTTGAATGAGATCATATTCTTAGATTTGTCATGAAGAAAACAACATAACGGAAAAATATGATACCGGTATGTTATAAATATCCGGGTCCTAATGAAGATATTAAACAAGTTCAGATTGTATTTTAAAATCTATCCGCAAATTTTTTTCAAACATTATCCGCAACTTATCCGCTATCCGCACAGCCATGCAAACTATATCCGCAGGGCAAAAAAATTGCGAATATCCGTGGGTTTATCCACAGATATCCGCATCCGCGCAGGACCTTAGCTATACATTAGATAGCCTATTTACCTGTTGAAGTTACTCGATACAAAAATCCACGCGAACAGGGAATCAAGGGTTCGTTGTGTCTTTAATAGCTATAACGAGTACAGTAGGCTTAAAGCGGCCCATAGACGGTCAATATTATTGCGCAATATGTCGGGTTGTGCAATATAATTGACCGTGCGTAGACGATATTGAAAGGTTTTGCAATATATTGCGTGATTTTCAAAAAGCTGAAAATATATTGTGCAAACGGGAAAATATTGTGCCGTCTGTTGGCAGTATTGCGCAATGTCCTGACTGTTGGTATCCATAAGTGGTCGAGTTCAGGTCGTCATGGGCGACAAGAATGCAGAAAGACCATTTATTTTAGAATTTGTTCAAGTGATCCTGCCCCTCCGGCTCTTTGGGAGGTGAATTCAAGGATTACAGTAGCCTAATCGTGCCAAAACAGGGGAGCAGTATGATATGCTCTTAGAAAAATACCACGAACAATACCCAGACGCGGACAAACAACATGTGTTAAAAAAAACTTTGCGTAGTAACTTCCGCAAAGAATTGAAACGTATTCGCGATGCTGAGAGAAGTGGTGCCGGTGCGGAGTATGTTGAACCTGTTCTATGGTATTCTGAGGAAATGAAGTCCTTGCAGTTCAAGAAACACCTACAACACGCTGGACGTAATATGTTTTAATATTATTATTTCAGGACACGAAACATGAAATTCTGGCGGAGACTGATTTTGCCGTTGTGTGGAGGTTGCACAATATACTGCCATTGAGGTTGTACGTCTGTGCTCGTGTTTGCGCAAAATATTGCACAACCTTCAATATTGCCTTCACACGATTCAAGTTATTGCGCACACAAAATTATTGCACAATATTATTGATCGTCTAGAACCGTCAAAATATTGTGCAATCTATATTGTACAATAATATTGACCGTCTATGGACCGCGTAAGTTTAGTTGTAGAGCTGGCATTCGTTGTGAGTTAAATGATGTGCACATGAATATAACTAGATCAAAGAATCTTGCAGTGACATTGTTATTGTTGTTCCAAGGGGCGGAACATAAATTAATACGTTTATAGAATAGATATACGGAATAGGCCTACAGTCGCCTCTGACTAACGAATCATAGGCTATCAATACTTTCAATGAATACAAGTGATACATGAATACCAACGTTTATACAGGTTCAATGGTGTAGACAAGATGACTACCACAACTCCCTTCCAGCAGTAAAACGAAGACCATAGAATATTATGTTCGTAAATATCTTTATATTATAGAAACGTTTGATACATTTATGTATATCGTTCAATTATAAGAGTTATACATAGATACATTGTCCGGGGCCATTCATAGCTTTTCATACCCTTGTTGACACTTTGTAACCGTCAGGTAATTCCACATAATTAACAAGCAACCGCCTGGGAAAGATAACATTCGTTATGTATCGAATATAAAAGTATTATCTTGTGATCAACTACGACGATTAAAGATAAGTGATCTACTGTTTGTACATAGAGTAATGAATAAATAAGTAAACTGTGGCGCAGTGTTGGACCTCATAAGATTGATCAGTGCTTAGCCTCCAATAATATTATTAGCCCAGTAGAGATAGCAATTTGGGTTGCAAAAGGTGGGGTAATTTTGATTTTCAAGTATGTTGTAGCCTATGTATTTCCCCTCTCGTGAAAATCGATGTATTTGACCTCCCCCTCCTTGTGCGTTGTCCGCCATGTTGAAAATAACGCTAAGAAAAAGTACTTTTTTCAGATTTTCCCCTGTAAAGGCTAGTCCACACCAAGATGTTTTCGTTAACTTTGTACTCACTGAAATAATGAAAGCTGCATCTGTAAGTACTTTCTTCTTCCTGATCCTATCCATTATAACCTCACAAACAGTTTATTTAATGTTGAAGATGTTTGTTAACAAAAGTTTATTTGGTGTGGACATAATGTTGAAGAAGTTTGTTAACAAATGTTTAGTAAACATGTTGAGAAATGTTTTCATTAACATTGTTCATGAACATGGTTCATTAACATTGTTCATTAACTTTGGTGTGGACTAGCCTATTAACTCGCTCCCAGTGCATTTTAGGCAAAATGTTGTGATTACCATTATTGTAAAGAACGTTAAATTTCCTGCACGTTTTGTATGTAATATGTTACAAAATTTGGAACAGGTACTGTGATACGGGGATGTAAACATTTGCAAACATGTAAAAAAAACGCAAAGGGCCGATTGCAGAGACGGTATTTAGACGCTGTTTAAGGTTAAACAATGTCTAAATATGGCTTCCGCATTGCGAAGACGTTATTCATCACTTTATTAGACATCGTCTAAAGTCGGCGTTTAAGGATCCATGTTTAAACACTGCCGAGAACACTGTTTAACCCCAAATGTAGGAGCGAATCTCAGGCGGTGGTTGTTTACTATGGAGCATGTAAATTATATCGCTATGTTGAGACGGTTCAGGAGAGAGTTGTTAGTCAGACGGCCTCCTGTACGTCGGATGCTGCGAGATCGGAGCAATCCTTTTGAAATGTACGGAGATGCACAGTTTTAAATAAGATTTCGCTTTCTAAAAGAAACTGTGAGGGACTTGTTGCGTGACGTGGGAGATTTTCTCGAGCACGACATCAGGGGTTGCCCATTACCGTACAGCTCCTTCTGACATTACGATTTTTGGCAACCGGTGCATTTTATACTATGAATGGCGATACTATAAATGTCAACACAGCGACTGTATGCCGGACAGTAGATCGTGTTGTGACTGCCATCAATAGTTTGAGGAGGAGATTTATCAACTTCCCTAATAATGATGAGTTACCCACTATCAGGAATGATTTAGCTGTCCTATCCAGGTAAATAATTGTTCTTTTTGTGGATTGTTAACTATCAGCTCTCCTTGATAACGTGTATAGACTATACATATATATATAATGCGAAATCCAGTGTTATCTCTTACACTGTGGAACGTGATTATTTTATTATTTCTAGGGCTAACTTCCCCGGAATAATAGGTGCTATTGACTGTACCCATATCAGAATAACTTGTCCCGATCGTGAGAGGGCTGTCACGTACATGAATCGGTAGGGATTCTATTCTATTAACTGCCAAGTAAGTACACACAACACTACTACACGGTAGTTCTTTTTTCCGTTGTCGCTGTTATTTGTATTTACCCTACGACAACAATATAATCAAAACTACATTTCATTATACGTCATGCACAACAGTGGATAAAAATACGGATTAACGAGTTCATGTTAACGCTCCTTTACGACACGTAGCAGCAGCGGCAACAAAATAAAGTATTACTACCACTATGGTTTAAACCTACTTATCTATACAGCGGATTTTTATTTCATTTCAGGTGATATGTGACACAAAGATGAAAATAAGGAGTATTGTTGCTCGATGGCCTGGCTCGACCCACGACAGCAGAATATTTCACAATTCCACAATTCACAACCGCCTGGAAAGAGGAGAGGTTAGGGGACATCTTGTCGGAGATTCTGGCTACACTTGTAAGAAATACTTTAAAAACTCACTCCGATTTTGAATCCGAGGAACGCAGCTGATACGCGTTATAACCGAGCGCATGTCCTGGCCAGAAATGTAGTAGAAAGAACTTTTGGTTCGTGGAAAAGAAGATTTCCTTGTCTTGCACATGGTCTGCGAACGAAAGTACGAAAAACCCTGAAAATCATCATTGCAACTGCTGTGCTACATAACCTCGCTGTGCAGCGCGGTGAATTTGACCTGGAAGCAGACTTACCAGATGATGAAGTGCCTGTTGATCCGATAGCTGATGATATTGTTTTAGATCCCTTATTTGGGGGTGGATCTAAAAGGGAGAGTTGTTGTACTAATTTATAAGGTGGTGCCTAAAAGGGTAGCTTCCCTTGTCAGGGTAAGCTGACCAGTGTAGAGTGTTGTGGTGTGCTAGGAACTAGGGGGCGTTCCTGTAAATAATGTAGTAGTGTTTGAAGGGATGGGATCCAATACAAGGGTCACCGTGCTAGTCGCTCAGCTGACTGCTTATTATGTAATTGAATCTGCTTGTATCAGGCCGAGTGGCACGCGCTGCTTGTTGGCAGCCGAGCCGGCTCGGGGAACACAAAGGTACCTGAGTTAGCGCTATTGGGCTACCGTCGGTCACGTCTTACCGTGACGGGAATAAGGAAGGGCGTTGGGATGTAAAAAGGCGTATAAACAGTAAAGCGTGTGTAGAGTGTGGACCAAGTGTTTATTGGTCTATGGTTCTGAGTATGAGTCCCTTGTAGGGAATGGAATTATGTTCACAATGTAATACAAGTTGTGGGTTACAGGTTACATAAGTAGGAACTCTGAACACGATTGACTGACTCACCTTGGTTGACACCAGCGTAGCCTCGGGCCGTCGCGATGAAGCACTGACAATGGAGAGACCCTTTGACCTCATTACGATGCCTTCTTATACTCTCCGGCGCTATGTTGTCAGCAATGTGTCGGCATTGCTGGCCCAGTTACTAGTATGTAGGTATGTGTAACCATTGTGCAAGGACTGAGCTGCTTCTTAGAGTGGCAAGCTGTCCCTGCTAAGTTTTATGGATGTTGGGCCGGCTTTCCAAGGGTTGCCATTTAGGGGATTTAGCCAGATGCCGGGGGGATGGACTCCAAGGGGTGCATACCCCTGGGAGGCTGTACAAGCGTCTTCCTTCATTTGTTCGCGTCCTCGCGAACGGGAACGGAACTGGAAGTTGGGATGTTGGCGTAGTGGTCCTTGAAACCCCCTCGTATCTCCTGGTGGTGTCGTATCGAAGTGTGGGTGTGAGGTCAGCCCGTGTTCAGAGGGGAGGGTTATGGGATTTACAGATATATGTATACGCTGATATTGACATTGTGAAAAAACAAACATAAAAAATTGACATTGCGAAAGATTTGATTAACATTGGGAAAAAATTGACATTTGAGAAAAATATAACATTAAAATAAATTCGACATGTAAAAATAAATTGCCCTTGCTATCGCTGGCATATTGCTAGTTTAAAAAAAACATGGTTTCTGATGGTGATGTGTTACATAGTTGTGCAGGGAGGAAAAACCCAGGGCCGAACGGATGATTGCGTCGTCCGCCCCATCTTAGGGAAAAAGTGCTCCCTGCACTAAGAAAGGTAGAAGAAAATAGAAAAATGGGTGTTCCAGGGTATAATTTAAGGGAAATATTCAAAAGACGTTTATTGGTTTGGGAAAAAACGGAACACCCTGACAAATGGGGAAGTTAGAAGAAGGAAAAATGAAAGAAAACAAATCATACACATTATGTACATTGGCATCTTGATAAACAAACAAAAATATATAGTGTTTAATGTACTATGTTGCGATTCTGACATTTAGGAATATTGTCGCTTTCCAGTGGAATAATTGTATGAAGTTTATCCTTAAAAATTATGAATTACAATGACCTTATGTCTAGTGGAATAATTGTATGAAGTTTATTCTTAAAAATTATGAATTACAGTAACCTTATGTCTAACTTAAGTGCGCTAATCCCTTATAATTCTAGTTTTTGTGAGGTACCTCGCGTGCACGCTACCCGTCTGTACGTACGCTTGCCGTCTCACGGCTGATCCTGTACGGCCACTTCTTGGTACGGTATAGTGGTCGTACCGCTTGCATGTATTCTTAATACTTAATCTGTGAAGCATCCTCTGTGGGTGAATGCTTTCACACTTGACAATGAGAGTCACTGCCACAAATCGGTTGCGCCCTCATTGTCGTAATCTGCGTCGCATTTTGACGCTTTATGTGTTTCTATTTAGTTGATCTGCCAGTAAGCCTGGTACCCCACAGGCACCAGTCCTGCTGTGCAGATTGTTTTTTGGAGTGTGTAGCTGAAAAAGAAAAATGTGGTGAGTGTTTGAGAGTGTGTCGGGATTAGTGCAAGTTGACGTATCGAAAATAAAAAAAAAATAGTACACAATCATGGCATGCCGCAAATAATATGACACTGCTATATGGTAGTGAAATTCCTGTCACCAGTTTCCTGTATCTGGTGACGATGCCTGTGAAAAAATGGCGAGGTTTAGAAAAAACATATTAGTATGACATATTCTCTATGTCGCTTCCTGTGTCATAGTTTTTACTGGCTGAAGCTCTTCTTTCTCTGAAAAAAAATAGCATGATTAATGTTAATTTGCTGCATGACCGGGCTTACCCTATACGGTGCCGTAATGCCGTAAATAATATGTAGTTGGTCTTACCCCGGTAGCGGAATTGTGGTTACCGGGTGCCGATATATTCCACTTTGATTATGCCTATTGTACTATATTATATATTATCCTATATTATAGTGTATTGTCGGACTTACCCTGATGTCGGGTTTGGCGGTCATCAGGAGCCGACCGGCGTTACTTAATACTATCTAACTTAATTATGGTCTAATTAAAAAAAATGCTATTTCTAGTCCGAGAGGGTTGCCTTAATCTATTGCCGAAATGTGCTGCGCCATACCTGGCAACAGCGGTGAATAAATTTGCTTAATCCTAGGTTGCGTGTCAAATGCAACCGTCTTACAACTAAATTTGGCCTAGGACGATCGCCTGGGGCAATTAAATCCCCAGGACACCACCCGCACGAGCCCCAGAAACACCGGTTGTCTCTAGGGTCGCTAGATTCCGTCCCCTTAACTCTAGGTGTCGACGTCTATTACTAGTACTAATCTATTCGCAGGCGGCGTACGGTGCCACTAAGCTAACCGTTTCGCCCGCTGTAACTTCCTTGTTCATGACCGTTTGCTGTTCCGATTTATCGTAGTTGAGCCGCCCACTTGGCTCCTGTGAGGTGCGCGCACTACCCCTCTCTTAATGCCCTCTGGTTGCCCGTTGCGTCGCCATTTATGTGGGCATTGGACATTGTGGTCCAATGGCATAATATTGTCTTCGCCTTAATCGGCCGTCGCAATCTGCTTTTCGCAGTAATATTTTGCCTCTATGGGCCGCCGTAGTATGCTTTTCGCATTGATATATTATTTTGCCACTATGGGCCGCAGTAATATGTATTTCGCAGTTATCTTCCACTCCAACGCATAGGAGTTTTGCTTCCCGCTATGGAAGCCGTGCCTACTTAAATTTAAACTTAACTAGAAGTCTAGTCATAATGGGGTCGTCTCTAGGGATAGTTCCCGAGGCCGGCGGTGAGTGAGCTATTTCTCCCGCCATTCTCAGAAAGTCTCCCTGCAGGTCTTGGCCTCGACGACCGTGGCACAAAGTGGGTGTAGCATCCCTTCCTCCCAGGGGCGGTTTATGCGCACCTAGGATTCCAGAGCTTGCCCGACCAGGCCGCGAATGCTTTGACCTTACGTAGTTCGTCTGTTTGGTCTAGTCGTCAGTTAAGTAAGGTCGCTGCGCTGTCGAGCCAACTGGGGAAGGGTCCACATCGCCTTCCCCAGCTCTCAAAGTGTGGTTCTCCCGACCTTCGGCTTACACCGTTGTCAACAATCAGGTCGTATCAGATTCCTTTGTAAGAGAAAAAAAATGTGTCGTAACCTGTGTAAATAGTTTAATCTCTGTGTAAAATGTAAAATATTTCCAGTGTTGCGGGGTTGTAGATCTTCTAAGTACAAAACAGATGGCGTCAGCTCGTAATTGATAATTACTTCAACCGCTAGAAATCATGCCAAGACAAGATCACCTCAAATTTATTAATTATTATTTCTCTTACATTATTCTGTGCACTGTTTAATTCACTGATTCGTGCCATTGCGGCAGGCTATGCCCTTTCTTTATAATCTCTTTCTCGATTAAATATATGTCCAACAAAGCCTTCTTCTCCTGTAACTCTTAAACCCGCAGCTGTTAGGAATGGATTTCTTTCATCATCAGCTGATTAATGATGGTGCCAGCATCGATGAGTTTTCATTGGTCGCAGATGGCAAAGAGTAGCATGGAAGGCACTTCTATTTCCGTTTTCGTACTGAAATCGAAACATAAACGATGTCTAGCTAGACACCGGTTCAACACTGTCTAAGCAAGACCAACTACAATACTCAGACCTTAATGCAGGTATCGAAAGTGTGAAAATGGCGAATGCGGAAGCCCGAGATATTGTTTGTTTACATTCGTTGCTGGGATACAATATTAGCTTTGATTAGCTTCGTTTGATGAAAGTTGGGATAAACTATTGCTCATCTGTAATTGTTAGTGTCTTCAGTATGTCTGTTAAGTCCAATTCGCGTTAATGTACTGCAATCGTGTGTAAATATGTGATAATACGCTTATTATGGACTGGTTCGTTTGTGTGATGATTGTTCAGTCGACCGATGGCATTGTGTCATTTACTGCAGATGTTGAAGTACCTAAGACTAAAGCATTAATAGAAGTGTCTCAAGAATATACACCGCAATGATTTGCTAGTTAGTGACAATATAATAATAGCTTTTCAGTACCGGTAGTGTCGAACTTAAGTACGTAAAGGGAAAACGCAATGAGCATCTATGGCAAGACCAAAGTGTTGACGTTATCTTGAACGCTCAGCTTCATGTGCCTCCGTAAAGTCTTACCAGTCTAGCAGATGTTCTACACTGCCTTGTATACACGCCAAATATTACAGAGAACTTCTGTTTTATTGGTTAAGGAAGATGTGTCCCCTGTGCCAAACATTGAACTCATTGTCTTCCGTCATTATTCATACTTTTGTGATTCTTACAGCATGCAAGTTATTTTTTATTATGATGTGTGTAATAAAGTGTTGTGAGTAACTAGCCAATTATGTACTTATATTACGAGATGGTGTGCCGCGATAATTCCGTAAGAGGGAGATGGTGCTTTCCTACCTACATTACTTTACTAAATCTAATATTTCCAGCGTACAACTATTCCAAACGGTAACAGCGAATGTTTAATAGGTTAGATGGTAACATATTATCGTGTCCTTTGTGGGTGGTAATCTCTATAATTATGTTCAGATATCCACACGACGACTTCTTTGCATATTTCAATCAACTAATTCGGTGTGATGTTTTAGCCGAGATTTTAGACAATTCTACGAGAGGTCTTAATTGAATTGTATCTCTGTAGCGTTGGTTCGATTATTTCAGGCAACTATTCTCATTCCGTGTGTACACAAATACTCTGCATGTGCTGGGACAGCACTTCAGTAACCGGGTACTTTCTTCTCTCCTACTTCAGAATCTGTTTGATTTTTTGCTAATAATATTGATCTATAATTACTGAACTTAAATACAAATCGTGATAACTCGCCAAAAAGCGTCTTATTCAACCACAGAAACAGTGAGACTATTGTAGCTGCCCCTTGGGTGAAGACGAAGAAACCTATAATTCGAGGCCAGCACTATATAGATAAATTAATTCAGGTAAATCTAAATCATTTATGCATATTTATTCGGAACCTAGTCTCGTCTTGTGATATCTTTTATGATATTAGGTGAGTAAAAATAATAATTTACACGAACTGTGACAAGCCCGATGTCATGATCTTAGCTATTGGTAGGGCAACCGTCGCCGCCATGTTTTTTCTACATTAAGGTCTGAGGATTGTAGTTGGTCTTGGTCTAAGCAACGGAACATCGATCATTACTTAGACGTCGCCTAGGTAGACATTGTCTAAGTCTTTAAACTAGTCATCGTTTCTGCAATCGGCCCAAAATGGCCAGTGGTTTAAAGGTTGTGTCCCAATACTACAATTTCAGCCGTAGTGAACTAGATAGTCGACTACTTTACCGGATGTGACGTCAGAAGTCGTGTTCCAATACTGCTTAGCACATAGCAATCAAGTCTGTAGTTGCTAGTGAACGAAAGTGCTTGCTAGATTGGCCGACTACGTCAAGGAAGTTATAGAAATTGATCAAATTGTAGCTTATCGGTATTGTAGGTTATGTAAATTGTAGGTTGTCTTTGACTTAAGCCAAACACAAACCATAATTAGGGCTCGGCTAAGAAGTGATCATCTTGGCGCATACATGATCGTATCGTTCAGGTATTGTTTATTTAAAGCAGCTGATGAAAGCGCAAAGAGCTTACAAGGAGTAGCAGATCACCGCCATCTTGAGTGTTGGTTTGGCACCAGCATGTAAGTCCAGTGCGTTTCACACCACAAGTCTATGAAGGAGGCTGTGATCAAGCAGACATGTCCCAAATCTCCGTAGTGCATAGCACATAGTAGCTAGCAGCTAGTCAATAGCAGACAACTTGAGTATTGGGACACAGCCTTAGTACAGTTTAGTGCAAAATCCATAATAACCAATCTCGTGGAGGTGGACTGGAAACTGAAAATCAACTGATTATACAGTATCTACAGAAAATACACCACTATCTTTGTTCAAATAGATTATGCCGTCTCTGCGTGCGCTGCTTCCTGGCTTCAATGGTAAAGGTCTGGCAACAACCGTCAGTTTGAGTACGGACACCAACTCGTACTTACCCATGAATAAGGCAGCTGCAATGACAGCCGAAACGTCAGCAAACAATCACCGATATACGACGCGGCTTCATCCTGTAAGCCTAGATGATAAACTAGACACCGGCCGCGAAAGCGTACGATCTAAATATGTAGTATAGTGGTTTGCCCATTAAGGACCCGGTACAACATAGTTTGTCAAAATATTAACAAACCATTAAAAGCCATTATTGGTTTGAGACACTATGCACGTTACACATTATCCCTTGAGCCTCAAATTACTTGCTTCTGTCATCCATGTATTCAAATAATTGCGAAGGTCATGCTTCTGACCATTCTGTGTGCCGGTCGTAGTGAAGAGGGGCGAGTGTGTCCTGTAACGCGCATGCACACTGGATTCAGATGGCCTGCCCCGCTGCAACATACAAGCGCTGGTTAGCATTTTGTTTCAGCATTCGCTCTTAGAGGCTGTGTGAGCTCTCAAAACAATGATTCACATGATAGTGGGGAGGTTAAGACGAAAATCAATGGGGTACCGTTCATTTTTTGATAGAAGTATGAGACTTGGCACACTTATAGTTAGGACCATAAACTTTCGATCTGAGATGGTAGCCACTTCCGGAAGTCGCGCCGAGTGCCTGTTTTGCAAGGTTGCCTACCCACCCGGAGTGAACTATGAAATCTACGCTTAAGTCGATTACAAATGCCGTTTCTCATTTTCAAAAACTCGCCAATGTATTTCTTATGGGCCCTCGCCTCTATTGGAGACCGAGAATCAGACGATTCGGCTGATGAAGCGAGATGCAGACGTACGCGTGACGTCACACGTTCCTAGTCTCTATGCAGCTTGACGCGGGTAAGCGACGCGACGCTACCGCCGTGTATTGTTGCGGTCAGTAACAGAAGCTTGGTGCTGGTGCTGTGTTGTTTTGCTGTGTTTGGGGAACTGATTATTCTTGGAGATAATTGTGCGTCATTCATCCTGTGCATGCGAATATGTTGATAAGTACATACACGGTAAATATTTTCTTTGCTTTTAAAGCTGTTGTCCCTCTTTTATTTCGACAATTCGTTATATCCCTGTGTTATAGGTTATGTATACTTACAGTTAAAAAATGTTTTTAGTTACTTCTAACAACGGCAGGGTTTACATTTTATGTGTTTCGTGTTGTTTGTGGTGGCTTGGTGATTGGTCCATGTACCTTCAAAATGTTTCGAAACGCTAATCCTGAACCAAGGCTTATAAACTACAGAGGTTGCCTCAATTTTCACTCACCAATCAGCGCTCACAAGGCGAATGACGTCACAAGATACCAAACGCGCCATGTGGGGAACGTAACGAAACTGTCAACATCAGCTGTTGAGTACGCAAAGAACAGTTTATTCTCATGAAATTATTGGTAAATGGGTGATAAAATAACTGAATGTAGCCTACTTACATTTTATGTAGTGATCTTCTTGAATTTCTTGGAAATTCGCCTAGACTAGGTAGCAGTATCGTGGGTGTTAGTGACTTCCAATAACCACTTCTTATGCAAGATAGAATTGGAATGTTTCAACCTGATGAAGAAAATTGTTATCACAGCTGCCTCAACCCCACCAGACGGTACATCAGAAACTTCTCTCGACACAAAATCTGTCGTTCTTCTTAGAACGTTCTTGCCTCGTTGAAATCCGTATTTTCCGTGAAATGTGACGAATTTTGCTGAAATGTGCCGGAACTGGTTTAGCCAAGTTTCTGAGAGATCGGTCATACCACCGTATGGCAAGTGTTTAATTCAGGTTGGTAATGCATAATCGTGTTAAGTTTGCATTCCATAGGTTAAGTTCACAAGTTGTGGAAATTTACCTTGGAACTTGTGGGCTACATAACCTGCAACATAAGCCTTGCCATCTTCCTCACTTTGTTCCATGATATTGGCAATGAAGGACGCAGGTTGAACATTGCTCCCTAAGGTTGGTTCTGGAAGCACGTTTCTTGATTCAGACACTATGCCAGCTTTGTTTAGTGCTTTAGCAACTACATATTCATCTGAATCTGGATCAGCAGTGTTGGTTTGCTTTTGAACAACTCCTGGATTTTTTTCCCTAAAATAATGATCCTCAGTCTGTAAATGCAGTCAAGGGGAGCCACCACGGGTTCGCAATTGTGAAAATTGGTTTTCCAGTACATCTTGATTTAGCCTATGTGTGAGAATGTACTTTGTATTATGCCTACGGACCATATCTTGGAACAGAAGTCGAAGGGATTTTATTGAAAGGATGACTGCTTTCTGTAATATTTGCAAATAATTTTTACCAATACAAAGAGAATTACTCATGAAATTTTCCATCTTGTCCAAAAACAAAATACCATGCCTGGGTGTATATAAGGGGGGGGGAGGGGACTGAGGGGGCTCCAGATCCTCCCCGAAAAAAGCCAACTTGGGTACAACATACAATGTATTTCACAGTAGTCTACTTTTAAGAAATAATTATCAATTTGTAAAAGGAAATGAGTGTTTACCTTTCTGCTTTATAAATTGACAAGTAGCCCATTTAGATATTTTCCATTCATACTCCATAGGCTATAATAGAAAATTCATTGTACTCACAATTTTCCACGATAGTCAGCCCCCCCCCCCCCTCTAAAATTTGTATACACGCCCCTGATACCATGTACGAAATATGTCAAAAATATTAACAGCTTTAAAATCATCCTAGCAGGTCATCAAAACTTAAGAGTAGGCCAGCTAGGCTCACTTACCATTTGGTTTTAGATTCCTTGGAAATCTTGGCTTTATATTAAGCAATTCGGCCCTGTAGTCTAATTCGAAGTCTTCACTCGTAAAGTGCAGGGAACATATCCTACTTGTTTGAGGGTTGCAATGATCTTTTCGCTTACATGCAGCAATCCACTGATGCTAAGGCATGCGTCTTTAGGCATCGTGAAAAACGACAAGTCATTTCCAACTTTATAATAACTGTGACAAACTGCCACAGCACATCTTTGGCCTGGCATGATTATAAACAAAAGGGCTTAAAACACGTGTTTAAACCACTGCAATCCATACAATATAAGTTGACTTTCCTTGCATATCTCGCACCTCGCGCGCTACGAGGAAACGTGTGACGTCACGTCCTTTCCCTTCCCTCCGCGATCCCCTCGCCTAAGAGCTCCATATTGAGGCAACCTCTGTAGTTTACTAGCCTTGATCCTGACCTAGTCCCTGACCATGTCCCATGTCCGCCCATTAATTGGCAAAAATGTGTTAGACACCGTGAAGCAAAATAAATACCCTCTTTTTACGTCAGCTTCAAAAGCATCGCCTACCAAGACAAAAGAAAAATTCGCCGGCCTCAAAAACGACTGCAGTCTTTTCAGTAAATTATACATAGCTACAAGTGAGCACCGATTGAGAGACCTAGACAGTTTTTTCGCACATGAAAACCAACCAACACCACCGTCTCTGTCCACAAATGGCGAACTAAGACCGGGCAAAATATCAGATCTTTTGAAATGTTTGATGGCTGCAAGTCCATATGGCATCCACACCAGTGACGTACCCGCCGTACAAGCAAAAATTATCGATGGACCTACCCTAGCCCATATGCTACATCCCGGACAGTCAAGGATGTTTCAGGAATATGCCGACAGCATTTTTATGCCATTCCTCAGAAAATAACTTAATACTGTTCATCGCGTTGCTGTCATTTGGGACAAGTATATACAGGGTAGTCTGAAAAACCACACAAGGGAAGAACGGGGCGAAGGAATACGCACGAGAGTCACAGCTGGAACACGCATTCCCAAAGGATGGCCCATCTTTCTGTGCAACTCCGAGAACAAATGCGAGTTGTTCCAATTCCTAAATACGCAAATACAAAAGATCACACAGGAGGGCAAAGACATGTACAGTACACAGGATTCGTCTGTGTTAGCATCGCCTCATCGAGAAGATATGGATATGTTGTCTCCATGCAATCACGAAGAGGCAGACACAAGGGTCATGATTCACATCGCGGATTGTGTTAGTCAGGGATACCGGAAGATTCTTGTGCGAACTGTGGACACCGATGTCCTTGTATTGGCCGTGAGTATTGTGCCTAAATTGACGGATATTGAAGAGCTCTGGGTCCACATTGGCACGGGAACGAATCACCAGATTGTAGCTGCACATAAAATTGCCCAATATTTAGGTAGGGACCAATGTCGGTGAAAAAACATATGTTATCATGGAAAGGCAATGGTGACTAAAGAGTCTTTACTTGTTGCAGGTCGTAACAAGGCTTTAAGTTTACCCCTATTTCACGCATTTTCTGGATGTGATACCGTTTCCTCGTAAGGTAAGAAGAGTGCCTTTGAAGCATGGACGGCTTATCCTGACGCCACCAAAGGATTTTTGGCAGCTCAGGAGCACGATTTGGACAAAGCTTTACCTTATATGGAAACGTTGGTAATCACTATGTATGACAGGTAGGAAAAATTGATTCATAATCGTTACCGATGCGTTTTTGTTGAACTTCGTCGTTAACACTTGTCTTTTATTGCATTGTATGTCGAGTTCATTTGTCAATGTAAATGCCTGCCGAAAGCAACATTTTACCAAGAAAACCCGATCTTTAGAGAGTATTCCTCCAACACGGAATGCACTGGAACAACACATCCGGCGTGCCATGTACCAGGTGGTTTATGTGTCGGAACAATCTCTGTGCCCAATCCAGGAACTACTCTCACCTTCAGATTGGGGCTGGGAAGAAAGTCAATCAGGATAAACACCGCGGTGGACGACTATCCCCATTGCAACTAAGCTTAGAACTAATCCGTTGCGGTTGCAAAAGTTGTACAACTAGGTCTCAGCAATGTGAATGCGCGATTGACAAATACGCCATATTGCAAGATCAGTGGCGATTGACAAATACGCCATATTGGAGGATCAGCGGCGATTGACAAATACGCCATATTGCAAGAACAGCGGCGATTAATAAATACGCCTGCTAATTCTGCTTATTTTCTACTTCCGTCTTCATTTTCTGGTGATGGCTGTCCACTTAATACCTAAGAGATTATTTTAATATTTTTTTCCCCATTTTTAGGAAGTTGTTGAGCCTCCAAGATTAGTTTTGCTGAGCCTGATGCATAGGGCCACACGCATTACAAAACATGGACTTCTGCCTTCTTATTCTTTGTTTTTTCATGCCTTGTTATTCTTCCTTTTTCGCTTTTTCGTAAGTTATCAAAATGATTTGACATTTATGTTAAATAAATTAAAGCTTGAAGAATGTGGTGGCTTGTTTTTGCAGCTTAAGGAAAGATGCGCCACAAATTTAAATCCTTCCACTGCAAATCGTGTTAACAACGTTTTCCAGGTGATTCTGAGTGCAAAAAGTATTCATCGCGAAGCAAAACAGGCATTTGTAATCGACTTAAGCGTTGATTTCGTAGTTCACTCCGGGTGGGTAGGCAACCATGCAAAACAGGCACTCGGCGTGACTTCCGTAAGTGGCTACCATCTCAGATCAAAGTTTAGGGTCCTAACTATAAGTGTGCCAAATCTCATGCTTCTATCAAAAAAATGAACGGTGGTTTTACCTAATCTCCCCACTATGACGAATTGGGTCGGCTTCGTGGGCGTAGTTGGTAGCTTGCTGAGCTTCTATGCCAAAGATCGCTGGTTCAAACCAGGCCGAAGTCATCGGATTTTTTTATGAGCGTTAAAAATCCCTCAGTATGCCTTCCTTCGGAGGGGAAGTAAAGCCGGCGGGCCCATGTCATAGATTTATGACATGTTAAAAACCTAATTACACTTGTGTGAAGCTAAATTATTGGTTAGATTTGACTAGTGCTCTTAGGTTCCAACGTTGATCGCCAGGATCCGACTGCGGTGGCATCTACAATAGTAACCAAGTTCAAACTAGTTGTCGTTGACGGTGGCGTTTGGTAGCAAAATTAGGAACTACTTGAAAATTGATTGTCAGCAGTCCTTAGACTACTTGAATTAAAAACCAGATAACACCCACTAATACAGCTATCTCAATTAACACCGGTTATCAGACAGATTCTTCACACACCGAAAGTACACGGGGCTACGTGACCGCGTTGTCGCAGCCCCTAAACTGAGGAACCAACCAACTATGACGAGTTGGAGGAGAACATCAATTACAGAGGTTACAAAAATGAAAGACGATGGTGACTGTTCAGGTCATTAGCATAAAGGCATCCAAACAGCAAATGTCGTATTGAAAGAAGCGCTATATGATTGTTGAAATGAATGCTGTGGAGCAGCACGTGTCTTCTAGTGTTGTTTCTTTTATTTTGCAGGTGAGGCCGCCTGGGCGAGGTGCCAATCACACCTCACCAGTTGTATCCACTCCGATTAGATGTTCCCAGCTCTAGGACACTGCCCGTAGAGGCGGTAGTGGTGAGTTCCCTCGCTGAGTCCGTGGGTTCCACCAACCTGGAGGGTAAACGACTAAGAAAGAAAGATTGGTACGGTATATCCCTGAAATTCTTCTACCATCCTTGGACAATAGCAGCATGAATATGGCCTGGTCACTATTATTATCATGGCCCGAGGGAAACAGTATCTGTGGTGTAGGCTTGTGAAATAACAGAATTACCACCCACTTCAAGCGAGGTCGCCGTATGTCAATCCCGCACGGCGGTAAACAAGTATCACGTTGGCAAAGATTTGCTGAGTTAACACAACAAATATAAACCTCACAGCTTTGTGCCTTGATGTTGGAAAGCTAACATTTTACACTTCCAACAACATTGGTAGAGTACATCTCTCGGGAATGTATAAATCATGGATGAACCCTGTTTGGTACAATTTTCTCTATAGAGAATTTTGTTAGCCAATTAAAATACAGTGGTGTTATAATTGATGGGCCGCCGAGCACTGGGGGTTTAAGGGGCCTCGCATGCCATCACTAAAAAGGAAGGAAGCTTTTAGTTTTTCGTTACCGTTAATCACGCGATCATGAGCCACGGGACCTCCATTTTACGTGGAATCCGAACCACAGGACATGGCATTTCACTTCGAAAATCTCACATGCATTGACCGGGAATCGAACCCGGTCCACCTTGGTGAGTGGCCAACAGCTTGACCGCTGCGCCACCACGACCTGTCATCACTAAGGTTCAACAGATAAGAAAAAGTCATATTTTTTCTGAGTTTATTTTGACCGAATTTTTTTAAAAAAATTGGTGCGAATGAAGTGTCCCTGATCTTGTTTAAATCAATTTTCTTTTGCCTATAAATTCATATTTTGGCCAGTTGTATGGTTTTCGTCATATTTCGCTCATTTTAGTGGTGTACAGTCATATTTCGTTATTCAGGGTGATTCTTATTAACGTTTAAAGCTCTCTGTAGCGACGTAGATGGCATTGAGACAAGTAATTTGATATAGGACACTTAGGGTCGCAAGTGTCCGGAAAAAACTTAAAAGTGAACCACAACTGTTAAACATATGACGTCATCAGGTGACGGCTCAGCTCGAGCGGTCAGGGCCGTGCACTCATACGCACACCAGACCATCCAAAGCAAACGGTGAATATCCTATCACTCTGGCTCCGTGTCTGCGTGTGTGACTTGGGCGCGAGGGGTGCGAGGTTCGAATCCGGCGCCTATACATCATCGTCTTTTGTTCTCTCTCTTCTCCTTTCAGGTGGAAGCAGATTGTTAGTTGACATTAAGAACGCTTTGTATTACGAATGTGATCGGAAGCGTTCGGGAATTTTACACTGGATTCGATAGGATGGGGCAAAATTAGTCATTCGACAAGAACTGCTGTACTAGATAACAACGGTTTGAGAGTTCTCAGCCACACAGTTCAATACAGTACGTCAAATGAACCGCTTTACATTCCATGAGATTGCAGACATGCACCTTTGTTATGGTGCTGCAAATTCGAACGTACTTGCTGCAAGGCGGCTGTACCAACAACGATTTCCCCAACGCGTTCTGCCTTCTCACGTGACCCTCAGCCTTTTGTGGGTTGTAATGTTTAACAGCAAGAAAGTTCGGTGATACATGCGCAAAAATAAAAGCGTTGCTTCCACTTGAAAGGCGAAGAGAGAGAAAAAATGCTGATGGATAGGGCACGGGATTGAACCTCAAACCCCACGCGCCCGAGTCGCACACGCAGACACGGAGCCAGAGTGATAGGACATTCAACGTTTGCTTTGGATGGTTTGGTGTGCGTAAGAGTGCACGGACCTGACCGCTCAAGCTGAGCCGTCACCTGATGATGTCATATGTACTGTATAACAGTTGTGGTTCACTTTTAAGGTATTTCTGGACACTTGCGACCCTAAGTGTCCTATATCAAATTGCTTGTCTCAATGCCGTCTACGTCGCTACAGAGAGTTTTAAACGTTAATAAGAATCGTCCTGTATTTTGAGCCCATTTATTTAATTTTTGACAAATAAATGTTATCTGGGTAAAGTTTCAAACACGGGTTTTCGAAATGGTCCAGTAGATACAGTATATTGTATCTATATCTTCTCTGTATTTCCGGGACAAGCAAATAAGAGATTTAGAAGACCTATTTACGAGAAAAAAGCTTCTGTACGGATGTCTCATTGAGTAAGATCCCACTCCAGCAGATAAATTTTCCTTAGAGCAATTCATTAATTAAAATGCGCCGCCAATCAATACAAATTCTATTTAAATGTTAGTACATGTTTCGATCCAACAATGGAAAAAAATAGAATCAAACCTTAAGAAACTAATCTAATAAAACAAAGTATTGATAAACGAAATTAACTAAAATATATACAGGATGAAGTGAAGAAACTGGAAAACAATGAAAATATAAACTAAAAAATTTACAACAATAAATATTTAAAATCTAATGGACAAGTATTGGAAGAGCTTATTTCCAGAGTGACGTAAATCCAAAATTGACGGTTTTTCAGTTTTTTCTTTCATAATCAGTTTATAGGTTCTCTCAACGTATAGCAAAGGTTTTAAGTCGCAATACGTTGTATATGCCATATTAAGAGAGATTTAAAAACTAAGCTTATTTGCAAAGTGACCTAACTCCAACGTGTATTTATTTCCAATGTGTCTTATAACCATGTTGACCAATCGATGACTCTCTGGACAACACCTTGATATCACGTGATAAATTAAGGCCATGGCTAACTTTGAAGAATATGAGAATATGTAGAGGATCAGTTTATGTTTGTTGAGTTTAAACCATTTAAATGTTCATAAATGTCACTCAAAGTGTGTGTCAATATATGATTTATTTCCATGGCCATGGCTTACTTTGAAGATTATGAGAATATGTAGAGCATCAGTTTGTGTTTGTTGTGTTTAAACCATTTAAATGTTCATAAATGTCACTCAAAGCGTATGTCAATATAGGATTTATTTCCAAAACGTCCTAACTCCAACTTACAGGAGACGATTACCACCATGTCCATTGATAAGAGATTTTAAAACACAGTGTAAGGATGTGCATAAAGGTAATGAAAGAAATTACATTATTATTTTTATTAGCGTATGGCTTTTTTTTAGTGCCGGGAGTGTTCGAGGACATGTTCGGCTCGCCAGTTTTGTAGCTGCTTCGAGACGGACACCCAATGGGTGAGCTACAAGTACCGTTGGGGAGGAAAGTTGGAATGGAAGGTTGAGGAGTTGGAAGGTAGCGGCTGTGGCCTATAGTTAGGGACCAACCCCGGCATTTGCCTGGAAGGAAGATAGGAAACCACAGAAGACCATCTTCAAGGTTGCCGGCGGGGGATTCAAACCTCCTCGCCTCCCGGATATGAGCGACTGCCAGCAGTCATGCCGTAACGACCACGGCTAACTCACACGGTATATTACATTATAATAAGCATATCTGAATTTAATTATGCAAAGAAACAAAAAACGCGATTTCTGTAGTTTTGCATTTCATGGATTTACGTCGGTTTGGAAATAAGCTCTTCATTTGTGTAAGATGGAAAATATTTGATGTCAACATATTTCTCTTCTGTGGAAATGCTTTCCTTACCTGAGCCAACCTACTTCACAACCATTCATCACGGCTCGATTGACCAGTTTGGAAACAGCATCTCCTGAGTGCTTTTGAATATTATATTTAAATTTATTTTTTTATTTTTTTAGGTCGCCTCCGTAGCGTAGCGGTCAGCATGGTTAGCTGCCGCCCCGGAGGTCCTGGGTTCGATTCCCAGCTCTGCCGCGAAATCTGAAAAGTGGTATGAGGACTGGAACGGGGTCTACTCAGCCTCGGGTGGTCCAAATGAGTAGAGGGGGTTCGATTCCCACCTCAGCCATCCTCGAAGTGGTTTTCCGTGGTTTCCCACTTCGTCTTCGGGCAAATGCCGGGATTGTACCTTCTTCAAGGCCACGGCCGCCTCCTTCCCTCTTCCTTGCCTATCCATCCTGACCTTCCATTACCTTCCCTCATGAGGCCCCTGTTCGCTTTGCAGGTGAGGCCGCCTGGGCGAGGTGCCAATCACACCTCACCAGTTGTATCCCCTCCGATTAGATGTTCCCAGCTTTAGGACACTGCCCGTAGAGGCGATAGTGGTGAGTTCCCTCGCTGAGTCCGTGGGTTCCACCAATCTGGAGGGTAAACGACTAAGAAAAAGAAAGAGAAGAAGAAAGATTTCTTATATTTTAGTTAATTTCACTTGTCAATACTTAGTTTTATTATATTAGTTTCTAGGTTTGATTCTAATTTTGCTGAAGAAGGTCTCATTGTTACTCTGGGCGTAAATATATTTATTTGTTTATTAAGTACTTTTGCCGGCCCCGTGGTGTTGGGGTAGCGCCCCTGCCTCTCACCCGGAGGCCCCGGGTTCGATCCCCGGCTCCGTCAGGGATTTTAAAACTGACGTGAGGGTTGGAACGGGGTGCACTCAGCCTCGTGAGGACAATTGAGCAGCTGTCTGACAGTGAGACAGCGCCCCGATCACGAATACCAAGATTAACGGCCGAGGGGACCTGACGCGCTGATCACGCGTCACCCCAATATCTGCAGGCCAAATGGCTGGGCAGCGGTCGCTTGGTCGGCCTTAGCCTGTCATGGGCTGGATAGTGCCAGGGGTTGACTTTTTTGTTGACTATTAAGTACGTTTAAACAAATAAACAAGACCCCTGCCAGAACTGTATCGCCCCCCAGGGGCTCACATCTTGTGGGACGTGGGTTGGCGACCACGGGGCCCCAGCTGAGTCCGGCATTGCTTCAACTTACTTGTGCCGGGCTCCTCTCCGTCTTCTTTCCTGTCGACCTCACTTGGTCAACTTTTGTTCTCTTCCGACCCCGACGGTATTAGGGTATCCGAGGCCTAGGGAGTCTCTTCCTTTCCCGCCTTAATTGGCCCTTGTCTCATCTTTTCTGATACCCCCCTTCTGCGAGGGGTCAGCCTTCTTTTTCTTTTCATGTTCTCTCCTGCCTTCTGCTCAAGGCCCTCAAGGAGGCAGGGCGTATGTAGCCCCACCACTTCTGGTGCACCCTGGATATTGCTACACCCTCAGGGGCTCACGGCTGGTGAGTTCGAGAGTTGGCGACCCCGAGGGATTCCTGAGCTAGGTCCGATTTACCATTTTGTCCATTATCTGTGGGGCGGACCCTCTCCTCTTTCACTTTCCTATCTGCCTTTCATGGCTCTCCTTCCTTCCAAGTCCCTCAATCCTCATTCTTCGAGGGTTGAGGGCATTTCTTTTCCTCCTGTCCTTTATTTTCCTTATTCTCCTTTTGTTTTCCATTTCTTCTTCTAGTATATAAGTTAGTAGTTAGTTTTAGTTATAGTTTACATTTCATTTTCATCTTCACGATCACCCAAACCATTAGGTGCCGATAACCTAGATGTTAGGCCCCTTAAAACAACAAGTATCATCATCATCATCATCATAGAACTGTATCGCGTCGAGTCTGCATAACAGTAAAGCCGGGCGGGTGGTCTATTCATACATGGGGCGCCACAAGTAACCCATCGTAACAAATTCGCATTCAAAAGAAAGGGAATTACCCGCAGCAGTGAAAAATTGAACTCTTGATTTATAAATTTTAACAATTCGTTTAAAGACCGCGTTTTTAAGAAATAAACAAGACGACAGGCCCTGCGAGTACTGTATCGCGTCGAGCCCGCTTAACAGTAAAGCCGGGCGGGTCGGGTGGTTTAACACATGCAAGAGTTCTCGCACAGGCCCTCTAATATTAGTAAATCCACTAACCACACAGGCCTGAGAAAAAGTTGGTTTACAAAATTAACAACAAATATTTTAAGAACCGTCGGATCAGGTTACGACTTCGTAGACATGTTAAAAATAAGTTCCTTTAAGACATGTTAAATTTTCATTACTATCTGATTAATACTTTTAATGTAAAGATCTTTCTTTGTGAGCGCTCCGTTGGACTTTGTAAAAATAACTGCACTTTTTTTGTTCAATCAGATATAATATTTTGACGGGTACAATACAAATGACGTCGCCTCCGTAGCGTAGCGGTCAGCATGGTTAGCTGCCGCCCCGGAGGTCCTGGGTTCGATTCCCGGCTCTGCCACGAAATTTGAAAAGTGGTACGAGGACTGGAACGGGGTCTACTCAGCCTCGGGTGGCCCAAATGAGTCGAGGGGGTTCGATTCCCCCTCAGCCATCCTCGAAGTGGTTTTCCGTGGTTTCCCACTTCGTCTTCGGGCAAATGCCGGGATGGTACCTACTGTAAGGCCACGGCCGCCTCCTTCCCTCTTCCTAGCCTATCCATCCCAATCTTCCATCCGTTCCCATCCCTCATGTGGCCCCTGTTCGCTTTGCAGGTGAGGCCGCCTGGGCGTAGTGCTGATCACACCTCCCCAGTTGTATCCATTCCGACCAGATGTTCCAAGCTCCAGGACACTGCCCATAGAGGCGGTAGTGGTGAGTTCCCTCGCTGAGTCCGTGGGATCCACCAACCTAGAGGGTAAATTGACTAAATAAATAAATAAAATAAAACAATACAAATGTTTACCCTACATAGATAAACGATTAATAAAATAAGGAAAAGTTTGGTGTAGCTTGCTTTTATGTAAGACTACGGGTAAGGTATTTATTGACGTCTAAACTCGAGTATATGTACTTATTTTCCCACACAGTAGGTATGCTCCACAGCCCGACTGGTTATATGAGCGTACGGAGATCCGAGGTTGGAGTCCCGGCACTGTGGTTTCACATATCTGGTGCCCTATTCCAAGTAATTCCAAACCACTTACCCCAACCTTTTAATTTAATTTAATTGGTATTCTGTCCGAAGGCAGGTCTGATCGTCGGAAGAGGCAACCCCCAGTCGGAGTTTTACGTGCGGTATGGTGGCCAGGGCCTTTCCGCTCCTCCTGTTGGCCAACAGTGCGCCGTACCTAGAACCGGCATGCCATCCAAGTTCCGACTGCGCCCAATGCTGCTTAACTGCGGAGTTCTCACGGGATCCGGTGTTTCAACACGGCTAGGCCGTTGGCCACCCCAGCCGTAGACCCAAATATTGTTACGCACATACAATAACACATGTTATCAGACAAATTCTCATACATTTACATGTATTTATTTATTTATTTATTTACTGTCGACTGGCTGCGTGGCGCAGCTGTACCGTTTGCGCTTGCTTTTCTCAAAGTTGCGGGATGGAATCTCGGCGCAGTCACCTGATATTTGAGTATGATTAAATGCGAGGGGACTATGTTAGTAAAATTACTGGCTCGTAGAAGATCCCCTTCAACACCCCGGCGTCTCTAAAAGCCGAAGTACTTAAAAGGGGCGTAAAACACATAACGTTATTGGTATTACTAGTACTTATTATTAACACAGTAAAAACTGCTTGCCACGGTGGGTGAGTGGTTATCGCGTCCGGCTGTCAACCCCAAGCTTGCAGGTTCGCTCCTGGCCATGGTAGGTGAATTATTATTTTTTTTTCGAAAGGAGAAAAAAAATCACGATACGCATGTCATACTATGTTGGCATGTTAAAGAACCCATTTTAATTCAGTATGCCGTGTTTATAATGGCAAAATTAATCTCAGCTATTTTACCCCAACACAAAGTTCCTCATTTCTCTACTAATAATAATGGTATTGGTTTTACGTCCCTTTTAACTACACTGGCTTTTAGAGACGCCGGGGTGCCGGAATTTTGCCCCGAAGGGGATCTTTAACGTGCCAGTAAATGTACTGACACGGCTCCCTCGCATTTGCGCACCCTCAAATGCCAGCTGACTGCGCCAGGTTTCGAACCTGCAACCTTGGGCTCAGCAAGCGAGAACGTTACCCCTGAGTCACTCAGCCAGACTCATTTCTCTACTAGAAAGCGCTACAGTGTGTTATGTATTTTAGTGGTCGAATGCACGCTTAATATAATCGAAGCAAGAACACATAATAAATACACTGACCGGCAAAAAAAAGTGGAACACTTTAATTTTTATGTAATTTCTTAATTTATTCCACTAAAATGTATCGGTTTTCCAATATTTGCATTATTCATGTAAATTTTAGATGGTTGGCTACAGAAAATACCGACACATATTTTACAACACGCTTTAACTCACAAATTGGGTTACATTTTGCAAATCTTAGAATTTTCTATTTTTTAGTAATGTTCTTTTGGGCTGGTGTTTATCAAACGTATTGCCAAACAAAACAGTATTAATGTTTGCACTGCACTGCACGAGAACACTGGTCACTAAAAACGAGTGTTTCCACCCTTAGCGTCTATGACAGCTTGTAAATGCTCAGGCATACTGTTCACAACTCGTCGAATGGCATCTGCCGGGATGCGATCCCATTCCTCCAGCAGCGATGTTCTCAGTTGTGCCAAGGTGGTGTGGTCACGCTGTCTGACTTTCCTTCCAAGCATATCCCATACATGTTCGATGGGGTTCAAGTCAGGACTACGAGCTGGCCAGTCCAGGGTTTGAATCTCCACTTCCTGCAGATATTGTACAACACAGCGAGCAGTATGAGGGCGGGCATTATCCTGCATCAGCATGAAATTCTGACCAATGAAAGGCGCAAAGGGCATCACAGAGTTCATCAGGATCTCTTCGATGTACCTTTGGGAATTGAGCGTCCCGTGATCGATGCACACCAACTCAGTGCGGGCCATAACGTTGATGCCACCCCACACCATAACCGAGCCACCTCCAAATGGAGTCCTGGAGGAGAAAGCAACAGGGCTGTACCTCTCCCCGCCCCTTCTCCACACTCTTTCTCTTCCATCAGGACATCTAAGGTTAAAGCGACTCTCGTCAGTGAAGAGAACAGAGGCCCATTGCTCGTGGGTCCATCCCAGATGCTGCCTTGCGAAGCGGGTCTCCTGGACGAAAAATGAGCTTCTTCAAACCTTCATCTTAGTGTTCGCTCACTCACTCTCACATTTCTGACATTTTACAGTTGATTTCGTGCCTGAACTGCTGTGGTATGCCGATCACGCAGAACTTGGAGGGTGAGAAATCTGTCATCCCTGGCACGTGTGCTTCTTCTACGGCCTGACCCTCGTCTCCTGTCGTATGTTTGGAGCTCTCTATAACGTTGCAATGCACGATGTATGCTACCGAGAGATGATCCAATGACCTCAGCAACATAACGGAAGCTGCGGCCATCCTCCACCAATGCAACTGCCTGTGCAGCTTCTTCACGGCTAAGAGGCATGTTTTAGTGTGAACTGCAAATGGATAACTTGCTAAAATGTGTGACAATGGTTCACACGTGTTCAACAAATGCCAGTTGTTATCCCTAGAACAACAATAAGCGAGCGGCAACACTCATAAGCCTTTTAAACGCTTACAGTCCGCTTCCCGCCATAAAACCATTAAGATAGGCTCATCGAAGATTGGGGGTAATTGGTGGTAATAAACCACCCTAAGAAATGTCATATTATCAGTTTCTATTCACGGATGTTTCAGATATTTGTTCTAATGCATGAAAAGCTTTTAAAATGTGATTAAATTTTTTTCAAGGCTAGTTTTATACAAATTATATTACTTTTTTAACTGTTCCACTTTTTTGCCGGTCAGTGTACTTAAATCCTTATATATTTATCTCTACTCTAATACACATTTATGATATGATAACCAAGGAGTAGTATTCCTTGATAAATAATGGATGTATAGCACCATGACAACTGTTGTGTCTTGGAAAAGTCAGGGAGTCTCTATCTTTATATAACTTCCGCGACCACCACCAGAGTGCTCGTTAACGGGATATAACATAGTGTCAAGGAGCTTAGATATCTAACCTTGACTTTAATCAAGACCAACTACAATCCTCAGACCTTAATGTAGAAAAAACATGGCGGCGATGGTTGCCCTACCAATAGCTAAGATCATGTCATCGGGGTTGTCACAGTTCGTGTAAATTATTATTTTTACTCATCTAAGAGCATAAAAGATATCACAAGACGAGACTAGGTTCCGAAGTAATATGCATCAATAATTTAGACTTACCTGAATTAATTTATCTATATAGTGCTGACCTCGAATTATAGGTTTCTTCGTCTTCACCCAAAGGCAAGCTACAATAGTCTCACTGTTTCTGTGGTTGTATAAGAAGCTTTTTGTCGAGTTATCACGATTTGTATTTAAGTTCAGTAATTATAGATTAATATTATTAGCATAAAATCAAACAGATTCTGAAGTAGGAGAGAAGAAAGTACCCGGTTACTGAAGTGCTGTCCCAGCACATGCAGAGTATTTGTGTACACAATCGGAATGTGAATAGTTGCCTGAAATAATCGAACCAACGCTATATACAATTCAATTAAGACCTCTCGTAGAATTGTCTAAATTCTCGGCTAAAATATCACACCGAATTAGTTGATTGAAATATGCAAAGAAGTCGCCGTGTGGATATCTGAACATAATTATGAAGATTACCACACACAAAGGACACGATAATATGTTACCATTTAACCTATTAAACATTCGCTGTTACCGTTTGGAATAGTTGTACTCTGGAAATAGTAGATTTAGTAAAGTAGTGTAGGTAGGAAAGCACCATCTCCCTCTTACGGAATTATCGCGGCACACCATCTCGCAATATAAGTACATAATTGGCAAGCTATTACTCACAACACTTTATTACACACATCATAATAAAAAATATCTTGCAAGCTGTAAGAATCACAAAAGTATGAATAATGACGGAACAAAATGAGTTCACTGTTTGGCACAGGGGAAACATCTTCCTTAACCAATAAAACCAAAGTTCACTGTAATATTTGGCGTGTATACAAGGCAGTGTAGAACATCTGCTAGACTGGTATGGATTTACGGAGACATATGAAGCTGAGCGTTCAAGATAACGACAACGGTTTGATCTTGCCGTAGATGCTCGTTGCGTTTTGCCTTTACGTACTTAAGTTCGACACTACCGGTACTGAAGTGCACTAAGCTCTTATTATATTGTCACTAACTAGCAAATCATTGCGGTGTATATTCTTGAGGCACTTCTATTAATGCTTTAGTCTTAGGTACTTCAACATCTGCAGTAAATGACACAATGCCATCGGTCAACTGAACAATCATCACACAAACGAACCAGTCCATAATAAGAGTATTATCTCATATTTACACACGATTGCAGTACATTAACGCGAACTGGACTTTACAGACATACTGAAGACACAAAATATTATAGATGAGCAATAGTTTATCCCAACTTACATCAAACGAAGCTAATCAAAGCTAATATTGTATCCCAGCAACGAATGTAAACAAACGATATCTCGGGCTTCCGCATACGCCATTTTCACACTTTCGATACCTGCATTAAGGTCTGAGTATTGTAGTTGGTCTTGCTTTAATAGCGCTTCAAGGAGCGATAATATTCGACATGCAAGCTGCCTCTGGTCGACAATTAACAAAGCTTGCACCCCGTCCCCTGAGGCCATACGATATTATTATATCCTACTGTACAGTAAAAACTGCCTTTAACGGATCCTTTATCAATTAATGGAAACTTGTCTTAAACTGAAATATTGTTGACGGTCGCGTGAAATTAGGGGTGAAAAAGTGTTAAATTTCCTTCATTAAACGGAAGTAGTAATAATAATAATAACAGTTGCATAACATTGGAGACAAAAGTGGTTTCCCACTTCTACTCCTTGGGCCGCGGTCCCTCCTTCCCAATCTCGCCTAAATTACAGGCCTACTAATACAGCCGTCACAATAACACAGATTATCAAACATAATTCCACACACACTGCAGTACACGGGGCTAAATGACAACGATTTCTAATTAGCCCCTCAAATGAAACAACAACTACAGTATGTTCACTGTACTGCTTCACTCGGAACATTGGCAGGCCATTGTGTTATACGTACCATACATATTGATCCTATTGTTACTTCCAAATGATTTTGGGAACCCACTCATAATTTTGTCATTGGCCGTGTTGTTAGGATTCCTCCATATAGTCTGCAATAATGAACGCAATGTAATATTTAGTTCATATCTAGTGGTAGTTATTAATGAATGTGTTTGTCGCTCTCCATTGTCCCTCACACACGCCACACTCTTTCAATCGAGACCTGAGCTTTGTTCCATAATGCTACGCAATCTCTCTGCTGTTGATGACTGATCTATTGTAGTCCACCACATTCGGTTCATCACAGAAATTATTGTGTGCGACAGGTTATTTCGTTTATTTTCAAAAGGCAGGGATCGAGTAATCAACATTGCATCAATAAAACAGTTGCTAATAGCACAGGTCATGATTTCAAATTATTGCCGTAGTACGGTTTAAGAGGCAGACGACCTCGATGTTCCACCCCCTTAAAGAGGGGCGTGACGTGTTTAATTCGCAGCTGTTACCAGATCAGAATCCACAGCGGAGGGGGAGGTGGCGCATATCCAAATGGGCACAACACATACATCTTCATTAAAAACACTACCGACAGCAGTGGCTACGCTGGCTAAAGCGCAGCATTAGGTCATGGGGCCAAGCTCTCTACTGACTCGGTAGACACGTGGGTTCGAGCCCCACCGTCGGCCGTCCTTGAAATGGTTTTCCGTGGTTTCCCATTTTCAACACCAAGCAAATGATGGGACCATACCTTCTGATAGGCCACGGCCGCTTCCTTCCACATCCTTGCCCAAATTCGTTCATCTTCATCCATTCCATCTCTCATCCCGAAGCGCAGGTCGCCCACGGGCGTCGACTAGAAAGACCTGCACTCGGCCTCTCAGGAGGCCACACGACAAAATAAAATGTAAGACTGTTTTGCCTTTCAGCGACCAGTCTCGTCTCCAAGCCTCTGATTGCGAACAAATCGCCTCCATGATTCCCTATTAGCAGTTAGTACCGTGGCCTCCTCTGCCCCTACACCGCTCACTTTGAAATCGTTCAATACTGAATCTAACCAGCGCAGCGTCTCCTAAGTCTACCTCTGCTTCTCTTATCCTCTACAGCCGAACTCATTAACCTCTTAAGTAATCTCTCCTTCCCCATTCACTTCGCATGACCCCACCATCTGAGTTGGCTCATACGAATAGCTTCAACTAGAGTGTTCATTTCTAACTTGGTCTTCATCTCTTCATTACGAGTACCCTCCTGCAATTGCTCCCATCTATTTGTCCCAGAAATCATTCGTGCTACCCTCATATCAGTTACCTCTAGCTTATCTATCAGATAGGCCTACCCTGAATCTACCCTGCTTTCACTTCCATACAGCAAGGTCGGTCTAAATACTAAGTTGCATAAACTTCTTCTTACAGAATACTGTAGAATGATCCCAATTGAGAACTCACTGCATTGGCTTGTCCACACCTCGACTGGGCTGCGGTGGCGTAGTCGGCAGCATGCTGAGCTTCTATGCCCAAGATCGCGGGTTCAAACCCGGCCGAAGTCGTCGGATTTTTTAAAAGCGTTAAAATCCTTCAGTATGCCTTATTTCGGAGGGGAACTAAAACCGGTGGTCCCATGTCATAGATTTATGGCATGTAAAAGAACCTTCCACTAATTAAACTTTTGTAAAGCTAAATTTGCTGGTTAGATTTCGTTGAAACGCTCTATCAAAAGTTCCAACGTTCACCACTAGGTGTCAGTGACATCTGGTAGCGAAAGTTGGAACTACTTGAAATTGAATGGAACTTGTAGCTCACCCCATGGGTGTCCGCATTGAAGTAGCTACAGCCTCTGGCGAGCCGAACATGTCCTCGGACACTCCCGGCACTAAAAGCTATATTATGCTAAATAAATAATAACCTCGACTGTTTACTTCCCCATTGTACCATCCTGAGAGAATACACAGTCCAAGAGATAAGTTTTTCATAGATCTCCGGCTAGTTGTCTAGTTGGAGAAGAGTGAACTTATCGACACTCGTTTAATTTGAATAATGCTTGAGGATCTACTATTTAGGTCCGCTCAAGTTCTACCGCGCTGTATATTGTTATACTCACAAAGCATTGAAGACGTTGAGAAAATGAAAATCCACTGCCTGCTTCCAGTCTCCGACCGGGTCAGGAATGGAATGAATGAAGCCCCTATCTAGCGGCGAGGATATGAACTGTGCCGGCTGCCGAGGCCTGACGCACTCCTCTGGGGCAATGATTAAATGAATGACAGATGAAATGAAATGATAGTGGAGAGTGTTGCTGGAATGAAATTGTGACAGGGAAAACCGGAGTACCCGGAGAAAAACCTGTCTGCCTCCGTTTTGTCCAGCACAGATCTCACATGGAGTGACCGGGATTTGAACCACGGACCCAGCGGTGAGAGGCCAGCGTGCTGCCGCCTAAGCCAAGACGTTGAGAATGTTTGTTTAATGGTTACCAACACCTTAAGTACTTTTATAATACACTTTACATGAAGCCTTAAATATGAAGAGTCTGTCTAAATCAGAGACAGCTATCTAGCAGAGACTACTTAGTCTGGTAATGAAGAGTGACCACAGGGTCTGCTGTATGTGAAGAGAGAGATAATGGGCTCTGCATCAGTATATAACATAAGATTTCTCTGGTGGGAGAAATGCTGGACACAAACAGAGATTCACCAATAGCGTGTATCTCTAGTGGTAAGAGGGGGTGGCAGCCAATCAGACCATAAGCGTTAGGGCTGGGTTGGCTTGACCTTACAATTGTTGTTGGAAACTCCAATACTAAGAAATGTTATGAGAAAGGGACAGAAATATGTGTCCCTTTAGAAAGTGCGGAGACAGTCTGGAAAGTTAGGAATGTTTGCTGTGACCAACTCGCAGTTTAAGTCTTCTAAGAAATTTCTAATGGAAATATGTCCACTTAAAGTGCTACTGTTCACAAGAGTATGCTTTTAGTTTATACATATTCTGCCCGTGGGCTTGGAGTGAGTTGTTGTAACATACTGACTTCCTGAAGAGAATATGCTTTGTTTCTCATGAACGACAGAAATGATAATAATAATAATTATTATCATTTGAAAACCAAAATTAGTAAGGGATACTTCTTGGTCATGGCTAGTAAGGGGTTTACTGGGCAATGGACATGACTCAAGTACTTATGACCACCTTCTCCAATTTAGTTTCTCCTGACTGGCATTCTATTTTCTTGCATTTCTTCCCTATCGACATAATTTTGTCTTTGAAATGCTGATCTTCACACCATACTCCCTACATTTCTGTTCAAGTTGGCTTGCAAGCTTTCGTCAGAGTCCGTCATTACAACCAGGTCATCAGCACAGGCCAGACTACATACCTGGTTTCCACCGAATTGAATCCCCCCAGCCAGTTTATGTCCTTCAGCAAATGGTCCATATATAAAATAAACATTGAGAGGTTACAGCCTTACCCCACTCCTGTAACAATCTTGAACATAGAACGCATCCTACCATCAATTCTCACTGCAGCCTGATTATCAACATAAATGCTTTTGATTGCCTGTAGCAGCCTTCCCTCGGTACCATAAACCCTCAGGATGCCCAGCATCTTCTCCCTGTGTACTCTCTAGATCTACAAAACACAAACTTCTATTCCTCTCGTGGCATGTCACAATAACTTGACTTCCTAGTTGTGGTCTAAAGCCACATTGGTTTTCATCCAGCTTACTCTCCTTTCTACAATACTGGAGTAAACAGCCAGTTGGCATGGAACGTGTTTGGAAGACACTTAACAGGCTCCGTACAGGCCATAGCATTTGTGCAGAGAACCTCCACCGATGGGGATTGGCGGCATCTTCCCAATGTGACTGTGACAGTGAACATCAGACCATCAAACACATTGTAACATGCTGCAGCAGACGAGCTTATTCTGGAAGTCCAGAAGATTTCTTTACAGTGACGGTTTCAGCCCTTCAAAGGATTGAAAACTTAGATATTAACTTTTTAGCAGGCCTATTTCTAATTTTATACAATTTGTAAACTATGTATATTGGTTGCTCTTCAGTTGCCATACCTTAAATAATAATAATGAGTACACTTTGCCCGGGACACTTATCAAAGTAATGCCCCTATAATTATTCCAATCTTTCCTGCTACCTTGCTTATACCTATATTATTATTTATTTATTTTGCGCATGCGCTTACACATTTTCAACAGATTTGCTGGAAAGAAAACATTTACAATCCAAGATATTAAGTTCATCATAAGGAGCAAATTCTGAAATCCTTCGGTGACTATATTCTGTAGTAGCGTCACTCTCTTCTCTCACTCCTTCAGGAGTGATTACCCAAGAGCAACCTTATTATGTGAAACGTCGAAAGTATCTGTCTTCTGCATAAGCTTAAAAAGGCCTGGGTCTAACTTCAAATCTGTGAGAGATTTCTATAAGTTGTTCGGAATCATGCCAGTGTTGGAGATGATCATAGGAACTATCCTGGCTTGTTCCATGTGCTATTGTTTCTGATAGCTATTGTTATTATTATTGCTATTATTATGGTGCGGAAACACCACGCACATAACCCCCTTCCTAGAAGAAGCAATCAGATAGGTAACAAAGGAGGAATAGCCTTTTGATGCTTCCTAGAGTTAACGACTAAGCCATACAAAGGGGATAAAACAAATTACAATTATCAAACAGAGCATGAATGAAGGATTAAAACGTAAAATCACATGCCATAAGGAATAAAATGAGATGAAAGTAAGAAAAAAAATATTTTATTTATTAACACGCCGTTACATCACGGACAGACAGGAGAAACCTCAAATTAATTTGTTTACCCAAAGCAAAGGACGAACCAATAGCACAACGACAAACAAAACAGAAAGCGAATAAATCCACCTCCTGAAAGGACCAAACTCCCCATAAATAAAGTAATTTACCACCCTTAATATAACACGATAATTAATTAAAGGTATCCCCCACAATACGCAGTAGATAGCAACGCCTAGCAGAATTATACACAGTATTTAGCCTACGGGTCGCCTCCGTAGCGTAGCGGTCAGCATGGTTAGATGCCGCCCCGGAGGTCCTGGGTTCGATTCCCGGCTCTGCCACGAAATTTGAAAAGTGGTACGAGGACTGGAACGGGGTCTACTCAGCCTTGGGTGGTCCAAATGAGTAGAGGGGGTTCGATTCCCACCTCAGCCATCCTCGAAGTGGTTTTCCGTGGTTTCCCACTTCGTTTTCGGGCAAATGCCGGGATGGTACTGTACCCGAAATACCTACCGTCAGCTTGTTGATATCCCTCGTTGGTAGTTGGATTGCAGAACCTGAAAACCCCGACTAAAAAACCCAGATTCCACTCAACAAGAGACGGGGATAATGGGGCACAAGGATCACCTAACTGAGGGAACGTCAAGAAAAACCATAGCAACATAAGAAAAATCTAGCTCGGTAGAACACAAGAACGAGAAAAACATAATCTCCAAAGCGTGGAATTATACTGAAATGCCTGTGATGGTTTCCTTAACGTGACCTCCTATCGCAGCTATAAAGTACCACTCTAAAAGAATTAAAATAAAATTCTTCAAAATTTATTCACAAAGTCATTATAGCAGAAATTACTATAATAATATTACAATAAATGAAAAGCAATTGCAGCTTCAACCGGAAGCTGAAATCACAGTGACCTGAATACAACTTCTAGTCATTACTAGACACACTGTATTCTCCATTAAAAAAATGTTAAACACACTTTAAGATAATACCCTACTATGGCACAAGCAATTCCTCAAAAAGTCTTATTGAAAATTAATTCCGCATTTGGGTAGGTCATTACTAATCCTACAGCTAGCAATATCATTTATGTACAAAATCTACATTGAAAAATATATATATTGAATGGCACACTCCAAGTGTGTGTTTCCTTTTATTTCGCAAGCCTCAGTTTAACATTCTTCCATTAGAATAAGATCATTAATTTCCTTTAATAGATTCGAAAATGTTTAAATTGGTCCTTTCCAACCAGGTGACAAAGCTTAATAGAGGTAATCTATCACTTTAATAATTATTGCATTCACCAAAATAACTGATTGGCTCGCACTTCTCCGATGTATCCTGCTCCGGGAGTTAAGATCCTACATTTCTGACTCTGAAGCGGGAGGCAGAGACTCACCCCTTGTCCTTTGCCACTGCTGCTTTGGAGTCCTATAATGTACCATTCTCTGAATGGGAACTGCGCAGTGCGCTTGCACTGTGCAGGGATACGGCTCCTGGACCGGATAACATACATAATCAAATGTTAAAGCATCTGTGCGAATCCAGTATAAAACAACTGTTGATCCTCTTTAATCGTATATGGATTGAAGGGGAGTTTCCATCTCAATGGCGAGAGGGGATCGTGATACCGATTCCTAAGGCTGGAAAGGATCCCAAGTTTGTAAGCAGCTATAGGCCCATTTTTTTGACAAATGGCCTATGTAAGCTGCTCGAAAAGATGGTGAACCGTCGACTGGTGTGGTTCTTGGAGGATAAAGGTCTCCTGTCTGAGTACCAATGTGGATTTCGCTGTCATAGGTCCACAACTGACCATCTGGTGCGACTTGAGAGCGCCATACAGGAGGCTTTTTTTTCCGAAAGCAGCACCTAGTCACGGTTTTCTTTGACCTCGAGAAAGCCTACGACACCACATGGCGCTACGGGATCCTTTCCACCCTTCACAAGTGGGGACTCCGTGGTAACTTACCGACTTTCATTGCGAATTTCATGTCCGTCCGACTCTTCCGTGTAAGGGTCGGTAGGACATTATCGCAATACTATACCCAAGAAAATGGAGTTCCTCAGGGTTCAGTGCTGAGTGTCACCTTGTTCGCGATTGCCATTAATGGTATTGTTGCCGCCGCCGGGTCCGCGGTAGTTCCATCGCTGTATGTAGACGATTTAGCTCTGCATTACAGCTCTGGAAGTATGGCAGTCGTGGAACGGCAATTGCAGCTAGCTATCAACCGGGTCGACAGGTGGGCTCACGACCGGGGTTTTCGTTTTTCAGCAGCGAAAACCTCCGTCGTCCATTTTTGTCGGCTCCGGAGGCTACATTTACACCCTGAACTACATCTCAGGGATGCTGCGTTGCCGTTGGTTGACACTTATCGCTTCCTGGGGCTCCATTTTGACAGCAAGTTAACGTGGCAGCACCATATACGGCAATTGAAAATGACATGTCTCAGGAAACTGAACATGCTCAGGTTTCTTAGTGGCACTACTTGGGGGGCTGACCGTGCGGTGCTGCTACGGTTCTACCAAGCCCTCGTCCTGTCCCGGCTAGACTATGGTTCTGCGGCATACGGTTCAGCAAGGCCGGCAACCTTGAAAATGCTGGACAGTATCCACCATAGTGGCGTTAGGCTGGCTACCGGTGCCTTCCGGACCAGCCCGATACCCAGCCTACTCGCCGAATCGGGTGTTCCACCTTTAAATTATAGACGCCAACATATGCTTTTAGCATATGCTGCCAATGTGCGTCAAATGCCGCAACACCCGACCTATCAAGCTCTCTTCGGTACCCAAAACCACCAGGGTTACGCCAACCGGCCTCGTGCCACTCGGCCGGTTGGTATTAGACTTGATAGCTCGTGTACTGAAATAGGAGTGGCTGTAGGTCCCTGTATGATCCGGACATCTAGCGAGGTGCCTCCGTGGCAAGTCCCGCGTCCGGAAATTCGGTTAGATCTGCACCGAGGTCCTAAGGTGAACACGGATGCCTCCGTTTACCGGAGGCAGTTCCACAGCATAGTTCACCAATTTCTGGACGCTGGCATTCTATATACGGATGGTTCGATGGTGGACGAGAAAGTGGGTTGTGCTTACGTTATTGATGGTGCAAATACCAAGATCTCTTTCCCTGAGGCCTGTAGTGTGTTTACTGCGGAGCTCGTTGCCATCTATGAAGCTCTGCAGTTTGCACTACAGGATGCTCGAATCCACTTTCTCGTGTGTACCGACTCTTTGAGTTCGTTGCAGTCAATTGCTACATGTTTCCCGCAACACCCCCTAGTGCAGCGAATCCACGACCTACTAGCCGGGCTGTGCCACGCTGACACTCGAATCACCTTTCTGTGGCTTCCAAGCCACGTGGGAATTGTGGGAAATGAGTTAGCAGATCAAGCTGCAAAAGAGGCGATATCACTACCACCTCGACCAATGGAGGTACCCGCTAGAGATATTCGCTCTCAGTTACGCCTACAAGTTCTGACTTTTTGGGAGAGTCAGTGGCTAGCTGACCCACTGCCCAGTAAACTGAGAGCGATCAAGGGAACAACTCGCGTGTGGCGGAGCTCCTTCCGGGCCCGGAGAGAGTCCGTCATTTTGTGTAGGCTAAGGATAGGTCATACAAGATCCACCCACTCGTACCTAATGAGAAGGGAAGACCCCCCACTTTGTACCTGTGGAGCCGTATTCACCGTGGCCCACATTTTCACCGAGTGTGTGGATCTTGCTGACTTACGAAGAAACCTTGGTTTGCAGATGACACTCAAACTTATATTAGCCGATAACGCGGTGGCTGCTGATCGCGTTATCCGCTTTATAAGTGAGAGTGGGTTAGGGCCAGCAATCTAAATTTTCCAGTGAAATTTGACTCAACGACTTGTTCGTTTTTGAATGATAATGTTTTGTTTTTTCCGTAATTTTTGTTTATTTTTATAATTTTTATTTTTTATTTAATTGTTTGTTTTTGTTTTATTAATTTTTGGTCTTTTTAAATTTAGACGTCCACCTCAAAATTTTAAATTCAATACAAAATTTGTATTCTTTAATCTGTGTTAAGAGGGGCAGATGACCTCGTAGTTCCGCCCCTTAAAACAACAATAACTAACTAACAAAATAACTGATCAGGATAACTGTAAAACCCTCGTCAGCATGGTGATTAAATCCAGAATATTAAGGTTGACATCATTTAATACATGTTTTAATGTTTTACTTTGTAGTTTGCATGCTTCTAATCCACAACAAAATGCTTGTAGCAAAACGCTGAATTAGACTTGAAAATAAGTCAACTTATATTTGACTACTCAATCACAATTATCATGGGTTAGTTTCCATGAAATATCTTAATGTTTATTTCATTCTTTCACTGCCTTCACGCGGCTCTACTCTTATACATATGTACTCCCCTGAGTACTCTATTCAAAATTAATTTATTATAATCATACATATTTTAACATAACTTGATCACCCTCATTGCTTAATGACGAATTTCATTCTCAGCCGATAATTGTTGTTACTACATCGTTGTTTAAATTTATACATAGTTTACATTAGTTTTCAATGATGTTGGTTGGATTTTCTCAATAACAAAATATCCTTTTAGAATTAATACCTATGCTATGAGAGATTGCAATAGCATCGACTCTCCTTAATCAGAATGTATTTATACATTTATTAAATTTGGGATATACGCTGGTTAAAAAAGTGAATGATGTTTCAGAGATATATTTTATAGTCAAATGACGACAATCAAAAACAATAATAAATTCCTTCGACCAAGGATCTCAACTGTGCCTTCACGCGAGAGGCTAAGGTGAATCCACAAAAAAAAACAAGTTAAATACAAATAAAGAGAAAGTTTATCAAGCCAATGTTCGGTACACCCCTGCACGGATGAATTCGAGAAACAAAGTAATGTCTCTACACCACCGGACATGGTAATCATAACAATTAGCACAATTGTCTGGTTAGAAAACATTACCAGCCTCTGTCCTTCAACAACACAAAGAATGGTTCCTAACAAAAGCGAGAAATCGAACTCCTCTATATAAGTATAAAATAAACCTTCACAAAACTCATAACTTGCTATCAAAATCAGTCTTCTATTCATAATTCCAATCACTCGGATGTATAAAGTTCGAAAATGCAGCTCAACAGAAACACAATCTAACGATGCGAAGAATGTCACAAATTGACATAATAAAGAGCTCACCACGTTGATGAACTACACTGAATCACAAAATGCCTATGGATGTCCTCTTCACTACCCTAAGAAAGCTTCATGAAATATTACTGAATTTAAGATGAAATCTACTTAAACATACTTAAATACAAGCTGAAAATGGGTTGCACTTCTTATGGAAGTCTAAAACCTGTCGATTGTGAAATCAGTCATGATTAAAACGTCAACCCTAAATTCCACAGTCCGACATACTACTCAAAAATATAAACATGTTAAAAAAATTGCGTAAATTAACATTGAAATATCTACACTTAGCTACGAGATACGAAGTTGTGTAAGCTGTACCTTGTTGATAGATGAATTTCCAAGAGCGAGAATTGATACGTCCTGCATATCACACCTTTTCCATATGTAGCTGTAACTAGCACTCCCCAGGTCGCACAGTGTGTCGAATCCCAATTCTAGGTGGAAAAAAATAATAACGTCGTTTATAGTGCTGGGATTCTATTAAAAGTTGGCAATATACCGTTTTCGAGGTCGCTGAATTCATTTCTGGCATCGTCTAAAGTGTACGATCTTCTGGGGTAAATATATAGGGGTGAGGGGTAGGGTGAGGTGTAAAAAGTGACCGAAAGCAACTAAAGAATCATCCATTTTTGGTAGTAAAAATCATAATTTGGATGTGTATATGATAGTTTATGTCAGTTGTAAACATACTATTTAAAACTGGATAAAATATGAGACTTTCAGTCAAGTATTCTTGTTACACCTTATTTAAGGGAATAGACGAAATGACTGTATGTAAAATCATCCAGATTAAAAACGTATATTAAATTGTTATTAAACATAGAACAACGAAATATGCACAAAAAATAACATTTATTTTCTAAAATTAAAAAAAATAATCGTCAAAATCTTACAAACAATTTCTTTATAACAAAATGTCATTTTACAGTCCTGTTAATGACGTAGTTTTAGTAAACATACTTCACACACGAAAACAATATTATTTCTCTAGAAAAGCATGGAAGTAAGCTTAAGACAACATATATTGAATATTAGGCCTATTTCTCCCATTGCAAATAAAATGTAAACGTCCATTCGTCAAGTAATGTTCTCATTAATCTCATTCCCCTTAATAATAACAAAATGTCTAATGTTCATTCGTCACCTGATTCTTCTGTAGAGTCCAGAGCATCGTAGTCATTGCTATACTGGTCTTCATCATTTGATGTCAAAGTTCCTTGGGGGTCATTAAGTAACTCAATAGCTTCCACAGGTAGATTACCTATGTACGTGGCATTGTTCTTCCCTCACTCTCCTGTTTTTGTTAATATTATGGGATATGAACTCAATTTTGTTTCTTAGCTCCTGCACCTGAGTGTCAGTAAGAGTTGTAGGATCCAATTTGTTCATAACATATTGAAATATGACGTCTGTACGCCCCTCTTTACGACACGAATGCCACGCATTGAAAAATTCTTCTCGCAGTAAGGCCCACATAGTCACTGAAAATAAGAAAATAAACCATCATGCACATTCGTGCGCAACCAAACCACTACAGATCCTGAATCTACATTAAATTTCTTATCGAATGACTTTTAAAGTAAAGTGGCACTATGAGGCACTCATAAAGCAAATAATTTATTTAGTGCAGAATGCTTGTATTACGCATAAAAGTCGAACACTTACCTCTTTTCACTATTCTATGAGCCGCAGAAGACATCACCTCGTTGAACTCACTAAAATCACAACGTTCGGTTCACTCCGACACCTCCTATCAAATGACCTGATAACTGCCAGGAAGACGTTTCAGCACCTATACCCTCCCTCCTACCCACCAGACAGCGGAATGGAAGACCGAAAGTCACCATCTGGTTTGTTCACTATCGAATGAGCCCGTTTTTGCTTTCATTTGCGACAGTACCGACAGTAGTGGCTACGCGGGCTAAAGCGCTGCGTTAGGTCAAGGGGCCAAGCTCTCTGCTGACTCGGTAGACGCGTGGGTTCGAGCCCCACCGTCGGCTGTCCTTGAAATGGTTTTCCGTGGTTTCCCATTTTCAACACCAGGCAAATGCTGGGACAGTACCTTCCGACAGGCCACGGCCGCTTCCTTCCACATCCTTGCCCAGTTTCATTCATCTTCATCCCTTCCATCTCTCATCCCGACGCGCAGGTCGCCCACGGGCGTCGACTAGAAAGACCTGCACTCGGCCTCTCAGGAGGCTACACGAAGAAGAAGATTTGCGACAGTGAATTTTTTCCACCTAGATATGGGATTCGACACACTGTGGGTCGTCGGGAATCGAACCAGGGTACACCTTCTCCAATCCGCACGCTCTTCCCGGTTCAGAAGGCTATCACCCATCCTGGGTAAATAGTCAGGAATCGCTACTTCACGTCTCCAACATCTTCCAGTACACAGTTCGTTTCTCAGTAGGGTCGCATTCTTCATATCGGGCCGAAATATTAATGAACGAAAGACGAATGACTGCCCATGCGAATAGCATTCATGATTGCTAATGAGATGGACACAAGTGGTCACACAATCAGAATCAGTCATCACTGGGGCCATGGCGATAGTTCATTGAAATGTTCGATACAATGCCGGTCTAGTAGCGTTCATGCTGCTGCGTTATTTAGCCTGCCATTATAAAAGAAATGAACAGCACTAAAATTATTCCTCTTGACATCTTGATTAAGAATATGTCTGTTCGCGATGAGGAATAGTGTTTAGAGTTCAATAACATTGCTACGCACTCGACATCAATGCAATGAAAACAGAGACTGTTTTTCAAAACCAAAGTTCGCTGTGATGACAGGCAGCTTGCTGTATTGAAATTACAGTTTCTAATACTGCTTTACCCTTGTAGCGGTATAGATTGCATCTCGTGAAAACGAACAGAGTCCTTCGACACTGGCTCTGTATACACTTTAAAGTGTTTGATATAAACCTCGCGTCACATTGCAATAACGAAACGCGTTCTCAAGCTTCACAAAGAGATATGTTCTCAAGCGCTCCGTAATGTTATCTGCCCACAGCTGACTGTGTGTCCATCCACCTAGCTTCACGCTACCCCCACTCAGACGTGACAGTAATCGAACTGTGGATGTAAATCATAATTTATAATGTCTCCGACAGATACTAAACATGTATAGATAACAAAATACACATTATGCTCTGTTCCAGGGTCTCGTATAATGTTGCAAATCTTGCATGTTATTCTCTTTTCTTCTTATTGCTGATAAAAATGTAATCCTAGTGACCGATCAATAAACTGGGTCAATGGTCGCCATGTTGTAATCATATCCGCCTGGCTTCGTGCGTGCACGTTGATCCTCGGAAAGTACCGTAATCGAGCAGCCGACTCCTGCTTCGGTTTGCAACTTGTGGATCGCGCCGATCTTCAACATATACTTCAAACTGCACTATACATCATAGCAATATGAGTATAATGGTACAGTACCTTCTTCAAGGCCACGGCCGCCTCCTTCCCTCTTTCTTGCCTATCCATCCTGACCATCCATTACCTTCCCTCGTGAGGCCCCTGTTCGCTTTGCAGGTGAGGCCGCCTGGGCGAGGTGCCAATCACACCTCACCAGATGTATCCACTTCGATTAGATGTTCCCAGCTCTAGGACACTGCCCGTAGAGGCGGTAGTGGTGAGTTCCCTCGCTGAGTCCGTGGGTTTCACCAACCTGGAGGGTAAACGACTAAGAGAAGAAAAGAAGAGAAATTTAGCCTACTAGCAACCCGCCCCGGCTTCACCCGGTATCTTTAGAAGGCTTACCCAACGTAAGCTTAAAAGGCGCACGGACGGCAGATTCCAGACGCAATTCAGAAAAGCCGAGATGAACAGTGAAACTCCAAACACATATACTCTTCTCTGAAGTCTTAAATCGACACGACTCGACAGTTTGATGCTGGCCGAAGCTGGAGTGATAGGCTCGCTCGCTAGCTCGTAAACTCGCTCCGAAGCTAGTAATTTAAATTTCCTCTGAATAGAGATTGTGGGAAGAAATGAAAACGTAAAAAACACTTATAGGCTAGTGGGCGATGTGTTGAAGATAGAGATATGCTGTTGCGGACCTTTTTCTAGAACTTTTCATGGTGAACAATTATTACACTCATAGTATATAAATATTTTTAACTGTTTACCCAGCATATGCTTAAAAAGCTCACGGACGGTAGGTTATTTTTCGACTCGATTGACTGAAATCGTTACTGCTCGGTTTCCTTTGGTCATAAATGAATTGTTTTCAACAGAAACCTTCCTCAAGAAATCCTTTACAGAATGGTGAAAATCGCATCAACATCCATCCGGTGGTTCTCGAGATTACCGTTATATCCAAGATTCGGGGACTTCGTTTCCTACTACGTAGAGATACCGTATATAAACTACTGCATATTGTACACTAATACATTTGTTAAGGAAATACATGGAAAACATATTTCATATTAATAATAAATACAAGCTAGAACCAATTTAAAAAATAATAAATTAAATAATGAGATCTGATACAGCACGACCCAGAGAAAAATAATAATAAACCTGACGAATTGATAATAATACATAAATTGAAACAAATTTTATCAAAGGGGAATTACTCAAACTAACATGCGAGATGAGTGAAGCCATTCTATTAAGGAAAAACACCTTAATAATAATAATAATAATAATAATAATAATAATAATAATGAGTTAAAATGTGGTTCTACGTGGTGCCCTTCTTGGCGTTGACCCTTGTCCAAGCGTTCTCTACCTTGACGGCTCTGTTCGTTGCAACTTCATTGTTCATGCATTCCCTAAGGAATGGCTCAGCGTTCATACAACTGACATTTTAGCTAGGGGATAATCAAATACGCAATCACGAGCAAGAAGGGAGCAGGGAAAGGATATATACTAAGTTTCATTTCATTTTTTACATTTAATTCGTTTTGTCTGCGTCACTACTGCCATCCCTTAAATTACCGTAGGTGAGTTAGGAGGTAGGTTAGGTTACATCAGTGGATCGATACTGCCCTGTCTTCGTGGAAGATTAATACAGAAGTCATAAATCATCTCTCGTCTTGTGACAAGTTCAAAATACATCTTTCAAATCCAATTCAAATCACGTGCTAAGAGACAGCCATCTTGCATCAGTGCTTCCCTCTAATGGCGGGAGTTCAACCGTTGGTCTAGCACCACGGCCGACCAACGCCACCTAGAGAGAAAGCCTTGCGATATGAAGTTGACAAGGTAGTGACGTCACAGAGGCCCGGCCGTGGACATTGAGACATAACATTCTAGTTTGCAGGTTATGGTGTGTTTTCCGCGTGTTGTGTGTCGTGTTTACAGTCCCAGTTACTGATTTGCTCAGATTCCCTACCCAGTTATACTTAATGGTTATCAGTGCAGTGTAAAGTTATGCCTAATAAGTGCAGCGTTCCAAATTGTAAAGGCAATTACGCCAATGGACCGAAAGTAAACGTTTTCTCTTTTCCTAATGATGAAGGTGAAAAGTCGAAATGGATACGAGCCATTCACCGCAAGGATTTTATTCCTACGAAATATCCCATGGTACGTGTTAAATCAATACTTATGCTCCAATTCTCACAAGTTTAGTATAATGGGAGGAAGGAACTTTGTAACCAAGTCTCTTTTCTTGTAGGTCTGTGGCATCCATTTCAAGCCACATGAAATTCAATGGACCACTAGTATGTATGATGAAAAGAATGGAAAGCTAGTTACTGCTCCATTGTATAAACCGAGACTGATTAAAGGTTAGTAAGCAAATAGTCTTACCCCTAAATTATAGCATTGGCTAGCTCTTCTGTTCACGAAAATTCATTTAGATGTAGAAGTCAGAATTTTCTAACCTAAATTATGTGCTACAGGCTAATGTTGTAGGTTAGGTTTATTTGTTTTATGGGGCTATCAATTTCAAGTGGGAGGTATAAGTGGGTGTTAATATGGATAGTATTCATATTTATATTGCAAGCTAACTGCATGAGGTTAGAGACCGATAACCTGTAGCAGGCCCTGATTAATCTAGGTTTTTTTCTATTGCAGTAATCTAATTCATTAGGCTACATTTCTTATTGGGGTGGGGGAAGAGGTGTGTGTGAATCAGGTTGGAGATTGAATAAATTTAGAATAAATAGAGTAATTAATGTAATGCAAGGTGATAAAATGATTGTATCGTAAGTTAATGTTCGAATTAAATTCCTAGGAGCAGTCCCGTCTCAGTTCCCCAACTGCCCAGAGTATTTAACTGACACTGCAACTGTCTGCCGAGAAGATCCAGATGATAGGAGGCGTAGGATTGATAATGAAAGTTTATCGAAGGCTCTCGCTGAAAGTATGCAGACATTGGCGGAGAATCTGGAAGCAGTTTCATTTAGAAACTTTCAGGAACTGAAGGTGAAGTTAAACAGTGTGAGTCTTCATCCTGAGTGGAATTGTATTAGAGAGGAATCTTGTATATATTTTATTTTAATGAAGGAAAATCCTAGTCCACACTTGCGTTGCTGCATTAAGATAACAGAAGGTTTGAGTGCCTCCTTGTATGTATCGAATACAGAAGTGAAACATTGTAAAAACATGTCTTTACCAAGACAGTTAGGTACAGTGCTAGAAATTGAAGAACTTATAAGGAATGCCCATTCAGTGTTTGCTGATCCTGATGCATATGAACATCAAAGTGTTGAGGATACTGTATCTGTTATGGACAGTTTATTTAAGAACTTGGAGAGTAAGTTCCCTGAGAAGAAGGATACATTAGACTTCTTAAAAGAGCAAGTTCACTTGCTAACAAAGCGTAAAGTGAAAAACTATTCCTGGGAATTGCTTGTATTCTCATCGCTGGTTCATTCTATTTCTCCTCACTGCTATAGATTTATAAGAGGTTCAGGAAATGTCACTCTTCCTGCACCCCGTACCTTGAAATTAGTGTGTTCCAAGCTTTTGACGAATCCTATACAGGAGCAAAGTGATAATTTTCTTTTGTATATGAGAAAGAAATTTTCACTCTTATCAGAAGAAGATCAACTAGTCCTCCTTTCGATGGATGAGGTTCACATTAAACCCCAGTTAGACTACAAAAAGGGAAGGGTTGTAGGTAGTGCTGTAAATAGCGATGAGTGTGCAACAAGTGCTTATGTGTTTATGGTCCACAGCTTGCTTTCTTCATACAAGGATGTTGCTCACATCATGCCCGTTGTGAACATTCGAGGTGAAGCATTATTCAATATGATGAAGAAAGTCATTCTTGGACTGGAAGAAGTCGGATTTGAAGTTCTAGCACTGATTTCAGACAACAGTGCTATTAATAGGAAAGCTGTATCTCTCCTGAGCGATCCACCCGAATTAAATTACATTTATAGTCACCCCAAAGATGCGCACAGAAAGCTTTTCTTTGCAATTGACACTGTGCACATTCTCAAATGTATTAGAAATAACTGGCTGAATGCAAAGCACCAAGAGTTGCATTTTCCAGATTTGACAGAGCATGACAGACTACAGATTGCATCATTTGGTTCACTGAAGGAGTTACATGTGTTAGAGAAGAACAATCTCCTGAAATATGGATTTACCTTGACTCTGAAATCCCTGTACCCTACCAATTTGGAACGACAGAATGTTCCACTAGCTCTGCAAATTTTTAATAAACCTCTAGCTGTGGCAATAAGGGAGATTGGGCCGAAGAAGAACTTGCCCTCCTGGGACAGTACTGCACAGTTTATTGAGTTGATTTGCAGATGGTGGGACATCATGAACGTTAAGACCCTATGGAAAGGAAAACGCCTTAGGAATCCTCTTCAGGAACTAATAACGACCAACTCTTCTCATATCGAGTGCCTCCAGGAAATCGTGTCATGGCTAGATAGGTGGAAAACAATTGCCTCGCCTGGAAAGCTGAGCAAGGAAACACATGCGGCAATCACCCTTTCTACCAAGTGCATGATTGAAATGGCACAATTTTGTCTCTCTGAGAAAGGCCATAGCTTCTTCCTACCAGGCAAAATACAGACAGATAACCTAGAAGCTCGATTTGGAAAATATCGACAACTGGCAGGGAGCCAGTACAATATTTCCCTGAGGCAAGTGTTTGAGGTGGAGAATAAATTGCGCCTTCAGAGCATCCTGGACCTCAATGCTGCAGTGAGTGAGTATTTTGAAGAAGACAAGACATGTGACATAAGTGCTTTTGATGCTTGTGTTGCTGATGATAGTGATATAGAAGTCCTACAAGATGAGTATTGGCCTCTCTTACACTATATCAGTGGTTATTGCTCATATGGTTTTTTAAAGCGATATGATTGCAATTATTGCAAAGTCTTTCTTTGCGATGAGGCAGGCCAGAGTGATCACGCCAGCCTAATAAATAAATAACCGAGGAGGACTATGCTATCCCCATGCAGATGTAGTCAACTGTGCTGCATTTACTTTTGTTGTTATGAGTAAGCTACTCAATAGCTACAAGACAGAATTTTTGCATCACTGCAACCAGCAGAGTGTTTTGGTGAATGTAACACAAAGATGTCTGCCCACTGTACTGTTTATGGGGCACAGCTGCCCAAAGCACGCCAGGGCATTAATTGAAAAGACTGTACTGGGCACTGCCAGTAATATCTTGATTAATAATTTTGTACACAATGTTAACGACAGGTTTTCACCCAAAACTTTGGCTCAGCATAAGAGGAGGAAGCTTGTCCAATAACTGTTCATGGCCGTTCAGTAGAAATTAGGAATTTTACAATATTCTTTCATTGTATGTACAGTGTCGTTATCATTGTGCGCCCCGGTAAACACGGCAAGTTCAGCCGGCGTTGACTGGCGCTGATCGCGGGCACGCGTACAATGTTCAGTCGGTTGTTGGTGCACACTTGAACACTTTTACCAACCATGTTCAATAATATGTACAGTGCTCATAGTCGATGCTGAAAATGTCCTCCCTCTCTTGTAACACACACCTGACATCTCCTGATGAAAGAATGGACAACAATCTCAGCAATTCTGATAGGTTTGTGCCGTGTCTTGTGTGGGGTTTCGCCTAGGACACCAAGCTGGCTCATCAGCTGGCTCATCAGCTGGCTCTTGGTGTCCCCGTTCTGTAAGAACACAACGTTGTCTGTTAAAATGTTTATTATTTACCGTGCCTGTTTTCTTGAATCGTTTGGCGAGCCTCCTATATTGTACTGGCATTACGCACAGGTCTTCTTGGAAACTTGATTCGACATTTTAATCTTGTTTAAGAACAAGACTTTCTGCTTTTCATATACGAATTATGGATATACAAACGTTCGCGTTGTGTCAATTGGTGTCTAGGCATGACCAACAATCACAGTAATCACAATACTCACTAAACGTGCAACACTAACTTCTAAGCTTTGCAGATACACATTCATATAAATGACAAAACACGTGTGATCTAACGATATGAGTCAGCGGAGCAGGGTATTGCAAGGTCCACTCGCTCCGCACCTGACCAGCCAAATGACGCCATAGTTTGCCGCGATTTCCAGGGCGCACCATGATAATGACCTTCTGGTTCAATTAATATTGTGTTACTTGATCCACATCTTTACATGGCTAATTACTAATCTGTAAGTATAGCAGTGGTGGCTGGTGGATAATTGTTATGGGTGTTGTCCTTTTTCATTAAGGGGGGGGGGTTAAAAGACTGCTTGATATCAAAGAAAACTGTATTCAATTGTGCGGTAAAACGGATGTACCTCATTCATCACGAATGCCGCAGTTCAGAGAACATCACATTGCCACTGGATCACCGGATTAAATAGTTAGGCTACATGAAAACCTGCAAGACATGGTATCGGCAGTTGACGGAGCATCTCAGATGTCTCCGTCCGCTCCTCGGCTCCCTTGTTGCAATCAGGAAGCAACGATCAGCCAAGTTAACTATTGGGATAGGACCTACTCGGTCTAGCATCTCTGCCATACCCTTCACTATTGAGATCTAGTCAGAGCTCGGGCCTGGTAACGAGCACTCCTAAACGGTTGGCGCGCTTTGCTTTCTCAGACAGTTCACAGTAACTTACTATAAGATTTCCTGAATTATGAATTCCTATGCATATAAAAGTAAACGTACAGCTTTTATTACTAAAAATATTATTACGGTATTAATTGTTTTTATTGAATTAATCTGGTCGTTGTGTATCACTGCAACCTTATTACCGGCCGCCACTGAAGTATAGGATGAACAATGAATTGGCATTTTCAATAGGTGACCATTTCTTGAAATTATTGAGGCATGTAGTGTTAGCATACCAAACGTTGAACTGATTGCAAGAAGTTGTCCTATAGTGGAGATGTCAGTTTAAAATGCAACTAATAACCTCTGTGTACAGTCACATTAAACGTCCAGTCCAGAAAGTGGTAAATAGCTCTACAACCAGCAGAGTGTTTTGGAGAATGTTGGATGTAAAGCGAAGGTTAGATTGGAGAGGGTAAGTGTACGCTTTAAATGGGATATTTCATGCAATTTTAACATACAATTTCTAAGAGGGCTTTTGTTTCAATTTCACAGATAAAATGGAACACAATCTGAAGAATGTTTCACTGGAACAAATTTTTATTTGTTCAGATTTTTAACAATGGACTGAATGAAGTCTTGCAAGTTTCTTTACATCTAGTTTCATTGGATGAACGTTAATGTAGGCCTATTTTAAAAGTTTTAATCTAATGTAACATATGTGCTAGAGAGTATTTTTAGGAACTGTTCGCATAAGGACTGTTGAAGGTGCAAATGCCTAAAAATGTATCCACCCTGTAAATAATATAATATTAATTCTAAATGAAAGTAGAATGCAGCTTATACACTTGCATCAACATTGAAATTAGGAAACCTGGTCAATACTGCACCTCATATAAGTTATGTGCTAAAGTACATAAATATGTGTTTATATTTATCAATCTTTTTATAAATGGTTGCTATGTTCTGACAGAGCTTGCATCTCGTTGAACTGTCAACAAGGCATACTCTAGCAGCACACACTGTTGATTAAAAAAAACATTCATCGGGACGTGTTATGCTGTAACCATTGTCAAAAAACCATTGATCTGGATGCGTTAGGCAGTAACTATTGTCAAAAACCATTGGATTAGACAAAACGAAGGTTAGAATGGTCGGGTGTAGGTGCGACCTTGGCCGCGCGCAGCTAGTGGGACACGGTTGACACAAAACGCTCGGTGCGTTAGGCTGTAAACATTTTCAAAACCACAGTTGTGTGGGGAAAAGTTGATCATAGAATCGCTGATTGAAATTACAGATCGTTATGAGGCAATTTCCACAATCCATGGTGAATAAACGATTCAATTCGGTGCACGATGTAATGAACTAAGTGTGCGCACTAAAGATGCGCACTAGCGGCTGAACTGTCATCGTACTGTTTTGATGACTATTGATTTGAACAATAGCGCTGACAGCTGCAATTTTGGCTATATAAGTCGTGATCCTATTTGGGATGGCTGGGTGGGTCACAGACAGCGGAGAAGGAAATAACTATTAAAACATCGCTCCTTGATTTATTTCTCATCGTTTCAAAAGGTATTTTGGCTAATTCATGTATTGTAGAGAATTTTATCGCGCGTTCTATCTTCATTCATAGCTACCGTTGATTTCAATTTGAATTGTCACTACTGAACCTCATATATGTGCTAAAGTTCGTAAATATGTGTTTTTATTTATTGCTATTTTAAAAACGGCTGCCATGTTTCTACAGCGCTTGCATCTCATTCAACTGTCATCACGGCTCACTCTAGCTGCACGCTCCGGTGCGCACACATTGTTCCCAACATGTGAGATACAAAATCACTGTTGATCAAAGAAATCATCGGGATGCATTAAGCTGTAACCATTGTCAAAACTCATTGATCTGGGCGCGTTAGGCTGTAACCATTGCCAAAATACATTGGATTGGACAAATCGAAGGTTAGAATGGTCGTGTGCAGGTGCGACTTTGGCTGCACGCAGCTAGCGGGGCACGGTTGACACAAAACCCTTGATCTGGACACGTTAGGATGTAACCATTGTCAAAAACCATTGGATACCAGAAAACGAATGTTAGAATGGTCGGTATAGGAGCGGCTTTGGCCGAGCACAGCCAGCGGGTCACGGTTGACACAAAACCATTGATCTGGACGCGTCAAAAACCATTGGATTGGACAAATCAAAGGGTGTTGGTGCAGCATAGTACCATAAGGGCGAGGTTGGCAATACCGGTTTGATGATGATTGATGTGGACAATGGTGGCCACAGCTGGAATTCTGCCTACATAAGTCGTGATCCTATTTGGGATGACTGGGTGGGTCACAGACAGCAGAGGAGGAAATATCTATTAAAACATCGCTCCTTGATTTATTTCTCATCGTTTCAAAAGGTATTTTGGCTAATTCATGTATTGTAGAGAATTTTATCGCGCGTTCTATCTTCATTCATAGCTACCGTTGATTTCAATTTGAATTGTCACTACTGAACCTCATATATGTGCTTAAGTTCATAAATATGTGTTTTTATTTATTGCTATTTTAAAAACGGCTGCCATGTTTCTACAGCGCTTGCATCTCGTTCAACTGTCATCACGGCTCACTCTAGCTGCACGCTCCGGTGCGCACACATTGTTCCCAACATGTGAGATACAAAATCACTGTTGATCAAAGAAATCATCGGGATGCATTAAGCTGTAACCATTGTCAAAACTCATTGATCTGGGTGCGTTATGCTGTAACCATTGTCAAAAAACATTGGATTGGACAAAACGAAGGTTAGAATGGTCGTGTGCAGGTGCGACTTTGGCTGCGCGCAGCTGGCGGGGCACGGTTGACACAAAACGATTGATCTGGACACGTTAGGATGTAACCATTGTCAAAATACATTGGATTGGACAAATCGAAGGTTAGAATGGTCGTGTGCAGGTGCGACTTTGGCTGCACGCAGCTAGCGGGGCACGGTTGACACAAAACCCTTGATCTGGACACGTTAGGATGTAACCATTGTCAAAAACCATTGGATACCAGAAAACGAATGTTAGAATGGTCGGTATAGGAGCGGCTTTGGCCGAGCACAGCCAGCGGGTCACGGTTGACACAAAACCATTGATCTGGACGCGTCAAAAACCATTGGATTGGACAAATCAAAGGGTGTTGGTGCAGCATAGTACCATAAGGGCGAGGTTGGCAATACCGGTTTGATGATGATTGATGTGGACAATGGTGGCCACAGCTGGAATTCTGCCTACATAAGTCGTGATCCTATTTGGGATGACTGGGTGGGTCACAGACAGCAGAGGAGGAAATATCTATTAAAACATCGCTCCTTGATTTATTTCTCATCGTTTCAAAAGGTATTTTGGCTAATTCATGTATTGTAGAGAATTTTATCGCGCGTTCTATCTTCATTCATAGCTACCGTTGATTTCAATTTGAATTGTCACTACTGAACCTCATATATGTGCTTAAGTTCATAAATATGTGTTTTTATTTATTGCTATTTTAAAAACGGCTGCCATGTTTCTACAGCGCTTGCATCTCGTTCAACTGTCATCACGGCTCACTCTAGCTGCACGCTCCGGTGCGCATACATTGTTCCCAACATGTGAGATACAAAATCACTGTTGATCAAAGAAATCATCGGGATGCATTAAGCTGTAACCATTGTCAAAACTCATTGATCTGGGTGCGTTATGCTGTAACCATTGTCAAAAAACATAACATTGGATTGGACAAAACGAAGGTTAGAATGGTCGTGTGCAGGTGCGACTTTGGCTGCGCGCAGCTGGCGGGGCACGGTTGACACAAAACGATTGATCTGGACACGTTAGGATGTAACCATTGTCAAAAACCATTGGATACCACAAAACGAAGGTTAGAATGGTCGGTGTAGGAGCGGCTTTGGCCGAGTGCAGCCAGCGGGGCACGGTTGACAAAACCATTGATCTGGACGCGTCAAAAACCATTGGATTTGACAAATCGAAGGGTGTTGGAGCAGCAAAGTACCGTAAGGGCGAGGTTGGCAATACCGGTTTGATGATGATTGATGTGGACAATGGTGGCCACAGCTGGAATTCTGCCTACATAAGTCGTGATCCTATTTGGGATGGCTGGGTGAGTCACAGACAGCGGAGGAGGAAACATCATTCCCTGATTTATTTCTCATCGTTTGTTGAGGTATTTTGGCTAATTCATGTACTACCGGTATAGAGAATGTTATTGCTCGTTCTACTTTCATTCAGTGCTATCAATATAATAGGGAATACAACAATTTTGTATTGAAAAGTGGAAAGGATCTTTTGAAAAGGCTATATTTATTTAACTAGCGAAGGATAGATATGGTCATCTCTTAGGTTTTTTTTTTTTTTTTTTTTTTTTTTTTTTACAAAACAGCACAGTTTGTGTAACATAGAAAATATGAGAACAACATGTTTTTGCAGAAGACTCACTGTATTCTGTTGAGAACAAAGTGCTAAGATCACTAGTAATTAGCATGTTTTATGTATTGTCGGATAAGCTTATGCCATGCCTGATATTGTAACCATTGCCATATGAAAACTGTTACTGTAGGATTACTCTATATCAAGTGTTTGTTTGTAAATTATTACATTATCATGCCCTTTTATGAATCAACAACAAGTTTCCTCTTTGGTAAATGTTCTCATGTGTCATGACTGCTGCTTTGTTCCATTTCAGTAGGTAACCTTTTCTGTCATAGGCATTCCATTGCTAGCCTGTTTTCTTATCACTGATGAAAACTTTCTGTGGCTACTTGTTTTTTTGTGAGTGGGTTAGGACATCACTGTCATCAGCCATGTGTACTTGGATATGGATATTTATTTAACTAGTGAAGGATACGTATGGTCATCTTTTAGTTATTATTATTTTTTACGAAACAGCACAGTTTGTGTAACATAGAAAATATGAGAACAACATGTTTTTGCAGATGACTCACTGTATTCTGTTGAGAACAAAGTGCTAAGATCACTGGTAATTAGCATGTTTTATGTATTGTCGGGTAAGCTTATGCCATGCCTGATATTGTAAATATTGCCATATGAAAACTGTTACTGTTGGATTACTCTATATCAAGTGTTTGTTTCTAAATTATTACCACATCATCATGCCCCTATATGAATCATCAACAACAAAAAGTTTCCTCTTTTGTAAATGTTCTCATGTCTCATGACTGCTGCTCTGTTCCATTTCAGTAGGTAACCTTTTCTTTCATAGGCATGCCATTACTACGTGTTTTCATATCATGCATGAAAACTTTCTGTGGCTAGTTGTTGTTGTTTTGTAAGTGGGTTATGACATCACTGTCATCAGCCATGTGTACTTGGATATGGGTAGAATTTGTATGTATGTATTGTGATGCTAGAATTGGGAAGGTTAGGTACGGTATTGTAGTTTTAAGGGGAGGAACTACGAGGTCATCTGCCCTTGGAAAGGCGGTGACCATGGTCTTCTGCTAGGAACAATCCCAGCATTTACCTGGAGGAGAAAGGAGAAATCGAACCCACTTCTTCTCAGTTCAGTTTTAACTCATGAGGCTGAGTGAATTTCGTTCCACAATCAAATCAGAATTGTATTTTAAGGGGCAGATGACCTCGTAATTGCGCCCCTTAAAACAACAATAATTTCTCGGCAGAGATGGGAATCAAACCTAGACCTTTGGACAGATATGATTGACTATACTGTAGATATTAATTTCTGCTTTAACTGTTACAGATTAATTGGTTATTTGTTGTGTCTTTTCTTCTCGTTGTGTAGTTGACATCTCACGTTAAAATGGGGTGAATATTTGTCAAGTTTTTTAATGAATTCTTCTATATATCGCATTTATTGAGACATCAGTGTTTTCGGTAAAGTTCACACTCGCAAGGTTCGAAATGCATACTTATCGATTATGATCGAAAACGTCGATTTATTAGCTAGAGTAATGTATCGATCGCATCAACTTCTGACCATATGTTTAATTTATGGTTTCGTTATTTATTTATTCGCGTCTGTAGAACGTAATTTGATACATAAACACTCAGTCGCGTTTCCTCACAGGTTGTTCATAGCAGCAGCGCTGGGTAGCGCGCTCGCTGACGGCCGGAAGGCTATGACGTCATAAATCGTATCGCCGTGGCCGACGAGAAAGACAGGCCATGGCGCGGATCTGTGACGTCAGAGGAGTGGTGTCGCTCGCTCGCCTCATTGATTGCACCAAGGTATTCTCATCTATAGAAGCCTACCAATAGCCGAGTAATTTGTTAGTGTGAATTTAAGGATACTCAAAAATAAAGTTAAAAGCTGTGGAAGAAAGCCACCCCTATCACTAGCTCAAAACCTCAGAGCAGTAGAATATTAAGCAGTGTAATACAAACGTTGAATGGATGTTCCAGTTTATGCAGATATACAAAACTGTACATATTATCCTCTTATCTTCGTTCATCAATAAGTTGTTTCCATATATACCAGTTTACATGTAAGTTTAACTTTAAAAGCAGCTGGAATAAAAAAAAAAAGAAGAAACAACCAAGCATTGCATTAGGAGAAAGTATCCAGTGCTTCATTTATTGCAAGGGAAGGGTCATTCATGCCCCAAAATAATAAAAATGAATATAAGAAATTTGAGCCTACACTCGTGGTTTTTAGCATTTTGCTTTTTTGAGTAGGCCTACCATAAGACAACCTTTTTCAACAACAAAAATTTAATGCATAGGACTACTTCAGGTACATATATGAATTGCTGAGATTATACTTACCTCCTTTAGCAGAGAGCCTTTTATCTGACACCAATCCCCTACAGTGGCAGGTTTACTTCTTGTGGCAACTACCTTCATGTTGGACTTGTTTAACGGTTCTCTCCCGTTCCCAGTTAGGCTTAGGTCAAATTTATGGTTTTAAGGGCTCAAGATTTTTATAACGAAGTATATTACTACAAATGAAGGACCTTGGAAACTTATTCATTGTGAGTTAATTCAGTGGATTGAAATGTCGTGGATATCAGCCCCATGCACTTATGTGTGTACTGTACTTGTAATAGAAAAGGATGTGGTAGTGGTTTTCAGTTAGCTTTTATTTACAGTTGAGTTGGGAAGACACTTCCAGGATGCAAGGAGTGGGATTCAAATCATTCTATCAAGAGCCTTTGTGCGAAGCTTTGAAGAATAAATCCTATATCAGGTTTCAAATACTCCTTCGCAAAGCAGGTCACCTGGACAAGAAGCCACTTTACTTACCCCTACTCCATGTAGGTGGAACTGTTCCATTTATTAAAATTAAAGAAAGACCATACTTGCCATTGTAATTTGGATCTATGCTGGCTACACGGACATGGTATCTCTCTCCCAATAAGATGTCCAAGATCTCCACCAAATGTCAAACGAGACCTTACAAATTATTCAAATGAAAGCATTCCTCAACTTTTAATTATTTTTTCTTATTTTTGTTTCACCCTGGTGGTCTGGGGATGAAGAATTTTATCACATACCCAGTCCCCCCCCTTCCCCTTCCTCCCAGAAAATATTGTATACTCCTCACCACATCCATTCCCCCTGAAAAAGAACATGGGCATCCTTGCAGGCCACATGGAAAATAAGCAGTTAACAGTACTACACACTGGGTAAATCGGTTTGAAATGGGTAAATCTAGAGCTTTAACAGAGAATTCTGGATGTGGCGATTGGTAGGGCCCTGGAGTACAAAACTATGCCCGTATCTTCAAGAACACTAGCAAATTGCAAGTAATCTTCATCCAATGACACAGTAATGTTTACACTTAATTATAATAAGCACACACAAAATGTATTACAGACATTATTTTATTTAGGACATTGGTTATAAATATAAGCATCTCAAGCACATTAACACATTATCTGGAAGAATCTTAGAATGTAGAAAATGAAGTTTGCAGGTTTCACCAAGTAGGCTATAAAGGTGATATCTTGCTGATCTTGGATATATTACTGGCGATTATTAGGATCTAATATCCTCCAGCTATTAATATTCTAAAAAAATCCTGCACTGCACATAGGGCCTACAGCCATTTTACCCTGCTAATGATTCATGATCTCTTCAGGATTTTAAATTTTTCTGACACCATTTCTCAATCTCACTGGAGCTTAGTGGGTTACAAATTCATCGTTACAAAGATGCATGAACACAATTTGAGGACTGGACATGTCTAACTTGCTTCCAGCTGCCTTGCTACTGTTTCCTTATGCAGTACAAAATCACTATCAATTACATTGGTATCTTGCAGCCTTGGCGACGATAGTCTTCTATTAACTCTTGTACTATTTTCATCTCTATTTTATCTCAACAAAACAAGCCTGCCAACTTGAGTCAATAGCTTTAATGTGGACATGGAATGGAATTTACACTTACAAAATTCCCCTAGACACAAAATGGCATCATCCATGACAACGTGGACAACACTTAGGGTTTAAACGCTGCATACATGTTAAATTCTATGTGTTATACTCTGATTTACAAAAGATGAACGGTGCAAGCTGCCATCCGCTTGAATGGTGAGGTGAGGAGTGGAGACAAGAGGGGTAACGGTGTCCATAGCAACAGCGAGCAGAGTTGCAATGAATGCCGACACAGCAGTGAGCACATGGTTTGACGCAGTGTTCTACTGTGAACTAACTCGTCACTGCCATTAGTAATATCCCATGTATATATTGAAGTGCATTTGCTTATTCTTTCATAGGCTACAGTAAGCGTTATAGTTCTGTTTTTGTTGGAAGCGTGTGTATATACAGATTTTGAGTTTATTTCTTTTATTTGCATCATCGTGTCTATTTTCGTTGTGTAAAAATGGCATCGGTACATGCTCGCGGAAGGCCCAGGATCCATTCTCTGCGACAGAACAACTTCAGGCCGTGGTGTGACTCTCCATAGCCAAGTAAAGGAGATGGTATGTGCGGTGAAGAATTTTATGGAGGAAGAAGAGGAAAGTATGCGCTTACGGGAGGAACCTCTGATTCCATTTGTTCAGGTGAGGAAAAGAACTGCCAAGACTCTTGGTGAGAGTGAAATCACTGCATACCGAGTGACGGAAAGGAAGTTCCTGTCTGATGATGCTGGCCCGTCTAAACTATCAACTCCAGGGAAGAAGAGGCATAGAGAAGGGGTGGTCACTAATTTAGATGGCTTTCAACAAGATGCTGTTAGACGGCATATTTATAGCTATTATTTTAGGAAAGAAATTCCAACATGTCGCAAACTTCTTGTTTTTGCTCAGAGAGGCACAATTATTTCAAGGAAGCCTTTCTTCACTGAAAGTGTTGCACGATCTGGGATTTAAATATAAGAAAATTAATGGGGGGAAGGTGATCATGGAGAGGCCAGATATTGTGGATTGAGGTGTCAGTTCCTACATGAAATGGGGAGACCCTACTTAGTTGTAGGCCAAAAATTACAAACAAAAAAACAAAATCTGGTTTCATGCCCTAGAAGTTACCTTATCACTTGGGGCACTTAAATATACATTTGTTTTTTATGTACGGCCATTTTTAAATACCTTACGGGGGCTTTTAAAGAACACGTGCTTAGGCCTTGAAATGGGCAACGCCTACTTCCTAGAACCAAAAACCCCTCAATTTTGTTGTAATTTCATACTCTTGGCCAATATTATCATGCCAATCATCTGAATACAAGCTTATGGTGCCATATGTTGGTAAATTTATCAGTTATGAGTAGCCTAGGCAATGTTTGTCAAGTGTGAAACTTTTCTTACCGTACATGTTATTTTCTTATCCCATATAATTTTTAGCTGTATGGCATTCACTAAAAGAATATCATTACTATACACATGCACATATTTAACATCGAACAGAAGTATTTTGGTTTGTAGTAAAGTATAGGCCATTTTGGATACATGGAGGAACCATGCGTCTTTGTTTATTTTGATGGTCAGTGGCTTTAGTGAAGTTTATTCGCAAGAATTATATTTTTATTGGTTTACTGTGAGTGGTGGAACTTGTGTAAGTTAATGGTATTTTAGAGATTTGTGTGCAGTTTATTAGATGTATTCTGTATCTAGTCGATGGCGTAAACCGAAAGTCCGTGAAACAAAGAAATGGAATAGTGCTATTTTGAATGTTGACAAACAGTGGGGTGATATTACATGTGAAGTTAAGTAATGCAAGTTCAACAGCTGCAACGACTTCTTCTGCTAGTGTCAGAAAACTGGAATAAGCCTATTTTAGTGAGGAGAATACTGTTAGACCTAGTGTTAATGACAAGCACATTCTCATTCATATATGGGTGCCCTCCAAAATTTGTTTACAGACCTGTGTGGTGAATGTGGCAGTAAATCTTCTTGTCAACATCAGGGAGAAAGATGGGTTTAGTAATAAGTTACCTCTGAAGTGTGGGAAAAGTGATTTGTAAACTCAGGGAAGTCTTGATGCAGGAAATTCCACTAAAATACTGTATTTTTTAATAAAGTTAGCTTTTTCTCAATACTATATTTTTCAGCATTTTAAATGTTCCAGTTGCCTGTGTTTTGATCCCATTACCTTCAAACTTGGTTTGCACATACAACTTTGTGGTATTAATAATGTGTGGAATCCATTTTGAAAAATATTAATAACTTTCAGAAATATTTAGGTTCAAATTTGAAAAAATGACATATTTTAACAGAACAACAGGTCATTCTAAGAAAAAAACATTTTAATAATAAACCATTTGCACTGATTTTAAAAGTAATACCAATTTTTATTTGTAGACCATTGATGATCATTCCATAGAAGTTTTAGATTGATAACTTTAAATTTGATGTACCTGGGACATTTTCAAAATTTGCATATCTATTACATAAAATGTTATAATTTCTAAATGACTGAATCAAATAGCTCCAAAGTTTAGAATTCCCTTAATTATGCTCACTTTAAAGAACCTACAAAATTTGGTGAAAATTGGGTGAAAATAGGCTACTGGAAAATTCAAAACTTAAGTTAATAGGGCAAAAATGTTATGGATATTGTGTGGTTAGGTGAAATGTGGGTCAATGCTGGTCACACAGTGTCTAAGGGTTGGAGTGACAACTCAGTTCAGGGGACAAGGAAGGGCCATCAGGCAGAGGGGGTCGATTTATTATTCTACATTCTACACGGCTTTGTTAATAATACACTTTTGCTCTTTAGGTCGAAAAGAAATGGTGATTACCATGAAGACATGGACTACAACTAGTTTTTAAAATGGTTCCAGGAACAATTGTTACCCAACATCCCTGAACACAGTGTTATTGTAATGGACAATGCTTCGTACCACATAGTACAGATAGAATAAGCTCCAACAACTTCAAGTACGAAGTCACGAATGTTGGAATGGCTGGACCACCATCGTGTAGCCTACCATGCGACAGCTCTCGGACAAAAGGAATCCTTCTCGGTAGTGCTGAATGAACATAGAACGAGCGATAACATTCTATATAATACATGAATTAGCCAAAATACCTTATAAAAGGATGAGAAATAAATCAGGAAGCAATGTTTTAATAGATGTTTCCTCCTCCGCCGTCTGTGACCCACCCAGCCATTCCAAATATAGCGAAAATTACAGCAGTGAGCGGCATTGTTCAAATCAATCTTCAAAAAAGTACCATAACAGTACTGCCAACCTCACCCTTACGGTACTATGTGAAACAAAAAAGTGCCCAATTCAGTCTCTAGTGGGCATAATTCGTTCGCAGCACTCAGTTCACGACTCTAATTATGCTAGTGTGTGCAATATTTCGCATCTCTGTACGGCTGAAATGAGTGTTTTTTGTTATCTGCTCTGTAATAACTATGCAGTATATCGCTCTCCTGTAATATGTATGTGTATTTTTTCCCGCACAACTGTGGTTTTGACAAAGGTTACAGCCTAACGCGTCCAGATCAATGGTTTTGTGTCAACCATGCCCCGCTAGCAGCGCGCGGCCAAGGCTGCACCTACACCCGACCATTCTTACCTTCACTTTGTCCAATCCAATGGTTTTTGACAATGGTTACAGCCTAACGCGCCCAGATCAATGAGTTTTGGCAATGGTTACTGCCTAACGTGTCCCGATGATTCTTTTTTTTATCAACAGTGATTTTGCATCCCACTTCTTTTTATCAACAGTGATTTTGTATCTCACGTGTGTGCCTCGGTGCGTGCTGCTAGAGTGAGCCTTGATGACGGTTAAACGAGATCAAGTGCTATCGAAGCATGGCAGCTGTTTTTAAAATAGCAAAAAATAAAAACACATTTTCACGTACTTGAGCACATATATGAGGTTCAGTAGTAAGTTTTAATTAGGGTTCCTAATTTCAATACGTAATATCACCCAAAAAATGAAACAAGGACACAAGGTATGTAAAATTACATTCATGTCTGCTACAAGTGTATAAGCCACGTTCCACTTTCATTCAGAATTAATATCCTTCTCAACCTTATACAGCAGCGCAAGCCTAAACCCATGTAGGCTACCACGTGCATGAACTGGCGAGAAAGCATGGCCATGAGATCATCACGCTGCCCCATATCATTGCCACTTCAATCCTATAGAAATGATATGGGGTCAAGTGAAGGGTTATCTAGCACTGCATAATAAGAATTTCACACTCCGTGAGGTTGAGAAGCTTCCCGTTTAGGCTATTAGGGAAGTGACTTCATAAAACTGGAAGCGTTTTGTGTTAATAGTGCAACGAGAACTGGATGAGGCTACGAAACGTGAATGTATACTCGATGATGGGGTAGATTGGTTCATCGTTTCCCTGGAAAGCAATTCCAGATCCAATTCAGACACAAGTGACGAAGAGGCGGCTATGAAAGGAATAGACCCATAATTAAGTTAGTAGCAGCTAGAGCGATTAGGCAACTAAAAATTCCCCTAAACTCGCGTGCATCGCAATGTTTAATTGACCCTTCACACGAATACGGCTGACACACCACAGATCCCAGTATTTGTGTCTTCCTGGAAGCTTCTTGGAATGTTAAGAGTCATGATCTGCCTCATTGGCAACGCAACATTTCCTCACGTGTTAGCTTTCACAGCTGCCAGCGCTCATTATTGGTACCGGCAATACAGAGTATTCTTTGCGTACAAACACAAACCTAACCCCAGACCTCCTTGCTTGTACTACTAACAATAATTTTGGTCCAGATAGTCGCCTAACCAAGTAGCGACCAATGGCTTTGTCTCGCCATGGCTTTAGAAGAGTACAGTTCAACTTTTCCATTAAAATGAACTACGGTAAAAGTAATTTATGAACATGCATGATCTTTCAAGAAATTATTCTTCTTTAGACTGAGATAGGCTACTCAATACTCCCAATAATGTCAAAAGTACTCAAATCAAACTTACCAAGCAACTTTTGAAGATTTGATGGATGAGGCAGATAAATATGACCACTCCGATGTAACTTTTCGTACACTGATGACAAGTGAACATATTATATGGAAGCTGCCAAGAGTAACGTGTCTCCACTGTACCTACGATTGTTTGCCTAACATCTAAAAAATTAATTTGCTCTATTAAAGACTATAATGGTGTGCAATCATCACTCGAAAAACTTCTCTGTAGGATGTTCACAGGAGCATTCACTGCTGACAACTTTCTTCCATTTTCATCGCACTCAGAATTTTCAATGAACTGAAGTAGGCTAGTTCATCAAATGAATTTTTATCAGTAATCCAAAGAAAGTTTTGTGGAACTTAATGTTTGGGAATCTGCAACCCATTGACAGCCAGCTCAATGCTGAGGTTATTTAGAATACACACTGAACCTGTAATTATGGGCACTGCATCACCCAAATTCTTCAAGCACTTCACCAACTTATCTTCTGTCTTGATATGTGTCCATTCCTGCTTAAATTTATTCCTGTTGGAGGAGAAGTGTTCATATATATCCGATAGACTGTGCACAGAATTCTCTTCTTCGTAGTGTCTGAAGTCTTCCAAGCTCGCTTCTATGGCTTTATCCGAGATTTTCTACCTCTGCATCACACAGTCTTCTAGAAGAAGGCCCAGGAGTGGATAGCTATCCTGGCAAATTCGAAAATATTGAAGATACTGCATCAGGTTTCAACTTCGGATAACTCCTAGCAAATGTCTTATTTCCACATCAACTTGCTCTGTCCTGTTAACAGAGCTATCAGGAAAATGTTTTATACAAATTATAGGCTTGCTCACTTTAGAGAAGTCAGTGGGAATTTTTCTAGGCCATATATTTCTTAATTTTTCGTCCTTTGGGAGAGAAAATGTAGAAACATTTTCATGCTGAGATCTGTAATTGTTCTTACAGCCAGCCACATTACAGCATCTCGGCATTTTGATTTCCTGTAAAGAGACACATTCATTAAATACCGGTATCTAACTTTAACTCAGATAATTAACTTAGCATGCATTCTAATAGTCCTTAACATCCACAATATTAGGCTAACGTAAGTTCGTACATAACCTGCACCACACGTGCGTTTGTATAACCTGTATCATTAATGAGAAATAAAGTGTTAGCACTTACCCTGTAGGCTACGTGATTATTGCAGCTACATGATGCACCACAACACAAGTTGGATGTAAAGTTGGACATTACACTTTATAAAACACTAACTATTCTCACACTGCTATTCACAAGAAATTCACAAACAAGTCTTCTCAACCGGAGTCACTACTTCGCCTACGTCACAGACAAGATGGCTGCTCGCACTGGGGCCAGTATCTTTCGTGGGCCACGTCGTATCGCAAGGCTTTCTCTCTAGGTGGCATTGGGCCGACTAGCTAGCACATGCACATCACGCAATGAGACCGGAAGGAAGTTATCAGGTTATACAAAGAACAAGTCTTATCTTGTTATGAGTGACACCCACAGACCGTAGAGACAGAGAATAGTTTACTCCTAGCCTATCTTGACTCATCTGTAGGGCTCGGATTTTTAGGTAAATAAATATGTTTTATGTAGATACATATTTTACGTATTTCTTTCTATAAATACATAAATTCCTGCTTTTCACTTATTAGCACATAAAAATACATAATATTTACATTCTTTAAAATCAGTATGCTAGATCTTTCAGTTTATTGCATTTTTGTTTTGTGTTACTTCAATGAGGAAGATCCTGTGAGCTACCTAATCTTCATGCAGAGCGTATGTCAGCTTGTATCTGTGTTATTATTAACTAGTCGCCCCGTGCCACTCACTGGGGAAGATACACAACACCTCAAGGGCAAAAAACATATTGCCACAGTTTTGCGCCTTCAGAATAAATAGTTCGCGATAATCGTCGGTACCTGAAGATGTAACTCGTTGTGTTTTGTAATGTTTCAGCAGTCAGTGAGACATAGAATAAATTGCATTCGTGAGTACTGCATATGTTTATATTCACATTATTAAACTAAATTATAATTACATATTTTTACTTTTTTGTCACATATTTTAGGTGTTTTTAATACCGGTACATAAAAAATAATTATTTTCCCGATTTTTAGCACCTACAAATCCGAGCCCTACTCATCTGTCACCTGTTAACTCGTGACAGAAGTTTAAAAAACAACATTCAAATTCTCTCGTCAAAGATAAACATTCAAAACAAATGCCTTGCTTCATTTATGTCACCTGCCATCTTGTGACAGAAGGGTTAAAACAAATTCAAATCACGCGCCACTAAGATGCGATTTTAAAAATCGGCTCATACACAAAATCCTATTCACGCGCCAAGAAAAATCCATCTTGGTTGATCTTGGATCGAGGCTGCCCTCTCGTAGTGAAAGTTCAAAACAAAAACAAAAGTCAGCCATCGCATTGCCTCTCTAGGGTGATGAAAAATCCCTCGGTGGCATCACCAATTCACAACAATTGGGTTGCAGAATCAAATCCTGGCGCAACCAGCTGGCATTTGAGGGTGCACAAATGCTAGGGAGCCATGTCAGTAGATTTACTGGCACGTTAACGATACCCTCCGGAGCAAAATACTGGCTTCCCGGCATCACTAAAACCCACATTAGTTAAAAGGGACGTAAAACCAATAACATTATTATTATTATTATTATTATCACCACAACAATTGACAACAATCAAGATAAAAGTCAGGCATTGTGCTGCCAACATTGTCTCTCGAGGGTGAAAGTGGAGGTAAGGCGAGGTGGGAAACCGCATGGTGATATCAGCGGGGGAGAAGAAATCAATCCCCTCGGTTAAGATGGAAACCCTGGGGAATGCAATATGGCAGCCCTCTGTTAGGCCGATACCCATAACGTTGCGTGCGGTGACCATCTCACGCATTAGACCCGCTCCAGTTTCCCTCTAATCACCTGTTTTCAGTTTTGCCTCACAAGGCAACATTCCAACCCTCAAACCACAATTAAATCTCTTAGTAGAGCCGATAAATCGAACCCAGGATCTTTGAGACCAGAGTCTCAGTACATAGGGACCCTAACTTTTCGCGAGAAGTTTATTCGCGAAATCTTCCGAAACTTAACAGAGACATGTCATTTCAGTTTTGGAAATATCCTCAAATTGAAATCACGAAGAAACGCAAAATACCGTTTCGAAAAAATATTCGCGAAAAAACAAATAATATTTTTAACATTCAGTGATATTTTTCCGTCCCTGATCGCGAACTTGTAACCTCTGCAAGAATTTAGTCGCAGGAGATTGGGCGCCGATTACGAAACATCCCTAAACCATATTACGACTTTCCCCCATGTCAGACTTGAGATTCGACGCGTACGGTGAGTGAAAAGTGCGTCAACCCACTCAAAAATGGCATTGACAGCGTAGCATCGCGATACGGAACTCATTCGCCTCGTGAACCACCGCTAACTCACGACCACAGCATAGTGACAGCGGGAATCACATCACCCCACTTTCGAGCGGCGCCGACCATATCCGCCCACGTATTTAAACCATGCCAAGCTTGCGACTGCCGCTCTGCAAGGACTGCGGGAATGTCGTTGAATGGTCGGGTGCGGCGCCAAATGCGTTTAACATCGCGCGATTTCTCCGTATCCGGCCGATAGGACGTGAATCTCATCAAAATGCCGAGAGCGGCAGCTACGGTATTGCATAACATCGATATCTTTTTCTGCAACCGACGATGAGGACAACGGGATTCTTGTTAAACGGAGAGCAAGTGGCGCCGATTGAGTAACAAAGCGGTCTTTTCCCGTGCCCGTCATCAAGGACAATGAGGATCTCGTTTTAACGACCACGAGTGTAGCCGATTGCTTAGCCCTTTCCTTGTTGCATTTCCAGGCTTGATATGCCCAGAAATCACCCCATTATTTTAGAATAAGTACTGTGGACATGGGTATAAACTCTTGCATATAACATGGGAACTATATAATACATTTAGGCGGCTTCGGTGGCGCAGTTTGTAGCATGTTGAGCAGCTTCTATGCCCAAGGTCGTGGGTTCAAACCCGGCCAAAGTCGTCGGAATTTTTAAGAGCGTTAAAAATCCCTCAGTATGCCTTCCTTCGGAGGGAAAGTAAAGCCGACGGGCCCATGTCATACATTTATGGCATGTAAAAGAACCTTCCACTAACTACAATTATGTGAAGCTAAATTTGTAGATTAGATTTGATTAACACTCTATTAAGTTCCAACGTTCGCTGCAAGGTGCCGGTTGCATCTTGTAGCCAAGTTCTCAGCTAGGTGTCGTTGACGGTAGCATTTGGAAACAAAAGTAGGAACTACTTAAAATTGATAGTCTGCATTCCTTACCTGAATTACAGATAACACACAATAATACAGCCGTCACAAGTAACACCGGTTATCAGACAGATTCCACACACACCCAAAGTACACGGGGCTACATGACCGCGTTGTCGCAGCCCCAAAACTTAAGAACCAACCATCAGTAGCAGTGGCGGCTAGTGCAGAAAATCAGTTGTGTGCGGTATGTAACCTATCCCCGTCCAAAAAATAAATATACTGTGTTGAGAAACACAATTTACTGTATAGAGTCTTGAGTGTTAAAGAGGCTCTACACTGAGTTTTCCATATTGAACAAACTATATAATAGTTCATCGGTTTACAAAATGTGGCTATGGGATAGGTAAGTTGGGAGTATTAAAAGACCTTCTGGCGGGAACAGCTGAAGGCTTCCTTTATTTATTTATTTTCCACCGTTTGCTTTGAGCGATTCCCTCTAAAATGCTACCGCAGAGTCTAGAAGGAGCCACTTGCTACGTTCTCATTTCGTGTGACCAGTGGTGCCGCTGAGTGCTCGAACGAAGAATTGCTGTGATGTCTTGGCCTGTGGTCTTGGCTGTTGTCGCAACAGCACAACGGAAAAGGTGAGCACGCATGCGTAAAAGGCAGAGTTCATGTTTGCAGGCAATAAACGTAGAAATTCTCGCTGAGCTGCGATCCACACAGCCAGTGCTGGACGGGGAATGGAGCACACGACTAGATACCTCGTTGTGAGGCCAATTTATATATTTCCAATTATTTTACTGACATATTTTAATGCACTGTATTTGATTATAGATAATATTAAAGAAATTAATTTTCAAATAAAACAATGTGCTTCAGCACATAAGGCGGAGCCACCCCTGCTCAGTAGCCTGCTCCATGGAGTCCTTAGTTCCTAATGTCTACTCCCATTGCCAGAACATACACGGGCACTTTCGGGAGCTTTAGCAGGGAGCAGCGACTTTCATATCTGGGCGCATTAAGGCGTTTTGAGAAAGAAAGGGTTAAATCGCGATGTTTCTCCATGTCCTACCGAAAAGACAATGGGAATGTCATCAAACAGCCGAGGGCAGCGCCAATCGTGTAACATCTCTATATTTATCTGCACTTGACCGTGAAGACAGAATGCGATGCAGATTGCATATTGTCGCGATATTTCTCCGTACCCTACTGCGAGGACAATGGGAATCTCGCCAAACGGCCAAGAGCAGAGCAACCTTTGGGTAATAACAACTTCTTGTACACAACATGACCTAATAGCTGAAACAACTCTAGTGAAAAATGAAAATCCACTGCCTGCTTCCAGTATCCGACCGGGTCAGGAATGGAATGAATGAAGCCCCCATCTAGCGGCGAGGATATGAACTGCGCCGGCTGCCGAGGCCTGACGCAATCCTCTGGGACAATGATTAAATGAATGACAGATGAAATGAAATGATAGTGGAGAGTGTTGCTGGAATTAAATTTTGACAGGGAAAACCGGAGTACCCGGAGAAAAACCTGTCTGCCTCCGTTTTGTCCAGCACAGATCTCACATGGAGTGACCGGGATTTGAAACACGGACCCAGCGGTGAGAGGCCGGCGTGCTGCCGCCTAAGCCACGGAGGCTTGAGCTGAAACAACTCTAGTACTGGTATTAAATACATTTCATTTATTTTTTTAAATTAAGTACTTAGTTATTATATTTTATAACTTACTTATTACTTTCTTACTTTTATTTATTAATTATTTATACATATACTTAATGTAGTTCTTTATTATTTATCAAACTAAAATTGTTCAGTAAGTGATTTCTATGTAAAATTGAGAAATTGAAATCCGCCTTATCAACACTGGGAAGTGATGTTGAATAAATGTTTAAGATTTAATATCATTCAAGCTAAAGAAGGTATCAATGAAATGCCAAAACATGTACATTTAATCATTTATTAAAATCCTTTCCGGCGGCTTCGGTGGCGTAGTTGGTAGCATGCTGAGCTTCTATGCCCAAGATAGCGGGTTCAAACCCGGCCGTAGCTGTTGAATTTTTTAAGAGCGTTAAAAATCCCTCAGTATGCCTTCCTTCGGAGGGGAAGTAAAGCCGGCGGTCCCATGTCATAGATTTATGGCATGTTAAAGAACCTTCCACTAATTACACCTGTGTGAAGCTAAATTGTATAGGTTAAGAATGTAAACAACGCTCTTAAGTTCCTACGTTCGTTGCCAAGAGCCGACTGCGGTGGCGTCTAGTAGCTAAGTTCTGTACTAGGCCTAGTAGTCGTTGACGGTGGCGTTTGGCGGCAAAAGTAGGAACTATTTGAAAAATTCTAAGTTGCAGTTCTTACTTGAATTAAAAAACAAATACACACACTAATACAGCCATCACATTTAACACTGGTTATCAGACAGATTCTACACACACCCAAAGTACATGGGGCTACATGACTGTGTTGTCGCAGCCCCTAAACTGAGGAACCAACCAACCATAATCCTTTCCCAGTATTGATAAGGCGGATTTCAATTTCTCATTAGCCTACTATCAATCAATACGGATAATAACAGTTTATCATTTTCAAAATGGTCAATATCTATGTAAAATTGTCCATCTATTTTTCTTTTTAAATTGTGTACAGAATAAGGTGAGTTTATTCAAGCCAAATCATGAAATATGATCATAATTTTTATGTGAAATAACACTATAATGGAATTTTATTTACTGCTTTTAACACCACTCATAGTTGTTCTTTTCACTGCTACTTTAATTTTTGATTGTACCGAAAATGAGGGTCTCTAACAACATATACCCCGACACCACAGATAGCGTCAGAAAACAGATGTCCTGACATCAATTCACGTTGTATGCTTGTCAAGTTTACTTTGTTATTGTGAACAGTATGACCAAGGAAAATAGCTGTTCTTTTCCGCACAAATGGAAGCTGTTCTCTCTTTCCTTGTATTTGGCTGAAGACACTATCATTGCAGAGTATCTCTTTTCATCGAGTTCATTCACAACATTCTTCTCAACATCAATATTCCAAATGATGTAGGCCTAGTGCTTCGAGAGTGCCGCTCCAACACCTTTGAATTTTATACAGAGTAGAGACTGTGGTAATTTCCAAAATGTAGCTTGTATTCTTTGACCTGCATGCATTCAGCATATTACCAGCCGAGCAAAAAGAAAAACAAACCAATCATTCGCTCACGTGTTCTCTTTCCCTTGCTTTGCAACTCTCCCTCCCTCTTGCTATCTATTTCGCCCGCACATCACGTTCTCTAGGTTTATAGTTGTAAGTTGCTAGTGCAATCTCTGTAACCAATTTGGTTTCGTCGTGTTCAAATTAATGGTAGGGGAGCTGATGGACAGACATACGGACATTTGGCACATGTAGATCCCTTAATCTTCTTTATTTTTTCTTTATTTTTTTCAAAAATCAAAAGTAGGCTAATAAAAATAATAAAAGGTAAATGGCACCTGGTTGTGTTTAATTACAAAAGCAAATGCATACCTGCCAACTTTTGAAAAGGGCTATCAGTAAAACTCACGCGCGACAAAAAATTTAACGATTTTCGACATACCCCGGCTTGACGAAAATAATAATACTTCTGGGCAACAAAATACAATAATTCATGCTTTAAACAGGATATTTCAATGAAATCATATCTACTTACATGATTTGTAGATGAACATAACAATCAAGAAGAAATCGATGTTAATCAGCAGCAGGCGTGGTGAATATTGGTTTGGAGCATACATAACAGGACTTCCTTGATAAATTAAGCCGATATACGATATTTGAAAAAGGTTTTACACAATAAAACTTGTTTAACGTAACACAGGCAAGAAATAATATAATACACACTGCAAATCACATGCTAGTTCGACTTTAAAGTCATGGTTGTGGCCTTTTTAGCTTCCAGCAAAAAGTCTTGAGAAAATGCTTTGTCATAACAGGGACCAGAACTCCTGGTCTTCAAAATAGAAATAGACTCCAGAGATTCATTGGACATGGATGACCTGAACTGTGTTCTATTTTTCTTCACAAGGCTGAAAACACGTTCACATTCTGCATTGCTATGGGGTATGGTGAGAATAGAGAGCATTACTCTAGAAATTCGGTTATACTTAAGAAGTCCATCGGCTCCACGAATTCTTGATATTTGTGCCCAACTGGAATCACTTGCAGCATCTTGATGTGCAGCCAAAGTGTCATCTACCTGAAGAGCTGTAAACTGCCTCTGAAGCTCATTCACCACCTCATCGGTAGTTTCATTCTCTTCCTTGCATAACATGATAGGAAACATTTCCAAGAAAAAACGAACGGAAGAAAACTGTGCATCTTCAATTTTGTCTAACCTAGCAACTTGAGCATTCTTTAGCACGTCATCCTTGAGTGGAAACTTGTTGATGATGTAGTCACAGGCAGTACAAAAGTAGTTTCTCACTGATGAAAAGAAAAGGGATTTATCTGTATCCTGGAGATCATTCACTATGTTCGAAGTTTGAATGCCAATAACTAACTCATCATCACTTCTTTGATTTTGAATCAAGTTGTACTCAACTTCAAGCAATGAGGAGCTTTTGACAATTTTGGGCTTAACAAACTTGGTGAACAGCTGCTTTAGCAAATCCATTAGAAGTTCTAATAACAAGTGAACTTGTGGGGAAGAAGTCTGAAGGGCAACATTCAATTTGTCAAATACAGGAATAGTCACATGAAGAAAAGTGCAAAAGGCCTTGTTCAAGTTTGAGGACAGGAACATAAACAATTTTTCCTCACGAGTTGTAGCAGAAGTCTTATTTTTTAGGATGGGTTTGTCACATTTGGAAGAATATGCTATTCTTTTAGGGGCATGTGTAGTAGCAGAATCAAGAATTCTCTTCTTCTGATACTCTTTGGATCCACTTTGTTCAACTTTAGGTATTCTGAAAGATGTCAAGCTTGTGGAAATGTTTTGGGTACATAATATTACTTCCTCCTTGAAGAAAGAAAGAAGAGGATCCCACTGGTCCAGTAGTCTATCCAAACATCTGCCTAAAGATAACCACCTAGTACATACATGCTTCAGAATTTTCTTTGCTTCCTTATTGTGCAAGTTCTGAAATTTCTGAAGGCGTTCTTTTCTCTTTACACTCTTCTCTAAGAAATAAAATATATCTACAAGGATCTCATCCACTTTAACTGGTAATCTTCCAGCACCTTTTTCAGCTGCTAGATTAATCAGGTGGCAAATGCACCCTATGATGGCAATACCTGGTTGAACTTCCTTCAGAACTGCTGAAACCCCATTTTTGTGTCCTATCATAACAGGAGCATTGTCGGAGCAGAAAGCCACACAGTTTTCAATTGGTATATTATGAGAACTCAGCTGTGATAACATCAGGTTACCTATGTTTCGCCCTGTTGAGTCCCCGTCCAACGCTGGTATGGATAGCACAGTGCTCACTACTTTTTCCTGCCGAACATCATAGAATGTAACAACAATAGGATACAACTTGGCATTCGTATCATTGCTTCCATCCGTTGCCAAAGAAAATGGTCCGTTCTGAAGGCACTTAACAACTTCAGATGATGCATTTTTTGCCATTTTATTTACAATGCACGTCGTTTTCGTGCGACCACAACTATATTTCTTTGCAACTTCTGATGTGGGAAACATCTTCTTAAATAAAGCGCCAGCATGATCAGCCGCACTTAAGGGCACATTGTGTTCCACCAAAAAGGAAGTAAACAGACACTCGGCCCTAATTACGTCACTGTCAACGTTACCAGCCTTGGCAAAAAAGGTGTTGATTTTCTTGCTATCTTCCTTCGATTTAACATAACTTATGTGTTTACCGCACTTCACATGATTACTTAAATCGTTTTTTCCACCATGAGCAATATTAATATCACACGCACATACCGTGCAAAAGGCAAATTTTTCTCCCTTTCTTGATTTTAGTATGCACGGAAAATCAACCGAGTATGATTCTTTAAATGTCTGGAAGTACTGTTTCTTGTTGTATTTGTTCATTCTCGATATCTACTAAAACATCGAAAGGAACCTGGATCACTAAACGTCACATAAAATTATAACATAAATCGCATAAAACACAGCCCACACTTCATTAAAACAAGTCAAAGCACACAAGTCAAATGAACACGACGCCAACCTCGTAAAGAAAGAATATGCACATGGTAGAGAGAAAAAAACACACACGTGGAACGAATGTAATTAGTCCAAGGAATACAGGAAACTGCGAAGCACGAAGATATAGCACAAAAACTCGAACACTTCATTAATATATGCCATAACCTTAAAATACGAAAACATTCAAAGAACGCCAACTTCGCGAACAATAAACAACTCAACTCACGTGGTCAAAGAATATCGTTTAAATCGCAACGAGCGAACGTAGGGGAACAAAGAATTTGCGAAGCAGAGCGTGTTGACACCTAAGATTCACATGGAAGAACGGTTATCCCGGCTTCAAATTCAATTACAATGACGACACAAACATGACACGGTCAAAAGTACAAATCAACTCAAAGAACGAGTTATCGACTATCGCGGACTTGCCTTCGACCCACGCAAACAATCGATTGTACGGAAGTGGGAGGGATTATCGAATGTTAATTATCGTTTCAAATTTTTGTCCGCAAAATCGTAAAATGACACCGTTCATCCGTAAAACCGTAAAATGCTGCAATTTCCGTAAATTTTACGGATAAACCGTAAAAGTTGGCAGGTATGCAAATGGAATACACCAAACCTCTTCTCAACATACACCAAAATATTTCCCATACATTCCTTCTATGACATGTAGAGTATAAAACAATTAATAAAATATATAAAGTAAAAACACTATACAGATATAAAAATTAATAACAATAATGAAAAAAGGTCTTACAAACTAAACAACAATACATTTGCAGCACCAACAGATTAGAAACAATGATCCTTCTAGTCTATGCAACAAGCGGCTTCGGTGGCGTAGTCGGTAGCATGCTGAGCTTCTATGCCCAAGATAGCGGGTTCAAACCCGGCCAAAGCCGTCGGATTTTTTAAGAGAGTTAAAAAACCCTCAGTATGCCTTCCTTCAGAGGGAAGTAAAGCCGGCGGTCCCATGTCATAGATTTATGGCATGTTAAGGAACCTTGCACTAATTACACCTGTGTGAAGCTAAATTGGATAGGTTAAGAATGTAAACAATGCTCTTAGGTTTCTACGTTCGTTGCCAAGAGCCGACTGCGGTGGCGTCTGGTAGCTAAGTTCTGAACTTGGCCTAGTAGTCGTTGACGGTGGCGCTTGGTGGCAAAAGTAGGAACTATTTGAAAAATTCTAAGTTGCAGTCTGTACTTAAATTAAAAAACAGATAACACACACTAATACAGTCATCACAATTAACACCGGTTATCAGACAGATTCTACACACACCCAAAGTACAAGGGGCTACATGACCGCGTTGTCGCAGCCCCTAAACTTAAGAACCAACCAGTCTATGCAATTACAAATACCAATTGAGGCAGTGAGTGAGAGAGGGGGCTACGCCAGAGTTGGGTGGAACTGAGATATTTTGAGTTTTGCAGGTTTCTCTCTCGCAGCATAAACGTGATTCTCAGAAACTACATTCTTCACAAAACAAGGGAAAGAGCCTGCGGATGTCTTTGATATTATGCACACTGAAAGATGAATATATGCCCTACACAATGGTACCAATAACTCAATTTTGACAAAATCTCGACATAGCCCTCTCTCTCACTCACTGCCTCAATTATAAATGAAATATCTGGTGCATATGCAATGATTTTCTTTTGTATGTATATGACTGGGGGTGGTCAAGCTGCTTGCCTCTCACCGGGTTCGATTCCCTGTCAATGCATGTGAGATTTTTGAAGTGAAATATCATGCCCTATGGTTTCGATGCCACGTAAAAATGGAGGTTCCATGGCTCATGATCATCAGATTAACGGTAACATAAAATTATAAGCTTTTTACCTCAGTAAGCTACTGCTAACTTTATATCATTCCATTTTTAGCATTTATACCAGTTACCAATATCAGACTTCCATTTTTATTTTATTTTTTAATTCAATACTGCCATCAATACACAGTTCTATGGAAACTATTTCGTCAATTTATCCACATGTATGATCAGTTTAAAACAAGAGAAAGAAAATATATATGACCTAAACAACAATGTGAAACACATCCATAATGCATGGCCTCTTGAACTGGCTTTAAAAGATGGCTAACAACTGATCTATGGTTCATACCCACTCCAAAAGCAGTCCAAAATGTTTAGAAATTAATAATTCCAAAAATATGCTACTTATATCAAAGATCATTATATAATACAGCAACATGAAAATCATTGGAATTGTTCCATGCGTTACAAAGAAAAAGGAACATCGACATTGTACATAATCCTTGTTGGTTTTTTTTTTTTACCAATTTACTACAAAATGCTTAACTTAGAAATTCAAAATCTTAAATTTTGATTTTTTAAATATTACAAACCACAAACTCTAATAATACGATATCCTTAAAATACATAACATTGACTTTCACCAAAAAATTAAATGATAAACAAAGGTCCCTAGTTACAGCAGTTGACAAAGGCTCACATCAACAGGACAGGCAAAAACCGTGAATTCATGAAAAATTAAAAATAATTTAATTTTTAGAAAACCTGTCTTAAAGTAAGGCGTATGTATTAGTTCCTGTTAATAGTTTCCGAGAAAAAGGTACATAAAAAGTTTGAAATTAGCTTCGGCAGTATAGAACATTCTGGCTCCCCTACAAAAGTGGGAATAAAAAACAGACAAACACAGAACAGAAGGAACAATAAGGGATAAACACTGAAAGAATCCAGAATATGATTCTATATAGGAAAATGTAATGTCAGGGAAATAAGGATAGAAACATGAAAATAAGGAGTTTATCCTAGTCTTTTGTGTTTGTTCATTTCTCCAACCAACCAGGGTAGCTTAGCACATTAGCACACAAGGCTATAAGGTCAGGCAATGTCTAAACTAGGGAAGTATTGGCCATCTTTCAGCCATGGCTGCTTCCAACTTCTTGCCCAGTCTTATTCTTCTCTCATTAACTGCTCTGATCAAATTGGCATAAGATAGGACGTAAACCCACATTCCCCTCTCACCTCATCCCTGATCCTGGAATAGTAAAACGTAGGACAGTATATTATCCTTTCTCCCTACAACCCCTTCATGCCAGTCCTTCTTTCTTGTATTTATATTTTTTGTTTCTTGCCTTAATGCTCATGTTACTAACCTGTGGAATTTCACTTTATACTTTATGTAATTTTGTTTGAAGGATGACCTAAATGTGTTCATTATTGAGCTCAGTACTCTATAGCAGCTGATGCTTACTCCCTTTCCACCCAATAATACTAAGCCTAATGTCCTCTCACAATCTTGAAGGCATGCCACCTGCAGCGATCATCGTCTCTCCACTGATATATGAGGCATCTTCAGAGCACAGGAATGATACGAGACCAGCCATCTCATGGGGTTGAGCCAACCTACACAGAAAAACATACCAATTCTAAAAAAAAGTGTAAAGGAGGTGATTGTTGTTTTAAGGAGTGGAACAACATGAATTGAGTAGTCCGTTAGCAAAGGCCGCTAAGTGCATTATAAACGAAACCAAGTAAATGACGAAAAACTGCTACGACCAAACTAATTAAGCTAATACCATATTTCTTATCCCTGAAAATCAACATAAAAACATTTATTATTCAGTTAAAATCTGTGAAATCTACGGGTGGACCTTCTGTCCTAAAACACAAATTAAAATATTGACTTACCGGTTTTTGCACACGTATTGTGCAGTTAACGACATTTGCACCCGTGACGATGAGAGTCGTTAACGAAACTTAGGTTGCAAAACCCGCTATTTTATTTTTTACGAATGCCATTTGGATGAGATTTTTAATAAAGAACTATTTTAGTTTCAATTTGGTTTATTAGGAAAAATATATTTTGAAAAAATAGACCACGTCGGGTGCAATAAAAGCAAAATTATTTTTTAAAAATACATCTTAAACACCCTGCAACGTCATTTATACAGCATAAAAATTTACAAATTAAGAAAGTGCACATAACAAGAAAAATGGCACTTAAGTTAGGACAGGTCATCCTCGACACCGTCCATAAGCTCAAGATCTGCTGGTTCTTCGTCTTCTTCCTCTTGAGGTCGGACGATATTGTTGCGAATGGCTTCTTGCACCTGGAAGACCTCACTGAAGAATTTTAGGTTGCCATTCACTGACCAGTTTTCACCGAATTACAGCTCTAAAAGCCGTCAGACATCTTGTAGTTAAGTTTCTTTGAGTGCAACACCTACTTGAATTGGTGAGGGACCCGGATGTTTGTTAATATTCGTTCCAATTTGCATGCTGCTCTTTCCCTCACCAACCTCAAAATTGTAGAACGGCTCCTCTCGGACCAGACATGTTATTTTTTTGTTTTGCCAATTCTGAACACGATTTTCTTCACTTTTTGGAATTGGAATTGTTCACTACCTGGATTTTTTACCGTGCCATCCACATACGCTTTCTAATCCCTAACAGGACATTCACCTTGTTCCAGGCGAACTACTGTCACAAATTTCTCAATGTGCTTGATGTATCCGGAAGGATTTTCAAAGACACTCACTTTGCGATGTTGCCGTTCAATATTTCCAAAAACTCTGTCAGGTGAGATAAATGAGCGCCCCACAATTGGGACCCATAGCTGTATTTCCTCTAGACATGCGGGAGCTGTTAGTAGTAACCAGAGAGATAGCATGCTGATCATATTATTGTTTTTGTTCTGACCCCCACAGCCATCAGAGAATAACCGAAATATTTTGAACCTTAAACATTTATGCTGGCCAGTTTGTGAAGAAGTGTCGACACTATTTGGTTTGATCCTTTGGCATGTTGATGTTCTAACCAGACGAAAGAAGTTGTTCTCAACTCCAATATCAACGGGTTAACCTACCTCAACTTGCACTATTTCTCCCACTACCGGTACTTCTGACGTCTCTGTTCTACCCTCCGTATTTGGAACATCCACAATAGTATTACAGTCCACAAATGCAATAACTGCATCACTTAAATCAACAATATCACTCATTTTTTTCTGGCATGAAGTGCCCACAACCAAGAAACAACCTGTCGATCAAATGTGCATTTAAACGGTGTATTTCGACAAGGCAGCATGTCATTGTTGCGTACACTTCCTCGATAGTGCAGCCAACTCAAATCTGAAACATGAAACTATCCTTCCCGATCGAAATAAATAATTATTTATTGTAAAGAAATTCTGTGGGAGGAATATTGGCAGTTCTTGTACCAGTTAGCGTGTTTTGCAGCCATATGTGGCAAGGCAGACGCCATACATGTAGAACTTAGCGGTCTTTGGACACGTGGAACATTAAACTGGCTTTGCAACCGTAGCCAACATGCATTTAGCGGTTTCTGCAAACGAATGCGATTTTTGTTGGCCATTTTCAACGTTTTTGAGCGGGATATGCACCCTGAAATTTATTCCATCGTGTAGCCAGTTAAAAGACGAACGTGACGGTATGCTCAACTCAAAATCGACAAAAAGTGCACTTAGCGGCCTTTGCATCTGGGCTACTCAATTCCAAAGGGTATACGGTATCAGGCGCGGATTTAAGGGGGGGTCACGGGGGTTATGACCCCCCCCCCCCCCCCAAACGGAGACCAACTTTTTTTACAAACTCAAAAAACGAAAACACAATAATCAGACAAATAAAACTTAACGAATTTTAACTGAAAAACAGTTTTTATTTTATTCAATACTGAAAATATCTTTATTGCAATTATTATGTTCTGTTACAACTGTACATATTTACAACTTCATACCTGTTATATAAAAACGATTATTTATATAACAAAATCAACTCGTCTATTTTGTTTAGCAAACCTTGTGATTACCGAATCGGTCTATAGTGATGTCACAATGAATGTGCAGCAATGCACGGATATGAATTTGGGGATGTTTGCGCACCAAAAAATTTTGCCGACGTCCAAACTGCAAGCATGGTTGGCAATTTAAGCTGTGACTTTCTCCCTTTGTCGGTACCAACTCGACTTGCCGAAACTGTATGTACCTTGATACTTTTCTCGAAGCTCGATGTAAAAGTCGCAAAACACGCCGATGCAATTTGTACGAATATTTTTGGTGCGCTCAACGCATCAAATTTCTATCCATGTAGCTTGCAAAAAATTGGTCTGGTTTTGTACGTTTGGTTATTTTGTGACTGCGTTGTTAGTGATACCACTTTTCTTAACAATTTCGATTCTGTGACCCCCCCAAGCCAAACTCTAGATCCGCGCCTGTACAGTATAATAAAAACAATCATAAGACATGAAAAGAAGCACGCAATCCTGGATCTTCTTCTTCAGTTCCTGGTTCCAGTGATCTGTCGGGGCGTGAATCAAAGACCTCTACCCGAGGCCTCGACTCACATACTGTGATGAACTTGATGAACTAAAAGAGCTTTTCTTAAAATGTAAGATTCAATCCCTATTCCTCTAACTAGACCAATTTTGAGTAATAACTTGACATACAGAATTATGCTGGTAACACTGGCACTAGACGATTTGCTCAAATATACCGTAACTTATTTACTCAGCTATAGGCCCCCCTCTAATTTCCGAGAGCCAAAATACAACATTCTTGGAAATTGACGAATTTGGTTTATAAAATTACATCGCATGTTTGTCGCACCGTACCTCTCGAACAAAAATTTGGTTCTTAACATTTCATGGCTTACTCAGCGCATAGAACATTTGTATTTGCGCACCAGTCCGTTACACACGCTGCCATATTTCAATCGCACGCAAGCTCTGTTGCTAACCGGGCATGACCTTGTCGGAGGAAAGAAGTCTCTGTCTTTCCTTCTGTGCGTACTGGCTATGACTCACGCTATGATAGAGGTGGCCGGCCGGCCGATATACTCGTACGCTCACTAATCTACACTCTGTAGTGTATTTCGAAGCAAAGAACGGCATCCGGCCTCATCCCATCTCTCCCCGACCCCGTAGAAAATCGGGACACTGTACAAACAGAAAAAGATGCACCAGGAAGGAATTGTCCGATGACGATAAAAATCGGTGGATTTGAGGAACAGACATAGAACAGCAAACAAACGATCAAAAGTGCAGAACAATCGAATGATTTACTGCGGAGTTAGAGCGTTACAAAGTGAGGACATCAATAAGGTGTTGGTCCACCCCTGGCCTGGTTGCAAGCTGTCACTCGACGTGGCGTGGACTGATAAAGTTCCTGGATGGTGTCCTGCGGAATTTCGTGCCAAATGTTCTCCAACTGTTGGGCTAAATCGGCGACATTCTGGGATGTTCGCAATCGCCTTCCCATGACGTCCCAAATGTGCTCTGTGGAAGAGAGATCAGGCGACCGAGCTGGCCAAGGAGGATGGGACAAGCTTGAAGACAGTCCATAGCAACACGTGCCGTGTGTGGCCGAGCATTATCCTGTTGGAAAGTAAGGCCTGGATGTCGCTGAAGGAACGGTAACACAACCGGCAGTAGAATGTCATCAACATACCACTGTGCTGTCAGTGTGCGGAATGACTACAAGAGGGTCCGACTATCAAAGAGGATGGCACCCCAGACAAGCACCCCCTCTTGTGGGGCTGTGTGGCATGAGATAGTCAAGGCAGGATCCCCACGCTGGCCTGGACGTCTACAAACACATCTGCGGTTGTCGTCAGGGCATCGTTGGAAACAGGACTCGTCACTAAAGACTATACGTCCCCAGTCAGCGCAGTTGCACGAGTGCGGCACCACTGTAATCTGACTTGACGGTGAACAGGCATGAGTGGTAAGCGGCGTAACGGGCGGCGCAAGCACAAATTCCTATCGCTCAGGCGTCTGTTGGTGGTCATGGTGGACACACGTGTGCGGATCACACGCTGGATCGTTGATAACAACGACTCCGGTGCTGTGACAGCTGTTCTGACAATAGCTCTGTCTTTCCGTGCTGTTGTGGCCTTCGGTCGACCACTGCTGTCCAGACACTGATGCCTGCCGTTGCTGACCCACGCTTGCCAGCATCGTCTGATCGCCGCATCACTTCGACCCAAATGTCCAGCGACAGCTCGATTCGACCAACCAGCTTCTTTCAATCCAATCGCACGACCTCCTTCAAACTCTACTCGTCATCATCATCATCATCTTGTACAGTTTCCAGCCCCAGGCTGGGTCTGTTTGGAACATAAGCCTCGCCACTTAGTCCTTTCTTCCCACCACCTCTCCGCTGTCGCTCTGGTCCAGTCCTCGCCTCTCCTCTTGACACATTCCTCCACGCCTTTCAGCCATCTATCTCTTGGTCTTCCCCTTGGTCGTTTCGTCTGCATCTGCATCTCATGTATCCTCTTGGGAATCTTCTTCTCATCTATTCTCTTTATGTGTCCATACCACCTCAGTCTTGATGTCTCAATCCTACCTTGCAAGGGCTCCTCTTTCACCATTTCCCTGACCTTTTCATTCCTCACCCTGTCTCTTCTTGTTACTCCGATCCTACTTCGCAGGAACTTCATTTCACCTGCCTGTATTCTGCTTATGTCTCTTTTCTTCATTGTACACGTTTCTGAAGCATAGGTCAGTATCGGGATATAGTAGCTTCTGTATAACACTTCCTTGCTTTTTTATGGGACACCTTTATTCCACACTAAGCTCCTAATGCTTCTCAGAAATGCTTCTGCCTGTCTGCCACGTTCCGTAATCTCTTTGTCATTTCTCCCATTTTCCTCCACTATACTTCCCAAGTACTTGAGACTTTCCACCTTCTTCAGCTGTCCACCTCCAAGTGTTATACCACTCATTGGTCTGTCCTTTTTCCTGGTCGTTAACAGGATCTCACATTTACTGATGTTGAACTTCCATCCGTACTCTCCCACTGTTTCTTCCCAAGCCTTCAGTTGCTCCTGAATTTCCTCCTCCTTGTTTCCCCAGACCATGAGATCATCTGCAAACACCATTGCTTTCATCTTATCTTCTCCTCTCTTTCCTGCTATCCGTGTCATTACCTCGTCCATAACCACAATAAAGAGAAGGGGTGACAGCGCACTACCCTGTTTCAGGCCACTTATTTGTCTGAACCAGTCTGTTCTTTCCCCTCCAACTTTCACACAACTCACACTTCCACAATACATCTCCTTCACTCTGCCTACAGTCCCATTTTCCACTCCCATGTTTTCCATTGCTTTCCATACCTTCTCCCTACACACACTATCATATGCCTTTTCGATGTCCAGAAAGGCCATCAACAGATCCTCACCAAATTCGTAGTGGTGTTCCTGGAGCTGTCTCACTGAAAATATGAGATCCACTGTTGATCTCCGAGGTCTGAATCCATACTGCTCCTCTCTCAATTTTTTCTCCACTTTGGCTCGTATTCTACTTTCTAATATCTTTTCATATATCTTGGCACAGTGAGGTATGAGTGTGACTCCCCTGTAATTTCTGCACTCCTTTCTGCTTCCTTTCTTAAATATTGGGACAATTAATCCTTTCTTCCAATCTTCTGGGGTCTTTTTCTCCTTCCATATCACCCTCATCACACGGTACAACCACTGTTTCCCAACCTCCCCTGCTGCCTTCACCATTTCAACACTCACTTCATCCACACCCGGTGCCCTTCCTCCTTTCATCTTGTCTATAGCCATCTCCAGTTCTCTCCAAGTCAGGTCCTTTTCCATTCCTGTGTTGTCTTCTCCATCTTCCAATACATTGTTTTCCTCCCTACGACCATTTGGATTCAGCAAATCCTCAAAGTACTCTTTCCACACGGTCTTGAGGGCCTCTTTGTTGTGTACCTCATTTCCGTTTTTGTCCATCATTACAACATCCTCTCGCACACCTCTTCTCTTACTTTTGACCATCCCATAAAGTACTTTCTTATTTCCTCTGCTGTCTTCCTCCATCATCTCTGTCCACTTGACCATCCACTTCTTCCTCTCCTCTGCGACAATCTGTTTGCTTCTTTCTTCTTTATCTTATAATCTTCCCTTGCCAGATCAGTTCTTTCCTGGAACCACACTCTGAAAGCCTTGTTCTTCCTTCCCACAGCTTCTTTTACTCTCTCATTCCACCATGGTGTCTCTTTACACCGCTTTCTGTTGCTTGTTCTTCCACATACTGCCACTGCAGCTTCCACCATTGTGTTCTTGAAATGCTTCTATTCCTCTTCCCCTGTTTTAGGATTGTCTGTTGGCATCCTTTCCCTTATTATCTTCTGGAATTCTTCCTTGACTTCCTTTTCCTTGAGTTTCCATAATTTGATTCTCCTTTCCTGGTACTCTGTCCTCTTGCTATCCTTAACAACTCCCAGGTTCATTACAAGTATTCTGTGGTCGCAATCTAAGGCCTCTGATGGTATTACCTTTACATCTCTGACACTTCTCTTCATTTCCCAGTCGTACAGCATGTAATCTACCAAAGATTTCTTTGTTAAATCACTGCTGTACCACGTTACCTTGTGGCTTTCTTTCTTCCGGAACCAGGAGTTGCCTACCACTAAACCGTTTCTCTTGCAAAAATCCAGCAACTTTCTCCCTTCTTCATTCCTGTTGCACCATCCTTCTGCTCCCATTACATTTTCATATCCTTGCCTTTCACTTCCTACATGTGCATTCAAATCTCCCATGATAATGATGCTCTGACCATTCAACTGCTGTTGCAGCTCCTCCTCAAAGTCTTCCTTCTCTTGAGCTGTACATCCAACTTGAGGGGCATATACCTGGGCTATCTCCAGGCTTCTTCCCTTTACAGTTACTCTGATCTTCATGATCCTGTCACTTATTCCCTTTACCTCTTCCTTCATTCCATCTCTCACAACTACTCCTACTCCGCTGCTCCTTCCTTCACTGTTCCCACTCCAGTACAACCGGTACCCTTTCCTCAGTTCTCTGCGACCTTCTCCTTTCCATCTTGTTTCTGCCAAGCCCAGTACATCCAGTTTTCTTCTCTCCATCACATCTACAATCTCCTCCACCTTTCCTGTCAGTGTTTGAATGTTTAACGTGCCAACTCGTAGTCCATTAACATATCCGGGTCGTCGTCGTTTGCATCCGTCCTTTCCGAGGCCTGTTCCTGTTTTGAAAGCAAATATAATATCCACTACTGGCTTGCTAGGCCTATCGTAGCTTCACCAGAGCCCCGTCAGCCGTCACTTTTCAGGGTTCCTATAGGGCCTTCACAGCTACCGTAGCGGTCCCGGGGCACAAGAAGTCCCCGCTGTACTTCACCCCTACAGGCAATCCCCTACTTCATGCCGTTGCCCGTCTCCCACCACGTGGAGGAGGGGTTGGACTCGTATTGAGTACAAATCCTTCGGCGTGGCATTCTTACAGCCGACGTCGAGATATCGCAGTCAAGTGCAACAGCTACTTTGGGCGTATGCTTTAGAATCGCACCTCATATAGACCTGATGCTTGCGCAGTTCGGATGTGCGGGAGCTTCCGCTATTCATTCATTGGACACGAAGCTTTAATCAGTTGCATCTCCGGTCCGAATGTCTTTGCATACGTAATTCCCTTACAATCGGACAACGCTTTCCCGGTGCGTTGTTTTTTTTTTGTTATACAGTGTATTACAGAAATAATGGGTCATGATCTTGACTGATGAAAGAAGTAAACTTAGTTTATTTTGATTAAATATATCGTACTATGTAGCATCAAAATAAAATAGCTTATTTTTACTCTCTCCCTCTCCCAAATTAATGAAGGTTTGCAAAGTTTGCGTCTATAGTACCCTCCCCCAATTTCGGAAATAAAAATTTAGAAAAAATGGGGGTCCCATAGCCGAGTAAATACGGTAACCAAAATATTGTATCCTAATAGAGCAGTATAGTACTGTGTATTCAAAATTGTTTCCTTCCATACTGTAGATTCTGAGATATTGAGAGTCTACGGCTAAAATGCCCAAGGAGGGTTATCGGTTAGTCCGAGTTGCAAGCAGTTTATATGAACAGATTCCAGGGCTCAATTGTTCTCAGAACGTTGCAAGGCATTGGTAGCCTCGTGGACTCGATTAAGAGTATAATTCAAGGAACGGAACTCAAGAATGTCATAGATTTTAGAAACAGGCAAACATCAAGTTCTACCAAAAATTATGCAAAACTCACTAGGGAAATGTGTCAGATGATCAAGCCTTGGGCTGCGGTGTTGTGTTTAAGTGGCAACTGGGGAGAGACAGTTTGGAGGATGTTGAGCATACTGGTCGGACACAGATGTTGGTGTGTGCCAACTGCAGCCAATATCTTATGGCAGCAGTAGGGATCAGCTATGGTGACTATTTTGAAGGACGATATGGATATGTTAAGTATACACCATGTTGCACCCCAACTGTTAAAGACATTGAATTCTACTGGCACCTGTCCACAAACTTATTAACTATACTATAAGGTGCGTTCAAAAAGTAACGAGCCGGAGGCTGGAATGCGCAAACCGGTGACGACATCGGCTAATCGTGGTGTGTGTAACGAGGTGTGGTTCCGACCAGAGCGTGGAAGGTCACAGCCCGTCACTAGAGGGCACGCGTGCACGTCACGTGACGATACAAAGCGAGCAGCAGCATGCATCAATCATCCAACGCTGCCAGTCACATTGCAAACAGTGACATGGAGGTGTCAACCGAGGAGCAAAGAGGTGTTGTTCGGTTTCTGACAGCGGAAGGAGTAGGGGGAACGGACATTCATCGCCGAATATCACAAGTGTACGGCGAACACTGCATGTCCCTTGTAAGGGTCAAGGCGTGACAAGCGCTTCAGGGAAGGACGGGTGTCGTTAGTCGATGATGCCCAGTCTGGGGCACCCCCCTGCATTACCGATGACAAGGTCCAACTGGTTGATGCACTCATTACCCAGGACCGCCGAGTGACAGTGAACGCCATAGCCACCGTGGTCGCTTCACGACAATGCACTAAGTCATATGGCCAACACAGTCGCGGCACTCCTGCAGAAATTCGAATGGGAGGTTCTCGGCCACCCTCCATACAGTCCAGACCTCTCTCCCTTTGATTACGCCGTGTTTGGTCCCCTGAAAAGGACTCTGCAGGCCAACGATTCACCTCGGACGCCGACGTCCAGCTATACGTGCGGAACTGGTTCACATCGCAGAATTTTATGAGACAGCCATTCACTGCCTCGTGTCACAGTGGGACAAGTGCCTCACCAGCCAGGGCCAATACTTCTAACATACAGGTACTGGTTCCTGTAATTAATCCTCCGGCTCGTTACTTTCTGAGCGCACTTTATATATTATGTTGTTACCTAATGGCAGATTTAGGATTAATTCCATTGATCTTCTGGGTTCCTATTAGAGTTTTGGTGGGTTCTTTTTACTCTTAACTGTACTGGTCCAGTTCTGGGCACTCAAGAGGGTGATCAAAAATTATTCATTATAGTACTGTATTTCCATCTCTACAAATGGTATAGTGGCCTTGCTTGAAGATTTTAACCTGGTGGAGCAGTGCAGCAAGCCTTTCCTCACTTGATCTTTTAATTTGATTTTATTGCTTTCCCCGATAAATTAGTCTAACTACTTCTTTCATAAGGTTGGCATCCAGCTGTAAAAGCCAGCAGTCACATAGAAATCCATTGCATCTCATAACCAATCCCACAGAAACCGGAATAATAAGCGGTGAGACATACATACCCCAGTAAATTTTATGTCCTTCCATTGTTTATTACTAAAAGAGGCATCCTTTATTTGACTCCTCACTAGCTCATAGTTGGGTGTTGGTAGTTGTTTAATTTGTAGTGGAGGAAACAAGGTTTCTGTATCTGTCAAACAAGACTTGAAAATGTGACTGCAGCCAGAATTCGAACCCTAATCTCCCATCGCCCAGACAAGCGCTCTAAGCTACTTACATCATCACGGGTCTCACCACTACCACGACACATTTTCAAGACTTAGATGGAGGAGTGCTCCAAAGAGACCTATTCCTTAAAGCCAATTCTATAATTCAATCAGACTCTGGTACACAGTTGATCTATGAGATCACAGGTATCTCCGTGTCATTCTAGAAGTCGCCATACAACACCTCTTCATCTTAAACTTGAAAATGTGGTGTGGCCCACAGTGGTGTAAGGACCAGGACAGCTGAGAATATGGGTTTGAAGCTCTCAAATGCAGTCACATTTATAAGTCTTATTCAACAGATGTGACTACACCAAAAAGAACTATTTTCTAAAGCCATTTCTAAAATATTCACACATTTTCCTCTCTTACACCATTTTGGATACTTCTTGCCTTCTTTTCTGTATGAAGAATAAATATATTTTCAAACCAACTCATCGAGATCTTTCTAAGCTTATTGCTCCATACTCATTCAGGTCATCTAAAAGTGTTTCAACTCTTCAGACATCTTTGACATGAGAACTGGGTAGACTAGTATTATGAGTAAATACTTCTACTTTGTGAGCTTAGATGGGAAGTGACAGGCCAAAGAGGATGGAATTGTCACAGAAATCCAGGGGATTAGAAAACATCTGTGACACCTACCTTCTCATTGGTATAGTAGACAACACAGCTTCCTTAGCTGACTCAGTTTCATGAAGCTGGAAAAGATAATAAAACAACATTTACTCACTATAAGCAGTAAAAGATAAAAGAGTACTACACAGCTGACAATGAAATGAAGGAAAATAATTTACATTTTATGCATCTGTTTGTACCCAGACACATCAACATCTGTCTCACACTCATTAGTAGGCATCACTTCATGCAAATGCAAGTTATTATTTAGTAGACTTAACACATTGCTGACCGGATGCCTGGACATGTCACATTCCCTGTGGACCGGACATTTTGCTACTGAGAATATTCCAGTGCACTAGATTATGAAAAAGTACATAATTGTGGAAATAACCTAGATATTATCTTTCTAGTTGATATGAGTCTACACATACCCCTAGTAGTGCTCAAGGGGGTGATGTATTTGGAAATATGACACAATGTGCTGTGGCGGCTTACAGAAAGAGCAGATGGAGTATATTTGAGGTTAGATTGGTCAACAATCAAAGTACGGTATGTACTTTGGTTGTTATTACGTCGCCTAGAGACCTGAATATCACTCTCTCATTCAGTTTCTACTAATTCACTATAACTTGTGCCATTTGAACAATAATATCAACGATAAATCTTATCATCTGATTATATAATTCCCCATCTTGTCATTGATTGAACCAACAGAAGGAAGTTCGATGTTTCGAAACAAAATCAAAGAATAAAAGAAGGCCATGAATAGACGGAAGATGGCACATATACATCTACAAATTTCCTTCTCAACGTGCTAGACTGAAATAGTTCAATACATGGTCAAGAGATGTCGCAGGAAGACCGAAAACAATGACGTGTATAAAACCGAGATTTCTCGGGGCCCGTCATCTACCGCTGGCGAGCATACTACGAGATTTCTCGGGGCCCGTCTCCCATGTGTTAAGAGAATTTTAGGCATTCCTTTGCAAACCCTGTTCTACATATTTGCATGCAATTTCTTTTATATATTTGACATAGTGCTTTTCATAGAGTGCAACACGTAAAATTATTGGATATCTTGAGAAAAATTGGCCTTGACATGAAGAACATACATTTTGTTACCAATCTTTATGGGAACCAGAAAGTCATAGTTAGGGTCGATGATAGGCTGTCCAATGAATTCCGGAATAGACATGGTCGACTATGTGTACTTTCCCCTCTACTTTTCAACATTTACTCGGAGGCTTTATTGAATGAAGCGCTAGACACACCTGAAGCAGTTAGTTTAGGGACTGCGACAATGCGGTCATGTAGCCCTGTGTACTTTGGGTGTGTGTAGAATCTGTCTGATAACCCGTGTGATGGCTGTATTAGTGTGTGTTATCTGTGATTCAGGTAGAAGGACTGCAGACGATTAATTTTTTCAAGTAGTTCCTACTTTTGCTACCAAATGCTACCATCCACGACTCCTAGCTGTGGACGTGGCTACTAAATGCCATCACAGTTAGCATCTGGCGGTGAACGTCGGAACTAATATAGCGTTCTCAAACTAACCTACAAATTTTAGCTTCCACAAGTGTAGTTAGAGGAAGGTTCTTTATCATGCCATAAATCTATGACATGGGACCGCCGGCTTTACTTCCCCTCTGAAGGAAGGCATACTCAGAGATTTTAAACGCTCTTAAAAAAGTCCGACGACTTCGGCCGGGTTTGTACACGCAATCTTGGGCATAGAAGCTCAGCATGCTACCAACTACGCCACCGAAGCCGTCGAACAGCATATTATTAATATTCGATATGGGGATGATACAGTGCTATTGGCTGAAAGTGCAGATGATCTGCAAGTCCTACTGGAGAGAGATAACACTGGTTGTGGTAATTGGAGGTCTCCGAATGAACAGAAAGTACACCAAGTTTATGGTCATCAGTAAGCAAAAGACTATTCAGGTCAAGCTCAAACTGGAGAATGTATAAATTAAAAGTGTTCTGCATTATAAATAACTTGGAGTGTTTCTGAACCGAAATTGTGGACGGTCAGACAAGAGATCAAGATCTGGAATGAGCATGCGAGAAGCACATTCATTAAAATAAAGAACTTTGCCTCGAACCACAACATAAACCTGGAACTTAGGCTAAGAATAGTTAGAGGATATGTGTTTCCTACACTGTTGTATGGCATGGAAGGGTGGGCTTTAACCCAAGCTGCAAGGAAACTGGAAGCCTTTGAAATGTGGTCCATTCCAAGGGGTGCCTGTATCTGCTGTGCAGAGCAAAATCAATTAGCTGTTCTGTGCAGTGTTATCGTGGAGACAACCGAGCGGGATCATCATCGTGTCTTATGTCTCGAATTAGTATTAATTCCTTCGTGTTTTCATTACTGGAAGGAAGCCTAATAAAATTGCAGGATTTTAAGCTGAGAAGTGTGTTTTATTGATGTCGAAAGAACTATCTAATTTAGTGAAATTACGTCGAGAAAAAAAACCAATGTTGGCCCCTCATACTGCCCGAAGTTAGATGGTTGTTCACTGCTTGATGCAAATACTGATATAGACTACTGCTGATAGATGTACAGCTTAGTGGGTCAAGAGCAGATCACTTGAGTCCCATACAAAAATAAATGCTGCATCTCACTTTGCAGAATAAGTAGGTTATTATTATTATTATTATTATTAAACAGAAGCCTCCGTGGCTTAGGCGGCAGCATGCCGGCCTCTCACCGCTGGGTCCGTGGTTCAAATCCCGGTCACTCCATGTGAGATCTGTGCTGGACAGAACGGAGGCAGACAGGTTTTTCTCCGGGTACTCCGGTTTTCCCTGTCAAAATTTCATTCCAGCAACACTCTCCACATCATTTCATTTCATCGGTCATTCATTTAATCATTGCCCCAGAGGAGTGCGTCAGGCCTCGGCAGCCGGCACAGTTCATATCCTCGCCGCTAGATGGGGGCTTCATTCATTCCATTCCTGACCCGGTCGGAGACTGGAAGCAGGCTGTGGATTTTCATTTCATTATTAAACACCTCAGGATTGAAAATTCTCAATAAAGATTGTACTATTATTATTATGAACTAGAAGACCCAAGCTGCTCCGCTGCCTTTATGCTAATGACCTGAACAGACAGTTACCATCACCTTTCATTTTTGTAACATCGTTTTGAGAGCTCACACAGCTTCTAAGAATGAATGCTGAAACAAGATGCCAACCAGCACTTGTATGTGGCAGCAGGGCAAGCCATCCGACTCCTAGGCGCAGATGAGTTACGGAACATTTGCTCCTCCCCTTACTACGACTGGCACACAGCTTGGTCAGAGGAATGACCTTCACAATTACATGGATGACAGAACCAGACAATTGGCAGACTGCCTGAGGCGTGGAAAATATGATCAACCCTGCATTCCTATCAGCATCAATTAACTGTAAACTTTCATGGGGCAGGAAATTTTTTTGAATTAGCAGAGAACAGGAAATTATTCTTTTGTTCTGAACTACACATTGAGGATTCAAGCTGTAGGAGCTATCAGCTCTTGACAGTAAATAAATGTGGTGCGCTTCGCATAGGGGATGTAGTGTATGGTCCACTACCCCAGCGAAAGTCCAGGCATAGTCACCAAAAGCCTGCTGACGACCCTGACTTGGTGCATCTAGGCAAAACCTCAATAAAGACACAGCAATAACCTAGAGGAATTGCTGGATTTTTATTACATGGCCCTGGAAGCCAGTATGTCATCTTTATACATGGATAATCTATAAACCAGATAATTGAGAATTTAGGTATACAAATAAGCCAAAAAATTGCTGAAAAGGTGCCAAAATAAAGTGATAGCAAGACTGCTAAGGGAAAAAAAAGTGACAATGGTTATGCAAACTCTTACAGCTATTCTCATCACTATAGAGTCTTCCAAAAAAGATGACATATTGGCTTTCACAATCAATAATTAATTAAAATGCTCCACAATTCAAGACAAATTTTATTCAATTGTTAGTACATGTTTCGATATACGATGACATCTTCTTCAATGTTCATACAATATTAACCCTTACCCTTCGTTAGTCGGGCGAGCCCTGACATAACGAATTTTACGTTCCAGCCGTGAGTCGGGCGAGCCCCTACATCATAATTCTATCCTCTGCCGCTCGTCTGTCATCTCCGCCCCAGCAAATTATCCATTCCTATTTGATGCTGCGATTTGTTGGTTGCATGAGAAACGTTGTGAAATCTAGTTATTGCGAAGCAAGAAACGTTAAACTCTTATTTGGAAGGTAGTGCAACCTGTCAACTGTTACTTGGCGACCGCCAGATGGCCGTTCCAACATCGACCGAGGATGAAATACGGCAAGTTTTTTATGACAGTGATGTATCATACGAAGTTACAGTATCGATAGGTGAAACATAATGGTATCTTTGAACTGCTGGCAATCAACACTGAAGTATTATCCGTGCATACAATATATTTTTATTTTGCTGTGTTATTTGTTTTCACTTAGGGCTGATGACCTAATTGTTTATGGCAAAACTAATTCATGTATTCATGTTGATGGTAACTGAGTGTTACTACTGATAAAAATTCTAGGTAAACATAGCTTGGCTGAATTTGACAAGTATAATAATTGATTATTATTATTATATTATTATACATAATAAGGAAAAGTATTTATCAACACAATATGGTCAGATTCAAAGAGTTGATAAATTTAAGTACTTGGGTGAATGGACTTGATAACACAGTGTGCAAGGAGAGATTGAAGATGGAATTTGCCTTTATAGGCTTACTCAGCCGTTACAACAAACGATCGATATAGTTCCAAGCAAAAATTAAACACTATGCAACTGTCATTAAGCCAGAGGTATTATATGGTTCTGAATGCTTAACATTGAATAAAAAAGGAAACCAAATTGAACTAGAGAAAAAAGGAAGAAAAATACTTCGAAAAATATTGGGTCCCCAAAAGAATAAAGAAAACTGGTGGATGAAGAGGAGAAATGAAGACCTTTACCGTCAAAGAGAAGAAATTACGGTTTCAATTAAGAAGAGAAGACTAAAAAACAGGATGAACAGAAATCGGCTCTCGAAGAAAGTTTTGATTACATCTCTAAATTAATTTGCATACTGCTTTTATTTGCTTCATAATGACTTTAGTAGAAGAGTGTAGACATATATGTATAATTTAGGAGATAGTTATAGTTCTAAAGCAGAGCTAAATGAATACAAGTAATAGAAGGTAAAGGTTCAGAAATTAAATACAAGCTGTACAGACAGCTAAGAGAATTTTAATTCGAGGGGTAAGGGTTAAAATAAAATAAATAAATAAATAAATAAATAAATGGATATCCTTACAAATAATTTAATTAAATAAAGGTTCTAAATATTTAAATATAATTTTCAAAAACATTCTGGAGATGCTGTTCCCAAATTGGTCAATGGGGCCACGATTGATACTTGTGAAATTGAGAAAACTGACAGACAGGATTGAGATTTCCACTCTCTGTCAGTTTTTTCATCACAAGCATCCATCACGGCTCCATTGACTAGCAGTTTGGAAACAGCATCTCTAGAGTGCTTTTGAAAATTATATTTAAATATTTAGAACCTTTATTTAATCAATTATTTGTAAGGATATCTATTTTATTTTATTCTAATATTGTATGAACGCTGAAGAAGATATCATCGTATAACGAAACATACTGTTACGGCTGCGGGGTTGCTTCATTCCCTTGCGCGTGACTCACAGCCGCCTGAGGCTACCCCCGGGCTCTGCGTCAGCCGGCCGCTCGCACAAAAGGGATGGACCAGAATGTTCGTGGCTCAACTAGTGTTGGAATTCTCGAGAAGGTGTGAACCCTGGTCTACTCCAGAAACATCTGTGAGTCATCAGCCCCGATATATAAAGAGCGATCCTGGCCAGTGACGCGGGACTGTGTTTTTGAGCGAGTGTGTTCTTATCAGTGCGACAGAGGTGTTACGGTGACGTGCGAATTGCGAAACAGTGTGTATTCAAGTACAGTGAGTGACAGACTGTGGCTTGTGTACAAGAGGAAGAGTTGTGGTTATTTCCAGCGAGGTCACGGGACTAATTACGGAAGGATTAACTACATGACCAAAAGAAATGGCGAGTGTCCTCTACAAGTGGAAACTAATAGTGACTAGTAGTCATTTATGAAGTGAGACTCAAGTGTGCCTATTGTGTGGTGTATATTTCTGACCTGCAATAAAGCTAATATTTCTTTAAAGGACCCTTGTGTTGTGCTTTACCTACTGTGATCCAATTAACAAACTAGCTACTAGGGGTAGCACATATCAGTACTAACATTTGAATAGAATTTGTATTGATTGGCAGAGCATTTTAACCCTTTCCTTCTCAAAGCGCCCGGATATGAAAGTCACTGCTCCCTGCTAAAGCGCCCGAAAGTATCGTGTATGTTCTTTTCATAATCTGCCTCCAGGATCTACAGAATTAGAATATTTTGAATATATTTCAAGTGGTGCTGAACTTTATGGAAAAATTGCATAGAACACTAACCTCTATGCTGAGTATAAACAAGCTCAGTAAGGAAAAGTAGATAGTGACTGGTTCTGAACCAGGGACCTCAGGAAATAAAACTGTAAACAATGTGTACAGTTGGTGAAAACTGTGCAAATTCCATTACTGACACATTTTTTTTTAAACTTAGTTTCATAATTGTTTATGTGGCCAGATCATATAGTTTTGAAAAAGGTTTTTTGACCAGATTATATGAGGGCAGACTTCAAACGAAGGACCCCAGGTGAGTGAGATTTACTGTGGGTCATTGCAAGACTGTTGGTAATTAACATGTAAAATTTTATTTATTTTCATGTGAAATGAAAATCCACAGCCTGCTTCCAGTCTCCGACCGGGTCAGGAATGGAATGAATGAAGCCCCCATCTAGCGGCGAGGATATAGACTGTGGCGGCTGCCGAGGCCTGACGCACTCCTCTGGGGCAATGATTAAATGAATGACAGATGAAATGAAATGATAGTGGAGAGTGTTGCTGGAATGAAATTATGACAGGGAAAACCGGAGTACCCGGAGAAAAACCTGACTGCCTCCGTTTTGTCCAGCACAGATCTCACATGGAGTGGCCGGGATTTGAACCACGGACTCAGCGGTGAGAGGCCGGCGTGCTGCCGCCTAAGCCACGGAGGCTTTTATTTATTTTTATGTATTAAATGTATTATATAGTTCTCATGTTATGTGCAAGAGTTTACATCCATGTCCACAGTACTTCATACTCTAAAATAATAGGATGATTTCTGGGGGTATCATGCCTGGAAATGCAACAAGGAAAGGGTTGATGAATTATCTATTAATCAATAGGCTATGGCAATTTCCTTACATTTTCATAAAATGGTAAATGTTTTTGCTTCGCACAATCAAGTAACTAAAATCCAGCAATTCTTTGAGGTTTGTGCCATGTCTTTTGCGGGGTTTTGCCTAGATGTACCAAGTCGAGCTGTTCTGTGGGCTTTTGGTAAACCGCCAGTGGACTGCCAGTGGGATAGTGGACTATGCACTACATCCCTTAAATAAGAAGCGAGAGCTGAGCTCTTCTCCTCCATGTGTGAAGTGGTTCATAAATCAGCCTAAAGCAGCCACACTAGACATGGGGAGCCAGCCCCGTGGTGTTGGGATAGCATGCCTGCCTCTCACCCGGAGGCCCCAGGTTCGATTCCCGGCTCCGTCAGCGATTTTAGAAACTGACTTGAGGGCTGGAATGGGGTGCACTCAGCCTCGTGAGGACAATTGAGTAGCTGTCTGACAGTGAGGCAATGCCCCGATCACGAAAACCAAGATTAACGGCCGAGGGGACCCGATGCGCTGATCACGCATCACCCCGATATCTGTAGGCCAAATGGCTGGGCAGCGGTCGCTTGGTAGGCCTAGGCCCTTCACGGGCTGTAGTGCCAGGGGTTACTAGACATGGGAGTTTATAAAGTGTATTTTGCTGTGGACAAAAAGACATTTCCATTTGGATATCAGAGCACATTTGGGACACAAAACTAGTGAATTACAGATCTGCAATAGCTGCTATAAAATTTGATAAGGCTGAAACTATTTTTAAAGTTCCAGAATATCCAAACAGGATAGTTTGAGAAGCTCATGAGATCATTAAGCTCCACCAACAATTTCTAAGAGGGGAAGTTTGAAGTTTTACATAACTGTCAATCTTGCTATAATAAGACATGGGACCTTCTTTGTACATGGAATCTGAACCACAGAACTTGATATTTTAATTTTGAAAATCCCTCATGCATTAATCAGGAATCTAAACTGGTCTGTCTTGGTGAGAAGCAAGCAGCTTGACCTCTGCACCATCATGCCCTTACCCAATAACTTTCATCACAAGGATAAATTTAGACTTAGCAATACAGTTGAGTCCCTAAAACTCGTCACTCGATATCCTGGCAGTCCGGATAACTCGGCCACACCTTGGCAGGGCGAAGAAACTTACTCAGCCTCCTGAAAAGAGTTTATGGATGTGCAGAAGCCGATAAAAATGACGTCAAATACTGGTTCCAGAATGATACCGAGCAAGACATTAATGTCCGATGCAGAAATTATTGTTGCTGTCACATATAATGAAAAAATGCCGGAAAATGATGAAGATAAGGTTGGTTCTTAAGTTTAGGGGCTGCGACAATGCAGTCATGTAGCCCCATGTACTTTGGTGTGTGTAGAATCTGTCTGATAACCGGTGTTAATTGTGATGACTGTATTAGTGTGTGTTATCTGTTTTTAATTCAAGTAAGGACTGCAGACTTTGAATTTTTCATATAGTTCCTACTTTTGCCGCCAAACACCACCGTCAACGACTACTAGTTCAGCTACCAGCTACCAGACGCCACCACAGTCGGCTCTTGGCAACGAACGTAGGAACCTAAGAGCGTTGTTTACATTCTTAACCTATACAATTTTGCTTCACACAGGTGTAATTAGTGGAAGGTTCTTTAACATGCCATAAATCTTTACTTCCCCTCCGAAGGAAGGCATCACCGTACAAGCTCCTAAAATATCACATACAAAAGGGTGTCGAAACCGCCCTTCAGTATTTTGAACAACAAGGTGTGTCGGTAATGGACTTACTGTTCCTTCATCGTCTTCCCTGATCAAGCAAAAAATGCAGAGAGGATTGCGGAAGACAACAGGACATTACGCATTTCTTTAAAAAGTAACCATTTTTGCAGATTTTCATTATAGACAGCTTTATTGCCTTCATAAAGTAAGTACTTTACCTTTGTTTAAGGGTATTTGTGCAACTTATTCTCTGTTGTATTCTCAAGCAAACAATGCATTACAGTACTGTATTTTTATTGTTTTTAACCCCATTCCCGATAACTCAGCATTTTGAAAAACTCGGCCAGCCTTCGGTCCACATTAGGCCGAGTTTTAGGGACTCTACTTTATATGGAAAGTTCTGTTTGCACACGTTGGAGCAAAGATTGTATGGCTTGGGCTCTAACCAATCAAGGAGGAGTGTGACGTTAACAAAGAGCGAGCAGAAACACCTGTCCGATGAAACCAACTGTCAGTGTGAGAGAAGACATGGAGGTGGGCCTATGATGAAGGTTGCTGCGACAACAGTCGAAATATTGATAGACACTCACCAACAAATGAAGCAGCTCTACTCTGGAAGCCTACATAATAAATTATACATGACCATGAAAGCCTATGATCTTAACATATTATAATAATGCCTCCTGACAGGTATGGCAAGAGACCATTAATCATCATCATCAATCATCATCATCCATCATCATCCATCATCATCATATCTTCGTTCCAGCAAGCCGGGTGCGGTTATAAATGAGCCGTCTCCAATTTGTCCTGTCCATCCATAACTGTTGTTCTTGTATTTGATGCCAGTTCTTATCTCTAGCTTAAAGGTCCTTATAAATTCGCTTCTCCCACACATTGCAAGGTCTTCTTCTTGGTCTCCTGCCGGGGACACACTGGCCCAAGTACACTCGAAGTAACCTGTGGGGAGCCATCCTCTTCATGTGACCATACCATCTCAATCTCTTGAGTAAGAGTGTCGGCAGGCTCCTTTCCAATCCCAGTTGTTGTCGGATATCCTCGTTCCTTATTTTATCCATTATCGTCTTTTGAAGGCAAGAAAGGAGGAACTTCATTTCTACTGCCTAGAGACGACTGTTTGTTGGTCCATTAAGGGTTGCTGCTTCCAGTCCATATATTAGTATGGGTATTAAGTATATCTTGAACAAACTAATTTTGAAAGCTTGTGGAAATATTTCATCCCAAAGTAGAAATTGGAAGCTTAGACCATTAATATCAAAGATAAAAATAAAGATATATTTCTTTTTTCTTAAATCTAAAGATACTTACAGCACTTGAAAACTTTGTCTCCACAATACCAGGAGCGACACAGTTCACTCTGATGTTCTCAGTAATCAGACCTTGAGCAGCAGCTTTCGTGAGCCCCAACAGAGCAGTCTTACTGACAGAATATGCACCAAGAAGCTGAAACGAAATGAGCGAGTTATTTCCAAGTAAAAACCCAATGACATTAGCCATTTCATGTTGCATCTAGAAAAGAGCAAGCCCTTTTATTATTTTTTTTTAATTGAAGTTCTAGAATAATGTTTATGATTAATTGGAGGATTATCCATTTCGCAAGGTCCGTATTGACGTGTACAATGACAATTTAATGGGTTAAGGGGTCTCCGCCCAATCAATACAAATTTGTATTGATTGGGCGGAGACCCCTTAACCCATTAAATTGTTAATGTTTATGAACTATAGAAATGACTTTAGGACATAGATCTCCTTGGAGCGGTCATATCTATTGATTTAAGACTTGAAAATTTGACCACAGTTGGGATTCGAACCCAAATATCCTACTGTCCAGGCAGGTGTGGATGGTCGCTTACACCAACATAACCACGCTCCAACCGCAGCAAATTTTCAAAATTTCGATGGAAAGGCGCTGATGCAATGGCTTCCGGAATTATGTGGAAATACCTTTGATCTCCTAGATGACACACACAGAGCCACCTGTCTGCAAAAATCTGAACCTGATTTAAATTTTTCAACCACAGAAATGGCTTTACGACGTAGCTCTCGTTTGGAGTAGTCATCATCATCATAATAATCATCTTGCACAGCTTCCAGCCACTGGCTGGGTCTGTTTGGAACACAAGCCTCTCCAACGTCTTCTGTCTTCCCACCATCTCTCAGCCTCCACCCTTGTCCAGTCTTCTCCTCTCTTCTTCACGCTTTCTTCCATCCCCTTCAGCCACCTGTCTCTCTGTCTTCATCTTGGTCTCTTGTATCCTCCTGGGCATCCTCTTCTCCTCCATTCGTTTTACATGTCCATACATCTAAGTCTAGATTTCTCTATACCATCCTGTAATGGTTCCTCCTTCATTAATTCTCTGGTCCTCTCATTTCTTATTCTGTCCATCTTTGTAGCCCCAATACTGCTTCTCAAGAATCTCATCTCACTGGCCTGTATTTTGCTCTTCTCCCTTCCTTTCATAACCCAGGTCTCCGAGGCATACGTAAGGATAGGGACATAGTACGTCCGATATATGATCCATTTGCTGTTCTGAGGGACATCCTTGCTCCATATCATGCTTCTCACACTCCTCCGGAATGCTTCTGCCTGTCTCGCCTGCTCATTTATTTCTCTATCGTTTCTTCCATTATCTTGTATCAGGCTTCCCAAATACTTAAAACTCTCCACTTTCTTCAGCTGTTCCCCACCAATTGTTATTCCCGTTGTGGTTCTTTCCTTCTTCCTTGTTGTGATCACCATATCACTCTTATTTATGATAAATTTCATCCCATATCCTTGTATTATTCCTTCCCACACGTCCAACTGCTCCTGTACTTCCTCCTCCTCGTTTCCCCAAATCATCAAATCATCTGCAAACACCATTGATTTCATCTTTCCTTCCCCAATTACTTGTGCCACTCGGGTCATTATGTCATCCATCACCACAATGAAAAGTAACGGTGACAGTGCACTTCCTTGTTTCAGGCCGTTTCTCTGTTCCAACCAGTCCGATCTCTCTCCTCCCACTTTCACACAGCTCACGCTTCCCTTGTACATCTCCTTTATCCTCTTTATAGTCCATTTCTCTACTCCTCTATCCTCCAGGGATTTCCATACTTTGTTTCTGCATACACTGTAATATGCTTTCTCAATGTCCAGGAAGGCCATCAGTAGATCTGTTCCATACTCATAGTGCTGTTCTTGTAACTGCCTTACAGCAAAAATCAAATCCACTGTGGACCTTCCTGCTCTGAACCATGTTGTTCTTCCCTCATCCCTCCTTCTATCCTTGTCCTAATTCTCCTTTCCAAAACTTTCTCTAACATCTTTGCACAATGACTCATCAGTGTTATTCCCCGATAGTTACTGCATTCTGTTCTACTATCTTTCTTGAAGATCAGGACAATTATTCCCTTTTTCCAGTCTCTGGGGTCTTCCTTTGGAGTAGTAATAAATAATAATGTATTGGTTTTACGCCCCTTTTAGCCCCTGCAGCAATTATGGACGGCGGGGTGCCAGAATTTTGCTCCAAAGGGGATCTTTAATGTGCCAGTAAATATACTCCCTCGCATTTACACACCCTGAAATGCAGGCTGGCTGTGCAAGGATTCAATCCTGCAACCTTGGACACAGCAGGAGAGAACGTTACCACTGAGTGACGCAGCCAGTCCCTTGGAGTAGTCATATATGTGTTAGTGTACAAACATTTTCAATTCTTGACACCCGGCCGAAGTCGTCGGATTCTTTTAGAGTGTTAAAAATTCCTCAGTATGCCTTCCTTCGGTGGGGAAGTAAAGCCAGCAGTCCCAATTCATAGATGTATGGCATGTGAAAGAACCTTCCACTAAATAAACATGTGTGAAGCAAAATTTGTTGGTTTAGTTTGATAAATGCTCTTAAGATCCAATGATCGTCACCAGGTGCTGGTTGCGATGGCATCAAGTAGTACCTAACTTCACAGCTAGGTGACGTGGACTGTAGCATTTGGTAGAGAAAGTAGGAACTACTTGAAATTATCGTCTGCAATCCTTACTTGAATTAAGAACAGATAACACACACTAATACAGTCATCACAATTAACACCGGTTATCAGACAGATTCTACACACACCCAAAGTACATGGGGCTACATGACCATGTTGTTGCAGCCCCTAAACTAAGGAACCAACCAACTTTCAATTCAAACAATAAATTATTTTAGTATTTGAATGGTTCAGGCCGGCCCCGTGGTGTTGGGGTAGCGAGCTTGCCTCTCGCCCGGAGGCCCCGGGTTCGATCCCCGGCTCCGTCAGGGATTTTAAAACTGACGTGAGGGTTGGAACGGGGTGCACTCAGCCTCGTGAGGACAATTGAGTAGCTGTCTGACAGTGAGACAGCGCCCCGATCATGAAAACCAAGATTAACGGCCGAGGGGACCCGACGCGCTGATCACGCGTCACCCCAATATCTGCAGGCCGAATGGCTGGGCAGCGGTCGCTTGGTCGGCCTTAGCCCGTCATGGGCTGGATAGTGCCAGGGGTTGTTTGTTTGTTGTTGTTGTTATTTGAATGGTTCATCCTGGTTCCGTATTTATGAAAAAATTAGTATTAATATTTTGCAAAAGTTCCGCCTAATTAATACCTTTATTGTATTATATATAAATGATCACCTAGTGGTCATTGGCACATGTTTCGAGGCCTAATTGTTTTGGCCCCTTCATCAACCGATATAGATGAAATGTGGTTGGATAGCTTAACACTAATAAACTTTCCCTTCAAAAACCCTATTATGGTGCACCATAATGAAAGGTGAAAGACGTTTACCCCAAAGATACATAAGGAAATAAAATACTTAAAGAAATAAATAAAGAAAGAAAGAATGAAGGAAAGAAAGGAAGAAAGAAATAGTTGAAATTTGATTTTAAAAAAAAAAATACAATGTCATCCCTTAGTTTTCTCCTTTTTCAATAGTCCATAATAATATGTATAATAATCGCAGGTTATTTATTTCAGGTTATTTTTTCACAGGTTTCAGTAATTGGAATTATTTTGTATTGACCGACTGAAAGTTACAATATCAATTCAGCTACAGTACTGGCACCCACAGGAGTCGGCATCGTGATATCGGAAATAAGGTTGGCTTCAGGGCCGTATTTCTAAATAGGCTAAGTAGGCTGCAGCCTAGAGCGGCAAATTTTCAGGGGCGAGAGTTTGGCAATTCATTCGAAAGCTAAAATGAAGTATTTCGGACGTTAATAATACTTTCCGTACGAATTTAAGAATACAAGTTACTTAAAAATATGTTTTAGTCCTTATACAGTTCTTTCTGCCTTAGAAGAGTTAAAAACTATCTAAGAACTAGTATTTCTGAAATACGGTTTAACTCACTTTCATTACTTTGTATTGAGGTAAATACAACAAATCCACTTTCATATGAGGACATTATTAACGAGTTTGCCATTAAGAAATCTCGTAAGAAAGCTATGTAAATTTGAACACGAAGATTACGTGGGGTGAGTTGTTTTAGAGAAGTTTGTATATTTTCCAACAAATAAACCAGTAATTAACTACATTTTGTGTAATTTCATTTCACCATGTAGGACAACTTAATTCAAATTGAACACAGTTCTTCAATTATGCAAAAGATAGTCATTAGCATTAAAATTTAAAAATATGTGTAAAATAGTGATCAGTGATCTCCAAGAACAAATTAATTAATTAAGTTCGAAACCCATTTCATTTTTTAACGAATCTTAAAAGAAGTAAGTAAAAAAACAAGTAGATAACTAATTTCATTATAACATTTATTATGTAAGCCATTACATTTGTAGTTTTATCTAAACTAAATGAACTTTATGTTTAAAAAAGATGAAAATGCCAATGAACTCTATCCTTTTGTTGTATAAAACAAATGTATTAAGCAAATATGAACTATTGAGGGGGCGGCAAATGGACTTTAGCCTATAGGCGGCATACTCTTAAATCCGGCCCTGGTTGGCTTCACTCATGAGCAGATAGTGACACATCTCTTCTTCTAGCCTTTGTCCTGCAGAGCAGGGTGGCTATTCTGCACGATTGCCTCCATCTTGCACGGTCTGCAGCGACCTTTTTCTCAACATTGGCTGCTCTCATATCCTCCTTGATTTGATCAAGCCACTAACAGTACACCTCTGATCTATTGTTCAGAAGACCAAGGTTCTGGCACAACCTTCACCAGGCACTTCCCTTCCGCGCTCGCTTCAACATTTCTATCTCAGATACTCCACTGGAGCAGGTAGACCACTTCTCGTATCTGGACAGTCGGCTATCTGGACAGTCTGCTATCTGTACACGGTTGAGAAGAGAATCGGTGCTGCCCATGCGGCATTTGGGCGACTAACGCACCGGGTCTTCTTGAATAAAGATCTGACCGTCAAGGCGAAGCTCATGGTGTACCAAGCTGTTGTCATCTCAACATAGTTGTATGGCTGTGAAACCTGGACCCTTTATTGACATGACTTCCGAAAGCTTGAGCGCTTCCATCAACAGAAACTTCGATCCATCCTTAAGATAAAGTGGGCAGACCACATCACCAATCTTGATGTTCCTGAGAAAGTGCATGCTAATAGTATAGAATCATTCATCATTGGTCATCAACTTAGATGGATTGGACATGTCCATCGGATGGATGATACAAGACTACCACGCCAGGTTCTGTATGGTGAACTCAGCTCCGGCACCAGACCTCATGGAAGCCCTAAGAGAAGTTACAAGGACCAATTTAAACAGAATATGAAGTTGACAGGTCTCAATCCACAAACCTGGGACCAGCTTGCTAAAGACCTTTCAACTTGGCGCCAGACCATCCCGGCTGCTGTCAAAATGTTTGAAGAAGAACGTCGTAGACTTGTTAAGGCCAAGCGACAAGCACAAAAGCTCTGTGCAGCACAGCTACACCCTCCACCAACAGTTCTGTGTGATATGTGTGGACGCTTGTTTCATGCACGCATAGGGATGTTCAGTCATCGCCAACATGCCCACAGACCTCAACCATAAGATTATACTAGACTGTTTTGGAAGAAGATCTATACTCAGAAACGAGTTAAAGCCAACGACGATTGTTATCTCTACGTTACTCTATGGATGTGAAACCTGGACCTTATACCGCCATGCCATCAAGAAACTGGAACCGCTTTCACCAACAGAAATTTTGTTCCATTAATCACATCAAATGGGATGACTATTATATGAATGTCATGGTTCTCCAGTGTAGAAGCCACCATCATTAGTCATCGGTTTAGATGGATTGGTAATGTCCAACGTATAAATAACAACAGACTCCCACAGCAAATCTTGTGCACCAAACTCAAGAGACCTCTAGGTGCACCTCTGAAGCGTTACAAAGATCAAACCTTGGGGGAGTGTAGCCATTAGTCCAGATACTTGGCATTCTCTTGCAGAAGATTGCACGCCTTATGGTGGAACCACCTCATCTGTTGTTTTGATGATGATGATAATTGATGTTTTAAGGGGCCTAACATCTAGGTTACTGTTGTTTTACAGGCAGGAAATGGAATCATGTCAGATAAGGAAGCTACACCACATACTACCACCTTCCACAGATGGAACATGTATGGCCATGTTCTATGCAAGAATTGGTTTGTTTAGTCACAAATAACATCATCAAGTGGACACAAATAATTAGAATTGCAGGGCAGAAACGTACACTCCGATGTAAGTATCGGCCGACGAAGATGCATTACACTGGCCATCATTGAAACACATTTTTTGGCAGCCACAGAAGTCAGTTTTGTGATGTTCTGGTGCATGCATGCCCAGAAATAAAGTCGGCATCACTCACAATCCTAAGGTGAATCTCAGCATCGCAAAACCTAGAGAGTTTGAGGTGAGATAGGCATTCCATTGGCAATCAGATTTAGTAACCGCAGAGTTTATATCGCCATGTTATAGTGCATGCATGCATGGAAATAATGTTGTTACCACTCACAAGCCTAAGGTGAAACTCAGCAAATTGTAAACCCTGACTCACTGTCATCAACGTACTTCAAAGGGCTGGAATCCTGCAATTGATGATATGTACACAATAGAACCACCACCACGTTTGCGAAGGAATGGAAGAACTTCCTTGGACAGCAGGAAGGCTGCTTTAACATTCACTTCAAAAATTTTATCCCAGGACGATTCTTCACACTAAAAACAAAAAATTACACAATTACAGTCTAGTAAATTGTTATTAATTACAGGAGTTATGCAATATCAGTTCTATACCCTGCATTTCGAAAGAAAGAACATGAAGGATATGAAGGGAGCTTGGAACAGCCGAGCTACATTGCCAAGTTTTTTACCAACTGATTCGAACAATATCATACACTGGCCTACACTTCGGACAGTAGCTTGCCACGGTGGGTGAGTGGTCAACGTGTCGGTCTACTAACCCCAAGCTTGCAGGTTCGCTCCTGGCCGTGGTAAGTGTTGTTTTTTTTTTTTTTTTTTTTTTTTTTTTTTTGAAAGGCGGCATAAATTGCGACACCATGTCATACGATGTTGGCATGTCAAAGAACCCATTTGAATTCAGTAGGCCGTGTTCATAATGGCAAAATTAATCGGGAGTTTCCGCCAACACAAAGTTCCTCATTTCTCTACTAGAAAACGCTATCGTGTTCAAGGAGCTTAGACATCTAACCTCCTTGACTTTCATAGTGCTTCAAGGAACAATGAAATTCGACATGCAAGCTACCCTCTGGGGGCAAACAACAAAGCTTGCACCCGGCGCCCTAGGCCATATGATATTATTATTATTATTACTTCAGACAGTCAGTACAATTACATGCAAAATATTCTATTAACACCCAGTACATTCAAATATAAAAATAAATAAATTACAGGAAGAACCCATGCTACCTTTCCCCCCAGTATTCAATTCAATAAATATGATAATACAAATAATACGGCTAATACAAAGTAATCTGATGAATATACACTCACCGGCATAAAAAGCGAAACACTGCGAATTTCAGACAAAACTCAATGTTGGACCGCTTCAAACCTGGTGCAAATTGAATGTTGTGACATTGCAGCGATATGGCTATGTATTATGAGTTAATCAGCCCATTTGAGAAGCTTCAGCGCTATAATTGATAAACATTGTTGATCGTGACAATTAGAGCACCAATATTACTGTTTCCCGCCTTTGGACAAGAATAACCACAGACGGCTGTCAAAAGGTTTATTCCTGTGAATTCTCGTGCCGCATATGTTTGTGGACATTACGGCTAGTCTACAATAGTTATTCTCGCTCCTGAGTCAGATCATAATGGATCTTTCTCCTGAAAACGCAGCAATGGCAGTGGCATTAGTGGAGGATGGACGCAGTATGCGCTATGTGGCAACCGTTGTAAATCTTGTCATAACGTGTACAGGACTGTTAAAAGGTACTCTGAGGACAATATCTACTCTAGGAGGCCCGGTTCTTGTCATAGGAAAAGCACTACCGAGTGCGATGATCACTTTTTCGCAATGCAAGTTCTTCGTGATCGACACAAAACAGCTGTGGAGGCCTGAAATCGCTTGCAGCAAGTGCGGGGCACGAACATGAGTGACAGGACAGTAAGGAGGAGGTTATAAGAAGTGGATTTACAGTCCAAGAGGCCCACCACAGGACCTCTCCTTAGACATGAGCAACACGCCGCTCGGATGCAATTCGCCAAAGTCCATCGAAACTGGACTGTGGAGCAGAGGAGCTCAGTGCTGTTTACGGATGAATATCGATTCTGTTTGAGGGCACCGGATGGGAGGGAGAGAGTATGGAGAAGGCCTGGGGAAGTTATTCACCCTGTACCTTCTCTGCAAGGACACCGTTCAATGGAGGCTCTGTGATGGTCTAGGCCGGAATTACCACGGATACGCGCACGGAACTTGTGTTTGTTGACAATGAGAGCCTGACAGCGTTGACAGCCCACCGGTACATCAAGGAGATTTAAGTACATCACGTCGTGTCTTTTTCACCTGTCATTGGAGCGAACTTTATCCTGATGCTTGACAACGCTCGCCCACAAGCTGCCGTCTGAGTACGTGAGTATCTGAATGAAGTCGGAATTGAGCGCATGGTGTGGCCTACTTGTAGTCCCGACCTAAACCCGTTAGAGCATGTCTGGGATATGCTTGGGAGATGTGCTAGGAGTCATTCTCCTGACTCTGAGCTTCGCTCTAGGAAGAATTGGAGCTCATACCACAAGAGAACATTCGAGATTGCATCCTGAGCATGCCTGATCGAATCACAGTTGTAACTGTGGCTAGAGGTGGTAATACCCGTTATTGAGCCAATGGAAATGTTGTGCAAACAAGTGGACAAACGGACTAAGTCGTAAAGTAATAATTCGTAATCATACAGTGTAACGGGTCGGAGGACAGTACGATGGATCCCAGGTTTCGACATTTCCAAATTCATGTTTGTGCACTGTTGTGATTATTATGATAATTAATTTCTATCAATTATTGTGCTATTTAGGGTAATTAACTTATGAGCCATTGCCATGTTGTTTTAGTGTCATAATATTTGATTAATACAAGGTTTGAAGCGGTCCAACATTGAGTTTTGTCTGAAATTTGTAGTGTTTCGCTTTTTATGCCGGTGAGTGTATTAACCCTCACCGTGCAATTAGCAGGTATTATTAGTGATTAACCTTCAAGATGAAAGAATTCATGATAATAAACAAGTTATGTTGAGGTAAAATAATATTTAGCACTGAATATTCAATGAATCCACTCTAGGGAGATGATGTGTTTTTTGCATTGTCGAGTTTTATTAGATGTGAGGCGGTGAAGTTTGAACAATATGACAGGAAACAATGGCTAACAAGTGACTAAATGAATGAATGCGCATTGGCAACGTGTTGTGCTGACTGTCAAACTGCAGCCAATAAGAGCACTCCGACGGCCATTTTATAACACTCCCGCCAAATCCTTCAGATTCTTTCTTTCAAAATACAAAGTGTAATATTGAACTGATGTACAACTGGCTATGTTAACCCTGGAGAACTCACACTGATAATTTTCCTCCAGAACTAGCGGCCTTTATGACACTCGCAGAATTTAAGGGCGATATTACTACTTTATGTACACAATACATCGAAATATCAGACCATAGCTTTATTTCATAAATGTATGTCTAGCCTATTGAGAGTATTTTGCATTATAAGGTAATTCTACAACACACATAAAATTACGAAATGTTCAGCTCGCTCAATTACATAGCATCTTTGTCCTCAGTTTCCGTGTTATGTTCACTCTTATCCAGTGACGGGTGCTTGTCATCAGATATCCGAGTATCATCAAATGGTACACAATTAGAATAGTCATCTTCAAACAAATAGCGTCTCGCTGTACTCCGTTCTCGTTGAATAGCTCGGTTAACAGATTCTTCTTCTTCTACACTTCTACTGCACTAGCATTGTCAACAGTCGAACAGAGGATAACAGAAGAGAGAGCAAAGCGAGATGTAAACTCTTTGCATGATATGGATGAACAAATGAATGAGCGGTCTAAAACACCGCGCAGCGAGTCCTCCAGGGTTAAGCATTGGCCATCACAACCCAATATTGCAGGTTCAATCCCAACAAGGAAAGCATGAGCTGTGTGAAAGTGGAAGGAGAGAGATCGGACTGGCTGGAACAGAGAAACGGCCTGAAACAAGGAAGTACACTGTCACCGTTACTTTTCATTGTGGTGATGAATGACATAATGACCAGAGTGGCACAAGTAATTGGGGAAGGAAAGATGAAAGCAATGGTGTTTGCAGATGATTTGATGATTTGAGGAAACAAGGAGGAGGAGGTTCAGGAACAGTTGGACGTGTGGGAAGGAATAATACCAAGATATGGGGTGAAATTTAGCATAAATAAAAGTGAGATGGTGACCACAACAAGGAAGAAGGAAAGAACCACAATGGGAATAACAATTGGTGGGGAACAGCTGAAGAAAGTGGAGAGTTTCAAGTATCTGGGAAGCCTGTTACAAGATAATGGAAGAAACGATAGAGAAATAAATGAGCGAGGTAGACATGCAGAAGCATTCCGGAGGAGTGTGAGAAGCATGTTATGGAGCAAGGATGTCCCTCAGAACAGCAAAAAGATCATATATCGGACGTACTATGTCCTATACTGACGTATGCCTTGGAGACCTGGGTTATTAAAGGAAGGGAGAAGAGCAAAATACAGGCCAGTGAGATGAGGTTCTTGAGAAGCAGTATTGGAGCTACAAAGATGGACAGAATAAAAAATGAGAGGACCAGAGAATTAATGAAGGAGGAACCATTACAGGATGGTATAGAGAAATCTAGACTTAGATGGTATGGACATGTAAAATGAATGGAGGAGAAGAGGATACCCAGGAGGATACACAAGACGAAGTGGGAAGGAAAGAGACCGACAGACAGGTGGCTGAAGGGGGTGAAAGAAAGCATGAAGAAGAGAGAAGACTAGACAAGGGTGGAGGCTGAGAGATGGTGGGAAGATGGAAGGCGTTGGAGAGGCTTGTGTTCCAAACAGACCCGGCCAGTGGCTGGAAACTGTCCAAGATGATGATGATGAATCCCCACTCACTCTAATGGCATATAAGGGTGTTTATGCTGGTAGAATTAATGATTAGTCAAGGGTTTAATGTCTCTTGTAACTGCTGTAGATTTAGATATGCCAGGGATCAAAATAACTGTTTGTGGAGGAGATCTTCAACATGGCAGTAAATCTACTAACCACAGGTTGTCACACAACCGCTTCTTGGGAAGGTAAACACTATTACTATTAAGCGTATTATACACAAGTGTTATTTTTAACTCTTCAGTCGGTCAACACGAATTTGCCCAATGATTGGGCAGGTACAAAGTATACCTTAATTATGTCTGTCTGTCTGTTAGGTAGTCAGCCCGAAGGCTGGTTGGATCCTCAAAAAGTACCGCCGTTAGGTTATGGGAGTAGATACCCACAAAAACCCAAGACAGTGAGGCATACTAGGCAAGATGAGGAGTGAGGTAGTTTGCCATTGCTTTCCTCACTGAGTCAGAACAGCAATACTAACCCTATGAGCAGAACCCTTCACAGCATCCATAGGCACTGGCTGTGCCCTGAATGTCATTACTAAGTACCACCCATACCTCAGTAGCTTCCATATAATCACAGCCATTAGTAGGGACCAGAAAAATTAGCATCTATTTGTTTCAAAATTAGCATCTATTTTCTTCAAAATTAGCATCCGTTTACAAAGTTAAAATCATCACATTGTAATATTATTTTAACGACTCCAAGTTTATGAAGTGCAGTTATAATCCTCAAACGAAAGCATTGTCAGTAGTTCAGCATCGCGTTTTTTCAAATTGCACCGTCTGTCCGCAACCACTGTGTTGTAATGGGACAACACACGCTCGCTATCTACATTGTTCGTTGGGGTCCACAACAATTCAAAACAGTATTTAGCAAATATGCTAAGCCTCCGTGGCTTAGGCGGCAGCACGCCGGCCTCTCACCGCTGGGTCCGTGGTTCAAATCCCGGTCACTCCATGTGAGATCTGTGCTGGACAAAACGGAGGCAGACAGGTTTTTCTCCGGGTACTCCGGTTTTCCCTGTCAACATTTCATTCCAGCAACACTCTCCACTATCATTTCATTTCATCTGTCATTCATTTAATCATTGCCCCAGAGGAGTGCGTCAGGCCTCGGCAGCCGGCACAGTTCATATCCTCGCCGCTAGATAGGGGCTTCATTCATTCCATTCCTGACCCGGTCGGAGACTGGAAGCAGGCTGTGGATTTTCATTCATTTAGCAAATATGCTGAACTCTGTCTGAACTACAGTTAAGTTATTGCAAGCAAGATATCACATTTTTCACTTTCTTTCATCTGGGTTTGAATTGCACTTTTCAGAGAACAGTAACCAGACCAGATTTCGTTTTGTGAGAGCACTCCAAACAATTTCTCAAGCTCAGCTAATTTATCAATGTTATTCAAAATTATATTTTTTGGATACAGAGCTTGAGAAATTGACACAAAATGCTTATGGTTGGGGTCTTTAGCTTTCAATGTGGCTAGCTTGTACTTTGAAGAATAAGCAGCTTTGACAAATGTGTCCCTACATGCAGCCTGCTCTAGAGGAGTGAGCTTAATCAAAGCACTTTTAGTTGCTGCAGAAAAATTCCCTGCACAAAGTAAGGTAAGACTGGTGTCAAGGTTATGCAATTTGGGGTAAAGGAGATGAGAGGTAGGATACAAAGACCCTTCAAGTTCAGTAAGGAGGTCAACCAATCCTGCTGCATGATCTGTGACAAGAAGACACGGATAGTCAGTCTGAAAGACTGGACTTTATATAATTTTAAATGCTAGCAGCCGAGTACCAAGAAGGCAGTGCGAGAAGATTCTATTTTGTTTCTTCACTGCCTACTTGATTGTTCTCGCACTGCCTTCTTGAAACTCTGTTCTCGCACTGCCTTCTTGGTACTCTGCTGCTACATCGTACTATGACGTCACACACCTCAGTGCATTCTAGGTACATTTCGTCCCATCACTGTAATGTAACACCAGACCACAGCGTAACGACGAAGTCGACAAGATCATTTAAAATGATATAACCATGTGGGAGTGAAGTCTACTCACTTCTCGGTCAGTCAGATCGGTCAGGTACTTAATACCACAGTTGTTGATGTCTTTCATGACAGACATCTTGAAAAATGTAACATCTGTAAAGTAAGCACTTAATTAGAAGACAGCCTGAAACCAGCTATTCCATCGGGTTATGACAGGTGCAGGAAAAAGCTTCGCTTCCTTTAAAGCCCCATACTTTGATTTTAAGAAATGTAAATAATTATATTTTCGCTTTCTTGTGTTCAAAATTGCAGACTTTACCATCGCAACCACATGATTTAAATCTGTCATCACTGCGACCCAATAATTGCCAACCAAGCTGATCTTATGTGCCCAGCACTGTACATGCATTAAATGATACCCTATGACCACTCTTAATGTTTCATAAGATCGGGCCAAGTATGGGGCATTGTCACTAACAAACACTTTAACCGCATCATATTGTACACTATAACTCCGCAGAGCTTCTAAAACCGCGGGAGCAGTTTGCAGCATTTCCTGCATCAAGGTAGTTCACAGAAACAACGTGCAGCTCTCTTTTCGATCCGGCTGGGACTTGGAATATGATAACAAAAACACAACGGCCCATTCTATCTGTAGTTTCTTCACAGAGTATGTGGATGTTCTTCCCCATCAGAGCCTCTGCTGTTCTTTTCTGGTGGTAAGATGCAACTTCTAGAAAGGAAGAAAGACCTCAAATTATAACAAAATAATTTAAAATTACTGGATCAATAGGGTACGGGTAAGATAGTCTGATACGGACATCGCGCTCAAATTCGGTCTCCTTCAATTCTGAGTGCGGTTTCGATGTCATAATATCTAAACCATACCCGATCAATGAAGTCGAAACTAACCTCGTAAATATAATTCACGTAGAGTTTTCACACGTGGCAGCTCTTCATTTGAAAACTCAGTAATCCAGGCTCTTAGCTCTTTGTTTTCGAGCTTTTCCATAGGTATATTTGCTTTGGCAAATACTTCAACTGTGCGTTTCGAGAAGTTATCTCTGGAAATTTTTCGTCGTTTACAACTATCCAACTGTGTAAGCACAGAAGTTTGCATTCTTTGAGACGTACTAGCAGCAAGGGTTGAACTTTTGTTATCACGTCGCTTACCCACGTGTTTTTCCTGACTTAACACATGGAAGACGGGCCCCGAGAAATCTCGTAGTACGCTCGCCAGCGGTAGATGACGGGCCCCGAGAAATCTCGGTTTTATACACGTCATTGTTTTCGGTCTTCCTGCGACATCTCTTGACCTTGTATTGAACTATTTCCATCTAGCACATTGAGAAGTATATTTGTAGATGTATGTGTGCCATCTTCCGACTATTCATGGCCTTCTTTTATTCTTTGATTTTGCTTCGAAACATCGAACTTCCTTCTGTTGGTTCAATCAATGACAAGATGGAGGACTTGTATACTCAGATGATAAGATATATCGTTTATATTATCGTTCAAATGGCACAAGTTATAGTGAATTAGTGGAAACTGAATGAGAGAGTGATATTCAGGTCTCTAGGCGACGTAATAACAAACAAAGTACATACCGTACTTTGTTGACCAATCTAACCTCGAATATACTCTGTCTGCTCTTTCTGTAAGCCGCCACTGCACATTGTGTCATGTATCCAAATACATCACCCCCTTGAGCACTACTAGGGGTATGTGTATACTCATATCAACTAGAAAGATAATATCAAGGTTATTTCCACAATTATGTACTTTTTTATAATCTAGTGCACTAGAATATTCTCAGTAGCAAAATGTCCGGTCCACAGGGGATGTGACATGTCCAGGCATCTGGTCAGCAATGTGTTAACATGTTTCGCAATGCTATCCTCTTTTTCCCATGCAACTCGGCAATTACAATATTTACAAAACACTGTCACTGAATCTGTGGCATATAAACCATCCTTTGCATACTGCTGAGCCCTTTCGAGTCCAGTTATCGTCGTGCGCCCCAAAACCTAAGCAATCTCTTGATTTTCTTCTCCCCACTATTCACACGCACTTTACACGAAAACAGTTTCAACTTTGAACGAAGAGTATGAACAACAGGAAAACAACGCTGCGTCCATTTCATTATTTCCGTGGCACTCTATTTACTTTTCGAGAATAATCGATACATCCTATTCCCGTTGTAAATATCGATTAAAGTCAACAAGCAGTGATCGATCGACTACTTTTCTATATATATATATATATCGATCAGAGTGGTCGAAAGATTTATGCATCATATTTGCTGTATTTCTCATGATTTCGCCGAAATATGTGGTTTTTGCCAGTAAAATAACACATTTTCACAGAATTCGCATATTTGTACTAATTTCGCATTTTGTCGCATTTTGAATTTAGGTACCACAGCGCTTCAGAACACCTTAAATCTATTTTAAAAAATGGTTTTAACACATATTACAAAAATTCACATTTATCGCAAATGCAAATTTTTCCGGTCCCTACCCATTAGTAATACCGATACAAAAATCAGGGACGCTCTGCGTATTTTGTAAAAGACAATGCCGCAATCAGATTGGCGGAGAAAATTTTTACTTTCGAGAAACTGAGGTTACTTTGTTACTTCCAGGCGTGCTATTCAAATTGACGGGCTCGCCGTATTTTCTGAACCAGAGCGCAAGCCGCTGGCCACTGCTGTGCTTCAGCCAAGGGAAGGGATAATCGACGGAGACCGAGATATGCTGGTGCGACTGACGCACTCGCTACTCGGCCCCCGTGGGCAGTGAACAGTGTGTTCTACACTCATTGGCTACTACTTTTGCGGCATAAATTGGTGAGAATGGCACCATTTCAGCTCACTAACGAAGAAATGACTGATATGCACATACTGCAGCTTATGGCGCAGCAAAGGACAACGGGAGAGAAGCCGTATGGATTTATAGGGTCCGGCACCCTAATCGCCATCAACCTCATCATTCAACCTTCCTGTCAATTGACAGGTGAATGTGTGAAGGAGGGAGCTTCGTGTCTCGGATGCACGACGCTGGCAGGATGTCTTCGGTACGGAGCCCCGAGTTTGAAGAGGCTGCATTAGAAGAAATAAATGATAATCCTTCAACCAGTACGAGGTCCGTCGCGAGGAATTTTGGCGCTTCTCATATGACGGTGTGGAGGGTTTGGAAGGAACAGCAATTGTACCCTTATCGCTATCAATCGGTGCAAGAACTAACACCCCTGCATTACCCACAACGCCTAACATTTGCAAGGTGGAAATATTCCACACTTCTTGTCATTGCTCCTTTTTATGAATGAAGCTACAATTACAAGAGAAGGCGTGGCAAACTATGGAAATCGGCATTTTTGGACGGATGAAAACCCTCATTGGACAGTGGTTCGCTCATTCCAGCATAGGTTTAGTGTTAATATTTGGGCCGGCATTGCTGGTGACTATTTAATTGGGCCGTATGTCCTTCCTCCTCGTCTGAATGATCAGGAATACTACAATTTCTTGGCAGAATCACTACCTGATTTATTGGAAGATGTTCCCCTGGGTATTCGGCAGCGAATGTGGCTGTGTCATGATGGTGCACCACCGCATTTTGCTCGCCGTGTCACAGGACACTTAAATGCTCATTATCCAGGAAGATGGGTAGGCTGTGGTGGGCCAATTAAATGGCCTCTGCGCTTGGCCGATTTGACTCCCATGGACATTTTCTTGTGGGGTTACGTGAAGACTTTAGTGTATGTGAACCCCGTAGAAAGACAAGATGAACTTATAACAAGAATCCAGGCAGCTTTCCAGGTCATTTGTAACACACCACACATCCTGAACAGAGTCCAAATGTCACTACAGTTGTATTATCCAGAGTTGGAATCTGACATTTCGGCGCCACTATGCAAAAACAGTTGACGGCTAGATCGCACGCAAGGCTTGTTGCCATGGAAACCATACAGCGCTGCCAATTTGAATGACGCTCTTTGGCCACGTGCTTGTCGTTTGACCAGTCGCTTGTTTGGTTGCTTCCAGAGTGCACACATTGACCTTGCTGCGTTAAAATTGTTTTGAATTAATTAGTTAATTACTTTTTCGTGTAAGATTTATACTTATTTATACTTTATACTTATATTTATAATTCATTAGTGTCAGTTTAAGCTTAGGTTCGTGTGAATTAGATTAAGGTTAGCTTTGTTTTTGTTTGCGAGTGGTGACGTTTTTAAGGATGACTTCTCGTAGAGGAAGACCGAGGATACATCCAGTTCAGGAATCGTCAAGAACTGGTCGAGGTGTACCTGTTCGAAGCCATGAGAGGAAGATGATTATCGCCGCGCGGGATTTTTTTTGAAAGGGAGGGAGAAAATATCCGAGCATCAGGCGAACCTTTAATTCCATTCAGTCGCGCACAGGAGCATACTGCCTCTGCTCTTGGAATTAGTAAGACTAGTGACGGAGAGGACCGGGATGATGATGACATGGATGGGATAGAGCCTCTTCCCAGTAATTAGCTTCTGTCTTCAAAAGGGCGAGTTAATAGCCTATACAATGAATGTAGGCCTATATTTTGTAATACATTTGTGTGTTTGTTGTGCCTTGAAACTTATTCTACAGGAGATATAAATTGCTAAATAACACGGAAACAATCACGTGTTGTCGTTTCGCTTGGAACATTTTTGCTCTATGATAGTAGGCTATTCGTAATATTGCTATTGCTATTCAGTACAATATTTTAGGCCTCTCCTCAATTTGACGTGCTATTATTTTATTTTACAGTGTGAACCGAACAGTTTTAAGCATTGCTTTGTTTAAGATTTTTGAAAATCATCTGAGTAAAATTGTAATAAATGTAATAACGGTGCTAATGATATTATGAGCATGAGGAAGAGAACGGAAGGGTGAAAGTACGCACGTGGTGGCGAGTAGCATACGTGGCAACGCTGCCTTTAGTTCAACGGTTGTCCGCCGAACTGTCAGATTCCAACTCTGGAAAATACACCTGTAATACACCGCTGCGAACTATGCATCAAAGTTGGAGGGGGGCATATTGGACATTTAACGTAATCAAACCATTAGGTGTATTGTTTCTTTCGTTCAGTATTTCATTCCATTTACAATGTTATGAGTAAATGAATGCACGATCATACAACGGCATCTTTGCGTATGTCAAATAATCAAGTTATTGAGACGAACAGACGAGAAGAGAAACTATCGGGTTCATTTCATAACTGACAAATGTGTCTTTATTACTGTGCATGCGATTACGGCTGCTTAGTAAACAAATTTGGATATTGCCTGAAAGGGACAAGGACAATTCTGCGCGAGGCGAACGAGGAAACATGCGCATTCCCGCCAGCATAACTCTGTCTCCATCTATCACAATCCCTTCCCTTCCCTGAAGCACAGCAGTGGCCAGCGGTTTGCGCTCTGGCTCAGCAAATATGGCGAGTTCGTCTATTTGAATCGCGCGCCCGGAAGTAACAAAGTAACCTCATTTGCTCGAAGGGAAAAATGTTCTCCGTCAATCCGATTGAGGCACCGTCTTTTAGATAACACGCAGAGCGTCCCTGCTATTTTTGTCGGTATAATTAAGATTCACCCTGTATAATATGCAAACAACATTCCTGGAAAAAAAATTGTTTTTTCCAAGAGTGTTCTTTACATACATTGTACACGCCCAATCATTGCGCAAATTTGTGTTGACTGCCTGAAGAGTTACAAATAACAGCTTGTATAGGCAACACTGAAGGAATGGATTCAAAACTTTACATCTGATATAAAAGTATTAAGATGAAATACAAATCATTGTAGTCTTTAAGTCCACTGTTGCGTTGGTGGCCAGACTATCTGTTTAGATCTCCTGGCTAAAACACATTTTATTAAAGCCAACACTTAACTGACTGCACCACTCGGCTTGGCAGCAGAATGATCCGCATGTCAAAAATCCACTACAGAACAAAATTCTGATACCTCGGTGTCTTTAAAGCTACAGCAGTTCTAACAGTCAAATAGCGACTTCGGTGGCATTGTCATGTATTTGACATTATCCCAGAATGCTTAGTTTAACACCACCTGTGTTATACTTAAGTTAATGAAGCCAGAAGTTCCTGGCGGGAGTAAGATTAGGGTAACAGTTCAGGAGTTATGAACCTTCTACAAAACTACTTAAATTAGCTGTAATGATGAATAATAAATAAGGAAATGCTGTGGTAATATGTTTTCTCCTCCTCTGTCTACAACCCACCCATCATCCCCTTTGTAGATCACGACTAGTTAAATTCCAGTTGTGTTCGTCATAATATGCATGAATTATGGACAAATACAGCATTGCCAACCCCTCAACAATCTTTATCCAGGCCAATGGTCCTTTGCCTATAGGCCCATAATTGCTAGGTAGAGCAGCCCAGTTGGCTAATATAATACTACACCCCTGGTATTTGTCACACACAGTGGGAGTACTAACGCATCAATAACCTTTATCCAGACCAATGGTTTTACCAATTAATGCTTTTTCACCCCATCTACCCCATTGGTGACCGCATAGGAGCAGCTACAAACTCTGGTAAGCCGAACATGTCCTCGGACTAAAAGCCATAACGTTAAATAAATAAATGTCAATTCAATTAATCTTATAATTAATAATTAATAATTCTAGCTGAAACCCTGTACACAACTTACATCCAGGACGTGGCCGACAGTTGGATTAACTGCAGCATTGGAAACAAGGATATCGATGCCACCAAACTTAGAGTTGGCTTCACTCAGCAAGTTCTTGCGATCTTCAGCTTTAGCAACATGACATACTACTCCAGCAACCGTTAAACCTTCTTTCTGTAAGTCGTTGACTGTTCTCTGAACATTCTTCTCCTTCCGGCTGCTGACAACCACGCTAGCTCCATCCACAGCCAATCGACGGGCTATTGCAAGCCCAATACTGCAATCAAAAGAATGATTATTACTTCAAGCACAAACTTCTGACTGGGTGGTATTCCTGCAACAGCAACATCTCCCAGGAACATAACACACAAGACAATGTAACACTCGCAAAATTCCAGACAACACACCACAGAAGTAATCTTCGTAATTGTTCGGGAGTGGTGAACCCGGATTTTGCACTTGCACTTAGATCATATATTTCATTTTCATGATTTTCATACTTTATTTCATATTGTGGGACCCATTACCAATAGAAATTACTGCCCATCAATACTAGTTGCTCATTCAACGGCAATTGCCATGTTTGTTTGGCGCATCAGGTCTGTTCAACTGATACCGTTGTGACGTCACATTACTGTTGCCAACATGTGGGATAAAAAATAGACCTTGTAATTATGTGAAAAAACATTAATTGGCAAAACGATGGGTCTGGATAAAGATAATTGATGCGTTAGTACTACCACTGTGTGTGACAAAAACCAGGGGTGTAGTATATATTACCCAAATGGGCTGCGCTACCTAGCAATTATGGGCCTATAGGCAAAAGACCATTGGTCTGGATAAAGATTGTTGAGGGGTTAGCAATGCTGTATTTGTCCATAATTCATGCATATTATGATGAACACAACTGGAATTTTACTATACAAGTCGTGATCTACAAAGGGGATGATGGGTGGGTTGTAGACAGAGGAGGAGAAAGCATCTACGGTATTACCACAGCATTTCCTTATTTATTATTCAGCTGGCTGCGTGGCTCAGGGGTAACGTTCTCGCTTGCTGGGCCCAAGGTTGCAGGTTTGTATCCTGACTCAGTCAGCTGGCATTTGAGGGTGCGCAAATGCGAGGGAACCGTGTAAGTAGATTTACTGGCACGTTAAAGATCCCCTTTGGGGCAAAATTCCGGCACCCCGGCGCGTCGAAAGGCCAGAATAGTTAAAAGGGACGTAAAACCAATAACATTATTATTATTATTATTTATTATTATTAGATAGCGACCACAGAATACTTGTACTGAACCTGGGAGTTGTTAAGGATAGCAAGAGGACAGAGTACCAGGAAAGGAGAATCAAAGTATGGAAACTCAAGGAAAAGGAAGTCAATGAAGAATTCCAGAAGATAATAAGAGAAAGGATGCCAACAGACAATCCTAAAACAGGGGAAGAGGAATGGAAGCAATTCAAGAACACAATGGTGGAAGCTGCAGTGGCAGTATGTGGAAGAACTAGCAACAGAAAGCGGTGTAAAGAGACACCATGGTGGAATGAGAGAGTAAAAGAAGCTGTGGGAAGGAAGAACAAGGCTTTCAGAGTGTGGTTCCAGGAAAGAACTGATCTGGCAAGGGAAGATTATAAGGTAAAGAAGAAAGAAGCAAACAAGATTGTCGCAGAGGAGAGGAAGAAGTGGATGGTGAAGTGGACAGAGATGATGGAGGAAGACAGGAGAGGAAATAAGAAAGTACTTTATGGGATGGTCAAAAGTAAGAGAAGAGGTCTGCGAAAGGATGTGGAAATTATGGACAAAAACGGAAATGAGGTACACAACAAAGAAACACGTGTGGAAAGAGTACTTTGAGGATTTGCTGAATCCAAATGGTCATAGGGAGAAAGACAATGTATTGGAAGATGGAGAAGACAACACAGGAATGGAAAAGGACCTGAATTGGAGAGAACTGGAGATGGCTATAGACAAGATGAAAGGAGGAAGGGCACCGGGTGTGGATGAAGTGAGTGTTGAAATGGTGAAGGCAGCAGGGGAGGTTGGGAAACAGTGGCTGTACCGTGTGATGAGGGTGATATGGAAGCGAGAAAAAGACCCCAGAAGATTGGAAGAAAGGATTAATTGTCCCAATATTTAAGAAAGGAAGCAGAAAGGAGTGCAGAAATTACAGGGGAGTCACACTCATACCTCACTGTGCCAAGATATATGAAAAGATATTAGAAAGTAGAATACGAGCCAAAGTGGAGAGAAAATTGAGAGAGGAGCAGTATGGTTTCAGACCTGGGAGATCAACAGTGGATCTCATATTTTCACTGAGACAGCTCCAGGAACACCACTACGAATTTGGAGAGGATCTGTTGATGGCCTTCCTGGACATCGAAAAGGCCTATGATAGTGTGTGTAGGGAGAAGGTTTGGAAAGCAATGGAAAACATGGGAGTGGAAAAAGGGACTGTAGGCAGAGTGAAGGAGATGTATTGTGGAAGTGTGAGTTGTGTGAAAGTTGGAGGGGAAAGAACAGACTGGTTCAGACAAATGAGTGGCCTGAGACAGAGTAGTGCGCTGTCACCCCTTCTCTTTATTGTGGTTATGGACGAGGTAATGACACGGATAGCAGGAAAGATAGGAGAAGATAAGATGAAAGCAATGGTGTTTGCAGATGATCTCATGGTCTGGGGAAACAGGGAGGAGGAAATTCAGGAGCAACTGAAGGCTTGGGAAGAAACAGTGGGAGAGTACGGATGGAAGTTCAACATCAGTAAATGTGAGATCCTGTTAACGACCAGGAAAAAGGACAGACCAATGAGTGGGATAACACTTGGAGGTGGACAGCTGAAGAAGGTGGAAAGTCTCAAGTACTTGGGAAGTATAGTGGAGGAAAATGGGAGAAATGACAAAGAGATTACGGAACGTGGCAGACAGGCAGAAGCATTTCTGAGAAGCATTAGGAGCTTAGTGTGGAATAAAGATGTCCCACAAAAAAGCAAGGAAGTGTTATACAGAAGCTACTATATCCCGATACTGACCTATGCTTCAGAAACGTGGACAATGAAGAAAAGAGACATAAGCAGAATACAGGCAGGTGAAATGAAGTTCCTGTGAAGTAGGATCGGAGTAACAAGAAGAGACAGGGTGAGAAATGAAAAGGTCAGGGAAATTGTGAAAGAGGAGCCCTTGCAAGGTAGGATTGAGACATCAAGACTGAGGTGGTTTGGACACTTAAAGAGAATGGATGAGAAGAAGATTCCCAAGAGGATACATGAGATGCAGATGCAGAACAAACGACCAAGGGGAAGACCAAGAGATAGATGGCTGAAAGGAGTGGAGGAATGTGTCAAGAAGATAGGCGAGGATTGGACCAGAGTGACAGCGGAGAGGTGGTGGGAAGAAAGGACTAAGTGGCGAGGCTTATGTTCCAAACAGACCCAGCCTGGGGCTGGAAACTGTATAAGATGATGATGATGATGATGATTTATTATTCACCATTACAAAAGACATTTCGGCTAATTTAAGTAGTTTTGTAGAAGGTTCATCACTCCTGAACTGTTACCGTAATCTTACTCCTGCCAGGAACTTCTGGCTTCATTAACTTAAGTGTAACACAGGTGGTGTTAAACTAAGCATTCTGGGATAATGTCAAATACATGACAATTTGTGTGACATTTGCGACCCTAACAGGCAGTCCATTACTATCAGCAAAGGATTGAAACAACTTCTGTACATAGAGACAGCCACCATGAAAATTAGAAAAATTTATGAGGAGGATTAAGTTATACAGAACATTCTCGCCAGATGTAAGAGACTCTAATGGTTGAAAATTTCTATCAGTAGAGGGTTTTATTACATATTTGCAGTAGAACCAACATAACTGCAATTGCATAGTCGTTGCCCTCAGTTTAATTGGACGTGTATCGGACTCTTTACTAGGTCAAGTAAAGAAAGCAACATGCATCTCACTTCCAAATATTACTGTAAATGGCAGTTTCTGTCTATGTTTCCCCCACCCAAAACCCCCCATTCCTGTAAGTTTGCCATGTAAACATTGTTGTTCGTGATGTCGTTGACGAAGTCATAACGCCACCGTCTTGTTTATAGGGGAATTTTATACCACAAGGTATTGCAATCTATAGTAGTCCCGGTATGCTCTTGTATGTAAAGCCTTATTAATACAAAGAATTTAACAAGTATGTATTACAATGAGTTTGTTTTTGAAAATTTTGCTATGTAAAAAATACACATCGGGGTAGCCTATTTCCTTTCCTACAATACCTGTACGTACTTTTTCGAAATGTTTTTATTGCTAATTTTCATCTGTATTATGTTGTGTTTATAGTCAAACCTCTAGTGTCATCCATAATCTTATGGATAGTGCCATTATGTCTATGCATCACAAACTCTCCCCACTTCCAAATTTTGTCTTGACTGTCGCCTAAACCCTTGTGTAACACTTTATAGTTTTGCCAGAGGATGTAGCCTATGTTCGAAGATGTCTGGAGGGTACAGAGAAGTGAGGATGCATGTTAGGAGAACCTAGAACATAATATTATTGTTATGAGTTAGACCTATATGTGGTCCATATAAGGAGAAACCAAGAAAATGTCATGCATAACCAGGTGGTGCAGTTATTTGCTACAATCCAACAACAAAGCACCCTTCCTTGAATTTGGCTCATACATCGTCTCTCCATCCCATCTGCGTCTTACCAGCTACACCTACTCTCCTTCATGTAAGACTCAATCCTCAGCACATATCGGGATCAAAACCCGGCCGAAGTCGTCGGATTTTTTAAGAACATTCAAAATCCCTCAGTATGCCTTTCTTTGGAGGGGAAGTAAAGCCAGCGGGCCCATGTCATAGATTTATGGCATGATAAAGAACCTTCCACCAACTACAATGTGGTGAAGCTAAATTTGTAGGTTAGATTTGATTAACACTCTATTAGTTCCAACGTTCGCCACCAGATGCCAGTTGCGGTAGCAGCTTGTAGCCAAGTGTCTACTCTATTCATTCCCCCCACATGTAAAAAAGTTATCTCCTTTGTACACACTTACCCGTCAGTTGATGCTGTGACAACAGCTACCTTTCCCTTCAATTTGACACCCTTGGCTGCACTGCTCATTCTTGCAAGCGTATTGTGCACTGGCACGATTTTCCTCAACATGCCAAAGAAGACGAGATTCCTTTAAAAATAAAAGAAAGGGAACGATTCATTACATAATCAAGTGACCTCGTGATGTATGAACTGACGAGTCATTTCACATGAATAGACAACTTCACCTAAAAATGTTCAAAAGATGTCATTCACCCACCGAATTTCTGGGCGAACTCTCAGGAAGACGACGACAGAAAGCGTTCGGTTCCGCAATATCAAATTTATCTTGAAAGTTCCCTGCCCTTCAGTACTAGGTCCGAAAATCAAACCTCGGTAGAAGAAAACTTTGAACCGTCAATATAGACATCTAACAAAAGTGCCAAAGGTCAAATGATTAACTCTGAAGCCCCCTTTTAGATAAACACAATTACACGCAGGGGACAGAAACTGCAAGAGCTTAAACTCCTCGCAGGAAAAATTTCCAATGCCTTGATTCACCTCAATGTATTAATATTTATCTTTCTTCATTTCCAACACATCGAGGAAGGTTATGTTCGAACCATGGCATCTCGAATGGGTCGCGGCATCGCCACGGCGATGGTCGATGATAATTATATTTTCATCCTCCTTGGATTTAGTGCCCGCAATACCGTTTGTTACCGATATTTTGTAGTTCTCGCGTAGCTATAACACTTATCAATTGTAATGTTCATTATCTTGTATTGTTTATATTTATTGTAGCGTATTTCAAAAAAATCCTATTTATACTTTCAGAGATTGGGTGTGAAATTAAGATATTGATCAAACAATGAGTTTGATTTTTAAATATTCACACGAGTAGCCAAAAAAAAAGAGTCGGAGGCCATGAACGTTTTTTTCTTTTTTTCTCTCCCCCTACTTGCCATTGCGAAGGATTGGTTTCAACGCGCACAGTCCTCTGCGCACAGTAACAAAACATGGCAGCGGTCGTTTCGGAGCAGGGAGTGAGCCAAGCTCCTCAAGATAAAGGCAATGGACTTCTTTTATATTATCACCAATATTCGTTTTATTCACAAAAGGTACGTTGATGCTTAATTTGCAATACCCTTCATCATGTGCCAAGTGTTAATTGCTAATTAACATATGCAGTACTGTACCGTCGGAGACGGCAGAATTTCTCTGTATGCGTTTGTACTTCTATAACCTTATCTACATATATTAGAAACTCTGCCTTTTATACGAGTATGCATTTTCATGAGACGTTCACCTCTATTTCCTTTGGGGCATGTTTCTACATTAGTAAAAAGGTGCTAAGTGTCCTTGGTGTCTCATAACTGTGTAGCCAACGTAGCCTAATTATTATTATTGCTATCAAGACTGTCAATTTAGACAGAGACGTAATAATTCAGTGAATTTAGCTATGTTGTCATCCAGATGACCGTGATTCAAAGTCCGTCAATGGGTTAAGAAATGAAAGTCGGGTAATTCCAATGCACCAATTGTCCCCGACACACAACAAATTCCATCAACACCATATTATGAAACCCATTTTTGTATTCGATTCTTTCTTAATAGTCTCCCCAGGGTGGCTAGAGGAATGCCACAATTGCAGAGTTTCTTGTACGGGTTTATAGTTATTGGCAGTTGTTGTATTTCAAATTCCTATAAGTGAAAATAGCCTATAACAGAGGTTTTTAACTTTCCGTCGGTCGCAACGTTAATGTTTCACGAAACGGTCGCATTGTATCATGATACATTCAAACAAGATGTCCAGCTACAGCTTAAGCACTGTCATCTTTTTGTGGCAGCTGTTCTGGATATATAATAATAATAATAAATTTTATTTCAGCCAATGGCCATAATAGTAGGAATACCATACAAGTTCATTCGGTACAAAATTTTGTAATAGACATCTGACGTTCACCGCATGTTAATACATGATATCTCTCACACTGCCTCTTACATAGAATACACACGCAGTTTATGTTCTGGATATATGCCATATCATGTTTTCTTTCAGGTACCTACAATATATCGATAAGGGGCAGATGACCTCGTAGTTCCGACAACAATATATCGATACTGCCTGTTATTTTGCACTTGCGTAATTCAAATTTCCTTTATCCTTACACATTTTGTGAAAAGATGAGCAGCATCTGTAACAGTGTATCAGTTTGATACATATGTTTTGTAATAGGTTAGTTGAACCCACTACATGCATTTTAATTTGTTATTGCTGTTTGTTTTCTTTCTGTATAGTCCAATATAATCATTTATTTATTATTTATTTCTTAAATAGGCCTACAGTTTTCTGTAAACATTATACTATGCGAGTAAAAATAATCACAAGTTATCGGGAAAAAAAGGAACTACAAACTAAATTTTCGTCTAAAGTTAGTTTCTGAACAGCTTCTATGTCCCAAGAATCTTCCAGATTATGTTTGCTTCTGTGCCATCATATCAGAAGTAAAATCCACTGAAAAAGAAAGAGATGTGTGAACAAATGTTGCGCCATAGCCTATGTCGCAATGTATCAATCTGATAGCCTATATACGCTCTGAGCAGCTAACAGTGTGACTGCACGAAGGCTGTGAAGTGACTGGCTGGAAATGGAAGGGGAAACAGGAAGATACTGTTAAGGCCTGTGTTGCCTAGCACAACAACGACACTAGAAAAACTCCTATTTGTATCATTCTGATACACATGCAACCCACAGATGGTTAAACTGTGTCACTGCTCCCAGGGGCACTGCTGTGGTTTAGCATAACTAGTTTGGCCAACATCATCTCGACTTCCCTAAGATATTTGTGGCTACTGTAAATATACAGTATTAATATAGTCATCATCATCATCTTGCACAGTTTCCAGCCACTGGCCAGGTCTGTTTGGAACACAAACCTCTCCAACGTCTTCTGTCTTCCCACCATCTCTCCGCCTCCACCCTTGTCCAGTCTTCTCCTCTCTTCTTCACGCTTTCTTCCACCCCCTTCAGCCACCTGTCTCTCGGTCTCTTTCCTTCCCACTTCGTCTTGTGTATCCTCCTGGGTATTCATTTTACATGTCCATACCATCTAAGTCTAGATTTCTCTATACCATCCTGTAATGGTTCCTCCTTCATTAATTTTCTGGTCCTCTCATTTCTTATTCTGTCCATCTTTGTAGCTCCAATACTGCTTCTCAAGAACCTCATCTCACTGGCCTGTATTTTGCTCTTCTCCCTTCCTTTCATAACCCAGGTCTCCGAGGCATACGTCAGGATAGGGACATAGTACGTCCGATATATGATCCTTTTGCTGTTCTGAGGGACATCCTTGCTCCATAACATGCTTCTCACACTCCTCGAATGCTTCTGCCTGCCTCCCCCGCTCATTTATTTCTCTATCGTTTCTTCCATTATCTTGTATCAGGCTTCCCAGATACTTGAAACTCTCCACTTTCTTCAGCCGTTCCCCACCTATTGTTATTCCCGTTGTGGTTCTTTCCTTCTTCCTTGTTGTGATCACTATCTCACTCTTATTTATGCTAAATTTCATCCCATATCCTTGTATTATTCCTTCCAACACGTCCAACTGTTCCTGTACCTCCTCCTCCTTGTTTCCCCAAATCATCTGCAAACACCATTGCTTTCATCTTTCCTTCCCCAATTACTTGTGCCACTCGGGTCATTATGTCATCCAACACCACAATGAAAAGTAACGGTGACAGTGCACTTCCTTGTTTCAGGCCGTTTCTCTGTTCCAACCAGTCCGATATCCCTCCTCCCACTTTCACACAGCTCACGCTTCCCATGTACATCTCCTTTATCCTCTTTATAGTCCATTTCTCTACTCCTCTATCCTCCAGGGACTTCCATACTTTGTTTCTGCATACACTGTCATATGCTTTCTCAATGTCCAGGAAGGCCATCAGTAGATCTGTTCCATACTCATAGTGCTGTTCTTGTAACTGCCTTACAGCAAAAATCAAATCCACTGTCGACCTTCCTGCTCCGAAGCCATGTTGTTCTTCCCTCATCCCTCCTTCTATCCTTGTCCTAATTCTCCTTTCCAAAACTTGATCAAAGATCTTTGCACAATGACTCATCAGTGTTATTCCCCGATAGTTCCTGCATTCTGTTCTACTACCTTTCTTGAAGATCGGGACAATTATTCCTTTTTTCCAGTCCTCTGGTGGTCTTCCTTTCCTTCCATGCTGTCCTCATCACTCGGTACAACCATTGTATCCCAACCTCTCCTGCTGCTCTCACCATCTCCACACTCAACTCATCCACACCCGGTGCCTTCCCTCCTTTCATCTTCCTCACTGCATCTTCCACTTCTTTCCACGTTAAGTCCTTTTCTGTTTGCAGTTCATCTTCCTCTTCCCCGATTTCTTCCTCCTCACCGTGGTTTCCATTTGGGTTCAGAAGTTCTTCAAAATATTCTTTCCACATTTTCTTCAGTTCTTCCCTATTTTCTATCTCTTGTCCCCTTTTGTTCACCATTCTAACATAATCCATAGGATCCTTCCGTCTCTTATTTTTTACCATCCCATACAGGACCTTTTTTTGTACCTTCACTATCCTCCATCATCTTTGTCCACTCTTCCATCCACTTTCTTCTCTCCTCAGCCACTACTCTCTTCGCCTCTTTCTTTCTTTCCTGGTACTCTTCCCTTGTCTCTACCGTCCTATTTTGATACCACCTCCTAAAGGCTCTATTCTTTTCCCTTACTATATCTTTTGTCTTCTCATTCCACCATGGTGTTTCCTTCCACCTCTTCTTACTACTTGTCCTCCCACATACTGCTTCTGCTGCACCTAGTCGTGTCTTCTTAAATCTAGCCCATTCCTCTTCCACCCCTCTTTCTTCATCTGTTGGAATTCCTTCCTTTACCATTTTGAGGTACTCGACCCTTCTATCCCCTTCTTTCAGTTTCCATATCCTTATGCGTCTTTCCTGGTTCTCAGTTCCTTTCTTCTCCTTACTCCCTCTCAGGTTCATTACCAGCAATCGATGGTCGCTATCCAGGTTCTCCGATGGTATAACCTTGATGTCCGTGATGTTCTTATTTAGTTCTTTCTCATACAGTATATAGTCGACCACCGACTTCCTGGACAAGTCATCACTGTACCATGTGATTGTGTGGCTCTCTCTTTTCTTGAACTAGGAGTTCCCAACTAGCAGGCTGTTCCTTTGGCAGAAGTCCAACAGTCTCTTTCCTTCCTCATTTCTTCCGTCCCAACCCTCTGGTCCTAGAACACTCTCATAACCTTGTCTTTTTCTTCCTACATGGGCATTCAGATCCCCCGTAACAATCATATTTCTTCCTACCAGCTGCTTCTGCAATTCCTCTTCAAACTCCTCCCTCTCTTCAGAGGCGCAGCCTACTTGTGGAGCATACACTTGCACTATTTCTAGGGTCTCTCCCCTCAGTGCTACTTTCACTTTCATCATCCTATCACTTATTCTCCCAACTTCTTTTAAACCATCTCGTACTACTACTCCCACTCCATTCCTCTTTCCCTCTTTATTCCCACTCTAGTACAGTCTATAGCCTTTTCTCAGTTCTCTCCTTCCTTCCCCTTTCCACTTTGTTTCTGCCAATCCCAATAAATCCAACTTCCTTCTTTCCATCATATCCGCTATCTCCTCCACCTTCCCCGTCAGCGTTCTTATGTTTAAAGTTCCAAATCTTAGTCCGTGTGTACAGCCGTGTCGTCGTCTATTATATCCATCATGTCCGAGGCTCGTTCCATTCTTGAAAGCATATAGTAGGTAACATTAATTAACACTCATTAGATCTACAGGCCCATACAAAAAACGGTTTGAAGACTGATTTCTGCAACACTGGTGCAATGGTAGAAAGAAACTGGACCAAAGAGAACAGGACTCGGAGGCACATTGTTACAAGATATGCGGTTCATGGTTTTCACCATAAGATATGCCAATATCAAGAGATTTCATTAACCTACTGAAGACTGTATTTGCACCCTATGTAGCAAAACCTGTGAGCACTATCATCTAATAGACTGCCCAAGGTGAATCAGATCCCTAACAGACTAAAGTTGAGATAGTGACTAAACATATCACCATATTTAATCATTTAGGCTCCATCCTGTAAGCCTAGATGATAAACTTGGCACCGGCCGCGAAAGTCTAAGATCTAAATATCACCATATCTATAACTGCAATTCATACCTGATGGTGATAAACCTCAGCTGCACGCACAGCAAATCTCTTGTGCAGGCGATGCCATGTAACCTAGTTCAGCGTGATTGATAGGGAAGGAGCGTTCACTTCGCTCCTTGGTATGGAAGTGTTCATGTCAGCCCTTGGTTTCTGTAATTGTATTGCGAGTTAAAATCTCAAGTGGCGGAACGTCACTCTCTAAACTTGGTGTGGTGACTGCTGGTGATGTGGTTATGATTTGCTCCCAATAGCATTGCAGCAGTGACCCCCTTCCTTCTCCTACCTTCCTCTTCAAAGCCCTCAAGTTCGCGCAGGTCTGCGCCATCAGGTATTAATTGCTCTCTACACTGTAATAATGCAACAGAAGGCTCAGGAACTGCAGAGACTATCGGATGCTCGAGACCTGAGGAACTTCTATGCAGTACTCAAGGAAATATATGAACCATCTCGCTCATCATCAGGTACACTGAAAAGCGCTGATAATTCTACTACCTTTACTGATAGTCAAGAAATCTTGGAACGCTGGAAGGAGCACTTCTCCAATCTCCTAAATCGTCCATCAGCAGCTGCTGAAGACTTCCTTTGTGATGTGCCGCAACAACCTGAACAACTGTGGTTACCTCCTACTTATCACTCTCACCCAATTGAAACCCAGAAAAGCACCTGACCCAGATAACATCCCTCTGGAACTAATTCAAGCCGGAGGTCGTTCCCTCAAGACAATGATTTTCACCCTTATCCTCAGAATATAGGAATCAAGAAAGGTACCTGGAGACCTAAAGAATGCCACTATCGTCACTATCTTTAAAAAGGGTGATCGCAGTGTTTGTGGCAACTACCGTGGTATATCACTGCTATCAATTGTGGGGAAGATTCTTGCAAGAATTCTACTTAACCGCCTCAAGGTTATCTCTGAGAAGATCCTCCCAGAGTCACAATGTGGATTTAGAGCTTCCAGAAGCACAATTGACTTGATTTTCTGTGTGAGACAGCTACAAGAAAAATGTAAAGAACAACAGAATCCACTCTTCTTAGTCTTTTATGACTTGGAAAAGGCATTTGATTCGGTTCCAAGACCAGCCATGTGGGCGGTGCTGAAGCGGTTTGGTTGCCCTCAGCGATTTGTAGATCTAATCAAGGCTTTCCATGATGGCATGACAGGACAGGTTTGCCATCAGAATAAGATGTCCGATGAATTTCCTATTACCCATGGACTGAAACAAGGATGTGTACTGGCTCCAACGCTTTTCGCGCTGTACTTGGCTGCAATGCTTTATGATTCACCCACAAACATCCCAGGTGTGGAGGTCAAGTATCGTTTTGATGGAGGTCTTTTCAACCTAACTCGTCTCCGCTCCTTGAGGAAAACTCAGGTTACTAAGGTTGCTAACATGTTGTATGCAGATAATGCTGCGTCGCCAACTCTCACACCAGAAGAGCTGCAAGAGTCAGTTAATTGTTACAAAAGTGCATGTGATCACTTTGGTCTTACCATAAATGTCAATAAGACTAAAGTTTTGACACGACCTTCACCAGGCACACCTCTTCCTCAGTTCAATATCTCAATCTCAAATTTGCCATTAGAACAGGTAGACCACTTCTCGTACCTGGGCTGTACCATTTCTGTGAGCTGTACCTGTGAGCAGGATGTGGATAAGAGAATACGCTGCCGAAGTGACGCGCCTAGCAACGGCATGGGCGCAGCCACATTGGACCCAAACAACTGGTTGCTAGGTTTTTTATATATAGGAAGCTGCATTAACGCTGCGCAGCGTCTTGAATTTTGTGGATAAAAATGTGTAATACGCGTGAAATAAGGCAAACGCCTCCCGTGAAGATCATCTACAGTGTTGGAGCTACAAACTAGAAGTGAAATTTTATGGATCAAGTACGAGAATTTTGCGAGATAGTATGAATAAAGTTGACCTCACTCCTGAGGCAAGAATTGCTTGGCGGGTACTACAAATTATAAATATTTATCATTTAGTGGATAGAGTATATCTAATACAGAGAGATATTTAGGACATATGTCACATAAAGGGATTTTTGGTTCATGTGGGGAGTGTAGTTGTTATTAAATATGGTTTGTACTATAAGTATTATAAACGACATCCTACATAACCTTATCCTACAATTTTTCTGAGTGGTGATTTTTCACTTAATTTATTTAAACAGTGAATTGTGTTTCCAAATAACAATTAGGCCTATCCCAGACTGAAAATTTCTGCCTAGATATTTTATTTTTTGCACTTTCAGAAAACAATTATCATGTAGGCCTACCAGTAGCCTAGGCCTACACCCTGCAACAAAGTTTCAGTACCGTATAGTGACATTATTCAAGCAAATGAATACTGCATCGTTATGGTACCAGGATTAGCATTTCCCTACATCAACTCTTTGGCCCACTTCATACCAAGTAGGCTACTTATACCACTTTGACTGTCCATCACATATTGTGAGAATGTTTGCTAGGATTGCTCGTGAAGATGCAGGGTAGCTATTTTTTTTGTTCTAAATCTATATATACCAGCTAATTCTATTTAGCTCTTTTGTGGTACACCAGCTAATGTGTAACAATAATCAGTGTGATAATGTGGTCATCAGCTTGGTGTACTTATTGGGTGAGAGCCTCGGACATTATCATGTCAGTTTTAGTGGCCTTAGGCCCTATATTTAGAGCTAGGGTAGGAAAAGTGCCCCATTATTTAGAATGAGGTAGGACGATAGGCCTTAATTGTAGACTTGACCAGTTAGTGAGCACACAGGTTAGGCTTTGTTAATTTGATTGGTTTTCAAATGCGGCGTTGTGGTAAACACACAAATTGTATTGAAATGCAGTCTTTGTTTCTTCTAGAGCTGTTGATGAGATTGGGCCTAAACTCTCATCCAAATATTTTAAACTGTTCCCTTATGCATTGGTGGGACACCCTCTCTCCAGGGGCCATAAATATGGAAGGCCCAAGCCCAGGGTTATGGGCGAAGCCCCAACGGTATTGGCGGCGGAGAGGATGGACTTCGGTACGGCATCGATGGCGGAAGAGGGAATTCTGTAGCGTCTGTACTCCAGAGGAGCGGCTACAAAAGGCGTCTGTTATCCAGTGGATCGGCCTAGAACAATACCTGGCAGTAGGTCATAAAATGCCTTTGAGTGTGGCGAACTCATCGTACTAATAGCCTATAAAATGAGTGAGTGTGAATTGAGGCCTCGGAAAGTGCTAGGGCGTCCCCTGCAGGCGACGCGCAGTTCCCAGGGGTCTGGGGGAACTGTGAGAAGTAGGCTACCAGACACCACAAACATCGCCTTCATAAACGTGATGAGCTTAAATGGCAAGACAGAAGAATTGGTGGACTATATGGAAAAGAAGGAAATAGCAATGATGGGAGTCAGTGAAGCGAAATGGAAGGGAAAAGGTGAGAAAGAAGTCAAGAAAGGGAAGGGATATAGAATATATTGGAGTGGAGGAAATAAGGCAATGAATGGTGTTGCAATAATATTGAGAGAAGACTTAGTGCAGTATGTTGAGAAAGTAGACCAAATTAATGACAGAATGATGAAAATTAGACTAGGACTTGAGAGTGGAACAAAGGATTTTATACAGATTTACGCACCCCAGACAGGGAAGGTAGATGAATGTTTAGAGGATTTCTTAGAAGAACTGGAAAAGGGTATAGAAGACAAAGAGGTTATAATAATGGGGGATATGAATGCACATGTGGGAACAGATAGGCAGGGAAAAGAAGAGATAATTGGCCCATTTAGCTATGGAAATCAGGATGAAGAAGGAGAAATGTTAATAGATTTCTGTAGAAGGAATGGATTAATTGTTGGAAATACATGGTTTAGGAAAAAGAACTCCCAAAAAATAACTAGGTATGGATGGGGAGACAGAAAGACAAAAACAATGATGGATCTTATCCTAGTGGAAAAGGATAAACGTAGACAACTGGTAGATGTGACAGCTATGCCAAGAGGAGATTTTGAAGGAGACCATAAAGTGGTGATAGCCAAATTAAGGCTTGGGAAAATCACAAAGCTTGCGGAGAAAAGGGAAAGAAAAATAAAGGTGTGGAAGCTAAAAGAGAGAGAGGCAATGGAAAAGTTCCAAGAAGACTTGAAAAAGGAAATTCCCAAAGACGAAGCAAAAAGTGTCGAACAGGAATGGGCATGTTTTAGAAATTGTTTTGCGAAGTGTGCAGTAAACACTTGTGGAAGACTATCGGGGAAGAAAAAGGAAAGGGAGACTCCTTGGTGGAACAACAGGGTAAAGGAAGCTGATGGAGGAAGTGGATAGGCAGTAAAAAGGCAGAGAAATGGCAAAAATATAGAGAAGCAAAGAAGGCATGCCAAAAAATTGTACAAGAAGAAAAAAGGAAAAGTTGGGAAGGTTTCACGGAAACTTTGAAGGAGGATATCCAAGGAAGTAAAAAGGTTCTATATGGATTGGTGAAAAACAGTGTAAAAGGTAGGGAAAACACAAAATTTGTAAAAACTGAAGCAGGACAGATATTGTATCAAAGAGATGATATATTAAAAAGATGGGAAGAATACTTTTCAAAGCTACTAAATGTTAAATACATTGAACTGGAAGATGAAAAAGAGCAAGAAGAAACAATGGAAGAAGAAGAACAAGAAAAGGAGATCACTATGCTAGAAATAGAGGAAGCCATACAGAAGATGAAGAGCGGTAAAGCAGCAGGAGAGGATGAGGTGTCCGCGGAAATGATAAAAGCAGCGGGACCAATAGGTGTACAGTGGTTGTATAGATTATTTAGAATTATTTGGAAGAAGAAAGAGATTCCAGAAGAATGGGGAAAGGGATTAATTATCCCGATTTTTAAGAAAGGTGACAAAAAGGAATGCAATACCTACAGAGGGATCACTCTTATCGCTCATGTAGCCAAGATCTTTGAGAGAGTTTTGGAAGGCAGACTGAGGAGGAAGATAGAAGGAGAGATGGAAGAAGAACAGTATGGTTTTAGGAAAGACGGACCAACATTTGACCTAATCTTTGCATTAAGGCAAATGATGGAGAAAAGATGGGAATTTGGAAAAGACATGGTGATGACATTTATTGATATTGAGAAAGCGTACGACAGTGTGCCTCGACAGGTGGTTTGGAATGTATTAAGGAAAAGGAGAGTTAACGGAGCTGATGTCCAAATGTTAAAAGCTATGTACAAATATTGTGTGAGTAGCGTGAAGACCAGTATAGGAGAAACAGAATGGTTTAAAGTGGAAACAGGTCTCTGACAGGGAAGTGTATTGTCCCCCTTACTATTCATCATAGTCATGGATGAAATTCACAAGAATGTTAAACAGAGATTGGGACAAGAGGCAACAAAGGCCGTGCTGTTTGCAGATGATATAGTGATATGGGGCGAGGATGAAAAGGAAGTACAAAAACAACTAGATGTATGGAATCAAGAAATAGAGAAATTTGGGGTGAAAGTAAGCACAGAGAAGAGCAAGACAATGGTAATGTCAAGAGGAAGGAAGGAAGAGGAAAGATAGAATTGAATGGGAAAATTCTAGAAGTGGTTAAAAGTTTCAAGTACTTGGGAAGTGTGATCACAGAAGATGGAAGGATAACTGAGGAAATTGGAAAGAGAATACAACAAGCGAACAGTTTTTACCAGAGCATAAGGGGTATTCTGTGGAACCGAGATGTCCCAAAGAAATGTAAAAATGTATTATATTCAACCTACTACAGACCCATACTAACATATGCAGCTGGAGCGTGGACTACTACAAAAAGAGAGGAGAGTAGAATACAAGCCGCGGAGATGAAATTCCTAAGAGGTATAGAAGAGATAGAGTTAGAAATGAAGAGATTAGAAAAAGGGCAGGAATCTTGAAGCTGCAGGACAGGATAGAAACAACAAAGTTAAAGTGGTATGGACATATGATGAGAATGGGAGAGGAGAGAGTACCAAAGAAAACTTTCTGTGAAAAGATGACAGGGAAGAGACCACGAGGAAGGCCCCGAAAGAGATGGGAAGATACAGTGTGGGAGTGTGTCGAGAAGAGAGGAGGAAAACCTGAAGAAGTACTAAAAACAGGAGAGGAGTGGTGGAGAGACAGGAAACGTTGGAGGTCCTTAATTCACAACCCGACCCAGGAAGCTGGAAACGGGAAATGAAGATGATGATGACTGGACAACTATGCTAAATTACTGTGGAAAATATACATTTCAATGTTTTCTTGCCTCTGGACATCCATTCATGTACAGTTTTATACGATACAAATAAGAAATAATGACGGCGCAAAGACTGAAGCAAGCTACAAGGGAGCCATGTTGTATTGATCCAGTTGCTTAGCAACGGAGCGGAAGTGACGTTGACTTCGGCAGCGTATTGGCGCAGCCCATGCAGCATATGGACGATTAGCGCACCGGGTCTTCATGAATAAAGATCTCTCCATGAGTACAAAGCTTATGGTGTACAAAGCTGTAGTCATTTCTACATTGTTGTATGGCTATGAAACGTGGACCCTTTACCGACGTGATCTCAGGGAGTTTGAGCGTTTCCACCTACAAAAACTTTGATCAATCCTGAGGATTAAATGGGAAAACCGCATTACCAATATTGCTGTTCTGGAAAAGGCTCAAATCAACAGCATAGAATCATCCATAATAGGTCACCAATTTAGATGTATTGGTCATGTCCATCGGATGGATGATGTGAGATTACCTCATCAAATGCTATATGGTGAGTTATGCTATGGCACCAGACCTCATGGTGGTCCTAAGAGGCGCTACAAGGACCAATTTAAGCAGACCCTGAAATTGACAGGTCTTGATTCACAAACCTGGGACTTGCTGGCTGAAGACCGCTCAACTTGGCGCCGTACCATCTCGGATACTGTAAAGACGTTTGAAAGGGATCGACGCACACATGAAGAGGCCAAGCGTCAAGCTAGGAAACTTCGAGCAGCCCAACCACGTCCTCCTCCAGCAATACTATGTGACTTGTGTGGTCGCTTGTTCCATGCCAGGATTGGACTCTTTAGTCACCGTAAACACATCCACAAACTGGACTGAAGGAAGAAGATTTATACTCGGATTCGAGTTAGTCGATGATGATGATGATTTCAAGCAAACCTTAAAAGTAATAATAATAATAATTAGACCTAATTTCCTATAATTAATTCCTCTAAATAAGATAAAACAAAAGCACTGAACCTCTCTTGGCCATTAGTTACGCAGATGAATATTGGAATTCCGTTTACTATTATGAGATGTACACCTGTGAACAGGTTGACCAGCACATCTGGATTAACCCTCTACTTGTGAAGTGCGATATTTTGAAGTGTTATTTTTATCCCTTCTAATGTTACTTCCTGTCTTTTCTTTTGTGTATCTTCCGAACACATGGCCTTAAGTCACTGAATAGCTCAGTGCAGCTCTAGCTACTGTTACGTGCGGGCGATTGTGTTTTAAAGTTTTCGAACGGTATCAGTGACTGCACCTCAGAGTTAGGCTTCTTACACACGGGGCCACCACGTCTTTGCAATATTTTCTCTAGCCACCAAATACGCCGCCATTCATGAACCAGTCTTGAAATGGAGGTGGAAGATGCAGCACTTGCTGTTTTTCTATATATCAGGTTAAGTAAAAGCCGAAAACGGGGAAATAGAAGATTTTGGGTTCACCCACTTTTGCAGGATCGATCAACAAAAGGGATATTTTTTACTCTCTATATTGATCTTAGACAGAATCCAGTCAAATTTTTCACTTTCCTGCGAATTAACAGTTCATCTTTTGATAGCTACTGCAGTGTTTAAAAGCTCAACTGACCGGTGTGGACACAAATATGAGAGATAGTACACCTCCAGAGGAAAAACTCCCTGTTCGCGTATTCATCAGCAGTCATATCCCACAGAGTAGGTTTCGATTGCATTAAGGATATGAATGTATCTGTGTCGAAATCACTCTTTCCTGTTACGATATCCATTTTTAACACTAGCAGATAGTCCATAAGTCTGGCCTCACAGAAAGTTGCCAACCAGCTTGCCCGTGCCAAAACTCTCATTGCCCGCCACCACGAATTCTGGCCGCGCCACCACCACCCCGTGTGAAAGGCTACACTAGAATCAATGCAAAGACATGGTGGCGCGGCCATGGTGGTCCCGTGTGGAAGATGACGTAACGTTCCACGCTGACCATGCTGGCAGGAGATACACTTTCAGCTGAAGAAGAATGTTTTACTGTTTCATTGTGTCAACCAAGTGTATTTGTTTCTAAATAATAATTGTAAGTTTTCATTTTTAAAATTAATTAATTCTAATGATCAGAGAAAACTTTTATTTTTTCGCATTACAAACGTAATATGAATACAAAAGGCCTATACGTTGATTTTAAGAAATTTTTGTGTTTGTATCATATGTTAGAGTAGTTGAAGTACCAACATGACACATCATATGCCACAGTGCAACTCAAATCCAAGTCTGTTCTTGAAAAATTCACATGGTTAATCATTCAACAGGACTAAGTCGTCACACTACGACGCAACAAACATTAGCTTAATTACTACAGTGTTTTTAATATATTTTAGCTTGTGTCATTTTCAGGGTTCATATGTTTTTATGTACAGCATGTTTAATCAGTATTATGTTGATGTTAGTTTGTATCATGATTGATTGTTAAAAATTTTTGAAGTTCAGGGCTGAAGAAGGACCTATTGGGTCCGAAACATGTTCCCAATGTAATTGTGTACGAATATACAAGTATTGATTGACGGAGATTCCTTCTGATTTTGGTTTACGAGTCAGGAATATCCATGAATTTGTATCAAGGCCTATGAGATAAGACTCTTTATGCAACATCCTATTTATTTGAGATACGATACACCTGTACAATAATATTCTCTAAAGTACTGAAATTAGCGAAAATGCCAGATATTTTTCCCGACCATTACTTCAGGTATTTTGGCTAATTTGAGTAATTTAAGCATTTTTTCCCATTGAGTAGCTGTTATCAAGTTCTACTGGGGCCCATTGAATTGACAGTAATTTCAATTGGTAAAAACTCCCAGAATATGAAACAAGATGAACATCATATAGGCTACAGTATTATCCAAGTGGAAGTGTAAAAGCCAGGCTCTGCTCTCCTCCAGAATTAATTTTTTTAAACATCCATTTTCTTGTTTAAAAAGAAACGTTGGAGACTCACAATAATTGACTGTTCCAATAAATGTGTATTTTCTTAACAGGTGGTTATGGCATTGCATGAAAAGAAGTTACCCTTCAAATCACATATTGTCAACTTAACCAAAGGGGAACAGTTCCAGCCGTGGTTTCTTCAGATCAACCCCAGAGGAGAAGTTCCTGTCCTTAAGGATGGTTTCAAGGTCATTCCAGACTCTTCAAGAATATTAGAGTACTTAGAAGATAATTTTAGCAATGGTATATATCCGTGCATAATGATTGGTGTAATTCTGTTTGTAAATGGGAGTGCATTGTAATGTAGCACAAGATTTGTTTTCCAGGGGACACACCAAGACTTATACCAACGGATCAGGGACCTGAAGTCAAACGGAAAGTTTTACATTTTCGCACCATAATAGATCAATTACCGACTGGTGTAATCACAATGGGCTCATTTTTTCATCCTGAGTTTTGCCAGAACCCTAAGCCACCTTTTATCCGGCCTGTTAGAAAGTTGTTGCAAGGTATGTATATGTATTTAGAGGGTCTTGCATATAAAGTAAGAACGGCAAGCGGCAGTTTGTTACTTGCTGCAGTGGACTTGGCCGAGCTTGTGGCGCGCCACGGCCCCCTGCTTTAATAAGCGTGTGTACAACCCTGTATGAAATATTTACCTTATAAAAGATGCTGGAAGTGTCGTCCTTCCTGGGTTATACAGGCATTGTATCTGGTAACCACTTTCTGGCTGACACGAGTGAGTTCTGATTTTTAATTTTATGCTTTTTATTGCGAACTGGGTCAGTAGTGTCAAACTTATTTACAATTACGTGTATCCGTGCTAGTGAAGGTGGCACTTCTTCAGGAAATTGCTGAACAAATGCATCTTGTACCCACCAAGCAGACTCTTACTTAAAATAAGTTTTATATACAAAAATACGATGTTGTAATGATAACTGTCGCATGTTAAGATCTGAGGTTCAGACTGGCGACTGGACACCTGCACGTTTATTGCAAGGTCGAGTACAGTATATACTATGCGCGCTCTTTCAATACTACAGCAGGGGGCCGTGGCACGCCACAAGCTCGACTAAGGCCACTGCAGCAGCGGATAACAAAGCGGCCTCTCTCCGTTCTTACTTCATATGAAAGACCCTGTATATCAAATGCGGCATTTGCATTTCATTTAAAATAGGTAACTTTTAGGCGACAGGCAGTAATAGTGCCGCTCGTGTACTGTGTGGGGGGAAAGCTTCTGTAATTTTGGATGTGTCACTCCAAAAGTTATAACTTCTTTGCCTCGGTTATTGAGATTAACTGCTTTCAGGAAGCACACATTCACACTATTAGGAGATTATGGACATTTTTAACTTCGCAGTAGTAAACTGGCAAAAATATTAGTTGCCGTATTGGAAAAGGCAAGGAAATGGCAATGCTACCAACCTCATTTTACCCCAATCCCCTGAGGCCACTGTCTAGACAAAACCATTGGTCACCACTGGCTGGGCAAAAATTGTTTGTACTATAAGCAGGGAGGTCGGGATGTAGGCCTGGGTAGATTATTCGCTTGGGAATAACCTAACCCCCAAGGGAAGATGATAAAGAAAGGGAAGTGGGTTTCGGACTGGAGAAATAGGACGAGAGTCCTACAGAAGTTATAAGTTTAACTTTAAATATACTCAAAGGCAGCTGCCACTGCAAATCCGCTCTCCGATACCTAAAGTGGGTAAGGACCTGGGCAAAGCTAACGGGAAACGCAGCTGGAACTTGGGTTGTTTGCAAGGAAGTTACTTTAGCGTATTCCCTCTCAAGCATACATATGCCTACTATGGGGAAGGGTGGTGGTCTGGCAAGACAAAAAGTAACGGATTTATTGTGTATCTGTTCAAAGGAGTTTGTTTCTAAACAGGTAATTTGAAGAATGCCAATAATTTGAATCAGCTTTGATATTTTAGTTTTTGAAATTGTAGAATTTCTAAAGAGCGACCAAATGCTTCCAAGAAGGATAGGGATAAAGCAATTATACCTTTGGGAATAATTTTGGTAAGCACACCAATAGTTGCATTTAGAAATGGCTAAGCTTTTACCCAGCAAGGCGCCGACTAAAAGTTTAGACAATGAGAAACACTTATATTTTGAAAAACCAACCATAAGTGTTAGAGAGAATCTCCACAAGCAGGAAGCTGGCATAGCGAGCTATGCTTGCCTTACTGGCCAGTTAGAATTAGCTATTAAAGCTAAGAGAGACTTTACTAAGTTGCCAACTAAGAGTTCTTGCTCAAATGCAACAAGTGGTGAAAACCCTATCAATAGATTTATTTTTATTGAATAGGAAGAGTCAAGGAAGACAGGATCTTGCCTAACTGCTATATTAGAGAAATGATAAAGCCAAAAAGAAATCTTTAATTTATTTAACAATGTAAAAGGAAGTAGTTTTGTAACAAATATATAATTTTGATTTCTATAAACAATTGGGGTCGCAGACCTCCGAAAACATCTAAAGCTTGCGCCAGGCAATTAATAATTCTTTTGGTTTCAAACCTTTTATATGCTTTAAAATCTTCGTAAGATTTTGAAATAACGAAGATAAATAAATGAAAAATTTAAAGATAACTGACGTAATTAAAGTTAAACAATAAATCAAGTACAAGGCGTATACTTTAAGGATTTCTAGTTAAATATCTTAGAAAGAATAACTACTTCGAAAGTAACAACAGCAAAAAGCAGGAAGAATAAACTAGAAGTTTCTATAACTTCTTATATTGATACAGAATTACTTGGTTGGATTATACAAATAGGGCAGGTCACTTATTGTGAAACCTGAAGAGAAAAATCGAAAGGAAGTTTCTAGAACTCCTATGTTTAAGTAGGGATCACGAGAAAAATGGGGCAAGTTTCCCTTTCGTGAAACCTAGAGATAACTCACTTATGAGTTGAAAGAATTGTATTCCCTCATTAAAAAGGGAGAAACAATATAATTCAAGGCGTGTACTAGACACGAAGTTTTACAGACATTAATTCGTTATACGTGGAACAAGTAAGGGAGGGCACTTATTGAGAGTGACACCTCATTGAAAAAAGACCTAAAGTAACAATTTTATTATTTTGGTTTGTTAGTAAAGGGTTTGGGAAGGATCAAATGGGATTGTGGAAAAGTGTTCATGGCCGTATTTATTGTACACGGACGAGCGCGACACGGATGAAAGGTTGAACAAGCACTGTTTTCACTATAGTCTATTGATATAGTTGAAAAGTTCACTGTAGTAGCACAAAAAGTTGATGGCAAAGAAAGTTATTGCAATGGTGGAAAATAACTAGTTAAACTAGATTTGCGAGAATCTATTGCTTGAGAAACTTGCATGTTATAGTTGAATGCACCAGAAAAATCCCAACGGAGGAAGAAAAATTAGATATTGATTAGCAGTTTATAAGGAAGATTCCTTAGTTTGAAAAAGTATTCCCATATCTGAGTGGAAAATACATGATAGTATAACTGATAGACAGAGTGCAGGTTCTGGAAGGTTCCAGAGCAATGATGACTTGTTTAAATTAGGTAGAGAATCCCTCGGCGGAAAACTAGATTATATAGACAGTGGGTATTTTGAAAATATCCCTCGATGTGAGATAGCATCTCAGAAAATCTTTCATATTGAAAGTTGGACTTGATAGTTTAAGTTTGATCAAGAAGATCTCTAGAAAACAGTTATTTTCACATAGCAACTTTCACTGTCTATAAAATCGAAATAAAGCATTGAGCCTTTAAAAGCTATGAGAATGAGGTGAAAACATGAAGTCTGTACTTATCTTTGCTTCATGACGAAGGCGATGTTCCTGTTGACGGTTGATACTAAAATTCTAACATGGCGTAGAATTTTAAAAGTTTGCCTCTAGAGTTGAGAAGGCGAGCTTTAGTTAAGCTCTAACTGACTGGGTCGACTTCCGACGTACAAGTGAGACACGCTCAACGGAGCTCGGAGGGACCAGGGAAGGGAAAAGAGTGGGGGGTAGGAGACAAAAGGGATACATATAAGAATAGCCAACATTGAAATATTAATTTCTCTTGATGAAATGATCTTCAAAGAGTTGATAGTAGGAGTCACTAGCGCAGCCTGGAGGGTGAAAAAGTGGACGAAGTTCTCTTGATCGCGGAGATGATAGCTGACGATGGCGACGAGATCTGGTGGCTAGATTGATAAGGAAGTCCTCTTGTACAGGGAAGAATTGAGGAACTTCAGAGATTCACTGCTAGATGACGCTAGGTGGGTCATGGAAGATATATATCTAGAACAGACTTACAGGTAATATGAGAGACATAACCAACAAGAAGAAATCAGAAGATCACTGTTGGTGTTTGAGAAAAAAGGAAGGGATGAACTAAAGCAAAGAGAAGCAAAAGCTTACTCTATCTTACCGTGTATTCCAAAGAATACACCAAGGCTCAGGCTAGGTAAGTTTGTGTATGTAAAGCCTTAACACCACACTTTTTATACTAGTTTGGCATGATAACACTCAGGGTGTCTACTACTCTGGAAAACAGGGAATACTCAGGGAATTTTTAAATCCTGAAAAACTCAGGGAATTTTAATGACACTCAGGGAATTTTAGTTTTAGAAGGTCCGACCATGAATAATTGGAAATTAAGCATTTAAATTATGAAGGGGGAAACGTATATTCTGATGATGATGATTCTTGTAGATGTATGTTCGTGCTGACGTTAAGTCAGTTTACTGTCGACCAAAATATTATGTGCACTCAGAGTTTGAAGGTTGTTTGTGAAGTAACCAATAGACCTACATACAATCCAATACCATCATCATTTTCGTCGTTCTATTTTACGTTAGTCCACCTGCATTCCATTGCAGTATTCTTACTTCGTGTTGTTTTGCTCTAAAAAGAGCAGTTTTATTTGTTTGCATTTGCTTGCTCATGTTTCTCTATTCTGGAACGTTTTTGCCAAAATTGTTACTCGTTTAGCACCATCCAGGGGACACGTACAGCTTAAGGTATGCTGCGGACGTGAGTAACTTCATCATATGGAGCCCATCGCTTCAGAGCGAGGCGCGCCATGACGCGTGATGGAGACCATCTTGGCAATGCTGTACAGCTTTCACCGGAGCGGCTAACTGGTGATCCTTGTCTTAATTCTCCGTACAAATACAAACTGATATAAAATAAGTGAATTAATTTACGTATTTCACAACCATACAGCATACCATTTTGATGTATAAGGATTACAACGCGACCAAGAACTACATTTTCAAACCACTCCGAGCCGAGAAAAAGTTACCTTACAAAAATGATAACAACTTTGTTTCTTGGACACACAAAATTTTAAAATTAATAAACCTGTTAAAGAAAGAACATTCCAATGTATACTGTGTTAAAATTTGGATTCGATCTGATGACGGGTTTGTGAGATAATAATTCTTAAATGTGACGCATGGTTGAAACACTCTTAAAAACTGGCACTATTTGTGTTCCAACTGCGATAAAAAAATATATAGGCCTATATATAAATTAAAAATTCGAAACCTACATGAACTAACGTAAAATAGAACGACGAAAATGATGTCATTGGATTTTATGTAATTCTATTGGTTACTTCACAAACAACCTTCAAACTCGAGTGCACATAATACTTTGGTCGACAGAAAGCTCTCATTTCTTTCAATAAAGCACACAAATTACATGTGTAGACTGTTTTTTATATATATATATATATATATAAATGTGTAACCGTATGATTTCTGAGAGCGTTACTATTAACGAGCTACTTTCAATTCTCGCAAGTTTAATAGTTTTTCTGGATGAAAAATTTAGAAATTGGCAAAATATAGATTTTTTTTCTTTTCCAACTGGCGTGCTACACTTTATTGTTCAAGCACTTTTTGAAATGCTTTTAAATACAAACTCTGTTTTTTAAACTTATTATGGCCCCTGCTGTTAGTCAGGGAATTTTTTGATTTATGCTGGAAAAATCAGGGAATTGTCACGGAAATCTGTTAGTTGGTTTTGGTAGACACCCTGACACTGCACGAGACTCGAACTTACGATTAAATTTACTAAACTACTGAAATAGCCAAAATACCTTCTGCAATGATGCAAATTAAATCTGGAAATGATGTAGTTGACTCTTCCATTGTGTATGACCCACCCGCCGTCCCCTTTTTAGATCACGACATATAGTAAAATTCCAGTTATGTCGGCCATTATGGGCAAATACAGTATTACTAACCCCATGCATACGGTACTAATTGCCTAGACCAATAAGGCTGCATTAGCCATATATGTACCCCTGGTTTTTATCACGCAATGGGAATGTAGCACTGAAACTTCAAGTCGGAAGTAAGGATGGCTCTAGTATAGGATCCCCTTCCACGCCAATGGTCAGGAGGCATGAGGGATCGCATGCCAGTGTACAGCCTATCCTAGAAGTGCACGCATTCCAAGGAGTCAGTAATGTTTCGGGGTGGGATAATGCTGGGTCGTGCCATTTGACAGCACAAGAATGACAAGCATTGCATTCGTGAAGTGCTGAGAGCAATTATGCGTCGGTTACATGAAGAAAATCTGCAATAATTTCATTCTTTTCGACAACAGCAGAAGTTTACATCAAGCTGGGTTGTACAAACTTTCTTCCTGGAGTCCAAATTACCTGGATGGTATGGCCAGCAATGTCATCCAACATATCAAACATGCATAGGATATGCTATTGCTCAGTATCCACACCTTCCCATACCCTGCTAAGAGGTCATTGATGCTGCCGTCGAAGAGCGTGATCGCCTTCATACAGATGGTCTGGGCAACTTAACCTTCATCCGGTCGCGCCTGGGGTAGATTACCGTCCTATTGAAAAGAACGCGCGTACAGCTCCTCTGATCGTTACAAAGTGCGCAAAAGGCACATGTATTCTCAAGGTACGATATCCTTCGCTAGATGACAGAGGATTAGCGGTTGTTGATGGCGACGTTTTCGCTCAGTTGTTCATCAAAGTGCTAAGGGCACAGTCGAGCGGTACACTACCGTCGCGCGCGACCGGAAGTGCATATATATAATTTTTTTTTTTTACCGCCCAAAACAAAATGTGAGTATTTATCATAGTATTTCCTCATTTCTAACACATTTCATTCACTATTGATAGCCCAGTTGCTCATTCTCCCTCCGACATTCACACACATGCATGCACACAACACTATCTTTAAAGCTGTCATATAGTGCTTTTTCATTTTTGCCACCACTGTTGTCACTCCTATTATGGATTTTTATTGAATAAATGTTTCTATATTTACACCTCTGTATGTCTATTACATGTTCTATCAACCTCAAAGCCAGTCATATTGCCATTGAAAGTGAAAAACTAACTCACAATTGAAATAATAAAAAAAACGGAAGGACGGTAGATTACCGTCATGCGACCGCGTGTGTTACATGAGGGGGCGCGACCGCAAGAAGGTTAATCTGTGGTATGTCTTGTTGAGTACGAGCCCTGCTCTACATCAGTAGTGGCCTCATTTCGTACTGAAATGTCACAGTATGGCAAAATGCAAACACTACATTTTCCTATGTAACGGGTCACAATTCTTTCTATATCTCTTTTTGCATTTTCTTATTGGACATGAATAACTTATTCATGAGACTGCTGTATTTTGTAATCTATAATAATTTTGTAAAATTCTAACTCAAAATTTCAAATAAGCTCTGCATCAAGTCAACCACATGCAAAATGTTTTTTGATGTATGTATTAATATTTCTGTTGGCTGCTGTCAGTTGGATAGGAACAATTAACTAATTCTATTGTACCTTCTGATTCTAAGTAACGCCCACCCATCCTTCCTCTTGACTCCGCCAATATCTCCGTTTCCCACATGATGAAGGGGTTACATGTTGTCCTCTTAACCAGGATGCCTTAGGTTCGATTCCCAACTCTGACAGAGATTTAAGATATGACTTGAGGCCTGGAACAGGGTGCTCTCAGCTTTGCAAGGACAATTGAGTAGTTGCTTGATATGAAAAGCAGCAGCCCATGGTCTGCAACCAAGGTAATGTGATTAAGGGTGTCAGCACACTGGTCAAATGTTCTGAGGCCCAAGCACAGGTTTAGATTTTTCTAATCTCTCTGTATTACTGGTGTTACCCTGTGTCATTGTCATTATTTAAATGGAAAAAATAAATTGAAGTGTATCTTGTGTTACAGCTGCCGAGATAAATAGCAGTGCAAATCTTCGAAGACATGCTGAAAACAATAGCGAATTTCGTGATGTTCTTCTGCAAAAGGCCAAGATTCAAGATGTGAGGCATGAAAAGTTGCTGATCAAAGAGGATTTTAAAAAAGTTCTAGAACAAGTTGACAAAGTCCTTGGTGAAGTGGAAAATGAACTAGCTTCACATAAAGAGGGTGAGTGTGAGAGGGCGTTTTATGGAATAGTGTTTTTTGTAATCGATCAGTTTTTGGAACTACCCCCAATTGAAAGTTCCTTTGCTAAAAAGAAAAGAATCTCAGCTCCACGCATGGTAGTTACAAGTAGTGTGTGGTATTCCTTTTTGTTTGAACATAATTATCATAACTATAATAATATCGCATGGCCTCGGGTGCAAGCTTTTTTTATTGACGCCCAGAGGGCAGCTTGCTTGCCGGAATTTTATCGCTCGTTGGAGCGCTATGAAAGTCAAGGAGATTAGAAATCTAAGTTCCTTGACACTATAGGGCTTTCTAGTAGATAAAGGAGGAACTCATTCTTTGTGTTGGTGAAAAATCATGAACACGGCCTACTGAATTCAAATGGGTTCTTTAACATGCCAACAACGTATGACATGCGTACTGTGATTTTTGTCGCCTTTCAAAAATCACTTACAACGACCAGGAGTGAGAGAGCTTGGGATTGGTAGTCACACGATAACCACTCACCCACCGTGGCAAGGATTATCATCACTAATCCTCTGAAGTTCATGCAAATCCGTATATTTATTCCATGGACATATTTAAGAAATGTGTATATACGGTATCTTTGCATGTCATGTTCTGTATTGTCATCACGTCTGGAGATGCCAGTTCAACACGCTGCGACGGGGTGCGGGGGTCTTGCCGTACGCAAGCCTATTCCGAACCTAAATATATTGGCTGCTCGCATGCAAATGGTTGTTATCGCAGCAGGCGATACACAGCCAGTGAAAGAAGGAATGGGCTGAGTGAGTATAGCAAGTAGTGACCAACTTAATGTTTTTGGAATGCACGATACACAGTGAGGGGGAGACATCTGCAGTTTAAAACCAACTGCTATCTCCTGGCGTGATATCAATATGTTGTAAAGGCTTATTTGTTTTTATGGCATGGCTACCACCAATCCAATCCACACCAAACCCCATGGCACCACTGCCCAGCCATTCGGCATGCAGATTGCGGCGTGACGAATGGTCAGTGCTTCTGGTCCCCTCAGTCTTTAATCTTGGTTTCTGCGACCGGTATGCTGCCTTACTGTCAAACAGTTCCTCATTTGTCCTCGCAAGGCTGAGTGCATCCCGTTCTAGCAGTCGCGTCAGTTTTTAAAATCCTTGACGGAGCTGGGAATCGAACTCGGGGCTTCCGGGTGAGAGGCACACTACCACCAATATGATCATGAACATGAAATATCAGTGAGAATTACTCATACGAAGAAAGAGAAAAACTCACTTCAAGACAAACATTAACAAAAAATCACAAATTTGTGTGTGTTTGTCAAAATATTGAATTTTTAAACATACTGTTTCTTTCAACAAAACATGAATCTCTTATTGTCATTGTTCAGGATTAATCACAGTTATAGCCTATGCTAATGAAATTCAAGAAGAAAATAATTAATGTAAATTTACAAATGCATATTTATCTATTACTTTTGTATGAAATGTTCCAGCACATTGTTTCTAAGAAAACACTAATTTATATTTATAGTGTTCTGATTATCGTTGTAAAGATCAATTAGAACTGGAAATAGGAGAATATCAAGGTGGATTTCGGCCATGGCAAAGCTGCCCTGAACAGAAAATCACCTTAAAATTAGTAATGGACTACTACAAACGTAGACAAAAACAGCAAGTCATAACCTTCGTAGACTTCAAAAAACTTATGATTGTATACATAGATCTTCATTGCTGAAAATACTAAGGAATTTTGGGCTTCATCCCAAATTAATAAAAATTATAAAACTAACTCTAACAAACACCAAATCTAAAGTAAAATTCAGAGGAGAAATATCTGAACTGTTTACGATTAAAACAGGATTAAGACAAGGAGATGGTTTATCGCCTCTACTTTTCAATTGTGCTTTGGAATATGTAATGAGGGAATGGTACAGGGAAAATCCTAGGAGCATAAGAATTGGAACCAAGAAAGATCAAATAGACTTAAATTGCTTGGGATTCGCAGATGACTTAGCGTTACTGGCTAATAATATTCAAGAAGCCAGAAATCAAATAATAAGCCTACAAAATATAGCACAAAAAATTGGACTTCAGATATCATTTGAAAAGACAGAGATAACGGTAGCAAATCCACTTGTAATCAATCACATAACAGTAAATAACAAGAAAGTTAAAATAGTGAAGCAATTTAAATACTTAGGAGAAATTATAACTTACAACTTGGATGAGAAACCTGCATGGCAAGAAAGAACTAATAAAATGATAAAAGCCCAAAAATTAACATGGTCTACATATAAAAGAAAATCCCGATCTGAAAGAATGAAAAAGTACTGGAAAGAGCGCAAGAACCAAGCAGTACTACCTTCAAAGAAGAAGTGATTGTGGAACGACTCAAGTGGTCCAATGTGACCAATCAAGATTAATAATAATAAAAGAAAATGTATGTCAATCGCAACAAAATTAAAACATTACAAGACTGTGGTTCAACCAGAGATGACATATGGGAGTGAAACTCTTTTTAAAGTTACTCAGAAAAACAGACTCGACAAAATTTTAAAAGTAGAAAGAATAGCTAGAACATGTATAAATAAAAAATATCAGAAAGATGGACAGTGGCGGATAGTACCAAATGAAGTGGTATACAGGGAACTGGAGCCCATCACTGATACTATTCGGAAGAAACGGATTTCTTGTTTTGGTCACATCATGAGGACACCAGAAACCAGGTTATGTAGAGGAATTGTAGTGAAACTTTGGAATATGAAACAAGTAGGATGGATTAAGAAAATTAGAGAAGATATGGAAGAATTAGAAATAACCTTGGATGACTTGCAAAACAAAACAAAAAACTGAGAGATATAAAAATAAGATTTCAGGCTAAAATAGACAAACGTAATACAGTAAAAAGGGTATTTACAGATGAGGAACGCCTGAGAAGATCAGAGCGAATAAAAAGCTACTGGGCGACTCGGAAAGGAAACTTACTGAAGAAGAGCACCAAGAAATGATTGACTGAAGTGGTCCAATGAGGCCTTAAAAGAAGAAGAAGTGTTCTGATTTAAAAAAATTTGGAACAATGGTTAATTAATGAAATACTGTGCGAGGAGTAGTAGAATTACAGCAAACTCTGATCAATTCAAAACTGAATCATTATACATTTCGCGATCTCAATTTTTCGTTCGAACTTAGGTTCTATCAGATATTACTGTACCCAGCGTTATTTCAAAAACCCGAAAAATCTTCATTTGGAAGAAAAAAATGTGCCTTTTCAAGATAAAATTCATACAGCTATCTCCTATAATGCAAAATATTAAGTGTCTATTTCTAGCACCTATCTGCTAAAAACCTTCAAAATGGCCGGCGGTCCACTCAATGTACCTGCAACTCATTACCGTGGAATAGTCAGCAGGAATCTTGTCCAATGGGCCAAGAACAATGCCGATTGCAAATCTAACTCTTGAACTTCCCCCATGCCCAACTGCCTGTCTGTTAGGAAAGCGGGATTGTTGTCAATCGGACCAAGAGCCAGTGGCACCGATCGCGTAACATCGCATTACTTTTCCTTGAAGATTAACTGGAGTGTTTTCCATTTTTAAGTCCGTATTGACGCTTACAAATCGAAATAGTGAGTAAAAAGTTTCCGCCCAATCAATACCTTTCACACTATAAATTTAATGTTTCTTTTTCATACTAGGGACATGTTTCGAACAATATTTGTTCTTCTTCAGCCTTATATAATTTATCAACATTATAACTTATCTAAGACATTTGCATAATTAAAACACATGCACAAAAGACCATCCATTATAGAGTATACAACTAAAAAAAGTAATGTTAAAAAATTTGGATAACACATTCCAAATGTTTTAATGTGTTATCCAAATTTTTTAACATTACGTTTTTAGTTGTATACTCTATAATGGATTGTCTTTTGTGCATGTGTTTTAATTATGCAAATGTCTTAGATAAGTTATAATGTTGATAAATTGTATAAGGCTGAAGAAGAACAAATATTGTACGAAACATGTCCCTAGTATGAGAAAGAAACATTAAATTTATACTGTGAAAGGTATTGATTGGGCGGAAACTTTTACTCACTATTTCGATTTACTTTTCCATTCCTGGTTATGACACAAAACCAGAAAGGCAGTGGAAATTTCTCCAAATGGGCTGGAGAGAGCTGCAACCGGCAAGCATCAACACGCACTTTGCCTCTAAGAAGGCGCGTGTAGGTTCTACCGGTACTACCTTGCAGCTCACTGTTTCCTGTGGCAGGAGACACTTTTCTCACTGCCTAATCGGCCGCTTGTATATGCTGCCCACAGTAATTTTCCTCTTGAGATGACTAAGTGACCTTTTAATCATTATGTTCAAAGTGTTCACACTCCCCCAGGGGCTCACATCTTGTGGGACGTGGGTTGACGACCACGGGACCCCAGCTGAGTCCGGTATTGCTGCCACTTACTTGTGCCGGGCTCCTCTCCGTCTTCTTTCCTGTCGACCTCTCTTGGTCAACTCTTGTACTCTTCCAACCCCGACGGTATTAGGATATCCGAGGCCTATGGAGTCTTTCACTTTCCCACCTTAATTGGCCCTTGTCTCATTTTTCCTGATCCCTCCTTCTTCAAGGGGTCAGACCTATTGTTTTCTTTTCAATATATTTCCTTTTCTCCGCCCCCGAGACGCTATGGATCGATTGAAGTGGAGGAAACATTGCAGGAAGGCAGACCCCCACATAAGTGGGAAAATGCAAAGAAGATGATGATATTTCCTTTTCTCTTTAAGATTCCCGCATTATTTTTGTTACTTGGCTCCCCGTGTATCTAAATTCCCTTTAGCGATTCTTTTCTCATCTACACTACATTTTGTGGGTATTATTAATCTACATTGCATTTTGTAAGTTTTTTCGGTCTAAATTGCATTTTGCGATTGTTTTCAACCTCAATTGCATTTGTAAAGATTGACAATCTAAATTGCTTTTTAGTAAGTCTTTCAATGTAGGAGCAGGGCATTTTAGTGAGTATTTTGAATTTCAATCCAATATTTTCAAACAAAACCTCATTTCACAAGAATCTTAAATCTAAATTGCATTTTGTGTGGTGGGCATTTTACAAGTATTTTGATTCTCAATTGCATTTGGGGGTATTTTGAATCTTAATTACATTTTGTCAAGTATTTTCATTCGAAATTGAATTTTGTAAGTATTGTCAATCCAAATGAGTAGTTTGAATCTACCGTACATTTTGTAAGCATTTCCAATTTCAATTGCACTTTGTGAATATTTTGGATTTGAAATGGGATCTGTCAATCTGGATTGCATTGTGTATTTTCAATTTCAATTACCGTATATACTCGAATACCACCCGCACATTTTTAAACAAATTCGGACGTGAAAAATTGGGGTGCGGGTCTTATTTGAGTCCTCCAAATTTGAAAGATCTAAATTGCCGGCCACGAGCGATATCGGGTGTTGCGAGTATCCGCTAGATGGTGCTAGCCTTCTTCCGGCTATAACTTTGTTTTACCGTAAGCATGCGGCGTCAAACAGTCACGCGCACGTTCTCCGAGTGTAAACATGAATGCTACAAAACGTTTGCAGTCATTTACTGCGAGTGAGAAATTGAAAGTTGTGAGGGAAGCTGAAGTTATTGGAAATCGTGCCCGGTAGGAAATATGATATTGACGATTCATGTATTCGTGATTGAGCGGGATGACGTCTATGCTTTTTTTTTTTTTTTTTGTCGTGTGGTCTCCTGAGAGGCCGAGTGCAGGTCTTTCTATTCGACGCCCGTGGGCGACCTGCGCGTCGGGATGAGAGATGGAATGGATGAGGATGAATGAAACAGGGCAAGGATGTGGAAGGAGTCGGCCGTGGCCTATCAGAAGGTACCGTCCCAGCATTTGCCTGGTGTTGAAAATGGGAAACCACGGAAATCCATTTCAAGGACGGCCGACGGTGGGGCTCGAACCCACGCGTCTACCGAGTCAGCAGAGAGCTTGGCCCCATGACCTAATGCTGCGCTTTAGCCAGCTGAGCCAATGCTGTCGGGGTACGTCTATGCTACAACCACTGGATGTCTGTGTGAACCGCCCGTTCAAAGCAGCTTTGAAACAGCTGTGTACGGAGCGGATGGCGGCCGATAAGCACACACTGACTCCAACTGGTCGTATTCAACGCCCGGAAGTTCAGCTGCTGTGTTCATGGATTTTGACAGCATGGAATCGTATCTCTGGAGATCTCATACGGAAGAGCTTCAAGAAATGTAGTATTTCGAATGCTATGGATGGCAGTGATGACGACATTTAGTGGGAAAGTGATGGTGATAAAAGTTCCGAAGTTGGTACTTCTGATGACGATGAATGAAGTGCTTGTGTACTTTTATTTGTATTTTTAATCGTTTGATGTGTCTTATTTTAGGAAGACTTCAAATCTGTTGGAAACTATTTTGGATAAATGCTATTCTGTTCATTTAGTTAAGATTGTAAATAATTCTGAGTTTTTTAAATTTTGTTCTTCAAAATCAGGGTGCGGGTCTTATTCGAGTAAATACGGTACATTTTGTAAGTATTTTGAACCTCAATTGCATTTTGTACGTATTTTCGATCTCATTTGCATTTTGTAAGTATTTTGAACCTCAATTGCATTTTGTACGTATTTTCGATCTCATTTGCATTTTGTAAGTATTTTGAATTTCAATTGCATTTTGTAAGTATTTCGACTCTACATTGCATCTTGTACGTATTTTTCAATCTATTCCTTTTGTGAATCTTTTCGTTCTAAATTCCCTTTAGTAAGAACATTTTGTGAGTTGTTTCAATCTGAGTTCCTTTTTGTAAGTATATTCCGTCTCACTTGAAGCCTCCGTGGCTTAGGCGGCAGCACGCCGGCCTCTCACCGCTGGGTCCGTGGTTCAAATCCCGGGCACTCCATGTGAGATCTGTGCTGGACAAAACGGAGGCAGACAGGTTTTTCTCCGGGTACTCCGGTTTTCCCTGTCAAAATTTCATTCCAGCAACACTCTCCACTATCATTTCATTTCATCTGTCATGCATTTAATCATTGCCCCAGAGGAGTGCGTCAGGCCTCGGCAGCCGGCACAGTTAATATCCTCGCCGCTAGATGGGGGCTTCATTCATTCCATTCCTGACCCGGTCGGAGACTGGAAGCAGGCTGTGGATTTTCATTTTCATTCCGTCTCACTTAATTTTCGTTCTGGTTTCCATTTCATTGTCATTTTTGCTACCACCCAGATCATCAGGGGCCGATAACCTAGATGTTAGGCCCCTTAAAACAACAACTATCATCATCATCAAAGTGTTCCCTGCAAGTACCATGTCTCATCCCAAGTATTTTATACGTAGATATCCATGGGATAAATAAATGAACACCATAAATAAATGCTATAAAAATGTGCAAATAAAGTCCATGAATCCATTACAACCAGGGTTGGCAAAAAACAGGTTTTTTTTCAATAAAACATTAAAACATGTTTTGTTTTTGTTTTAAACAGTTTTTTTTTAATTCTGAACATGATTTAAACAGTGTAATAAAATGCTGTATTTTTAATACTTAAATATAAATGCTTTAGAGATCATCTTGACCAGAGTTGTATGGTAAGTAATAGACCAATGTTTACAACTAAACTCAGCCAGCAGGGAAATTTAGTTACCAGCTGGGATTTTTTTTCTCTACAACTTATGGTTGGCTGTTGTGTTGTGTTTGTGTTAGGTTATGTTTGAATGGTAGTGTATCTACTTTTTTGTGTTCTGTTAATTGCTGTGTAGAAAGTGTTTACTTAGCAGTATAATCAGCTTATTGCAGTTATGAGTTCAACTAGCAGAAGAAAAGATCCTGTATGGCAACATTTTATCGAATGCAAAAGTTCTAAGGGTAAAACAATTAGGGCAAAATGTAAGTTGTGCAAGGAAGACATGTTGGGTTAGTTGCTAGAATGAAACAACATAAATAGAGACAAAATGCCCTTATAAAAACAAATCCATGCCTGCACAATTTGAGGATAATACTGACTGTGGAGTCATGGAAATGGAATATGAAACCCAAATCAAAAGTTCACTAATATCCACTCATCTGCAGCTTGGTTGGTTGGTTCTTAAGTTTAGGGGCTGCGACAACGCGGTCATGTAGCCCCGTGTACTTTGGGTGTGTGTAGAATCTGTCTGATAACCGGTGTTAATTGTGATGACTGTATTAGTGTGTGTATCTGTTTTTTAATTTTAAGTACTGCAACTTATAATTTTTCAAATAGTTCCTACTTTTGCCGCCAAGCGCCACCGTCAACGACTACTAGGTCTAATTCAGAACTTAGCTACTAGACGCCACCGCAGTCGGCGCTTGGCAACGAACGTAGAAACCTAAGAGCGTTGTTTACATTCTTAACCTATCCAATTTAGCTTCACACAGGTGAAATTAGTGGAAGGATCTTTAACATGCCATAAATCTATGACATGGGACCGCCGGCTTTACTTCCCCTCCGAAGGAAGGCATACTGAGGGATTTTTAACGCTCTTAAAAAATCCGACGGCTTCGGCCGGGTTTGAACCCCATCTGCAGCTTGCATCACAATCACTTCAATCTCATTCCAATTCTACAGGTAAGATATATTTATACATAATTAAATTAAATTAATAAAAAACAAGTGAGGCAAATTTTATAGGTTATGTTCAATAATTAATTTGTTTTTAAAAAGAAATAAAATTCATAGTGCACTTTTGTTCAAATTGTTTGTTTGAAAGAAATATATATTATTTAAAATACAATTCTATTATGCTCTTGAAAATATTACATGCCGGTACTGTGTAAGTTATAGGTTTTATTCAAAAAAACAATGTAGCCTAATGGCAAAGTTATGATTAATACTGGTCTTACCCAATCAATCATATATTGTTTATACCAATACAGATAATTTGGGCTAAACGGATAACATTGGATTTGTTTTATTACAGATGATGAACCAGCTTAGTTCACGTTCTGTGGTTTCAGCACCATCAAGATCAAGAGGAAAATGTACATTGTCCAGTTCTCCATCTTCATCTTTTATTCAAGGCCCTGGCCCAAGAATATTGCAAGGAGGATTGGATAGGTTTACAGTACACGCATCAGCCAAGGAGAAAAAGCAATTTGATTTGCAAATAGCTCGCTTTATTTTTGGCACAAACTCTGCTTTTCGGCATGTTGAACATCCCGAGTTTGTAAAAATGATTCAGCTTCTTCGGCCTGGCTATAAACCACCCAACCGAAAGCAAATTTCAGGTGAACTTCTTGACGAAATTTTTGCTGAAGAGTTGGCCAAAGTAAAGAAAACTTTGATAGGAAAATCTGTATGTATGGCTTTAGATGGTTGGAGCAATGTGCATAACGACTCACTTCTTTGTGTGTCGCTTAGTGATGTAATGGACCACTCTACTTACTTAACCGAAACCATTGACACCGAAGATAACAGTCATACATCTGATTACCTCTTAATGGTAGCAGAAAAAACAATTAAAAACTGTGAAACTTCTTATGGCTGCCATGTTCAAAGTTTTGTCACTGACAATGCTGCCAATATGGGGAAAATGAGGGATGAATTGGCAAAAAAAGATATCAAAGAAGTGATAACTTATGGTTGTTCAGCTCACCTGCTTAATCTGTTAGCACATGACTTGGAGGTGGTTGGCATTTCAGAACATGTTAAACAAATTATTAAATACTTCAGGAACACTCACTTTGCAGCAGCCAAGTACAAACAGGCTGGCGGAACAGCTCTTGCTCTTCCTACGGATGTACGCTGGAATTCTTTAGCTGACTCTATAGAGTCCTATTTGGGTAACTGGCATATTATTGTCAAAGTCTGCACTGAAAATCGAAGTGCCATTGAACCAATTATAAGTGCAAAGGTAAATGATATCAATATGAAACAAAATGTTCAAGACTATCTCATAAAACTTAAGACTGCATCAGTCTCATTAGATAAGATGCAGCGTGATGACTGTATCATTGAGGTAGCAGTAGAGGTTTGGCTTGACCTGCTCAATTTTTTCAAAAATGAAAACAATCCCAATGACATAAAGAAATTCATGAAACGATTTAACCCCGCTGTAACTGATACCCATCTCCTTGCCAATCTCATGGATCCACGCTATCAAGGACAGAGACTGAGTGAAGAACATCATCATTCTGCTATGGAGTATGTTGAAGCTTACCACCCAGATGCAATGCCTGACCTAATTAAGTACAAAGCAAAATGTTCACCCTTCAAGGAATACCTGTTTGGTCCTGCAATACTAAATGAAATTAAACCCCTGACATGGTGGGTGGCACTGCAGAATAACATTCATCACACAGCTTCAGGCCTAGCACATCAGCTGCATAGTGCAGTTGCTTCATCAGCTGGGATAGAACGTCTTTTCTCCACTTTTGGGTTTGTGCATAGCAAAGTCAGGAATAGGTTAGGGACTGAGAAGGCTGCCAAACTAGTTTGTGTTTTTCGTGAACTCAACAAGAAACCTGTTGAATAAATACAAAGTCGCAGTGATATTTGGATTTATAATATTTTAAATACATCCCTATATTTTCTGATGGATGTTCGCTTGCAAACATTTTTAACAAGGACATCAAAACCACTACAAAATCACTCTATAAATTTTATATTATGACTTAAAACCTTCAGTAGAAGGCAGAGAAGACCACTGTACTCTACTGTATTGCAAAATGATTAATTAAAAATATGAAAAAAAATCTTCTAAAGAAACATATTTTAGACGGTTGTTGGAAGCATTGAGTTTAAAACTAATTTTAAACAATGTGCATTGTTTTAAACCGTTTTAAACATGCTGTTTAAAACATGTTGTTTTAAACATGCCAAACCCTGATTACAACATCCCAAAATCCTTAAAACAGGTGAAGACTGTTCAAATGGTAGCCCTGCTAAAGTATATGGTAAACATGGAATGTGAAAATTCGAGTGAATTTCACTTATTACTCCTTGTTTTAGGCAACTGGTGGCTCTGCTCAGACCGATTTACTGTTGCCGATATTGCATTGACCATCCTTCTGGATCGGTTATATCGGTTAGGCTTGGACCACTATTTCTGGGGCTCGATGAAGAAACCTCATCTGTCAAGTTACTACTGCCGTGTTCAGCAACGGGACTCATTTAAGAAGGCTGTTCCATCGACACTCTTCCATCTCAAAACCTTGTTTCAGATGCAGACTCCTCTTATCATAGGTATTGGTGTAGTGGCAGCCTTAGCAGTTATTCTTGGAGGTATTTTCTACTTCAAAAAGAACTGATAGCATCCTTTGATGCGGAAGAATGGAATTAGTGCTGTGAAATATAGACCTCTCAACAGCTATTCTGCTGCAGGTCGTCTTCTCTGAACATCATTGTGATTGTCAAGTGCCTTACTATTTACAGGGTGAAACACATCAAATCATGCTCATTTAATTGTGGATTTGAACGCAGTTAATATTTTTATTTATTTTTACTGTGATTCAGTTTACATGCTTCTTGATAGTACCTAGGTAGATGCAAAAAACTTGGTGAATTTTCCCTTCCTTTTGGTAGCCTAATTTGTGGGATAAATGCATAGCATACTACTACAGAGTTTTTCACTGGAATGATTTGAAGTTGGAAAATGCACTGAATGTACTGTCATTGGTGTTTGCCCCTTTATGAGATTAAGCTGTAATTCCCAAACTTAATGAGAAAATGATCCTCATAGAGATGAAAAATCAAAAATTGTTTGGAATGTGTGCATAGTTTATTATCTCCGGCCCCAAAAACTTTTGTAGAAGTGAAAATATGCTACTTGCCAAGCTTGTTCGTGCAAGTACCAGTTAGCTCTGAGGAAGCATATCTACCTGTTGTAACCAGACAAGGGGTTTGTTCGGAGTTATGGGGCCGCTTTTGGTAAACACACTAAGGAGTTATGGATCTGATGGTCGAAATTGGTCATCCTAGTGTATTTATTAATCTCATGTAAGTTTTTTTTTTTTTTGTTTCTTCAGGATTAGGGAATAACCCATCACAATTGGGTAGAATCGTGTTGACCGACTGAAAAACATCAAATTTCGATTACTAAGCCAACACAGAAAATGACTTCGAACACCATAATTACCTTTTTTTAACTCTTATAGTGTTGCGTTAATCAAATACGTATGTGTTTCATTACAAAATCTGGAATTGTGCTTCTAATTAATTATTGTTAATCCTAAAAGGTCTGTTTTGTTCAGTATCCACCAACTTGAACATGATGGAGCTGATGTGGTATTGACTCAACAAGCTTCCTAAAGTATTCCTCTTTGAGGGTGATCTCACCAAAGTATCATGCATATATGGGAGGAGGCCAATGTTTTCTTGTACACACACAGTCGATGGGATTCATGTCGAGAGCACAATTGAAATGTAATGTTTTTCAGTCTGTCAACTCAATTGGGTACAATCATGTTGAACAACTGATAAACATTAAATTTCGATTACTAAGGCAACACTGAGAAATGGCTTCAAACACCATAAAGGGTCCAATCGAGCATTTCAATGGAGTCCTGCTCAGAAAACCAGCCATGAACACTTGCTCGTGTAGACTGGGCAGTTGTTTTGGACAAACTGCTTTACATCGTCTGGATAGTGCCCTCTCACACTCAGAACCATAATATTCTGCCCATGTATCCGACTAAGCACTCCAGACCAACACCCTCAAACATGACGCAGATAACAGTATTCCTTCCTTATGGAAGATATTTGATCTAAATGACTAGATGAATGCATACCTGCCTACTTTTACTGTTTTTCCATGAAACTGATGGAATTTCAGTGTGTTTCACAGATAAACTATATTTTATGATTTTACATACCAAGATCTTCTGGCAACACTTGACAAAACCGGAACATGCGATAACATTTGCTATACCACCATACTTACTGTACATACATACATTCCCAAGTCGTTCCATCTATTAGATAGGTCGGCGAATGAGGCCCCTCCACCAATTTCTGTCTCTGTACTTCTCTTCTTCTTCAATGCTGTCAAGTCCTGACCCAATTGTTGGATGTCATTTCTCACCATGTCTGCATATCTATTCTTGACCGTTCTCTTGGTCTTCGGTCATGAAGCTGCAGTTCTTACATTTGTCTTGAAATTCTGTTAACATCCATCCTTCGCATATGGCCAAACCACATGAGCCTTTTCAATGTTATTTTATCCTGTAGTTTGTCGGCCTGAACCAATTCTCTGATATGCTCATTACGAATTCTGTCTCTTCTTGTCTTACCAACCCTGGCTCTGGCAAATCTCATCTCTGCTGGCTTAATCCTTCTCTCATCTTCCTTCCTCATGGTCTGTACTGTCATCATCATCTTGTACAGTTTCCAACCCCAGGCTGGGTCTGTTTGGAACATAAGCCTCGCCACTTAGTTCTTTCTTCCCACCACCTCTCCGCTGTCACTCTGGTCCAGTCCTCGCCTCTCTTCTTGACACATTCCTCCACTCCTTTCAGCCATCTATCTCTTGGTCTTCCCCTTGGTCGTTTCTTCTGCATCTGCATCTCCTGTATCCTCTTGGGAATCTTCTTCTCATCCATTCTCTTTAAGTGTCCATACCACCTCAGTCTTGATGTCTCAATCCTACCTTGCAAGGGCTCCTCTTTCACCATTTCCCTGACCTTTTCATTCCTCACCCTGTCTCTTCTTGTTACTCCGATCCTACTTCGCAGGAACTTCATTTCACCTGCCTGTATTCTGCTTATGTCTCTTTTCTTCATTGTCCACGTTTCTGAAGCATAGGTCAGTATCGGGATATAGTAGCTTCTGTATAACACTTCCTTGCTTTTTTGTGGGACATCTTTATTCCACACTAAGCTCCTAATGCTTCTCAGAAATGCTTCTGCCTGTCTGCCACGTTCCGTAATCTCTTTGTCATTTCTCCCATTTTCCTCCACTATACTACCCAAGTACTTGAGACTTTCCACCTTCTTCAGCTGTCCACCTCCAAGTGTTATCCCACTCATTGGTCTGTCCTTTTTCCTGGTCGTTAACAGGATCTCACATTTACTGATGTTGAACTTCCATCCGTACTCTCCCACGGTTTCTTCCCAAGCCTTCAGCTGCTCCTGAATTTCCTCCTCCGTGTTTCCCCAGACCATGAGATCATCTGCAAACACCATTGCTTTCATCTTATCTTCTCCTATCTTTCCTGTTACCCGTGTCATTACCTCGTCCATAACCACAATAAAGAGAAGGGGTGACAGCGCACTACCCTGTTTCAGGCCACTCATTTGTCTGAACCAGTCTGTTCTTTCCCCTCCAACTTCCACACAACTCACACTTCCACAATACATCTCCTTCACTCTGCCTACAGTCTCTTTTTCCACTCCCATGTTTTCCATTGCTTTCCAAACCTTCTCCCTACACACACTATCATAGGCCTTTTCGATGTCCAGGAAGGCCATCAGCAGATCCTCTCCAAATTCGTAGTGGTGTTCCTGGAGCTGTCTCACTGAAAATATGAGATCCACTGTACTGTAATTAACCAAAATACCTTTTGTATGGTGAAAAATATATCTAGAAGTGATGTGGTAATAGATGTCTAAAACCCACCCACCTTCCCTTTTTAAATCAAGACTTATATATACAGTAGTAAAATTCCAAGCATGTGCCATTATCCGGGTAAAATATGGGACAATTAGAATATTGCCAACCCTATGCATACAGTACTACTCAAATTAGGTGAAATCTGGGTTTTGACTAGCTCAATAGTTATTAGTCATGTATGCACCCCTGGGTTTTGTCACAGTGGTAGTACTCGTGCATCAATAATCTTTATCCAAACCAGTTTTTTACCAATTAATGCTTTTTTACATAATTACAATATTACCTTTTGTATCCCACATGTGGGCAACAGTAATGAGACATCAATGTATGCACCTCGGTAACAGTTGAAGAGACCTCATGACAAGCTTGGCTGCCATTGTTGAATGAGCAAGAAATACATATTTCTGATGCAGTAGTAATCATAGTAATTTCAATTAGTAATGTTCCCCAAGGTATCATATTGTCCAAGTGTACGTGTAAAAGCCATGTTCTGGTCTTCTCAACAATACGCATCTTCTTTTTCAAATTCACATCAGGCAGAGTTTCAGCAGGATACCAAAGATGGTGTGTGACCGGCGAATATTCGATACGTCGCTCTTATTAATATTTTGCCGAGTGGTCTCCGATCATGAATACAGCACTCCCTGATAATTGTTTCTGGCCCCGGTTTGGTGTGTTCCAATGTAGAAAATTGATGTAGGGTTTGGCAATTATTATCAGCAGCAACTTTCATATGGCATGAACAAGCCACATACCGGTACTTGCTCGGCAAATGTCTGCAGCCTTAAAAACCATTCAAAACATAGACTCCCTGATCCAATAGGAACAGATATATTATGCTGTGGTAGTGTGAATCAACTGGCATCGGGTACATACTAGCATGTGTCATGCCACCTCTGGGTTGAAATGTTAGTTGTTTCACTGCATCAGAGGAATTCAGGCTGGTGCAAAGTTTTACTAACCTTTCATTGGTGCCCCCAATCCATGCTTACTATGATTTCATTCTCTGCTGTGTTATTGTACTGTACTGTTATACTTTGTTTACTATGAGTTAGTTATTGCTTTAAAGTGCGGTCTAAACTCACTCGGTGACGAAGTGAATATACTCTTTGTAATATATTGACACATATCTTTCCCAGTCAATGCCAGGTACAAGAACTAGTATGATCAAACGATCATTAGTTGCAATGTTCCAACCCCCCTGCTGCCACCTACAGAGTGAATGCTAAACAATTAGGACATAGTAATTGCACACAGCTCTCCGGGATCATCAGCATAAACCACTACAGCCTCCAAATTTGGAACCGTTTCTCCTATAAGAATTACCCCTCCCCCTGTTCAACACACACCCAAGTAATTGGGACTGATGATCAAGATATCCCAAGCCCCTAAAATGTACTTCAAACAGCTAACTGGCACTTGTGGCCATCAGTAGTGTCCACAAATAATGAATTAATATCCAGATTTCTACAGACAAGATTTTTTTTCTAGGAAAAACACTGTTACAATGAATAATGTGTCAAATGTATCTAGCAATAACGAAGCATGCTTGATGTTGCCATGGCATGATACAGTAGATAGGGGAAGACCAGTAGCCGACACATCATTGTTGCAGAATTGGAGGTAGACTGTGTATGAGAGGACGTAGCCCCAAGCCAGTCGGGATGCTCTGGCCCTTGTTTTGCAGAAAGGTGCAACTAAAGTTCTTTTATATACTTCTTGACAATATGGCAGTAGCAGCTCGGGTTTCTTCTCTTCATGACAGTCCAGTGAAAAAGAAAGTAACTTTTCAATTTCCAATACATTACATGTGTAGTTCATTCAGAGAATGTAAGACAGTAGCAGTTGACTGAGTTTTGAACTAGTTATGTTGGTGGTGGACATAGCTACAGAAAAATAAAGCAGGGTACAATGCTTTGGTAATGCAGCTGTATTTTTTTAATAGCTGAACTGAGAATACTAAGAGTTGTTTTTCAGGTTGAATACATGTCATTCCATACTTTATGTGAATGGAGGGGAGGACTATGGAATAGTGGTGTTGTGTCTTAGCACTGGAAAACTTGCAAATCTCAGGAAATTTCCTAATGGCTCCACTGAATGCATAACATGGTAAGTGAATAAGTGGAAACCTGAACAGTATAAGTAACATTTCTTTGTTGATTTTTTTTTGTCGTGTGACCTTCTGACAGGCAGTGTGGAGGTCTTTCTAGTCGATGCCCGTGGGCGACCTGCGCTTCAGGATGAGAGATGGAATGGATGAAGATGAATGAAACTGGGCAAGGATGTGGAAGGAAGCGGCCATGGTCTGTCAGAAGGTGCCGTCCCAGCATTTGCCTGGTGTTGAAGATGGGAAACCACAGAAAACCATTTCAAGGACGGCTGACGGTGGGGCTCGAACCCACGCGTCGACAGAGTCAGCAGAGAGCTTGGACCCATGACCTAACGCTGCGCTTTAGCCAGCATAGCCACTGTTGTCGGTTCTTTGTTGATAAAAGCATACTCTTAAGCAGTTCGTGGAATTGCTACATTCAGTTGTTTCTCATTTTTTGGAAATTTTGATATTTGTATTTTGAATTGGGAAAATTAAATGCCTTAACACTCCTCAACTTTTGGAGAAATAAGGTGTCTGAATTAGTGAGATTTCAAATTCTTGTTTCAAATTATCAAGGTCATTTACTGTTGTATTGTAAACATTCTGCTGATCAAGTTCTTTGCCTTACATCTCAAATGGTCAATATTCATAATGCTGATCGAACTCTTGAGTTGCTGGTTTTGATTAGCACACCTGCCATGTCCTCTCAACCATAATCTTAAGTATATATGTATAATATTACTACTTTTTGAGATATAATTCAATTTTGGATACCTCAAAATGGAAACCCAAATCTGTGCCTTCATTATTGAAAAATAAAGTATTTTATTATTTTTTTAAATCTTTCATTTGATCACTGTCCACTCCTGTTGAAGATGATCTTGTAGATTTTAACTTGCAGCGTTCAAATAGAACTGAAAAGGCATTCTTAGTCCCACTTCATGTGAAGAACCCAGTATTCTAACCATGTAAAACACATACTGTATGCTGAGAATACAAGCATTGATCATTATTATTATTACCAGTAATTCATGTATGGGAATGCCTTCAAAATAGATCAATACCATGCACTTTAATAAATAAAATCAAGACGCTATATCAACACTGCCAGAGTTGTGTCCAAATAGGTGATGGCTATTCAGAGAGGTTCGAGACCAATCAGGTTGTACTGCAAGGCACCTTTATTCATTACTGTAATGGATGAAATAATGAAGAGATAAATACAGGTGTACCGCAGGGTGATGGTTTATCACCCCTTCTGTTCAACTGTGTTTTAGAGAAAATTGTAAGAATTTGGAATTTAAAGCTAAAGGAACATAACATTTCGCCAGTAACTTTGGGGAGAAGAAACAAAGGCATTGAAATAAGTTGCCTAGCTTTTGCAGACGATTTTGCTATATTGTCAGAAAACCTAACAAGTGCAACAACACAAATCAATCTCTTGGAAGAAATAGCCAACAAAACCGGTTTGAGAATATCCGTAGAAAAAACTAAATTTATTACAAACATCAAGAACGCTTCAAAATATTTGGCAACAGATATTGGCCCAGTGGAAAAAGTAAAGAAATTCAAATATCTGGGAGAAATAATTCAAGAAAATGGTTTAGAAAAATCTTCGGTAGAAGAAAGGGTACACAAGATGGAAAGAGCATATGGTATCACTAAGAATTTTTATAACAAAAGGTGCTTATCTAAAAATCTTAAAATAAGGCACTACACTACAGTGGTGAAACCGGAATGCCTATACTCAAGTGAATGTCTGGTACTAAACTATAGATTAGATAAACTTGAAGTACTAGAAAGGAGAATCATGAGGAAAATTTTAGGCCCAGTGAAAACAGCAGAAGTATGGAAATTAAGATCTAATGATGAAATATACATGAACATAGAAAATATAACAGAAACGATGAGAAAAAAAAAGATTGCAATTTTTTGGACATATTTACTGAATGGATGATTCCAGATTAACAAAAAGGATATTCAAGTACCTTTGGGAGAAAAGGGCAACAACTACCTGGATTCAAGAAGTAAAGAAAGATTTAGAAAGAAATAATATAAGTGAAGAAGAAACGGGTATTAAGTATGAAAGGATTCCAAGGAAGATTGCCAAAGAAACCTGGTGCGAAGTGGTCCGAGGACAGAAAGAAGCAGCATAGTGAACGGATGAAGGAGTACTGGAGGGAACGGAAGAGAAAACAACAAAGTGTGAAGAATTGAAATTGGCACGTGGTCCCTAGCAGGCCTCATCGGAAAGAAGAAGAAGAGAGTTATAAGGCTCAATAAGACCGAGTATAAAGTTTTAGCATTTGCAGATGTTTTAATATGGGGTGAAGATGACATACAACAAAAGCTGAATGATTGGAATGCTATATTCAAGCAATTTGGTCTGAATATAAGCAAGTCCAAATCTGTAGTGATGCCCATTAGTCGACAAAACATCTGTACTAACATCACTCTGAATGGTACAAAGTTGGAAAAATTACATCAGTTCTGTTACCTTGGCAGTGTAGTGTCCACAGATAACCAACCATCTGCAGAAATCACTAGTAGAGTTCAACATGGAGCACAATTTTATCATTTCATGAGAGGGCTTCTTTGGGATAAGCAAGTTCCTTTAAGATCAAAACTAATACTCTACAAGAGCTTCTTTGTACCCGTTACTACATATATAAGGTGCATTCAAAAGGTAACGAGCCGGAGGCTGGAATGCACAAACCGGTGATGACATGAATTCATGTCTTGAGTGGTTGTCCCTATAAATCTGTCCATAGCCAGATAAGTTTGTTGATTGTGTTTGAAGTGGGAAATAATAATTGTAACGCAAAATTGAAATGTCATTGATTAAACACAATAACAGCGAATCTTACCGCGTCATTTATTAGCCAATTCCTTATTTTAATTGTTCGTATTAAGGTTGCTAAAATTGCCTATGTTCTTACAATATTTAGACGAAAATAAACTGTACTGTATCCCAGCTAGTGATCTTTTTCACATGGGTAGGATGAGCGAGTGTGTGCTGCCAAGTGTTAGACAATGAAATACCTAGCAAATGCTGTTGTGAAAGCATGCGGCATATCCTTATACACTGGCTGTCGGTCATTGTTACTGTATTACAAGGCGTACACAGTAATTTTTACCAAATGTGTGTTTATCTTAAATAGCGTCAAAAGGTGTCTGAACTAGCAATTTCAGTGAATATTTCCTGGATGTCAATAGCAGTAATAGCCACTGTCAACTGATGTGACCACAGGTGGCACGGTTGCATTCCTCTCTGGGATCATGAGCTGAGAACTGTATAGTACTTAATAATTTTAATGAAAATGAAAATCCACAGCCTGCTTCCAGTCGACTGACCGGGTCAGGGATGGAATGAATGATGCCCCCATCTAGCGGCGAGGATATGAACTGTGCCGGCTGCCAAAGCCTGTCACACTCCCCTGGGGCAATGATTAAATGAATGACAAATGAAATGATAGAGGAGTGTGTTGCTGGAATAAAATTTTGACAGGTAAAACCGGAGTACCCGGAGAAAAACCTGTCTGCTTCTGTTTTGTCCAGCACGAATCTCGCATGGAGTGACCGGAATTTGAACCACGGACCCAGTGGTGAGAGGCCGGTGTTCTGCCGCATAAGCCACGGAGGCTCCAAGAATTTTAATGTGAAGTTCTGAAGTTTAAAAACCTTAAGTCAATATTGATTAGTACTGTTTACTGTACCGGTTTCGGCTTCGTGGCCTTCCTCAGCGCAAATAATGTGACTAGAAAAGCAGGATTTACAGAACATGAAAATTTTACCATAAAAGAAGGTTGTTCTCAAAACTATTTCTAATAAATTAATCGTCTAAAAGCTTAAAACATGTTTATTTACACTGTTTACGCCCACATTGGAGCACCATGAATCAAACCTTATATACAAAGTCTTCAAATACTAAGTTAAGTTCTTAATACAGGATCATTTTTTTCTTTCCCAATACTTCTTCATTCTGGAAGATTTTGCAGTCCGTTCTTCTGCAAATATAACATATTGCTTACGCTGTGAAATGTTGAATGTTAGTAGAGTGTAATTGTTATTCAGAAGCCGTTTCTCTTCTCTATGTTCAATTTAATGTCTAGTAATTTTCAATTAGTCTAAATCCAGTTGTGTTTCTTTAAACCATGTGATTTTTGTTTTACTGTTCCAAAAGAAGTCAAAAAATTGTTTCAGGAGTCTAGTATTTGGCAAGTGGCATGTGTGTCCAAAAAACTCAATCCTTCGTTTTTGCAGAGTGTCAATGATAGATTCAATTTCCTTGTAAAGTATTGAATTTGGTAAAAGTCTCCTATGGCCCTCAATCTGGTGTTTTTTATTCATTATTATTGTCCGGAGAATCCGTCTCATCAACCTTCTGTAGTTTGTCAGTTGTCGATCGGGTGTTTAGTTTAAATCAAGTTTCACTTGCATATGTTGCTTCTGGCTTAACGACACTGTTTATGTATGTTGCAGATCTTGCTTTGTATCACCTCGGCAGAGTACCTGTAGGTCGTTCCTGTATTCATTTACAATTCTAAAATAGATTAGGACTTATTGCTTGGTAGAAAGTGAAACAACAAGAACAAGAGATGTGACCACATTGCGCTTTATACCACAGATTAGGGACATGACAATACATTATTGATTAGAAGGACAGTCCGGTACATGCACGTTGATGGTCGATCTTGAATACGCTGCTGGGGAATACCATCCCACGCGGTTTGTAGGCGCGTCCACAAAGCATCAACAGTGGCGGCAGGTGGACCTGAACGGAACAAGTTGCCGACCGACCCTATCCCAGACATGTTCAATGGGCGACATGTCAGGCGAACGGGCAGGCCAGGGAAGCTGAGGTATCCGTCGTTCTCTGAAGAAGGCTTGCACATTCCTCGCCACATGCGGGCGGGCATTGTCCTGCTGAAATATGGCCTGTGGAAGGGCCTGCAAGAGGGGCAGTACCGCGGGCTGTAAAACTTCCCTGATGTAGCGGTCGCTGTTCAGATTGCCCGCAAGACGTATGAGGCGCGATTGCCTGCTATAGGCAATTGCGCCCCAAACCATTACACCCTTGACGGCAGCGCCGAACGCGTATGCGGCCATCACTGTAGGACAGGTTGAAGCGGGACTCATCCAAAAACACTACATTTCGCCACGCAGCCTGCCAGTGTCACATGCCCGTTGTAGTCTGAGGCGTCGGTGGTTACCAGTCGATGGAAGCCGATGCAGTGGCATGCGCGCTACCAGACCAGTCCTCAAAAGACCGCACCGTTGATGCAGACATGTCCATCCCCGCTGCAGTGCGCCAACACCAAGGACAACGCTGTTCTGTCCAATACGGCCATGCGGAGAAGATGGTGGTCGTCTCTCGCTGTGGTCACATTGAGTCGTCGCTGTGTACGGCCCTCCTCTCTCCACTGGATCCACATACGTCTTACTGTTGACGCAGCGTGCCCTGTAGGAGCCGCAATGTCCCAGAACGACAGAACCGCCTCCCGGAGCCCAAGCATTCTGCCCCATTCAACCGCGCTCGCATGCTGCTAGTCCATCCTGTGATGTCGGCAAGGCATCGTTGCACTTGGTTACACGTTTCCACTTGGTATGACTGCCCCACGCCGACAAGAGCTGTGCGGAATACTTACCTGTCCGGTCCCACGACAGGGCACTGGTGGGCCCAATGTGCATGCCATCTCCGCCATCTCTGCGATTTCAACCCCTTAGTATGGTACCGCAGGCTTACACGACCCCTGTTCTGAGAGAGTCTCCGACCATTTCTTCTGGGTGTTTCACTTTCTACAAACAGTACTGTATAACTTCAAAGCTATCTATACATTCAAGGTTACGAAAATTGCACTTGCCAAGTTTGTAAAATGCAGTACTCTACTACTAACAAGTATTATTCTCACAATGCAGCCCCAGGTACTTTGGGTGTATTGAATTTGTCTGATAACCGTTGTTAATTGTGATGGCTGTATTAGTGTATGTTATCTGTGATTCAGGTAGGACTGCAGACTATTAATTTTTCTATGTAGTTCCTACTTTTGCCACCTTCATAGATTAGTTGGTAGAGTGAGACTGCTCGTTGATGAGATTGTCATTTCTCAGTCAAATAGTTCCTTTTTTTTTATGCTCAATGATTTAGTATTTTACAAGTAATAGTTGCCATGGCGTACCAGAAGCTTATGTGCATTGCGTCCAACTCCTCTACAATAATACAACTAGCTCTGTACGCAGTGCTGCTGGCCTCACCAAACAGTTCGATATTAGAGTTGGGGTTCACCAGGGATCTGCACTATCTCCACTCTTGTTTATCCTATGCATGGATACAGTGACTGCCGATTTGCAAAGGCAACCACCATGGACATTACTGTACGCCGATGATGTGTTGCTTGCAAGCGAGATCCGTAATGATTTAGAGCACTTGGTCAACGTCTGGAATGCGAGGCTCTGTGAATTTGGACTGCGGCTCAACCTCACTAAACTGAGTACCTTGAATGTGGTTCCCAGACAGATGGGACCATCATAGTAAATGGCACCCCACTACCAAAGGCTTCACATCTCCTATACCTTGGCTGGCTCCGTTGTGAGACCTCATGGTGACAGTCTCGTTTGACCTTGCAAGAGTGAATGCTGCATGGATGAAGTGGCGCCAGGTCACAGGAGTTCTGTGACCGCAAGATCCCTTTGCGCCTCAAAACTAAGATCTATCACTTTGAAAGAATAATAGATTTTCCGCCTTCAATACTGTTTATTTCTATTACTTACAGGGACATGTTTCGGGGGGTTAATACTCCCCCTTCCTCAGCCTGTCTAACAAAACTTCACAAAGGAAAAACTTTCCTCCCGAAACATGTCCCTGTAAGTAATAGAAATAAACAGTATTGAAGGCGGAAAATCTATTATTCTTTCCAAGTTATAGTTACGTCAATACGGACCTGAATAATCGACATAAGATCTATCAATCAGTCGTCCGCCCTGTTGCATTGTATGGAGCTGAATGCTGGCCTAATACAAAGAAACATGAACAAGCCTTGCACTCAATGGAGATGCGGATGCTATGATGGTCCTTGGCAATTACACTGCTGGATCATATTAAGAACAAAGACGTACGCAATACTCTTGGAATTGCCCCTATTCCAGCCAAAATGAGGGAGACTCTGTTGCGTTGGTACGGGCATGTAGCCCGAGCAAATACAGAGTCCATTGTAAGCAAATCACTTGCTCTCGAGCCTGATGGACAAAGACCACCAGGACAACCAAAAAGGCGTTGGATGGATACCCTACACGACGCTATGCACATCGTAGGTCTTCGTCCTATAGATGCAGCAAACCGCAACAAATGGAGAGCGAGGTGCAGAGTGGCGGACCCCAAAAAATAATTGGGAACAACGCCAAGAAGAAGGAGTTGCCATACTATTTAAGTTTAATTTTGAGAGGATAGCGACTGTTAGTGGATGTCATTGTAGGTTTGGTAGTGTCTTGTATAGATTTGGACCTGATGCTCCCTTGACAAGCAAAACATATCATCCCTAGTTTTCTCCCTCTTCTGTAGTCCAAAACATATATATTAATCACATGTAATTTTTTTCAGGTTATTTTTTGCATGTCTCAGTAATTGAGATTACATTGTGTTGACTCCTTAAAAGTTTATCAACTATAGAGCATCCAGCGTTTAGAAAAGACTGTGGGTCTTATGGGCTTTTACTTTTAATGGAACCCCCCCTACACTGGTTTTGTTACCTCACCTTTTATCATGAAGATAATCTGAACATATATTTTTTTTGACATAACAGCTTCCTACAATTATCTGCCAATTGATTACCTTTGTTATTACATACAAGTATAGTTTATATTACGTCTTAGTGATTTAAACATTTTCGAGGTTAGCACGCTGAATAGAAGAGCCTCGTCCAGTGCTGCATGCTCGCCGGGAGTGGAGCACGTGCTCAGTTCCGCCGGCAACATAAGTTCTGGAGCATTATCCGTCATTGGTGTTATTGTTGTGTGTGTGTTTTAATTTCTGTTTGATCGAGTCAGGGCTGCCGACAGTTGGGTTCGAACCCACTATCTCCCGAATGCGATAATAATAATGTTATTGGTTTTACGTCCCTTTTAACTACCCTGGCTTTTAGAGGTGCCGGAATTTTGCCCCAAAGGGGATCTTTAACGTGCCAGTAAATGTACCGACACGGCTCCCTCGCATTTGCGCACCCTCTAATGCCAGCTGACTGCGCCAGTCTCCCGAATGCAAACTCTCAGCTGCGCGCCCCTAACCGCATGGCTAACTCTCTACAATATTAATCTAAACAAAACAACAAGAATAGAATTGAAAGAAACTAAATTATAGCCTAACTAATAACAAAAAAAAGTGAAGATTAACAGTATTCTGACGTAAAAATTGTTAACGTCGTCAGCATACAGTACATCCGAGAAGGAAACTAAGGGTTGTGCTCTCGACATCTATCAGTAATGCATCATATCACAACGAAATGGATGTCGTTATTGGTTATCTTCGCGTACGGTATCCTTAATACTGGTCCAATCCGTTAACACCTGCAAAACTGCTCCTTCCTGCGAGTGTTCTACTTCAGATTGTGTTGTCTCGTCAACTTATGGAAGGACAGCACTCTAAGCGAGTGAACATGACGTCAGCGGTACCTCTGCCTAGAGTTAGCAACACTGTCGCCATAAGGCTCCACAGTCTCTTCTAAACGCGGGATGCTCTTTTTTTTCTTTATAGGCAACACTGAAAAATGGCTTCAAAGCTATCTATACATTAAAGGTTAGGAAAATTGCACCTACAAAGTTTGTAAAATCCAGTACTCGACTACGACTACTACGTAGTTCTCACAACGAAGTGAACTATATTCTTTTTAAATGTGAATTTTAATACACTCCTAGTCAATATCAATGAGAAAAAGAGCAATTTCTCACCTGTTGTAGGTCCGTCCTTGGTATTACGACAACTACTGCATATTGAAGACGTCTGTATGCAAACTCATTCAGTCAATAGGTAACATCGGTTTAAACTTTAAATAATGCATTCATATACAATTTCAGATGCAACTTCTCTAGTAAAATAGCTAATCACCAATAAGGTCATTCCTACAGACATTTGAGAATTGGATTTTACATGGGGGGAAAAAAAAGTTTAAAATCCCAACAAAGTATAAACTTATGCAGCAACCCAGCGAATTGCCATGTAGCAAAAATATGCCCTATGACCAACAGAGCCTGGGAAAGAATATGTTTCAACCGAGTTGCTAGATTCAAAGTTTATGAAGGACTACAGGGTTCATGTCCACGGCAAGCTAACCAAGTCATAGTAGCTGAAGAAATCAATCATATCCCTCCTGCTTTAACAAGGTAAGTGATGTTACGAAACTCAATACCAGTGATCATGAGGTGGCTTAGGTAATACACAACTTTCTTAAGTTTCATATTTTATTCAAATACACTCATCTGACAAATTTATTAAAAATATCTCAAAACAGTCAAGGACTGAAAAACTTATCTTCGAGCAATTCAAGATCAACAAATGGGAGAAAGTTTGGTGTAAGATTGCATCCATCCTTGATCTAAAGGATCACAGTATAAGCCGCAATCAAAATGAATAAGATAGTTTTCGGGTTTGATAATAAATTAAGAGTTGACTCTCTATTGAAATGCTCGAAGAGAAGTAGGTATAAAGTGTATAATCAAAAAACATTGAAAACACAATTTTTTTTTTGTCATTGGATTCCAGCCAATGTACATTGAATTTTCATGCAACAAAATCAAGAAGACTTCTTATAAAGAAGAATAGAGCATTATCATAGCTGCTGTTCAGTCATTTATATATACAGCAGCATTTAATAAAATTTAAAATCAATGAAAACAATCCAAGTCTGAAATAAAACAAAACCTCTACCTAAAATGACTATGTTAATAAAAAATTTAATCAACTTACACATAATTATTTCTAGGTCTTTCAAATAAGAATCGGAACAGGGATTTATTTCATAAAACTTGACAAGTGCGCAACAAAATTATCAATGTGAAGTGACTTTCTTATAAATATTACAAATAAAAATGTTACACTTTGGAAGCTGCCATTTTGTAAACATAATTATGTAAATGTACCTGTTAAGGTTGATAAAAATAGAAATATATGACACAGGGGCATATGGTAGATAAATTTTAAAAAAACTGGTTCACGCTGGTAGAAAATGCCAAGGGGAAAAGTCTACAAAATCAAGACATTTTTAAAACTAAATAGGTAGCAGTAACTAAAGCAAACCCATATTAGAACATCAACAGGTGAGATAATGGTTTATTCTACCATTCATTAAAAAAATGACAATTACTCCGAACCAGTTTCAAAATAAAAGCCCTTGATGGAATGTACAGCTTCGCTTGTAAATAGTATTTTACTGGATGAATTTTCTATACATTAGCTCATGTTGAATGTCGCAGGTCTTTTTTTTATTATTCATTAGAATTACAATTAGGATTCTTATTGCCTGAATCCTTGATTGACATCATAGCAATTATAAAGCAGCACAATTGATGAATCCATGAATTTTTGTTTATTTTAATACATTGTACAGGAAGATCTGCTATGTTCAGGCGACATATTTTTACAAGTGAAACTGCAAATTTATACCTGTAAGATCAAAATTTTAATTCAATAGTTTTTGTAATTATTCATTATTCCTCTTCTCTTGAATTGACAATTGAATAAATTGTTACCATGATTCGGGAAACACTAAAATTATCAATTTGTACAATTCACAGCTGCGTCATGTTTTTATAAGTCCAAATGAAGCAATATAAAGAGAGACTATAGTATCAGTTTATATAAAATCTAAATATTGAACAGCACAATAATTTCAGATTGAATTTTCTACATTCAAAGAGTTAATAAAGTATGAGAGATACTATACTGATAGAGGTGTTATTTTCAAATTGATATGCACCAACAATAACTTATTCCCTTGCAAGTTTTTATATCATGCCGAATGACGCGGGCCATCTCTATCGCCATCGGTTAAGTATGGCAGTAAGGTTGAATGTGTCGAATTGTGTGTGTAACCACATGTACTGCATGCATTACAATTAGTCCAGTGCAACACCCCGGGAACTCTTGAAATTAAATTCGAGAAGACTGCATAGGAAACATGGCCCTTGCAAAGTTAAGAATCCCTGAAACTGAAGAGGTTTCAATAAATTTGTCCTCGGAATGCAAAATCAATAGAATGTACCTTGAGAAACTGTTGCCAATAAATACTAATTAAAATTTATTTTCAGCCCTATTTACGGGTCTTCTTATATATACAGTATTATACCTCTTAAAAGTATGTAGCTGGGGATCAATGTTTTGGTACCGGGTGAGTTAGCCGTGGTCGTTACGGCATGACTGCTGGCAGTCGCTCACATCCGGGAGGCGAGGAGGTTCGAATCCCCCCGCCGGCAACCTTGAAGATGGTCTTCTGTGGTTTCCCATCTTCCTTCCAGGCAAATGCCGGGGTTGGCTCCTAACTATAGGCCACAGCCGCTACCTTCCAACTCCTTTGTCCTTACATCCAAAATTTCCTCCCCAACGGTACTTGTAGCTCACCCATTGGGTGTCCGTCTCGAAGCAGCTACAACACTGGCGAGCCGAACATGTCTTCGGACACTCCCGGCACTAAAAGCCATACGCTAAAAAAAGTTTTGGTTCTCTATCTCTTCCCACGATCGTGTGCCTGATCAGGGTCTTGAGAATTTCATGCAGGGTGTCAAGCCATTACTGCCTTGGTTGTCCTACTAGCAGTTTCCCATCTACTTGTAAGCTAAAACAAGTCTTTGTCACCAATATTGCTTCTGCTCAAAGAACATGCCCATACCCAAGGTAAATAGAAGAGGCTCTGAAGCAGCATTAGACTGCAGGGCTTAAAGTTTAATATAAACTATTGCATCGATATAATGCGAACCATTTTGAATAGTTCCTATGTTAGGTCCAACATATGATAGTCACCAAAGTGAACACTATACACAGTGTCATATTTAACATTTATTTCATCCTTATGCTTGCAAACATGAAGCCACTGTCCACAAACGGTAGAATCTTTAAAAAAATGCATGATAGGTGATGTTAGTGCTTTTGGTCTTTAGATTATAGTTTCCACACATAGTCACAGTATACTTTGTTAAACTCACTCATAGGTACCGGTAATATAATTAATAAACCTAACGTATATAGTCTTAAGTCTGGTAAATCTCAAATAACTATTATTGTCACTGTAATATTCTATTTTAATGTAAAAAAAACTTATAAGCCCCTTCTTCAGTGTTGCGTTATGGAATCTGCGTAAATGCTCTTGAGTTGGTCAACACGTTAATGTCTTAACTACTTTTTGCCAACAAGTAGGCCTATACACAAAGATCTTGCAGAGATAAGTAATGAAATTGTTGGAAAATAATCACCCCTACTAATATATCAATCTCCCTGTGATGTTAAAGATAGTCTACTGAAAACATCTGAAATTACTGTACATAGCAATAATTGAACTAATGGAGATGGGGAAGACTGAAAATAGCTGTTACAAGTCAGGCAAGGCATGTGTGCAGGTACAATTAATATAGAAACTTACCTTTAAGATCATAATAAAGCTTTCCAAACATACCTACATGAGATTTACTAATAAATTATTCATACTGCAACGATTATAAATTACCTTCTTATTACTCATTCAACATTTCAATTTTTTAACTTGTTATACTTCAGTACAGTATTATAAAGATTCTGTACACGAGACAAAATAATACCATTATAAACTGATTTTATTTAGAGAGTTTTAAGAGCAGTGCTTTTTTTGCGGGGGGTACGCGTACCCCTTAAACATTTGGAAACTGTTTAAGAAAAAATATTTGTACATTTTTATCTAGCCCGACAAAGTTATAGTTATTGTTGTTTTAAGGGGTGGGGCCCAACAAATACAACTGTAACTTCAGACTTGAGTTCATCAATCAGCTGGCGTCAATGCGCTCGTTCACAACAGCTGGAAGAGATTTTGAGTAATCCTAGTTTTAAAATCAATCTATCGAATCGGTTTCTTTTGGTCAGCAACTCGGCACTCCGTTCTTATAAGCACGCAGGCTAGTGTTTGGAGGTGGGACAGGTTTTTATTTTGTGCGTGTGGTTACCTTTGAAGGATGAAGAAAATAACGAATTATTTAACATCCACCCAGGCATCGAAAAAGCTGAAAGTTAATGATTCGAACACAAACAATGACGGGACTTTGCAAAATCGTGATGTTTTGTCGACTACAACAGAGTACCCCTTGATTTATTTTTTTGGAAAAAGAGCACTGTTTAAGATTATATGTCTGCTATGTCAAGTCTGGGTTACACTACTGTCCACCAAAGTATTATGTGCACTCGAGTTTGAAGGTTGTTTGTGAAGTAACCAATAGACCTACAAAAAATCCAATAACCATCATTTTCGTCGTTCTATTTTGCGTTAGATCTTGTAGGTTTGGATTTTTAATTTATATTTTACTATTTTTATCGCAGTTGGAACACAAAAAGTGCACGTTTTTAAGAGTGTTTCAACCATGCGTCATATTTAAGAATTATTATCTCAATAACCCGTCATCAGATCGAATCCAAATTTTAACACAATATATATTGGAATGTTGTATAACTGGTCTATTAATTTCAAACTTGTGTGTGTCCAAGAAACAAAGTTGTTATTTTTTGTAAGGTAACTTTTTCTCGGCTCGGGGTGGTTGGAAAATGTAGTTCTTGGTTGCGATGTAATCGTTATACATCAAAACGTTATGCTGTATGACTGTGAAATACGTAAATTAATTTACTTATTTTATATCGGTTTGTAATTGTACGAGGAAATAACACATGGTTCACCAGCTAGCCGCGCCGGGAACAGCTGTACAGAGTTGCCGAAAAGGTGCCCACACGCACCATGGCGCGTCTCGCTCGGCGGTGATGGGCTCCATCTCAGCAACGCTGTACAGCTTCTGCTGGAGCGGCTAGCTGTTGAACCATGTGTTTTTTCCTCGTACAAATACAAACCCATGTAAAATAAGTGAATTAATTTACGTATTTCACAGTCATACAGCATAACTTTTTGATGTATAACGATTACAACGCAACCAAGAACTACATTTTCCAACCACCCCGAGCCGAGAAAAAGTTACCTTACAACAATGATAACAACTTTGTTTCTTGGACACACTAAATTGTGAAATTAATAAACCAGTTATATAACATTCCAATGTATATTGTGTTAAAATTTGGATTCGATCTGATGACGGGCTTTTGAGATAATAATTCTTAAATGTGACGCATGGTTGAAACACGCTTAAAAACGTGCACTTTTTGTGTTCCAACTGCGATAAAAAATATTAAAATATAAATTTAAAAATCCAAACCTACATGAACTAACGTAAAATAGAACGACGAAAATGCTGATGGTATTGGATTTTATGTAAGTCTATTGGTTACTTAACAAACAACCTTCAAACTCGAGTACACATAATACTTTGGTCGACAGTAGTCACCTTGATAAGCACAGTGTAGCATACTGGTGAAGGTAGTGGCATCCCAGCAGGTTTAGTTTCTTCTGTAGTGAATAAGTATTGATGATGTTGATGATGATCAGGTGCCATCAAGTCGGCTTCGACTCCTAGCGACTGCATGGATGGACTGTCTCCATATGATTCGGTCTTCAGCCAAATACTTCAGATCCTTCAGTGACATATTCATGTTGGATTTGATGGAGTCTATCCATCTCAATGCTGGCCGCTCTCATCTCCGAAACCCTTCCACCTTTCCAACGAATCAGAACGTCTCATAATGTGTCCAAATTATGACAGTTGTAATCGTGTTATCAATGCTTCAAGAGACAGATCTGGTTCGAGTTTTTGCATTACCCATGCATTTGTCTTCCTGGCTGTCCAAGGAATACGCAGTATCCTTCTCCAACACCATAGCCCAAAAGCATCAATATACTTCTTATAAGTATTACACCAATAAATTCCTCTGAGAAACCTCGAATCATGGATATGTGTTTGTTATTATTGTAAATCTCTCAAAATAAATATCTTTATATAAGGTGCGTTCAAAAAGTAACGAGCCGGAGGCTGGAATGCGCAAACCGGTGATTACATCGGCTAATCGTGGCGTGTGTAACGAGGTGTGGTTCCGACCGGAGCATGGAAGGTCACAGCCCGTCGCTCGAGGGCTTCGTGCACGTCACGTGACGATACAAAGCGAGCAGCAGCGTGCATCAATCGTCCAACGCTGCCAGTCGCATTGCAAACAGTGACATGGAGGCGTCAACTGAAGAGCAAAGAGGTGTTGTTCGGTTTCTGACGGCAGAAGGAGTAGGGGGATCGGACATTCATCGCCGAATGTCACAAGTGTATGGCGAACACTGCATGTCCCTTGCGAGGGTCAAGGCGTGGCACAAGCGCTTCAGGGAAGGACGGGTGTTGTTAGCCGATGATGCCCGGTCTGGGGCACCCCCCTGCATTACCGATGACAACGTCCAGCTGGTTGATGCACTCATTACCCAGGACCTCCGAGTGACAGTGAATGCAATAGCCGCCGTGGTCGCTCCACGACAATGCACGGTCTCATACGGCCAACACAGTCGCGGCACTCCTGCAGAAATTCAAATGGGAGGTTCTCGGCAACCCTCCATACAGTCCAGACCTCTCTCCCTGTGATTACACCATGTTTGGTCCCCTGAAAAGGGCTCTGCGGGCCCAACGATTCACCTCGGACGCAGACGTCCAGCTGTACGTGCGGAACTGGTTCACATCGCAGCCCAGGTAATTTTATGAGACAGCCATTCACTTTGTTTGGTATATTAAGTAAATACGGAAAAATGGGCGACTATGAGTCAAAAAGATGGTTTCAATCCCCCAGCCTTGGCCACAGCAAGTGAGAACCTTACCGCTGCTTCTGCAGTACATGGCACTATCTCAAGAGAGGTGTGGAGAAACTAACCTGAGAGAAGACCAAGGAGAAGATGGATAGACAAAGAGTACTAGATCAGGGCAAGTTGAAGGGAAATTGTACCATGATACTGATACAAGGAAAGTATACAGGGTGATTCTATATGTAGTTTACAACTTCAATAATGTGTAATTATTTATTGGAACCACTTACAGACTTGGTTTATGTGTCATTACATAGCAAAACACTTCAAGTTTTTTTGACAAATCCATTACGGCTCAATGTGTGCACCATTTGTCATCCTGGACACATCCCAACAGAAGTCGATTTCCCGCCACGTATGAACCAGCATTTCCGGGGTGACAGAGGCGATGGCTGTTGTGATGCAATGTCTCAGTTCATCAAGATTTGCAGGTAGGGAGGGATGTACACGCTATCACAAAGCCCCACAGAAAGAAGTCCAGTGGTGTGTAATCTGGGGACCGTGGCGGCCAGGTAATTGTTACGCCACGACCTATCCACTTACCTGGGAAACGTTGATCAAGGAATTCCCTCACGTCTGACATGTAGTGCGGCGGGGCACCATCTTGTTACCAACACATGCACCCATCGTGGTCATCTTCATCCAACTGAGGAATAAGGAAGTTCTGTAGCATATCCAGATGAATAATGCCGGTGATGGTTCTCTAAGCAAAGAAGAAAGGTTCGTACAGTTTTTCTCTCGAAACAGCGCAGAAAACTTTCACATTGGGGATGTCACGAACCAACTGCATGTGGTGCCCATGTGGTTTTTCCGTGCCCCAAATAAGACAATTGTGTTGACTCGGCCAGAAAGGTGGAACGATCATTCATCGCTGAAGACCACATTGTTCAAGAATGACTCATCACGGCTGATGCGATCCATCATTTCAACTCAGAATTCATGTCGGGTATGTTTATCCACTTCACTTAGTGCTTGAACCAAGGGCAATCGGTATGCTTTCATGGCCAAATGTCGACGCAACACCCGCCAAACAGTGGTCAGAGGGATACCCGTTTCGATTTTTCCGGACTGCGGACGAACCTCTCCCTGTTTCCACCACATCGCCAGTCACAGGTGCGCGGCCTGGCGCCTTTGTGTGTAGCACAGAACAACCTGTTTCGGTAAATGTCTGGTGCCATTTTTACACTGTTGGTCTGCTGGGAGGTCTTTGCCAAATTCTGTATGAAACCTCTGCTGTACACTAGTTGCTGACTTGGTTTCTTCAAACCAGAACATGCACTTCGCTCTTTCCGCTCCAGTTAAACAAGTGACAGGTGGTGCACGTGGCGGACAACTGTGCAACTACAAACTACGTGAGTCAAAACTTGAAGTGTTTTGTGATATAATAACATATAAACCAAGTCTGTAAGTGGTTCCAATAAATAATTACACATTATTGAAGTTGTAAACTACATAGAGAATCACCCTGTATGTTATTGATCATATTTGTTGCAGCAAGCATGGTATTTACCAACAAGAAACCTTGAATTAAACAGCAATGATTAGTTGCATTTGCTTTAGTCATAGGTTGACTGACAGCGATTAGCTACGCTCACTACGGTGCAGCATTAGGTCACAAGACCAAGCTATCTGTGGGCTCGAACCTTGCTGTTGGCTGTCCTATAAATGGTTTTCTGCATTTCCCCATTTTCAACTCCAGGCAAATGCAGGGTCAGTACCTTGTAATAAGTTATTTCCTTCCAATTCCTTGCCCAGTTTCATAAATCTTCACTCATTTCATCTCTCACCTACTCCTGTCATGAGGTTGGCATTAGAAACTGGATCCAGCCACAAAAGCCATCTGCAATATAGAAATTCAATGCATCTCATCCCCAACCCCATTGAAATTGGTATAACATAATTATATAGGCCTACCATAGACATAAGATATTTCAGTCATAGATTTCAATGAAATTGTGTGCGTACACTCTGCCCCAATCCCCGAGCTAGAGGAATTAATTATAGTAGGTTAAAAATCCCACAGCTTACTAAGGAATCGAAACCAGAACTCTTTGGTATAAAGCCTAGCATGATGCGATTGTAGTTTTAAGGGGCAGAACAGTGAAGACATCTGCCCCAATCCTAGCATCCTAATCACTTTGCTACAGGAGAGCTAATAGTTTATCATTCCCCTATCAAGGAATATACAGTACACAATATTCTCCATTAAGACAAAGAGGTTTGAATTAAGGGAACCTCCAATAATTAACAAAGAACACATTTTATAAAATTAAAAATAGGCTTATATTGCAGTCCAATTCGGACATTTTTCTAGTTCCCAATTTGACTCCATTTTGGTAGGGAAATAGTTACAGAAATGAGGATTTCCCAGTTACCTATATTTGGTATAAGCAAGTCATGCTAGAGAGAAATACCAGTGAAAGCACATTTTTATAGCTTTAGCCTGCCATTGTTCAAAAGCTTTTACTTATTCCCCAAGTGACCATAACAAACCCTATATCATAAAGAAATGTTCATAATTGTGAATCCAGGTACAGTTACTTTAATCATGCCTCTCCAACTCTACCCTCCGCTAGTAGGCTTGGAGCTCCTAAGCTGTGAATGAGTTTGTGCAATAGAGAGATACTGTAGTGGGGAAGGTGAAACGATCATGTCAGAGCACCGACCAATGAAAGTAAACCAGTCTTGCCTGGCGAGCCCAAGTAGTATTTGCATTAGGTTTATCCCAAGTTTCTAAGTATAAAATCCACAACAAAAACAAGTCAAATTTAGAATTCTTCCATCTTTCACCACACAAAATTAGTCTCACGGGATCATTTTTTAAAAATACCCAGAATAATTAAGTTATGACTGTCTTAATCTGTTATTGTTGTTGTTACTACTGCTACAATTAGGGTATTATGTCATCTATGGCAATCAGCACCATAAGCTTCCTCAATGGTAGAGTGCCTGCCTCACGATTCCAAAATCACAGGTTCGATTCCCGGCTGAGGAAGTTTGATTTTTGAAGGAGGCACCCTGTCCAGAAAAGAAGGAAGTAGGATTCAGGCATCCAAAATGAAGTTTATAAGAACAATGCTTCAAAGGACAAGGAGAGACAAAGTAAGGAATGAAACCAACATGACAGAGGCTGGCATAGATAACAGTGCTACAAAATATTTGCAGAAGCAACGATTAGGATGGTATGGGCATCTTCAAAGAATGGGAGATGAGAGGACACCAAAAGCTTATTTCAACAAGATTAGACCAGGGAAAAGACCAGTAGAAAGGCCAAAGAAGGAATGGTTGGACCAAATCAAGGATGATCTTGAAGACAAGAGGACACATGAAGAGCAACTATTCATGGGCAGGAAAAGGCGGCGAGGGCTCGTTAACAGCACCCGGGCTACTGGAGCTGGAATTTGATGATGATGACTGCCGAGTTGGACGATGTTGGCTCATATAAGATCACTCCTAACACAATTTGGTGATTACAAGGCAAAATTAAATTTCAGTCATAGGTTGGCTAGTGGAGTTCTGGTTTTCACTACCAAAGGGCAGTGATAAGACGAACGTCAAAATTGGTGAACAGATCACCTCGATGGCCAACTTAAAAGATCGACATCACAGTAGCTAAGGCATACGATTATTATTACTATCAGCCCCGTTACTGTAGTAATGTGTGTAATTAGGGCTAAGGTTAGGATAGGTCCCATGTCTAGTGCGTATGGAAAAACCGCACTTAAGGCTGATGTCAGTGCAGGGATTTAAACCTTGGATCTCAGACTGCAGTCATGGTACGAGACGTTTTAAGTGCTCAGTTATGCTGGGTGACAGTTTCAACAGAGCAGAAAATTTAAACTTTATTTATTTCTTTTTAATTGTGAGAAAAACATTAAGAGCATTTTACTGCAAATTTACTGTTGGGAAGTACTAAAGGGGTGGGGTATAAGATTGCAGATTTACACAGTCAATTGACTGGCTTTCTGAATAAATGAAGCATGCTTCACAAGGCCATACATTGCAGCTATTATTGCCTCCCGTCCCTCAGTTTTGTGACTATTCCTATGCTCTTTAATATTTAGTAAAGTGTTAATAGCATTGTATCCAACGTCACATTTCCCAGATGGCAAACTGTATATTTACCATTCTGCACTGTAAAGTTAAAATGTTGATAATTTCATTATTAAATCATTTGGCAAGTCTATAATATGCTGGCATGAATGCTAGTGGGTGGCACCCTCATTCATATGGTGTCTTACGAGTCAAGGCAATGTGGCGGATATGTTAACAAGGACTCCAGTATAGTTTTTTATAGCAAAGTACAGGGTCTTTTTTTTTAGGTTGCTCAGAGTATCAGGGGAACATGCACGGAAGGCGATAGCCCGGCCGGGTGAATCATTTGCCGAGAGATATATTCCCGTCATGACGGCTAAGATGATCTAATACAGTACGGTAGCGATAGCCATTGCATTATACGGCTAGGGACGGAGTTTCATTGCGCCAGCTGTGCCGTGCTCTGAGTGGTGCTGCGGAGCGACCTAAAAAAAAGACCCTGTATTTTACAAATCTGTGGAATGAAACTTCTTTTATTTTAAATACATGGCAACTAGTTAGGTCCACTGGATACTAAAACCATAGATTGGTTTCAATATGCAGATTGAGCAGAGCTTAAGATATTAGTCCAACATGAAGCATGGCAGTTATGCTTGTCATTAACTCTCCTACGTTTGGAATTAACTACTGAAACCATTGTGACCACCTCGTAGTGTAGCAGCCACCCAGAGGTCCGGGTTCGATTCCCAGCTCTGCCAGAAAATTAAATTCTGGTCTGAGGGCTGGAACGTGGTACACTCAGCCATATGAGATAAAACTGAGAACAGGTGGATTCCTTTCTCACCTCAGCCATCCTGGAAGTAGATTCCTACTTCTATTCCAGGAAAATGCCGGGATGGTTCCTAACGTAAGGCCATGACCGCCTCCATCCCAATCCACACCTGTACTACAAACACACACAGTAATACATCCGTCACAATAACACAGGTTATCAGACAAAATTTTAGATACCCACTCCAGTACACGAGGCTAAATGACCACAATGTCCAACCCCCTCAAATGAAACAACGAAACCACTGTTGTCTAAATATTACTGATAGCGACAGTTTAGGTTAGGACCCATATGAAATTACTGTCTGTGATGTTAAACATGCTCATACCAGGGCCAGCCTATTGTAGACTTGTTCCAAGCATTTCTGTGCTGATTACTGAAACCAGTAGGATGCAATAACCCGGCAGAGTAATTACTTACACTTTTAAGAGTGATTTAAACAATATTAAATAAATCTTGACACATGCACGCTCATACGGAAGTTCAATCATATACATAAAGGAAGCATTTCAGATACCTATCAAATGTTTGTACTTCATCCGCATACTTTTCAATTGATGAAATGTGTGTTGAGCGACATGGAGAGAAGATTTACGCCAAGTGAGACATTTCAGCATCTGCTAGTACTGTACTTTAGACACTTGCTGAAATAGCTGGATATTTGTTCATATCTTCATACTGTCCCTACACCATCTGTTCTCTCCATACGCTCTACGAACAGCAGTACATCAACAACAGAGATAGCCTGCGGGCTGGCCTAATGGTACTTGTCATTTATGCAGTAATCATGTCATGATGAATTGTCACTAATACCCCTTATTTTCTTTTAACTGCTGTGATTTTAGAGAAGTCGGGAATGCCAAAATTTGCCCTAGAATAGGATTTTTAGCAACTTTTTGTAGATAGCAGACGAACTAATCACAACCTATTTAGCCAAACGCACACCAACCAGTACATTTTTAACTTATAACCCTGCTTAGATACCTATTATTATTATATAAGTCGCAATTCCTAAATAAAATGACTGCATCCATGACGTCCTGGACGACACTTAAAGGTTTTAACGGTGCATACATGTTAAATTCTGTGTGTAATAAGGCTTTACATACAAACACATACCTAACCTGGGGCATGCCCCAGAACCCCCTTGCTTGTAGTACAAGCAGGAATTTTCATCCAGAGAGTGGCGTCACCAGTGGCGGACGACAGTTTCGTCCAGACAGTCATCTAATCCAGTAGCGACCAATGGTTTTGTATAGTACAGCCTTTCAATTGAACAACTAAAAGTAATTTATAAACATTCGTAACTCACAACCAAACCTTGCACACCACTGGACGTGAGCATATATGAGCACATCTGCATGTAACTACACAGTTTTACACCATATACCAACATTAAACAGCAAAGTTACATAGTGGCAATACAAGGCACTACGTCAAACAAACATCAACTCTGTAACTGGCCCGTGATGTCATCAACTACACTAAAAAATTCCCATAGGCACATAATCGTGGTATATACTGAAACAGATATTCATACTACCACTTCAGTATATTCTTAAGTTGCCAAGGGGCATCCAAGCTAACACCACAATGATAATGGACCTTTTTATTGCACAGAATATGAAGAGAATGTGTATTTAAGGCAAAATGAAGTAAACATTTTGCATCATTCGAAGAAATATTACTATTTTATCATTAAATAATATGAGCACACCTAACCCAGCCGTACGTCTAACCTCCATTTCCCACCCCCATCCCATTTTAGATCATGACTTATATAGTAAAATTCCAGTTGTGTTCACCATTATACATGAGAATCATGGACAAAGTCATCTTGCAACAAGAAAACGCGAGGCCTAGACCAATAATCACCACGTACATATATAACTGAGATAGCCTGCGGGCTGGCCCAATGTTATTTGTCATTTATACAGCATTCTGAACACGACACATGTTTAAATTGCGAGTTACTGCCATGCCATGATGAATATGTCACAAATACCCCTTATGTGGCCCGCAGGCTGCGTTAGCCATATATGCTCCCCTGGGTTTTGTCACATACAGTGGGAGTACTCGCACATCAATAATCTTTATCACACAATTACTACAACTAGCAGACCCATGCGCCCCATTGTACAGGCTACCCACCCGACTAGTGCTATGCCGGCTGTACGCAACCAGTTCTTCCAAGCACTTTATAAACAAATAATTATATTTCCGTTGACTTTTCAAGAAATGCAAGATTTTGGTACAAACCACACCTTCAAAACTTCCTCTGGTTTAGGAGCTTGAGTTTTGTGAAACATACACCTTAGTGTATTATATAATAAGATATTATGGTACCTTCATCTTTTGCAATGATGTGTGGTGTATTTTGTTCGCCGTACTTCACAGGCAGTGTCAGTGATGCAAGTTGTACATTTATTTAATGATAAAAATAATATTTCTTCGAATGCCACAAAAGTTTCAGTTGATTTCGCCTTAAATAGGTTTTCTTTATATTCTGTGCAAAACAAGTTCCATTATGGTTGGCGTGTTTGCCTGGATCTCAGAACATGACTTGCATTTAGACCATTTCAAGGTTTGAGTACAGTATAAAATCTGAAGGTGTTATTTACAAGAGTCACTTCCTAGATTGATTGTCACAAGCATTTGTCAGTAATATGAACCAGTTAATGTCAGTACCAGCTGTTCACTAACAGGTACATAAACACTAGAGGAGATCAAATCCTGGGGGGAAAATTCTTCAACTACTGAAATTAGCCAAAATACCTTTTGTAAAAGTAGAAAAAGGAATCTGGAGATGATGTAGAAGTATAGTAAAGCCATCATTATTTCTGACTTGACGTTTCTGTGTTACCCTAGAGTTATCTAGCTGTCAGAAGAAAGATCACTTTAACAGAACAATCACAGGCAGATATTCAAATCGATATATCACGACAAATTGAGTTTCGTTTGCGATGTCGAGATTTAAATACCGGACGAAACGTCAAGTCTGAGTAATGATGGCTTTACTATAGATGTTTACTCCTCCGTTGTCTATTACCCACCCACCATCCCCTATTTAGATAACGACTCGTATAGATAAAATTCCAGCTGAATCTGCATGATTTATGGACAAATACAGTATTGCCAACCCCACGCATGTGGTACTACTGTACCGGTATTGTAAAACAACAAGTGCCAAGTTCCATTCATAGTTTAGAGCACCACGGATTGTACAAGTTGCAAGATGGTATATGCAATTTAATCAGCAATATTATAATTATTCTATCCTCCCTACCACTAAGACTGGAATTAGCCAAAAACGCATCAATAATTTTCATCCAGTCCAATGGTTTTTTTCCTAAACCAATAATTGCTAGGTAGCATGGCCCCATATACTCCCCTGGTTTTTGTCACGCACAGTGGGGGTACTCGCGCATCCATAACTTTGATCCAGACCAATGGTTTTGCCAATTAGGTAAAAAAATGCTTTATCATATAGTTATATTATTACGTGTCATATGGTGTATTTTGTATCCCACATGTTAGCAACATTGATGTGTAGTCAATGTGTGCGCCTGAGTTATAGTTGAAAACCTCATGCGCCTGGGAAACATGACTGCCGTCGTTGAATGAGCAAGAAATATTTACGTAATTTAGCACATATCTCTGGTGCAGTAGTATAATTGACAGTAATTTCAATTGCCAATGACTCCCTGAAAGATATGAAAATCATATATCCATAATTAGCCAGGAAGAAGTGTAAAAGCCAGGATTTGGTCACCTCCAGAATTATATATATATTTTTATACAAAGGCTATTCAGAGACATTACACTGCCCAAGGTAGAATAATAGGGTGTATTATCTGAGCAACAACCTTTCATCCAACTCTTTCAAAACCACCTCATTATTATTATTATTATTAAAAGATGTAAAAGGAACACTTGGTGATGTATTATTTGGTGGTTTGCTGATAAGAGTGGGAATGTTCAGAAGTACACCCCAATATTCCATCCTAACATTGTCATTACAAGGTACATGACCTCCAGGTACTTGAATTTTTAATAAGGAAGAACTAAAATTTTAACAGAATAAATTAACTACAGTATACAAATGTATATACACAAAAACAGTCCATAACAAACCAAGTAAATTCGAGCTACCAAGCCAAGGCATTGTACACCAGAAAAGTGAAAAGAATTAAGGAAACAGATTTGCTTCACGTGCTTAAAACTCCCCTCGTACTAAAACTTGAATATGAATCGCTTTCATTATCTGCAATATCCTCTTTATCTTCCTTGGCTTCTTTCAAATCCTTTTTCAATCCATACAATGGCATTCCCATGAATGTCGGTAAGTTTCCTTTGGCAATATTTGGAGCAGTAGTACTTTTTCTTTTTAAGGGGATATCTTTATTTTGTTTGGCATCTCTATATTTAAACAAACCTTCTCCAGGTAAACATGGCATGACCTGAGGCAATGGATACCAGAAGCGGTAAGTAACATACCACATAAGAATTGCAACAGCACCACTGATGAATTTTTCTATCATTATATGATAATATAACATTGTACTCACTAACATAACATCCCATAAAATAACAAGAAATGTCATGGCTATGAATAAGCCACGAATATAGGGTGTAAACTTTTCATAGGACTCCTTCAAATTGAAGAACTCTTCATGAGTCAAGTTTCGTAAGGGCATGTTACTGACAGATTTATTACCAATATTTCTCGAGTGTTCTTCATCTCGAATTAGATCACGAATTCCTTCCCAGCCATTAATGGCCCGTGCTTCTTCGATTAGAACTAGACTACTATAAATTAATATAAAAGCATGACCAGATATGTCAAAACCATTCCAGAAAAATCCATTACTAATGCATGCAGATTTAGTTGAATACAGTGGCTTGGAAACGAGACATCTTCCATATGTAGATTCAATATACTGAAACAGTCTGACCCAAAAGAACCAACATCCAGTTGACACACCTAAACGCATCAAATGGTTTACTACTCTGTCACGTCTCCCACAGCAGTAAGTGTAACTCGTCAGAACGAGAAATGGAAATGTGACTAGGAGAGTCCATCCCCACCCAAGTTTCACAAAGTACTGATTGAAAAAATTGTCAGACCTGGCGAAGTAAGTTTTTGGTATGGGTAATACATCTGCTATTACTGATATTACGAACAGACTAGCACCATAAATACCCACTTTCACACTGGTATCAATAAACAGTGTCTTTCTGCACACGTGAAGAACCATCATTAGTAAAACATGCTGAATCGTTGTCGGATCTGGAAGCGGCTTTTTGCCCTTCGCATCACTTGCTGACGCCTCACCATTATTACTCGAAGGTCGAAAATTTAATTTTGAAGCTGGAGAATGAATCGGACGACGCTTCGATGCCATGATCAAGCATTTGTGATGTCATGTTGACCACAGATCAAATTTCAGCAATCGGCAGAGAGTAACACACTATAAGAAGAAGGTCTACGATACTAGTGTTGGTGCTGACATCTTTTGGATGTTCCATTAATACAGAATACACTCCCTTCCACCAAAAGCGCTGTTGTGGTTCATATCGAGTATGAAGTTGATGGAGGTGTTCCTAAGAAAGAAGCATAAGTACTTGTCATTTGTTCACGATCGGATTATGAGAAAGTTTGGTAATAGTAGCTAATATAGCATGAGTAAAACTAGAGGAGAGAAATCCTACAAAAAAGAAAACTACTGAAATTAGACATACTTGGCGAAGTCATTAACGATTGAAATTACTGTCAATTACCACTACTGCACCGAGATATAAGCTAAATTATGTAAATATGTGTTTATTTCTTGCTTATTGAACGACGGTAGTCATGCTTGTCAGGTGCATAAGGTCTCAAGTGTTACCGAGGCGCACACATTACTATTGCTAATATGTGGCATACAAAATACATCACACATGTCATACTAAAGACACACCTACTAATATTGTAATTACAGTATATGAAAAAGCATTAATTGGCAAAGATTGATTAAATGTATTTATCCGTGGGTAGCCTACTCCCACTGTTCGTGACAAAAACTAGGGGTGGCATATATTTGCCGGGCCGCGCTGCCTAATAATTATTAGTATAGGCAAACCCCATATTTCGGCTCATTTGAGTACGGTAGTAAAACAAATTTTATTCTAACAAGAACAAACATTACAGACTACTAGAGGAGCAGTGCAAACAAACATAACACAGTAGCGTAGCACCATATTCGTGGGTTTGGAAATACTGTATTTGTCCATAATTCACGCGTATATGGCCAACACAGTTGGAATTTTAATATGCAAGTCTTGATCTAAAAAGGGTGAGGGTGGGCGGGCTATAGCAACACCACCTAGATACACCTATCTAGGTGGTGTTGGTTATAGATAGCGGAGGAGTAAATATCTATTACTACATCATTCCCAGATTTATTTTTCATTTAAAAAGTATTTTGGCTAATTTCAGTAGTTTTGAAAATTTTATCGTAGGCTTTGCTCTCGTCCAGTGTTGGTACTTACTTTTCTATATGGTATCTAGCACACTGTTTCGCACAGAGCAAACACCCCCAGGGGCTCACAACTAGAGGGATGTAGGATCGGGACTCTGAGTCTGGCATTGGTTCAACTTATTTGTGCCGGATTTCTCTCTGTGCTCTATCCTGTCGACCTCCCTTGGTCAATTCTTGTTCTCTTCCGACCCTGACGGTATTAGAGTATTCGAGACAATTGGGTCTCTCACTTTCCAGCCTTAATTGGACCTTGTCTCATATTTCCTGATAACCCTCATTCCTTGAAGGATCAGACCTCTTCCTTTTCTTTTCATGTTGGGCTATCTCCTGTCTTTCGATCTATAGCCCGATAAAATTAGACAAATCGAAGGAAAAAATCCCGGAGTTTTAAAAATTTATACAGTTGATCCTTGGTATCTAAATTTCAAGGTAATAAAAAGTCCTAGTGGTGGGGGGGGCTCAAGGGAGGGGGGGGGGGCTATTTTAGTTTTTCGCTTGTATCTCAGTAACCATCACTCGTAGGGAAAAAGTTGTTTGAATAAAACTTAAAGATGATAAAATTTACTAAAACAATGTTTCCATACTTTTGTTACGTAGGACAAATACTTTCGGAGTTAAGGGGCCGAGAAAGTACCAACATTTCAAAAAATCGTGATTTATTTAATGAAATGAAACCATAACGTGCCAGGGTCGTTTATCAATCAAGCAGTCATCTTGTCAGAGTCATCAATCTCATCTTCGTCCATGCTTGCGTCATCTACAACTAGAAGGCCATTGGTGCAGGCTCCCTCGCAGTTTCCACACACTGTTGTTGTTTTTGTAAATATTATTTAAAATTGTGAAAATATTAGGGTAAAATGACCTTTTCATGGTTGCATCTAATAATTATTAAATAAATCCATACTGTTGTGCTGTGGATTCCTGCCTTGCGACACCCACAACGCGTCCCACAACCTATCGCACATTTGCAGAAAATTGTGTTGAGGCAGGTTCCATTCTCCATTGTCATAACAGGTCGAAGATTGCCATCGACGCCCCTCACTCAACCCCAATCTGTAGGTGGCAGCTGGTTGATCAACCAGTTCTGAGCCTGCAGATACACTCAGTGAGAGTGCTGCTGGGTAGGTTTTAGCTGAGGATTAACTCTACCTAAGGGAAGATGATCAAGAAAAAAAAGGAAGCGGGTTTCGGTATGAAGAACAAGTTTGGATAGATAGGACGGGAGTCCAATGTAAAACATAAACTCAAACTTGAAGTACGTGTTCAACCACAGTTTCCACCGTACAATGGCTGTGAGACACCTAAAGTGGGTAGGGACCTGGACACAGCTAACGGTTAATGCAGCTGGAGCTTGGGCTATTTGCGAGTAAGCGGCATACGTTCTTTCCGTCGCAAGCCAGTATTTCAATATTATGGGATGGGTGGTAGTCTGGCAAGACAAAGAGTGATAAGGGATACAGGTTTACTGTTTTTCCTTTCAAAGGAGTTAGATTTAACCGAATGTTTTGAACAGTTAAAATAATTTGAATTCGCCGGGATATTCTTCAGTTCGGGGAACTGTTGGATCTCCAGACAAAGACAGAATGTCCCCAGAGAAGGAAGCAGTTTTAATGCTTTTATGACTGATTTTAACGTTTTTCTTGAAAACTTTGGTAAGAATACCAAATGTTGCACTTAAGAAAGGCTAAGCTTTTACCCAGCAGACTGCCGACTAAAAGTTTAAAACAGAAGAAAAATTTGAGTTTTAGAAACAAACCATAAGTCAGAGAAAAAAAATCTCAACAAGCAGGAAGCTTGCAGAGCTAGCTATACTTGCCTTAAGGGCTCGTTAGAATTAGCTATGACTGCTAAGAGAAACTTTGAAAATGTTGTTACGAAAAGTTTTTGTTTAAATGCAACAAATAGTAAAGATTTTATTATTTGAATAATTATTTGTTTTCGTAAAGAGGGCTTACGCCTATAGGAAGAATCATGGAAGATAAGGTCCTGCCTAATAGTTATTCTAACAATAAAGATAATGAACAAAAGAAAACTAACGGTTTATTCAAACAATATCAAAGGTAAACTAAATAACCATATTTAAAGTTTGATTTTGGTTTTAAGTGGAGAATAACAATTTAAAGCTAAAGGCCTAATTAAGAAAAGTTTACAATTATTGATTACATGTTTCGAACTTGTAAAGCACTAAATCTATGCAATGGTTTTAAAATATGTGCTTAAGATTAAGAACTTTTAAGTTTATAACAATAATTATGAAGCAATTACAACTTTGGTAATTTGATCAGGTACAATGTAGGAACTCTTAGAATCCCTTTATAGAAATATTAAAGGCTATAAACAAACATTAAATTCAAAATTATAATAACAAAAAAAGGAGAAAATTAAGAAGAAGTTTCCATAACTTCATATATTTAAACAGGAATCACGAGAATTTTTAAATGCAAATAGGGCAGATCACCCTTTTGTGAAACCTGGAGAGAAAAATTAGTCCGACCAGAGTTAAGAGTGTACTACGGGCTCTTATGGGCTTTTACATTTAGCGGACTTCCATAGAATTGATGACTTCGAAGTCTTTAAAACTGGATTTTAGCTATGTTATTTAATAGGTTAATGATCATGGGTGGAGAGTACATGATCCTCAGCATTCATTTAATGATATATAATTCTTGCATTCTTGATATGCAACATGATTTTGTAATGTATCTGACAGCAGAGTCTGCGCGCTGGATGGAACAGCGCGCACGCTGTAGTACGTGTCTTGCTCTCCACTGAAACAGTGTTGGAGTGTAAGGATCGTTTTGTGTAATATAAAAATAATTGTGATTTAGGTATAAGTGGCATTAAATATATGGCTGATGTTCCGTTTGCGAAACGTAAACCGGGGGAAATTTTAAGGCGCAGAGAACGACAGATAGTTTGTAACGTCTACAATTATCAAGGGTGGCTGGTGATATTATTGCAGCGTTGCACAACTCCCAATAATTTTACAACTAATTCGTCGTTTTTTTTTCCTTTAATGTTTTAGTTTTATAGATCTAATGCACTCAAAATGTGTTTAAATCATCGATATTTTGTTATTATTTATCGTAATGCTTCACACTGTACCTATAAAAGCTGCCGCCTTCAAATCAAACTCCAGGGGGTTAGCTCTCTTGTTGCGACTCCCAAGTAGACAGCGCGGCCGGCAGGGACGAGGCCAAGCTTGTACATGCTTGCTGGCCAGCATGGGTAGTAGGGAGTTGCAGACGAGCTGCCAGCCCCCTGGCAACACTCAGTTCCAAATGGCACCGTTAGACTACACCACTCTTTGGAAATGACAACACCCTCGATTTCTCTTACCCCGCGAAGGGTAGTTTAGTTAGTTAGTTACTGTTGTTTTAAGGGGCGGAACTACGAGGTCATCTGCCCCTGAAGGGTAGTTTCTTTCCTACACCACTAGGGAATGCTACACCACCCACAACAATACAAATATCGGAATTTCATAGGGAGACATTAGTTGGTTCACACCCAATTATTTTTAGATGTGATCTCATCATAACTTCATTTAATATTTTTGTCAATTGTTTTGTGAAGCGAGCCTAAGAACGCCACCATTGCTATAAGTACAGTAGATAATCGGCTGAACTATTTTGCGACGTATTGTTGGTGTACTGTAGCGGTTTATGTTTGCTTTTACCACTCTTGTTCTTGCGGGATTTGGGTTGCGATTAGTTCTGTATTTAGTTGAATGAGTATTCTGGTTCCAGGCAGATACATAACCGTGCATTATTATTAGTATTATTATTGTTTGGTTGATTCACTACTATGCATTCACTACGAAATTTCAGGCTAGCAAAATTCAGTGTTTTGTTAGTTTGCCTTTCGCGCCACTTTCCGATATAGCACCCAGATGTATCATCTGTGCATCTTGTAAGTTAGTATTTTATTTAAACGGAATGTTTAGTTTGAAACATTAATTGTATTGTGGAGTGTAAGTGAAAATTAATAGAGCAAGTAATTTACTAGTTAGACAGCTTTCCCAGCTCCCTGATGACGATAAAATCACAGTAAAAACACTCGGTAGACCATTACCAGATATACTCTGTGAGCTGCCAGAAGAGGATTGACAGTTCTCGCTTCGCCATGTGGTCAGGAAACAAGGTTGCCAAACAGGTAGAATAACAAGCGATTACACTGTACAAGCTAGAGATACAGCTGACCAGGCACTGACGCACGTGGGCTTCAATATTGCAACGCAGAGTATTATGACATCAACTATGCGGACATGGATTGGTCAAGAGGCAGAGAGGTGATGACTGACGTGGAACTTCCGGACAAATGTCAATCCTCTTCAGGCAGCTCACAGAGTATAAGTATTGTCCAAAATATAAGTATAGGCTACGAGGGCGTTTAAAGGATATATTTAAGGCAATAAAAATTGGTTATGTGAATGCGATATTAAAAACGCTTTATTCTGTTTTCCATGTTTGTTGGTGGAGAATCCGCGTGGACCAAAATAGGAGTTACGGAAATTAATCCCTAAAATAAAGAAACATGAATCTTCAGCTGTGTGGCTTTGGTGCCGTAGTTGGTAGCATGCTGAGCCTCTATGTCCAAGATCGCGGGTTCAAACCCGGACGAAGTCGTCGGATTTTTAAGAGCGTTAAAAATCCCTCAGTATGCATTCCTTCGGAGGGGAAGTAAAGCCGGCGGTCCCATGTCATAGATTTATGGCATGTTAAAGAATCTTCCACTAATTACACCTGTGTGAAGCTAAATTATACGTTAAAAATTTGAACAACGCTCTTAGGATCCAACGTTCGTCGCCAGGAGCCGACTGCGATGGCGTGTAGTAACCAAGTTCTGAACTAGTAGTCGTTTACGGTGGCCTTTGGCGCCAAAAGTAGGAACTGCTTGAAATTCAATGTCTGCAGTCCTCACTTGAATTAAAAACAGATGACACTCACTAATACAGCCATCACAATTAACACCGGTTATCAGACAGATTCTCCACACACCCAAAGTACAGGATATGACCGCGTTGTCGCAGCTCCTAAACTGAGGAACCAACCAATCTTCAGCTTCCCCCAGGGGCTCACATCTTGTGGGCGTGGGTTGGCGACCACGGGGCCCCAGCTGAGTCCGGCATTGCTTCCACTTACTTGTGCCGGGCTCCTCTCTGTCTTCTTTCCTATCGACCTCACTTGGTCAACTCTTGTTCTCTTCTGACCCCGACGGTATTAGGGTACCCGAGGCCTAGGGAGTCTCTTCCTTTCCCGCCTTAATTGGCCCTTGTCTCATCTTTTCTGATACCCTCCTTCTGCGAGGGGTCAGCCTTCTTTTTCTCTTCCTTTTACCTCCTGCCTTGTGCTCTAGGCCCTTAAGGAGGCAGGGTGTAGGTAGCCCCACCACTTCTGGTGCACCCTAGATAATGCTACACCCTCAGGGGCTCACGACTGGTGAGTTCGGGAGCTGGCGACTCCGAGGGATTCCTGAGCTGGGTCCGTTTTCCCCTTTTGTCCCTTACCTTTGGGGTGGACCCTCTCCTCTTTCACTTTCCTATATGCCTTTCATGGCTCTCCTTCCTTCCAAGTCCCTCAATCCGCCTTCTCCGAGGGTTGAGGGCATTTCTTTTCCTTCTGTCCTTTTATTTGCCTTACTCTCCTTTATTTTTCCATTTCTTCTTCTAGTATGTAGGCTAGTAGTTAGTTTTAGTTTTAAGTTCGCTTTTCATTTTCATCTTCACGATCACCCAAACCATCAGGGGTCGATAACCTTGATGTTAGGCCCCTTAAAACAACAATTATCATCATCATCATCAATCTTCAGCTGTTTGAAAATGACACTTTTGGAACTGTTAACGAAGCTGCATAATTGGACAGTGTCTATAGAAGGTAAATTGCGGAATATAACGAAGAAGTTAGGCACAATAGGTATGTGTTAAATATTGTAATAAACTGTATTCGTTTCTGTGGCTCTTTCGAACTGGCCTTGCGTGATCATGATGAAAGTGTAACATCAACAAATCCAGGTGTTTTGAGAGAACTAATTAATTTTAGCGTTGAGTTGGATGCTGTGTTAAAGGTCATTTTGGTAAGGGCAACTGTTTTCAAAGGAATGTCCAAAACAATTCAAAATTAAATTTTACAGATTATGTTGGTGGTTTGCCAAGAAGAAGTAGCAAAGCAAATAAGGGAATCGGAAATTTTAGCCATTATAGCAGATGAAACTAGTGATATTTCAAACATATTTCAGATGGCTGTTGTGTACCGATAAGTTACGTAGTAAGAGGCAAACAAAAAATGATGCACACACATTAGCAGCGTGTTTACTGGATTAATTAAAGAAGCAGAAATTGAATGAAACTCCGCAAAAATGAATTGCGCAGACGTATGACAGAGCGCACTTCATGGCTGGTTCCTCAGATGGGGTTCAAGCTATAGTAAAAAAAAAAACCTATCCTTATGCAGAATATGTGCCCGTCTTTGTTAGTAATATCATTTTTTGTAACGTACAAACTTTTCGGTTGCCATATTTTTATGTTGAGAATGTTTATTATCCTTGAGATAGAGACCCAACCTTAGACAACCTGCTGTGTTTTAAATTCTTCCAATTAACTCAGGCATAGGGCGTAAATACATACATATGATTTTTTATGAATTCCTATAGGAAGAAGCCCAAAAGAGCCATTAAAATTTGTCTATTTGTCGAACGTACAGTTATTTTGGAAAACCCATGTATTTCAGTTTTTATAGAAATGTAGTTTATCTAACGTTAATTGATTTTTTTACATGTGTAAACTTCCCATATAAAATTGCGACATCAGAAATGTTGGTGCAACACCCAGCTTTACATACCACCGGCCGCCACTGACAATTATATAAAGACCAAGAATCAGGAGAAAAGAGCTGCTGTACGTTTTTGAAAAACCCGTGATGATATTATTATTATTATTATTATTATTATTATTATTATTATTATTATTATTATTATTAACTACTCGGGTTGCAACGCATTCTTTACGGAACAACAAGGCTCCGGGGCCGGATGGGATTCCTAATGAGGTTCTGAAAATAATAGTTGATCAAGATATGTTGTTGTTATTGTTGAGAATGTTCAATGTGTGCATGAAAGCAGGAATCTTTAGCTTTCGCTGGAAGATCTGTCGCTTAGTGCTCATTAGTAAGGGCATGGGTGACCCTGAGTTACCATCATCGTACCGCCCACTTTGTATGCTTGACACAACAGGCAAACTATTTGAGAAACTCATAAGACGGAGATTGCTTGAAGCAATAATCGCAGCCGGCGATTTATCACCAAGACAATTTGGATTCAGGGTAGGCCGGTCGACACTGGATGCAGTGCAAGAAGTCGCCGATAAAGTACGAAGAGCGGAGAGTTATAATCATTACTCTCGCCGGGTGATTCTTTTTGTTACACTGGATGTTAAAAACGCTTTCAACTCTGTCAAATGGACTGATATCATGGATGCTCTAGAATTGTCATTCCATGTTCCAAGGTATCTCCTTCGGATCTTAGACTCTTACTTGAAGGATCGTGCTCTGCTCTACGATACTACAGAAGGGATCCGTAGAGTACAAGTCACGGCTGGGGCTGCCCAGGGTTCGATTCTAGGACCTGATCTCTGGAATGTTACATACGACAGCTTGTTGAGGCTTGAAATGCCTGAAGAAACTATTCTAGTAGGATATGCAGATGATGTTGCTGCTCTTGTAGCAGGAAGAAGTGTCAAGCAGGCACAGTTGCGACTCAATATGGTAATGCGCAAAATCAATAGATGGATGGAGGAACATGGTCTGTCTCTAGCACTTAGTAAGACGGAAATTGTCATCCTAACAAAGAAGAGAATTCAGACAATACTTCCAATACAGGTAGGACAAATTCTAGTAGAGACGCAGCCAGCAGCAAAATACCTGGGCATCATGATCGACAGTAAAATGAATTTTGGAGAACAGATTAGACGGACTGCAGATAAGGCAGCCAGAGGAGTAACGTCCCTCAGTCGGCTCATGGCCAATGTTGGTGGGCCAAAATCTAGTAAGAGAAGACTATTGATGACAGCCATCCATTCAGTTCTGCTGTATGGAGCGGAAATATGGGCGGATGCCCTGGATAAGGAAATTTATAGGAAGCCACTGGCGCAAGTGCAGAGGCGGGGTGCTTTGCGCGTGGCATCTGCATATCGCACGGTCTCTGAGGAAGCAGTTCTCGTTATTGCCGGGATTATTCCGATTTTTTTTCTTGCGAAAGAACGCAAGAACATTTACTTGAGGAAATATGATATGGGTTTACAAAATGCAAGACGATCGGCAAGAGTACAAACCTTTCAAAATTGGCAGATCAAATGGGAGCAAGGAGATCAAAGCCAATGGACTAAGAGAATGATCCCTCAGGTGCAGGTTTGGACAGAGAGGAAACATGGTGAGGTTGGTTACTATCTCACTCAGTTCTTGACTGGCCATGGGTACTTCTGTTCCTATCTTAAGAAGATGGGGAAGGTGGATTCATCAGATTGCATCTACTGTATCAATGAATTAGATAATGCTAATCACACCTTCTTCTCTTGTGGACGGTGGGTCCAAAATAGGCAGTCTCTTCAAGATCACATTGATGTAGAGATATCCCCGGACAATATTGTTGCAGTGATGCTACAAAATGAGGAAAACTGGAAACTGGTAGCAAGCTTTGTTGAAGATATCCTCCGAACAAAGAAGACGGATCTGGATCGCCACTGAAGATGATTCATTACGGAAGAGTGCCCTACAGGCAAATATAAAATGACTCTAGCCTGAAGTAATGTGCTAAACGGTTCCAGGCTAGTGTTCAGAAGTAACGGGGGAGTTTTAGTCGGTAGTCTGCTACTCAGGAGCAGGAGCCCGACACTCTGTGCGTAAATGCATTTCTTCCCCTAAAAAAAAAAAAAAAAAAAAAAATATTAACTACTCACCTGCAATAATGTGCGTAACAGAACTTTCATGCAGTTAAATTACGCGATTTGTGCCGAATGAGAAGCTTGTAGTTTTGTGTAAAATAAACCGCTAAGGCTCATTATGAAATGGATAATGATTGTTTTGAGAAATATTTTAAAGAACAGATTGTCGCAAATTTCCCACATCAGTCTGTAGTATTTGCCATTCATTGTCCAATGTACGTTGTGCCACTGAATTTTTTTGTTTACTTTCTTTCATCTATCTATACCGAGCTTGATAGCTGCAGTCGCCAGTATCCAGTATTCGGGAGATAGTGGGTTCGAACCCCACTGTCGGCAGCCGTGAAGATGGTTTTCCGTGGTTTCCCATTTTTCACACCAGGCAAATGCTGGGGCTGTACCTTAATTAAGGTCACGGCCGCTTCCTTCCCACCCCTAGCCCTTTCCTGTCCCATCATCGCCATAAGACCTATCTGTGTCGATGCGAAGTAAAGCAACTTGTAAAGAAAATCTTCCATCTACGCGTGTAATAATATGTGAAGTATCATATGATAAGAACAAAATTACTTGTTATTTCCGGGTACTGTCTTCGCCTCTGCAGATGAAAGTGACTCACTGGGATCCGTGTAGGTTTCGTTGCGACTGATGATTTGTATCCTGTCACTGACCTAGGCTGACCTTGGAGAATATATTGCCATACTACGTATTAAATTTGAACCGTATCTAACGGATGACTCAGGTTAGCTTTCATGTCATTTCAATTGTTTTGTCATAGCCATACCGAACGTAACTAAAATTCCAATGTAAATAAATAGTAAATTGCCGCAGTATTTATAATCCGTTCTAAGCATTGTTATGTAAATCAATTACTATCCTCGGCTCCCCCACTCCTTAAGGGAATAACTCAGTCTTCATCTTTATTAAAAACTGATCATCCAAATTCTGTTATTCTTACGGGAATTATAGTAAAAGGTTGCAGATTATAATGGAGCGAAGGATTGAAATTCCGTCGGGATGAGGAGCTTGCTGATACTCAGTCCGGCAGCGGGCTGTACTACTCGTGTGGAGTGCTGCACAATAGCTGCCCTTCTACACTCGCTAAGCGTGGCAACGCTTGTGCCATAAGAGCCTGTAGTACACTCTTAACTCTGGACGGACAATAGTTAGAAGGGAAAAATAATATGTCTTAAAATGTGTGCTAGCTACAATTTTATGCAGAATTAAGTTATGATGAATGTAACAAATTTGGGTGGGCACTTGCTAGCAAGCGAGGCCTCATAGAAATTGACATAAATTTACAATTTAATTAGATTGTGTTAGTAAGGTATTTGGGAAGGAAGAAATGGGAACTTTAGGAGAAAGTCCTGGCCAAATGTATCGCTCTCATTCGAACGCGGCGCGGTTGGTAATTGAACAGGCACTGTTTTGCACTATAGTCTATTGATGGATTTGAAAAGTTCACTATACTGGCACAGAAAGTTTATAAAGAGAAAAGTTATTGTAGTTATGGAGATCGCTAGTTGAATTTTAGCTTGAACAAGTTTATTGCGTTGGAAAATTTATAGGTTGTAGTTGAGTGCTGAAGAAAAGTTCCCACGGACGAAAGCAAATTGTGTGTTGACCAGCGGTTTATGCAACATAAATTCCTCAGTGAGGAAAAGTATTCCCATATTTGAGCGACAAATACTAGATTGCTTTACTTGTAGAAGGATAGTTTGACATAGAAAGTTCTGGAGTTATTATGACGGTTGAATGGGGCAGTAGTGGTCCCACAGAGGAAAAGAAGCTAAGTTTTGTAGACAGTGTTTAGTTTAACAAGGATCCCACGGTGTGAGAAAGTATTCTCAGTTAATTTGTACAAGAAGTACTAAATTTTCAGGTTTTAAAGTCAGCTTAGAAGCTAGAGCATGACTAAAAAAATCCCTCGAAGACGGTTATTGCATAATAGTTAGCAATTCCACACACTGCCTATAAAATTGTATTAAAAACCTTTGAAACAATTTAAAAATCATTGGAGATTGGTACTTAGCTTTTTACATGTTTGAAGAAAGTAGATGATCCTGGCGACCGTTAGCTTAGGTCCACAACATGGCGTAGATTTTTTTAAATGTCTCATATGGACAGGAGACAAGCCTTTGGGAGGCTTCAAACAGTATGCTCGAAAGCTATAGCAGAACTAAGAACGAGCGAACACGCACCCGAAGGAGGTAGGCAGGCAAGGGGAAGGGGAAATGAAAGAGAGGGGTAAAGACAAGAGAACATACATTATAATAGGCAACTAGATAACATGAAAAAATATTCATAGATGTGAAGTTTCTTCTTCATGGCGCGGTGTTCATGGACACGTTAACTAGCGACAACGACGAAACCTGGTGGTTTGATTGGTAAGGAAGTCCTCTTGAGCACGGAGATCACAGATTACCTACTTATGGAGATATTGAGGGCCGGGTTCACCAACGCAGCGTTAACAGGCCGTCAGTAAATGCGTTGTTAACTTTAACATCGACATTAAGCTCGTTGGCGTTTCACCAGCACATTCACCGATTGGCATTAGCAAACGAAGCGTTATGTTTAAGGGCTGTACAAAACTCGTTGAAAGATGATGATTGTGGCAGTATTTGTTTATTCTTTGGTGTAATCGAGCAGGCCGTTAACTGAAAAAGCTTAAAAATTACATACTCCTTGATTAAAAACAAACATGGCTGATGAGGAAAAGAGCAAGAAGAGCCGGGGACTGTGAAATTTTCGTTAAATGAAAAAACATAATTATCCACCCTTATCTACTCGGTGGATGAGCATCTTGAAATCGTTGAAAATAAGAGGACTGATGCTGTAACGTTTAGGTAGTCTTTTATTAAATTATACATTAACTAGGATGTTTTATAACGTAATGCATTACACGTAAAAAGAAATAAGAGGACTGACGTTGAGACGTCTAGGTAGTCTTTTATTAAATTAACTATCGTACATGTGCTACACCGTATTGAATCACACAATATTACATATAAATAAGGAATGGTACATAGGCCTAGGCTATCTTACTTATCAGATGGGAATTCCAGGTTAGGTTCTGTCAACTGTAGAACATTCATCAACACAAAAGGTTTTGACAACCGAAATCTCATGATAAATTCTGTGTCGTCGCATTCATTCAAGTAATTCCTTCGTTATTTATAAGTTAGTGGTCGAAGAAAATCTAGCATGTCTTCAAAAACATCGTCATCGTTGAGAATAAAGTTTAATGCACGACTATTCCGGCTTTCGCCACACGCCATTTTGGATTTGATTGCTGCGTAAATCGACCGTCAAGTCGTTAATTCCATGTTGACAGAGCAATTAGTTTTGACGGCTTGTTAGGGAAGCTAATGGTTTGTTAAAGTTTGGTGAACCACAACATTTCGGTAATCGTCCGTCAACGGCCTTAATTGGTTTGTTAACGTTTTAACGAACCATGGTGAACCCGGCCCTGAGGGACATCAGTGGTTAGCTGCTAAATGCCGCTAGGTTGATCATGGAAGATGTATATCTAGAACAGACTTATAAAAGGCATGAGCAAAGTGTACAGAGCAAATAAAATTTAAAGAATCACTGTTGGTGTTTGCGAACTGGGAAAAAATTAATTGAATAAAATAAATAAATAAATAAATCAAAGAGCAGCAAAGGCTAACTCTACCTGACCGTGTATTCCATGGAATGCACCAGCTGCTGGGCAGAGCCTCTTGCGGGTGGCAAGGACAACAGGCTTGGCTTGAATTTTGTGGCTGATTTGAGGAAAGCATAGTATCTGTGGGCATTGAGATCGATTTCGCGGGCATTGTACAATGCGAGGAACATGCTCTCGCCGGCTTCAGTAACCTCCTGTAGCGATGGAGAGGACTTGTAAAACATGTTTGATATGGCTTTGAGGCTGCTGACCTTGTTGAACAATTTGACGATTGATGACTTGCCTCTCATGAAGATAGATGAGGTAGTGTCACACCCACTGAACCCGTGAATGAACAGGATGATTTCGGCGAAGTCAAGTTTTGCAATTCCAAGGGAGATTACGTTCTGCTTTCTACTTTTGCACTCCCAGGTTTGACAAACAGAATGTTGCTTTCAGGTGGAGATAATGCTATCAACAAGACCAGCAAATCTACGTCTTCGCCTATGACAGTTGCATTTATATTTGATGCTGCTTTTTCAACTGCACACCGCACAATCAATGCGTCAGCATCAGCCTCAGCCTGTCTCACTTCAATTCCCTCGGTGATTTATTTCTCAAACACCATACTGATGAACTTGGCCTTGTTCCTCTCAGTACTAAATAAGTGTTCTTCCTGAAACGTCACTGTCATTCCTTCGGTGAAATCAATGTCAACCGACGTCTTTGTGTTACTTCAACGTTGTTGTTCAAAACGTTTTGTGGAGTTGACGGTGTCTGTGTAGCCATCAAACACAACAGTGGTGCGTTCAACGTAGTGCCTCTTTATGTAAGTCACGTATTGGTTGAAGACAACAGAGAAAATTGAGCCTGTACTCGACTTAACGCGATGTAACTGGAAGCCACTATCGATTACATTTACAGCAAGCTTGAGATCTGAAGTGTTATCATGAACTGAGAACACTTCATATAAAGCCGAATTCTTCATCTTTCTCATCCCGCTGTCATCGAAAGGAGCTAAGGGGAAAAGCGCCAACTCGTAACACAGAAAGTCTTGTAGATCCTCATCATTCTGCTTGGAAATAGCAACTCTTTGGAATCCAAATAACATGGCCCTACCTGACAGCAAACAACCTTAGGAAAATAGAAAGCATTAAAGCCAGATTCCTAAAACAAGCCCTCTCGATCTCTAAATTCACAAGGAACAGTTACACGTATACTATAGCACGAGAGTCATTCTTCATAGAGGATATAAAACTCTGCTTCGGATTACCGGAAACAAACGCATACAAAACAGTCATCAAGGAAAGACAGAACAAAGCCAACGAGGTCCCGGAGCAAATAATGGGCACCGATGCGATGAAAACAGAAGCCCGGAAGGGACCGAACTATGAGCTTCGCCATCTGTATGCTACACAAGATTCGCCGCCCACGGGTTCCATGGGAAGATATGTCGGAACAAAACATACCACGAACCGGAGAACGACTGCGTATGTGAATTATGTAACAAACCATGCTCCAGATATCACTTGATGAATTGTGGAAACAGAACCCAGCCGCTAAACACGCTAACGAAAGACTGGTGAAAAACAGAAGTAAATATGTAAACTAATTTTTGTAAATTAATGTACACATTGTGTTTAATAAATTATTTGGAAAATAAGAAGTGGATCCACAACCTCCACTTCATTATTAATTTTGATTGTGCTGCTCATTGAGGCCAAAGATAGGACTTTGTCTTATTGAGCCTGTGTGATCTCTCCAAACCTTTGCCCTAACAACTTCCTCATAGTGTTATTTCTTTCTTCAAGGGCTTTGTGGCAATTTACATCACAGTTTGCAACAATACCTGTTGCCAGGGATACTAGTACAGGTGACTCTGTAAAGGGAGAGTGCTGACCAAACCACTCAATGATCTTTCTCCTGTCTACATCATTTCTTGCTTGCCGTGACGCATGCTACTCCACATGCTGCTCCCCTGTTGATAAGTGCAAGCCAGCGAAGTCCTCCAACGCAGAGCAAATTGAGGTTGCTGTGGATGTCCCACAAACCCACCTTGCCAACACGGCATCTGTGATTCCTCGCCTGCTTGTCAGTCCTCCACGAGTATTCATGCCGCGCATTTTAGTCAGCTCTATAGTCATATCAGACCAATTTTCTGATCCAGGAGAATCTGATCTACTCACTGCAAAATGACCATTTCTAGCGAATTCTTGGAAGTCATGGGGGTGGGTAGTGGGTAGGGCCCGCATATCCTATAGATATAAATGAGCACATTTGGCATACTGCATGTGGCCACTTGCATGAAAGAATGGTATCATTTGCTGGACAGAGCTCAGCTGCATTTCCCAGTTCCCCGAACGTTCTGCTTCGATGAACTGTTTCATAAGGGATACCTTGTAAAAATATTGAGTCCACAGGGCTTCAGTGGGTCCATGTCCCTTCAAGGATAAAAGTGCTTTGCTCAGTAAACGAAATTAACCACCTGTTAATTTTTTAACAATCGTTGGTGACAGGTATCCTTAGAATGTGAATAAATCACGATTTTTTGAAATGTTGGTACTTTCTCGGCCCCTTAACTCCGAGAGTATTAGTCCTACGTAAAAGAAGCATAGGACCTTTTTTGTAGTAAATTTTATTATCTTTGCGTTTTATTCAGACAACTCTTCCCTACGAGTGATAGTTACTGAGATACAAGCGAAAAACCAAAATAGGGCCCCTGTAAAGGACCCCCTCCATCGAGCTCTCACCCCCCCCCTCCCCTTCCCCCCCCCTAAGGACATTTTATTTACTTGAAACTTAGATACCAAGGAACAACTGTACCCATTTTCAAAACTCCGGGATTTTTTCCTTCGATTGGCATATATTTGTATAATTTTACTAGGCTCTAAAGGAGATTTACTGGCACGTTAAAGATCCCCTTCGGGGAAAAATTCCGGCACGGCGGCGTCTCTAGTAAAAAGCCAACGTAGTTCGGCTAAAAGGGACGTAAACCAATAACATAATTTACATCTTATTTCTCCTGATCTAACCCTAATCACTTACGACACTTGAGGGCAATGCGATGAAGCACTATCAGTGAACGCCAAAATACGGGGGACTGATGGCTTCAATAACGTTTTTTGTCTGTCTCGTGGTTTTCCATTTCCCATTTGCTTCCCTGGGAATTAGGCAACAATAAGTATTGTCTTTATTTAGACCCTAATTTTGGAAACGCTTCTGTATAGTGTGAGCACAAAGCAGAATAATTTGGTTGAATATAGAGCTATAATAATAATAATTTAAAAAAAACACATCGCCGCTCAAGGCAGTACACCGTACTGTAGTTGACGCCTATTAAACGTCAATTGTATAGCCTGTTCAAATCTCCAAGTATAAGCATATTAGGCATTTACGAATAGCGTACGTTGAAGTGCACTGTCAATCTTTAAAAAAAAAAGTATGCTATTCTAAAGACGGATGACTTTCACTTTAGGCATTTCCATTATCTTTTCAAGTTCGCGATGCATCCCAAAGTTCATTTGAATGCACTGAAGCAACGCAGTATATAATTCTCAAGCCGTGCTGCTGGTAGAATTGGCAACGTTTAGTAGAGTCCGCAAGTTCTATAAACACGTAAGACCACATGCGAAGTTTTATTCATGGATATCGTTTATTTTGATATGACAGCATCTAAAAGCAGTTCGTACTAACTATTTCAACACCCGTGGTACATCCGACCTGCTAGAAGTATTTCCCGTATTAAGTTGCATGTGTATCCAATACCTACTAATGAATTTAACCAACAAATTCTTTACTAATATGTCATATAACTACTGTATTTCAGATGCCTAGAAAGTGTTGTGTGCCTGACTGTAAGTCAAATTTTGGCAGCACTATTAAAATATGTGGTTATATCACTCCGTTTTGATCACTACAGCGAGGTGGACTTTCAGTGCCTAGTAATTTAGTTTTGGTATATATCTTCATGTGGCCTCTATATTCCAGTACATTATGAACTGTACTCAGTTGGCAAGTGCCTTTAGGTAGATTTCATTAGAAAGCTACCTATGTTTAAATTAAGTGACGAGTGGAGCATTATTGCTAGACTGTCAGCATTAAGCTTGGAGGCCTATTGTGACTATGATGAGTGCATGTGTGGACAAAAAGTGAAGAATTTATTAACAAAGGCAATCACTAAGTTCATAAGAATAGTCTTAAATATTTTTTCTGAGCACGTCAATGACGGCAGTGAGCATAGCAACAATAAAAGGAAACTTCAGACATTGGGACATTGAGGTACAGTACAGCCTTTTATTATCTTATCGGGAATCGACAGTACATAGCATGATAATATGTATCCTTTATTTGTGATATTTGTGTGTAGATTTAGCGGACGTTATGTTCTGTTGTATTTTCGAAGAAAAAAAAACCATTTGGCGTCAAAATCTATGTGTTTACGTAATGTTAGCAATTAACATGTACTTGCGCTAGACCTCCCAGATGACAGATTGGCGGTGTTGCCAAACCTTATGACACGGCTTGAGAATTGTAGACGGCGATGACTGAAGTGTTGTGACTTGATAAAACTGTGGCAACAATGTTCAACAGCCGGCTCTCAGCATCTTATTCCTTCTCAACCACCTTTGTGGTTCAGCGGTACGCGCGGAGACTCCTAGCCCAAGCGTCCGGTGTTTTCGACTTTGATACTGCCAAGAAAATATATTTCTAGACTGGTTGTTGTTAATACATTTAGAAGTTTTGTGACATCGTGATCGTGTAGCCCCGTGTACTTGGGTAGAAGGCGACCGTGTCCTTAATTTAGGTACCATTCCAGCATTCGCCTGGAGCAGTAGATGGAAAATCACTTCTAGAATGGCTGAAGACAGGTAGGAATCGAACCCACCTCTTCTCAGTTCTGCCTCACAAAGCTGAGTGAACCTGGTTCCAGCCCTCAGAGACCAAAATTGCATTTCTTGACAGAGCTGGTTTAGTTTAATATCGTATGGTCTCGGGTGCTTGGTGTAAGCTTTGTTAATTGACACCCAGAGGGTAGCTTGCATGTCGAATTTCGTCGTTCCTTTGAAAGCTATGAAAGTCAATGAGGTTAGATATCTAAACTCCTTGACACTACAACGCTTTCAAGTAGAGAATGGAGGAACTTTGTGTTGGCGGAAAATCCCGAGATTAATTTTGCCATTGAATACAGCCTACTGAATTTAAATGGGTTCTTTAACATGCCAACAACGTATGACATGAGTGTCGTGATTTTTGTCGCCTTTCAAAAATCACTTACCATGGCCAGGAGCGAACCTGCAATCTTGGGGTTGGTAGTCCGACACTATAACCACTCACCCACCGTGGCAAGCTGACAGAGCTGGTAATCAAGCCCGATCGTCTGTAGTGACAGCTAGTAATGCTAGTCACGACGCGACGATGTGGACGAATTCTATTCTGAAAGGTACACTTAGCTTCGTAGGGACATCCATCAAGGAAGTGTTTTCTGGGGTTTTCTACTCCTACTGAGGCAAATGGCAGAATGGCACCTAATTGAAGGCAATCGCCGTCTCCTTCCACATCCTAGCACTAATTACAAGAACTCATCGAGGTACAGACATTACAATAACACAGATTATCAAAACGATACAAATTGAAGTGTATGGGATGACCACGATATTCCAAGTCTCCAAATAAAATGCAATGGTTACATGATATCAGCAATGCAATTATTAGATCATTTGACTTATTTTGTACTGTAAAGACAAGTATGAAATCTATCGATTACTCGATCAGCATTTTGCGCCAAGTAGAACAGCTTACCAGATCACTCAGCACATCATTGAGTGCCCTAGTAGCCATTTATCGGTGGGATCACGACACTGCATAATATTCCACTAGAAGTAGCTCAATAGGCCTATATCAAGCATCTGGAGACTTTACTTACAGGCCTATCCTTGTTTTATGATTTAGGTGCTATTCCAAATAACAAATAGAAACTGATATCTTACGAAATTCCAAAATGTGTACAAAACAAGCAACCTCACCATCATAAGCCATGAAACCACCTTTTTATGTGGAATCCGAACCACTAAACGAGACTTCAAAAGCTCGTAAAGCTCACATGCATTGACCAGGATTGGAACGCAGTCAGCTTTATGAGAGGCAAGCAGCTATACCAGTGTGCCCTCTCAAAAACGTATTCAGACTTCGTACAGTCACTACCTGACGGTGCTTGTAATGTTAAGAATATATTACAGAGGAGGGCTATTCGTCTTTCAGCCAGACGGCCGGTGTTCATCAGGCACGCTATTAATTTTATTGATACAGCCAATGACCCTTTATTTTATTTTCAGGACGGGTCAGGGATGGGATTTTTGGAAGGAAATCGGCATATTGAAAGGAACCATCCCAGCATTTGCTTGGTGGTGAAATGGGAAAACCACGAAAACCCTTTTCAGGATGGCTAAGGTGGAATTCAAACCCACGCTCTTCCGATGCCAGCGAGGCACGAGTTAGCGCCTTACCGCTCTCGCGTACCGTGGCCGGTCAGGTGAGATATTAATTAAAGTTATTGGTTTTACATCCATTTCAGCTAATGCGGCTTTTAGAGACGCCAAGCTCACGGAATTTTTCCCCGAAGGTGATCTTTAACGTGCCAGTAATTCTACTCGTTTTTTAGCTCCCTCAAATGCCCACTGGCTGCGAGGGGATTCGATCCCACAACCTTGGGCACAACGCACCAACATTCAGGGAATTCTAGGGGGAAACATGGGAAAATTTCCACGACCGAAATTATGTTACAAAACACGGGGACAGTTCACGGTTGACATCAAAACACGGGGGGCATTTCAATGGGCAGCAACAACCCTGGGTGAAATCAAGCCACAAAACACGGGCGCATTTCCAGAACATCGTGACATTATCCATTCTAAGAATATACACGCCAATCCCAAGAAAATACACACCAGTTCCAAGAAACCAAATTCCTGGTTGTAAGTTAGAAAGAACCCAACCCTAATAGTGAGTTACAAGGAACCCAGCCGAACTACTGTTACAGTATGTGTTTTCAAAATTTTGTTTTAAAGTTTATATTTTGGTTCAAACGTTATCTTTATTCATATGGGAGAAGACCTGTGTACGGTGCTGCTCCCTATATTAACGGTTGTTCACCCAGTGCCCACGTACGGCAGCACCCGTAGCACGGTCGGGTATATTGCGCATTCCGTGTAATGCCATATCTTTGACTTCATGAGCTCCTTGTCATATATTATTGTATATTGTCCTCTTATGTTCCAGTTAGTTTTAAGATAATGATAAACTTCGTAATTAAGCAAATGTGGAATTCCCTTATGAGCTACCAGAGAGAATGTTTGCACACAACATTTTTTGGTCCTTCCGATTGCCGGATATAGGTGAACTACGTAACCATCTATGAAAATAGCTAACTTGGTTGAGTTAGAGAGCACAGAACTACATCAGTAAGTACATTCTGGTTCAACATTTACTTTGTCCTTTTCTTACCGGGTCATCATGGATACCAATCAAAAACGTGTATTGACAATGAAAAGAGCAGTCATCAAATCTCGCGTGACTCGCTTAAGTACATTCGTGAATGAATTTGCAGGTGGGAATTTTAACGATATAAAGGTTAGGAAGCAATCATTGGCGAGTTTAATGGATGAGTATAATGACATTCAGATACAATTGGAAATCGATGATGCTGAAAACGAATCACATGATCTAGATAGAGCAGCCTTTGATGATTTATGCTTGGGCATTAAGTCAGAAATGGAAACGCTATTGTGCCCCGAACATAGACACCCACCTCCGTGTGTAAATAGTGATAACATGAGCAATAGTTGTGCACTAAAACTTCCAACTATTTCACTACCCAAGTTCAATGGCGCTCTACAAGATGTCATGCATTTCTATGACACCTTTGTAGCGCTGATCATCAATAATGAAACAATCACAGACATTCAAAGATACTATTATCTTCTATCATGCTTGTCAGGGGAACCTCACCACCTCATTGAAAATTTACCAATTTCACATGATAACTTCAAGGTCGCCGGGGAATTGATTCGCAGTCGGTATGACAATCCCAGACTTATATCAGATCTCCACATCAAGGAATTGTTGTCACTCCCTAATGCAAAGCACGATTCTCCTAAGGAGCTGCGTTTGCTAATAAATCAACTTAGTAGCAACTTAAATGCCATAGAAGCTTTAAAAATCGAAACGCCTTTACATGACCTCATGCTGTCGCACTTAGTTTTGGAGAGAATTAGTCTCAATCTCAGGAAGCAATGGGAGAACGGTACGTCAAATGAAACGCACGCCAACTTGAAGGACTTAATTCAATTCTTGGAAAACAATTGCCAAACTTTAGAAATAGTCACGTCCAACAAGTCAGCTGCTGTAACCCAAGATGAGGTCAAGCATGGTACAAGTTCAAGGGGACCACACCGAACTTTCGTCACCACGTCACCTTATTGTGTGCTATGTAAGACATCTCACAGTCTGCATAAATGCCCCAAATTTAAGTACATGGATGTAAATAGCCGGGTAGGTGTTGTGAGGGAACATAATCTTTGTTTCAATTGCTTGAGAAGTGACCATGTAGCCAATAATTGCAACTCAGGCAACTGAAGAACATGTAATAAACGTCACCACACATTGTTACATATACACCAGAATATGAACAGTACTGCTACCCCGGTACTAAATGCATCCCATCAGCAAGCATATTGTTCTGTCAGAAGCGCATGTCCTCACAATGAAGTATTGTTATCAACTGCCAATGTTAACATTAGGGATAGCAAAGGTCAAATGCATCAATGTCGAGCACTATTAGACAGTGCATCACAGATGAACTTCGTGTCTCGAGACTTAGTGGACCGTTTGGGTATCAAACTGAATCGTCATTCGATACCTATAAATGGTATCAGCAACACGCAAGCGACTCAATCCTCCTACTTCTGTCAACTTCAGATAGAGTCGAGAGTTAGTACTTATAGTTCGCATATAGTATGTTCTGTCCTGCGTCAGATTACTGGTCCACTGCCTTCATCTAGAATAGATTACGAGGACTGGCAACTGCCCGTCAACATTCCATTAGCTGACCTGAATTTCTACCAGCTCAAAGAGATAGATCTACTGTTAGGTGCTACTATATTCTTTCTTTCTTTCTTTCTTTCTTTCTTTCTTTCTTTCTTTCTTTCTTTCTTTGAAATCTTAAGACCTGATCAACAATCTAGGGATGGTTACCCTACTCTTCAAAATACACAACTTGGTTGGGTGCTATCTGGATGTATCCCCTCTCACTCAGTTCAACAACGTAAGAATGGAACAACATCATTGTTGTCCACGGCTGAAACCTTGCACACACAGGTGGAACGCTTTTGGGAACAGGAAGAGCTTACGACTCGTAGCCATTCCAAGGAAGAAAGTCAATGCGAGGAACATTTTCAGAAATCCTTCACGCGCGATGAGTCGGGCAGGTTCATAGTGAGACTACCACTTCGGCAAGGAGTAGGAGAAATTGGTGACTCCTTTGACAATGCCATGAGGAGCTTTGGCTTTATAGAAAGGAAATTGCATCGACAACCTGACCTGAAGAACGAGTATATCAAATTCATGAACGATTATTTACAACTAGGACACATGGAACTTGTCGATCCTAGTGACCAGCAGAAACCTGCTTATTACATGCCTCATCACACGGTAATCAAGGCTACGAGCAGCACTACCAAGGTCAGAGTTGTCTACAATTCGTCGGCTAACACTACTTCGTCGATCTCCCTGAATGACGTGATGTTGGTTGGGCCAACTGTTCAGCAGGATCTGTTCTCGATCGTTCTTCGCTTCCGTACACACAAGTATGCGCTAACAGCAGATATCGAGAAGATATACCGACAGATCAAGATTCATGAAGCAGATCGAGACTTCCAGAGAATCTTATGGCGCAGTTCTCAGAATCAACAACTGGATATGTACCGATTGACTACAGTAACCTATGGTACTTCAGTGGCTCCTTATCTAGCTACCCGTTGTTTACTGCAGGTGGCACTCGATGGTCAAGACATATACCTTACAGCAGCCAAAGTTACCAAAAGAGACTTCTACGTTGATGATCTTTTGACAGAGTCAGATACCATTGAAGAAGCCATCCAATTATACAAAGACCTCACATCGCTCCTGAAGACCGGAGGATTTCCCATCCGTAAATGGCGATCCAACAATCCTGATATTTTGGAAGCCATCCCATCAACACTTCGCGAGAGTCAGGTGCCATGCAGTCTCCCCTTTGAAGATGGCGCCGAAAAAACTCTTGGTTTGTTGTGGCATTCGAGTCGTGTCTCATTTCAATTCATCAGTGGGGGCCCTCAACTGCAATAATGTGACTTGGACAAAAAGATCAGTGTTGGCCAATGTAGCGTCCATTTATGATCCATTGGGACTCATAGGGCCTGTAATTGTTCAATGCAAGTTGTTTATACAAGTTCTTTGGCAACAACACCTGGATTGGGATGGCAAATTGCCCTCAGAACTTGAGTCATAATGGAAACAGATACATCAGCAGCTCCCTAAACTAAATGAAATTCATGTACCACGGAGGGTAACAGCAGACGGCATGAATGCCAATGTTGAACTTCACGGGTTTGCTGATGCGTCAGAAAGAGCCTACGGTGCACGCGTTTATCTACGTTGCATCAACTCCAATGGAACAATCTCCGTTCATTTACTTTGTTCAAAATCTAGAGTAGCCCCTTTGAAGAAAGTGTCGCTTCCAAGACTGGAGTTGAATGGCGCACTACTTCTGAGCAGACTAATGGAAAGGGTGATTGAGGCCCTTAAGTTACATTCATGTCGACGATATTATTGGACAGACTCCACTGTTGTTCTAGCCTGGATTGCAGGCAATACTTCAGCTTGGAAAACATATGTGGCCAATAGGGTGTCGGAAATTCACAAACTGACGTCTCAGCAAGATTGGAACCATGTCTCATCACAGGACAATCCAGCAGATATTATCTCCAGGGGAACTGAGCCACATCGACTTCGAAGCAATCGAGCATGGTGGGCGGGGCCCGTTTGGCTGATTACGGATCCTTCAACCTGACCTGAACTTACCACTGTTCGACCAACCAAAATTCCTGAACAACGAGGAGTAAGAATGTGTTTCGTGGCGAGTAATCACACTGCAGATAACATTTTCATCCATTTTTCCAGCTGGACTAAACTACACAGAGTAGTTGCTTACATTCTCAGGTTATTTCACAATCTAAAGCAGGATGCAGCAGCAAGACGGCATTGTTCGTACAGTCAGGAAATTCAAAATTTACATAAAAAGAACGCAGTGTCACTTCAGAGCAAACTTCTCACTCTGCACCCTTTCCTAGATAATGACAATCTATTGAGGGTGGGTGGTAGGCTAGAGAATGCTGAAGCATCATTTGAACAAAAACATCCATTGATACTGCCACCTAAGCATCATGTCACGAAATTGCTTACTTGGAATGAACACGTACGACTTCTGCACGCAGGAAGCCAACTTTTCTTAGCTTCGTTGCGGCAACGGTGGTGGATAACCAATGGCCGAACTGCTATCAGACAGGTGTTCCGCAGTTGTGTAACATGCTTCCGAGCGAAGACCAATGACACGAGTCAACTCATGGACAATTGCCTAAGCCTAGAGTGACCCCTAGCAAGCCATTCTCTCATTGTGGTGTGGACTATGGAGGTCCGCTGCATGTGAAATATGGAAATCCACGAAGTAAAACTCAGAAGAAATGCTACATAGCATTGTTTGTGTGCATGGCGACCAAGGCAGTACACATTGTGGCCGTCAGTGATCTATCCACGGAGGCATTTATTGCCGCCTTAAGAAGATTCATTTCAAGACGTGGCCGATGCAGTCACATGTACAGTGACAATGGCACGTGCTTTACCGGAGCAAGAAGGAAATTAGATGAATTGTCACGCTTCATCCGGACAGAAGATCATCAAACGAACGTATTGAACTTCACAGCTGAAGAAGGAATTCGTTGGCATCACATACCTCCTCACTCTCCTCACTTTGGCGGACTGTGGGAAGCAGGTATAAAATCAGTGAAGACCAATCTGAAGAAGGTTGGCGGTAACACTGTGCTAACCTTTGAAGAAATAACCACACTGCTCACACACATTGAAGCATGTTTAAATTCGAGACCAATCGTCGCAATACCCAACAGTCCTGATGAATACGCTTTCCTCACCCCTGGTCATTTCTTGACTGGCGAGCCTTTAGTCTCTTTCCCTGAACCTGATTGTCACTTAGCGCCATCAGCACGGCTGTCAAGATGGCAATTGGTCCAGCGGTGCCGACGACTCATCTGGAAACGCTGGTCAACTGATTACTTGGGCCAGCTCCAGCAGCGTTCCAAGTGGCTTCAGAATCAACCCAACCTCAAAGCAGAAAGGCTGGTACTTCTGAAAGAAGACAATACTCCCCCCCCCCCCCCTCACGTGGCCAACCGGAATAATTGAAGAGTTTCATCCTGGGATTGATGGTTTGGTGCGTGTAGTAACTGTGCGGACAAGCAAAGGGTCATATCAAAGGCCAGTGACAAGGATCAGTCTTTTCCCTGACGAGCTCATTTAAAGGACTACCTCTGTACTGTGTTCCTTTTTGTTTCTTATATTTGTATGTGTACAGTTCCTGTTGATAGTTGCTAGAGGCTTGCGTTGGAGAAGTGTGTCTATGAATTGCTACCAATTTGTAATTTGTTTGACAAATTAGGTGGGCGGCATGTACGGTGCTGCTCCCTATATTAACGGTAGTTCTCCCAGTGCCCACGTACGGCAGCGCCAGTAGCACGGGCGGGTATCTTGCGCATTCCGTGTAATGCCATATCTTTGACTTCATGAGCTCTTTGTCTTATATTATTGTATATTGTCCTCTTATGTTCCAGTTAGTTTTAAGATAATAAACGTCGTAATTAAGCAAATGTGGAATTCCCTTATGAGCTACCAGAGAGAATATTTGCACACAACAACCTGAACCTAATTATATCTCCTAAACTTGTTTAGAAAGGTTGAAGAAAGCTTAGGCCTACAATCAAATACAGTACGGTAGTAGAGATTTCACATATACCACCAGCATTAGTTAATAGGTGGGAAAATGCAACACCAACTAAAGGTTAACATTCTGTTAGTAATGGTTGTTTTAAGGGGCGGAACATCGAGGTCATCTGCCCTTTAACATACTGTTTTTACTGTCAAGTAGCTGCTTCGGTGGCGTAGTCGGTAGCATGCTGAGCTTCTATGCCCAAGATAGCGGGTTCAAACCCGGCCGAAGCCGTCGGATTTTTTAAGAGCGTTAAAAATCCCTCAGTATGCCTTCCTTCGGAGGGGAAGTAAAGCCGGCGGTCCCATGTCATAGATTTATGGCATGTTAAAGATCCTTCCACTAATACAACCTGTGTGAAGCTAAATTGGATAGATTAAGAATGTAAACAACGCTCTTAGGTTTCTACGTTCGTTGCCAAGAGCCTACTGCGGTGGCGCTTGGCGGCAAAAGTATGAACTATTTGAAAAATTCTAAGTTGCAGTCTGTACTTAAATTTAAAAAAAAACAGATAACACACAATAATACACTCATCACAATTAACACCGGTTATCAGACAGATTCTACACACACCCAAAGTACACGGGGCTACATGACCACGTTGTCGCAGCCCCTAAACTTAAGAACCAACCAACCAACAGTCAAGTAGGGAATGACGTATCGTATCACTTTTGTTGTTGTGATGGCAACGAAGGCCGAAATATTATTTCGAATCTCATTTACCACCAATCCTTTGATTTCGGACATGACATGTGATTGTAAGTCAGTTCCACCCTCTCCAAGACGATTGTGAACCTTATTTTAACGTTGCGTTTAGTGCGACATAAATATTTGACGAACTAAAAAAAATATATAACAATCGGAATTTAAATACTTATCTGCAACGCCGTATCGGGGCAACGGTCCATCGGAAACCGTAAAATTTGACCTGAAACCAGTGAGTAAACAAAATACATTTGGTTTATGTTTTTTCTACTTAATACTGCTCCCCGTTGTTTAATTTGTTGCTTTTGTCCAGTTGCTCCGTAGAATGACTAGAATCTATCATGGAAAGTTATTTGTAATAACACGTTGTTTTCATTATCAGTCCCGAAGGCTGATCGGATCATCAAAACCACTGCCATAGGTTATGGACACAAACCCTATTGCAGCGCTGTATTGAGGCATACTAAGCAAAGTGAGCCAGTGCGGCATCACCGACCTCATGAGTAGCACCTTCACAGTATCCCCACAGTCACTATCAGTGCCCTGAGTGTTTATACCGCAAGATCCTTCCACACACTCGTACCTAATGAGAAGGGAAGAGCCCCCACTTTGTACCCGTACAGCCGTATTCACCATGGCCCACATTTTAACCGAGTGTGTGCATCTTGCTGAATTAGGAGAAATCTTAGTCTGCAGAAAACACTCCAACTTAGTTATTATTGTTTTAAGGGGCAGAATTATGAGGTCATCTGCCCCTACACTCAATCTTATATTAGCCGATACCGTGGTGGCTGCTGATCGCGTCATTCGCTTTATAAGTGAGAGTGGGCTAGGGCCAGCAATCTAGTTCCGCCCCTGAAAACAACAATAACTAACTAACCTTTGGTTCCATAACTTGGAAAGGAGACGGGGAGGGACATGGCAATTTTATGTTTTTAAATGTATTTATTTTTTCGTATTTCCCACTTGATCAATGAAAGAAATCAGAGAAAAATTTAAAGTAGGAGTAAAGATTCAAGGAGATATACATTCAACTCTGAGACTTGCTGTTGACATCGTCATCTTAGTCGATTTGGGGGGCGTGGTGGCTCAGCGGTCTAGCTGTATGCCTCTCACCAAGGCGGTCCGGGTTCGATTCCCGGTCAATGCATGTGAGATTTTCGAAGTGAAATGCCATGTCCTGTGGTTCGGATTCCACGTAAAAAGGAGGTCCCGTGGCTCATAATCTACAGATTAACGGTCACGTTAAACTACAAGCTTCCTTCCTTTTTTTTCTTAGTCGATTTACCAGAGGATTTGAATGCATTTTGAAATGGTATGGAATCCGTCTTAAAGTATTTATTTATTTAATCGTATGGTGATACAATACAGAATACAAATAAGACAAAATTAAACTTTAAAGTCCTTCCTTTTCAACCATTCGGTTAGACTAGATGTGAGATCAAACAAGTCGTCAGGAATTCCAGGGTATGAATGAAGAGGACAGCGTAGGACCAGGTGTTCAATCGTCTGTTCTTCTAAGTTACATTCACACATTGGTGAACTGATCCAGCCCCACTTGTACCTGAAATAATTACAACACCCATGTCCAGTCCTCAACCTGTTGATACGGCACCAGAGGTTCCTTGGTAGGTCAAAACCATTTGGCTTCTTTGTGGGATCAAGATGGTGGACACTTGTTCCCAATGTTTTTGTTGACCACTCATGCTTCCAGCTTTCCTTTATGTCAAATCCATCCGCGATGAGTTGCCTTGCAGTGACACTTGCCGGTCTTCTGGATTGCAATCGTTGTTGTGACGGATGGCAGAATTCCTGATGCAGTGGCAAAGAGGGTGATGCAAAGATTTTCTTAGCCTCCCTCAGTAGAGCTTGCTTCCGCCTTAAGTGAGGTGGAGGGATGTGGCTCAGCACGGGTAACCAGTGACATGGAGTTGATTTGATGGTACCAGTAATGCAACGCATTGTATCGTTCAGTTTCGTGTCTATCTTCTTCACATGTACGCTTCCCAACCAGACAGGCGCACAGTACTCAGCAGCTGAGTAAACAAGACTGATGCCAGTTAAACGTAGACAGTCAGCAGAGGCTCCCCAGGAGGTACCACTGAGCTTATGCAGTATGTTGTTTCTTGCGGCGACTTTGTGAGAGAGCTTGGTGATGTGCTCTTTGTAGCTCAGGGTTCTATCTAAAGTGACTCCGAGATATTTTGGGAAAGGATTGTACCTCAGCTCTTGTCCATTGAACAGGACTCTAGGTTTGTAGTTTGCGACACGATTCGCTAGATGGAAACAAGAGACTTCAGTTTTTGTTGTGCTTGGGATCAATCTCCAGGTTTTAAAGAAAGTTGACATCTTCTCCAGGTCCTCCGTAATGATTTGTTCGCCATCTTCAAAGTTATTGCTCTGAGCTACCAGCGCGATATCATCAGCATAGATGAACTTACTTGATGTTGTAGTTGGTAAATCATGGATGTACAAATTGAATAGAAGTGGGGCTAAAACAGATCCCTGTGGTAGGCCGTTATTAAGTTTTCGTTTGCGGCTTTTAGTGTTTCCTAGGAACACTTCAAATTGCCTTTCACTAAGCATGCTAGATATTAGATCCACAATTTCTCGGCTTGGTACAACTTGCAATAGTTTGTAGATCAGTCCTTGTCGCCAAACAGTATCATACGCAGCTGTCAAGTCGATGAAAACAGCTGTTGATTTCCGTTTACCTTGAAAACCTGCTTCAATGTGTGTAGTTAGGGCAAGAACTTGATCAGTGCAGCTGCGTCCGTGTCTGAAGCCAGCTTGTTCAGGAGGGATAACAGCCTCAATGAGCGGTGCTATTCTGGTTAGAAGGATTCGTTCAAAAAGTTTTAATATGCAACTGAGCAGTGCTATTGGACGATAGCTTTCGGGGCTGTCTTCAGGTTTGCCAGGTTTGAGAATGGCTATAACATTTGACAGTTTGAATTGTCTGGGCAGTCTGTTCTCTTTGAGAATGTAAGTGAAGAGAGAAGTGAGCCAGCATATACAATACGGACCCATGTTCTTAATGAACTCATTATAGATGTTGTCGGGACCAGCAGCCTTGCCGATTTTCAGTTGTTTGATTGCACTTTCTACTTCCGCTGTGGAGAAGGGATTGGAAAGCGGTTCGTTTCTTGGGGCACTGTGCTTGAGGTTAGAGAGGTTACATTTTACCACTCTGGTATGATTCTTGTCTCTCTTTGCCCTTGAGAGGTCTACGATCCTGTTGGCAATAATGTCAGGACTCAGTTTAGTATGCGGCTTTTTGGGGTGTTGCTTGCCAGTTAGCCCATTCAAGACTCGCCAGGCTTTCCTACTTGACTTTGCGAAGTTCATTTCTTCGAGTGTTGCTTCCCATTTCTCTCGTCTATTCTTGTTTAAAGAGTGGAGTAGCTGTGAACCCACTGTTTGATTTCCAGAACTTTGGTATTCTTGGTATAAAGCCTCACTTTCTTCATTCCAGCCAGGCACATATTGCTTTCTGTAACCCCTAGGAATGTTTGACTTAGCAGCTTTGATAACTAGTTTCACAAATTCATCGTAGTTGTTTGCTGTCGGCTGTAGATTCTCCGCAACTAAGCTGGAGTCAAGGTCTTTTGAGAATCCATCCCAATTAGCTCGTCGAAAGTTCCATCTGGGTAAGGGCATTGAGTTTACAAGGGGAATTTTCAAACCAATTTCCACCATAACAGGTCGATGTTGACTGTTTGGGAAGTTGGACAGAACAGTACGAGTGGTGTTGAGTGGTTGGTCTAACTGATCTTTAGACACGAATGTCAAGTCTGGGTTGTAATCCTTATCCCAGCGTGCAGAGTGGAAGGTTCCCTTGTCTTTTACATCAAAGACCAGGTGCATATTTGTAGTTTCTGCCCACTGAACTAGTTTCTCCCCATTCACATCCACGGTGTCATACCGCCAGTTTGTGTGATGGCTGTTGAAGTCTCCAGTGTATATACAAGGGTGGTCAAAAGCTGGCAGTACTGTAGGAGCCCAATTCACACACGGAGGCTTGTACAGATTGACAATTTTTAAATCATTTATCTGAATTGCTATTGTATAGATGTAGTCAACTTCTGTTGAATCAATTACTTGCACTCCGTTTAAACTTGACTTCACATAAGTGGCTATTCCATATTGTGGATGGTGGATAGCTTTGACCAGTGTGTAACCGGGTATTCGTCCTCTGCGCTGGAGATCCTGTTCGTCTTTGGTATGGATTTCTTGAATGTTAACAACATCAATGTTAAGGTCATTCAGTTGTTTCTGTAGATACTCACATTTGGCAGAACTTATGCCTTCAATATTAAGTATAGTACGGACTAGGTGTTTCTCATCTATAGTCTTAAAGTAAGAATTCATGATGAAAATCAACAAATGTAAAACAAAAATAATGGAATGCAGCCGAAATAAATCAGAAACCTCTGTGGAAGCCAATTTGGCTAGTGGAAATATTAAGGAGGTAGGAGACTTGTGTTACTTAGGAAGCAAAATAACCAGTGATGGACGAAGCAAAGAGGATAGGTATAGAAAGCAGGTTGGCTCAGGCAAGGAAAGCATTTCTACAGAAAAGGAATCTGTTGACAACAAATGAGTCGTCCAGTTGCAAAACTCGTTTAATCCACTTGTGAACATGGATCATGTCGTAAAATTATTTATTTAATTAGTTTAATTTTTATTTTATTTTACTTTATTTTAATTAATTTTGATTTATTTTGTTTTGTTAATTTAATTTAATTTTGTTTTGTTATATTTTATTTTGTTTTAAATTTGGTTTTGTTTTGTTTTATTTTATTTTGTTTTATTTTGATTTTCAAGAAAACAAACATAAAACCAAAAACAAAAAACACGAAGAAAAAAGAACAATTCAAAAACAAAAACAAAAGTAGAAAACAAAAACCAAGAAACACAAAGCAAAAAGCAAAATTCAAAAAAGCAAAAGCAGAAAACAAACACAAACCAAAACCAAGAAAGAAAAGCAAAAAGTAAAATTCAAAAGCAAAAGTACAAAGCAAACACAAAACCAAAAAACAAGAACACAAAGGAAAAATAAAAAAATTAGAAAACTACAAACACAAAAGATACGCGAGGCAAAGTCCAGAGAAAGGTTTCTCATGAAAATTATTCTTATTCACAAGTGGATTAAACGGGTTTTGCAACTGGACGATTCAAATATAGGTTTAGGTATTAGGAAGTCATTTTTGAAATCCTTTGTCTGGAGCATGCTGTTCTATGGAAGTGAAACTTGGACTGTTGGCGCAGCAGAAAAGAGGAGAATAGAAGCGTTTGAAATGTGGTGTTACAGGAGAATGATGACGATCAGATGGGTAGATAGGGTAACAAATGAAGAGGTATTAAGACAACTGGAAGAGGAGAGACGTTTCTGATGACTGCTCATGAAGAGAAGAGATAGGTTGGTCTGACATATGCTAAGACACCCAGGAATAGCAAACGTAGTTATGGAAGGAAGGGCTGGGAACAAGAACTGTAGGAGTAGACCAAGGTTAGAATATGTTAAACAGATTGTCTCGGATGTAAGGTGTTGTAGCTATGTAGAGATTAAACGATTAGCTCAGGACAGGGAGGCTTGGGTATCTGCATCAAACCAGTCAAAAGACTGAAGACTAACACAAGAAACCAACCCGATTGATATGGGCAAAGTACTGTGAATTCAATGTCGTTTCTGATAACTAGGGGGAGGATTTCTATTGTGACATTTTTATGAAGCCATAGAAGATGTTTGCTATTTGTATGTGGTATGTAATAAGAGCGCTCAGGTGTTGAGATAATGAACTAGCTGTTTGTGAGTGCATATCTGTGGAGTCCATAGAAGAGGATCCAACACTAGGTAGTGTGGCATATCTTTAGAAGGCAGAGAAAAAGGTATTGGAAGACAAAGGAAGTAAGGGGATAGTTGTTTTTGTTTATATATGAAGTTGAAAAAAGGATTGGATCTTAAACGAAGTAATGAGGTCTTGTGTTAAAAACTGTCAGTGATTATAAATTGTATGAAGGTGTCTAGACTGCATGATTATAATAATCCCATAAATCTTCTAACCAAGAAGAGTACTTATAATAAAAGAAACTATAAAATCATATCATTACACTGCAGTACTACATATTTATTTATTTATTTATTTATTTATTTTATGTCTTCGGTAGTGGCGAAGTTAGGGCTCATGGCCCTCTCTTACACTTAACCACGAAATATGGTACCAGTACATAGCTTATGACAATTTCGAAAATACAAAAAATATTATGATGATAAATAAGGAGTAAATTAATTATGCTAATACTAATATTAGTAAAAAAAGGCACATGAATAATGATAGTAATAATTATAACAATACAAATAATAATAATAATAATAATAATAATAATCACAATGTCATAGACCTTTCTATAATATCCTAGATATAATCCTAGCTCAGTCATACGTCCTATCATCCATCACCATTCACACGGGGCAATCAGCAGTATTCAACAGGTAATCTCGGCATGCGGCCTTAAATTTATTTATTGTTGTGGAATTTCTGATATCGGGAGGAGTTGAATTCCATAGTCGAGACCCAGCTACAGCAAAAGAGCGGTTAAACATGGATGAGTGGTTGATGGGGATGGCGAGGGAAGAGCCAGATCGAGTGCTTCGATTATGATATGAGGACAAGTAACTAAATTTTGATGACATGTACGTGGGGGTGTTTTCATGCAGAAATCGATAGATGGATGTCAACAAGTGAAATTTACGGCGTTCATCAGGTTTAAGCCATGAAAGAGCACGGTAGCTTGGGGTTATGTGGGCATCGTATCTTAGATTGAAAGCGAACCGAAGACAAGAGTTCAATGCTTGTTGAAGTTTCATTGTTTGTCCATGAGTCGCGTCAACGAGAACGACGTCACAGTAGTCTAGAATTGGTAGTATTAGTGTCTGGATGAGTTTAATCTTAATGTCTAGTGGTAAAATATTCTTATGGGGCACGAGTGGGTGAAGGGATGCGTATATCTTTTTACGTGTATTTCTTATATGTGGTGACCAGTCAAGAGTTTCAGTTAAGGTTAACCCAAGGTTCCTTACTTCTTTACTAAAGGGGATGGTGATTGAATTCAGTGTTACTGGAGGCACAACGTAGTTGTTTTTTAATGAGTTTAGTAACTTTTGAGAGCCGATGATGATTGTTTGGGTTATCTTAGGATTGAGCAGGAGAGAGTTGTCATCGGCGTATACACTAAGTTGATGGATATCAGTGTTTATATCCCTTATTGCATTTGATATATTGTTGATACTAGTGTGGCAATATATTTGGAGATCATCTGCATAAAGATGATATGTATTATAGGCTAGTTAATTGTGGAGGAGATATCGTTGATATAGAGCACGAAAAGTAAGGGCCCAAGGACCGAACCTTGGGGGGTTCCTGCCTTTTTCTGACGCCACTGTGAGGTGGTGTCCTGTATAATCACACGCTGATTTCGACCCGTTAGGTAAGCAGAGAAAAAATTTATGGCTTCGGAGCCAAGAAGGGATTTTAGCTTCTTCAGTAGGGTCGGTATATCTATGGTGTCAAATGCTCTGCTGAAATCGAGGAGTGTGAGTATTGTTACTTGTCTTTGGTCCATTGCTTGTCTGATGTCATCAGTCACCTTAAGTAAGGCAGTAGCTGTGCTGTGGCCCTTCTTGAAACCAGACTGGAGTGGGTCAAGTAGAGAGTGAGTGTTCAAATATTCCAGTATTTGGGTTTGTACTAACCGTTCCAGTACTTTGGAGAGAGCAGGGAGAATAGATACAGGGCGGTAGTCGGACGGTAACAGTGGGCAAGGTACCTTAGGAAGAGGGATCACGTTGGCGTATTTCCAGATAGAAGGCAGTGTGCCATTGTTTAAACAGTAATTAAAATGTGTGTGAGAATGGGGAGAACAGCACCAATAATATAATGTATACATTTTATAGGTATATCATCAATTCCGCTCGCCTGGGATCTAATGGAATACAACACTCTCTTAACTTCATTAGTGCTTACGTTACGAAATGCAAAGCTGGGTCGATCTGGTGGTGGAAATGATGGGCCGTGACTGGCAGCGTTATTTGGGCTAGATTGAGTATCTGCATCCGTGAAATATGCATTTAGCTCGTATAGTGGAATGTCAGTTATAGGAAGTTGCTCCTGTTTTTTTTCCTATGCCCAAAGCACCGAGTTGTTTCCACGCTCTAGCTGTGTTTAGTCGGCAGGTTGTATCACGAACATACTTAAATTTAAGATTACGTAAAGTTTGCTTAATTTGGTTTCGAAGTACTCGGTACTTTTCAAAATCATTTGGTAGACTAGAAAGTTTGTATTGTCTGAAAAGATTATCTCTGCGGTACATCATTTTCTTGACTTCCGGAGTTAACCACGGCTTAGGTTTAAGAGAAATCCTTATCTTTCTCTTGGGCGCATGTTTGTTGTATAGTGCATGTATTAATAGATTAAACTTGTTTACTTTTTCGTCAATGTCGTCCAGTCTCAATATGTCGTTCCATGGAAGACTGTAGGCATCATATTTCAGTTGTATCGGGTCTATGTCCTTTATATTTCTGCATGTAACATATTTAGTCCTGTACTTTGGAACGCGGAGCGAATACGCTAAGTATATTAAGTCATGGGTGGATATAGCCGGCACTGGTATTTGACCATGAGTCACTACTTTCTGTGGGTTATTTGTTATGATGAGATCAATTAGGGTATGTGAAGTGTAGCTTACTGTGCTTACGAAGTTAGTTGGCTCGAGAGGAAGTATCGTCATGTCACAGGAGGAAAATAGATCTTCAAGTTTCTTTGCTTTGTATGTTTTGGTTAGTAAGTTAGTGTTAAAATCTCCTAAAATAATGACATGTTCGTAAGATGGCAGTAAATTAAGCAGACTAGTTTAAAACTCAGAAATGTATGATACAGTAGGTGGGCGATAGACAATACCTATCAATACTTTCAGCTCACTCAGTGTAACCTCAACAAACATGAACTCCGTCCTCAGCAACTCAACGGACGATGATGAACAAATAACCCTGCTTTTCAGATCATCTCTGCAATAAAGGGCAACACCACCTCCCATCCTATCGGCTCGATCATGGCGAAGGAGATTATATCCTTCAAGCTGAACCACACAATTCGGAAGTGATTCAGACAACCAACTCTCAGATATTCCTATTACATGAACATTGTTTTCACAGAATATTGCTGTAATCTCATCTATTGCTGGTAAGCTTTGGCTATTCAGGTGGCAGCAATGTAAGGTTCTAGGACAGTTTGAAAATTCTTGCTGTAACTTGGTACCAGCGTGCGCTGGTGAAAGTGGAGGGAGGGGAGAATTTCTATTGTACGAGCCTCGGTCATTGCCTGAGGGTGAATTGGCTCCTACAAGGACAGCAGAACTATTTTTAATAGCATGCTCACAGGGTCAAGTACTTACCGTAACGGTACCTCGACTTCCTGTTGAAACTAACAGCTGACTGCCTAAATACTAAACACACACACACACAATCGCACACACAAACCTAATGTAACTTCTAGTACACATGTCTATGAACTTATTCCATTTCCTTCACCTAGCCTATTAACCTTCGGGCGGGCGCGCACGCGGCAAATTGGCCGGGTTTTTAAAAAAAGACGCGCTACTTTGCTATACTCCCGTGAGGGACAACCACGCCCCTATGTATTCTCTAACTACTATGTAAGACGTCATATGGCAGGCCAACACCACCTCAGACTTGTAGAGGGATTGCGCAATTCATTACGGAAGTTGCCTATGTCACGGTAGGAGGTTCGACCGGCCACATTGCCGCCGCGCGCCTAACAGTGCTAAACGTTTACCGTCCACCACACTCAATGTAAGTATTTATTTCTTTACTTTTTACTAGATTTATAATATTATATGATGAATTGCTCAAATATCATATATTTCAGGGTTATATATTTTTCAAATATTTATGCTTTACACATCTATTTCGCTGTCCTCCCTCTCCCTCGTTCCCTCGTTTTTACTCTGTAGGATTTTATGAATACCTACGATTTACTCAATCTTCACTTTTGGGTTTCAGGGAACCTTACCTCAGACCTGAAGATATTTTTACAATTCTTCAAGAGTTGAGGAAGACGAACGAATGGACCAGCTAGAAGATATGACGGAGGACGATGAGCATGATCCGGATTTCGAGACTGAAGAAATACATGTGGACGACCACGACAGTGAGTCTGAAGTGGAAATTGAAAGTGAAGGTGAAGAAGACGCTGAAAATAGCGAGAGTCTGCGATTTTTTATCGGTAAAGATGGAGAAACATTGTGGGCAAATCAACCTGTCGCAAATCTTGTAAAAACAAGGGGAAGAAACGTTATCAAAACTTTTCCAGGCCCTAAGGTAACTGCCCGTCATTGTATGACTGAAATCGAATATTTTTCACTAATAATGTCCCCTGACATCATTGATAGTATTGTTAAGAACACCAATATATACATTCAGAAAAAGAAAACTGGAAATCGAGAGAGGGATTTTAGGTTGACTGATATAAAATAAATTCGTGCTTTTTTGGGGGCATTATTCTTTATGGCTGTCAAAAGGGAGAATCGTACGAATCTAGCTGAACCATTTGCGACAAACGGGACTGGGTATACAATTTTGCGCACTAATTTCAGTGAAAGGCGATTCCGATTTTTATTGAGATGTATACGATTTGATGATGTGAATACACGAACGGAGCGGATGAACAGTGACAGACTAGCTCCCATTCGAGACATTCTGAATAAATTCGTCCACAATTCACAACAGTCATAGTCTCCTGGTGAATTCCTGACCGTCGATGAAATTCTGGTTGCTTTCCGGGGCCGTTGTCGATTTGTGCAGTACATGGCTAAAAAACAGCCAAATACGACATCAAAATGCATGCCTTATGTGATGCTCGAACATTCTATACGTACAATATTGAAATTTATTGTGGAAAGCAAGAAACTGGCCCTTATGCTACCACCAACAAGCCTCATGATATTGTTGTCAGACTGACAGATCCCATCAAGAAAACAAATCGTAATGTCACTACAGATAATTACTTTAGCAGCTATCTTCTAGCCGAGGATTTGCTGAAGGACGGTTTGACCTTTTTGGGCACCCTGAAAAGTAACAAAAAGGAGATTCCCCCAGAGTTTGTGGAGCGCAATTCTTCATCAGTACCCGGAAGTTACAAGTTTGGTGCTCAACCTGATATGACTTTGATCTCTATGGTGACAAAGAGAAAGAAAGCAGTGCTCGTCTTGTCTACGATGCACGACGACAACAAAACTGATGAAGAGACAGGCAAACCACACCAAATTATGGACTATAATGGCACCAAAGGAGGGGTGGACACAGTGGACCTCATGTGTTCAAGGTGCTCCACTTCCAGAACAACTCGAAGGTGGCCAATGGTGGTATTTTACCGTTTTCTTGATGTGGCTGGGATTAATTCCTTCAAGATCTTCAAGGCTAATACTCGGAACAGTGATTTTAGGAGAAGAACTTATGTATCCAACTTAAGTTTTGCCCTCATGGAAGAAAATCTAAAATACCGGGCCACAATAACTACTCTTCCTCGAGAACTACGTTGTTTTCTAGAAAGGTATAAGGAAGAACCTGATCAGGTTGAAGTAACACCTTCCACAAAAAGGCAAATTTGTTTTTATTGTGGTAGATCTAAGAACAATCGGACTCGGATGTCGTGCAAGAAATGTGCGAAATATGTATGTAAAAAACATTCAGTCCAAGAAATCACATGCAAATCATGTGCACAGCCTGAAGTAGAGGATGAAGATGAAGACGTCTAATTCCAAATGGAAGTGTGGTAACATTGTAACCTTGATGTGATAAAATCTGAACACAAGTGATAGGCCTATATTTGGAATATTATTCTTTTACAGTACTATTTTCATTGAGATGTGTGTTGCGTTGTTCCTTTTCAGTTTGCAGATGTGATAAAAGTCGTTGAAAAATAAAAAACATTTGCTCACTTAATGTGTCTTTAGTGTAACAATTGAAATCCCAGTGAATTTCATGTCAACACACACTTCTGGCTTTGAGAACTGAACGTGAATGAGAGCGGCCAAAATGCCGGAGCGCGCCAACTGGTGTGAGTGCAAAAGGCGCGCCCGCCCGAAGGTTAATGTGCAACTTTAGTTCCGCAGATGTGTTAATATTTAGTTTTCTGCCATTGTTGAGGTGGACAACAATTCGGCCGTCTTGTGTGGATACATTACGTAATCCCCAAAAGTCCCGTGCTTTTCTTAAGATGTCCTTCCTAGTTGCAGTAAGGGATTCGGTTATTAATAACGATGTGCCTTTGAGCAACCGCTTGGCGCGCCAAACACGATCTCGTTGGTGGTATCGTAGGAACTTTATTATTATAGGCCTACTCCCTGAGGCCACGATTCCTGCAGCAGTACTTGGCTGGCGACCCAGTCTGTGACATCGGTCTATACTGTCAATTTGCAGAGTCACATTTAGTTTCCCAGAGAGTGTTTCGATTGCTTTCGCGTAGACGTCCTCGTTGGGAGTTTCACGTACTCCGTGTAGGAGAAGGCAGTTTCTCCGACTGTACTGCTCTGCCTCATCTTGCCGGATGTCCTGCTTCTCGAGATGCTCCTGGACGAGGATTACCTCTTTCTTCATCTCGTCCAGTTCCGCAGTAATTACTTCTCGGAAGTCCTTAAAGTCTGACGCGAGAACATTCAGGGTGTCGCTGGGGTTGGTAGCACTGATCGTGGAGGCCTCCATAGCTTGCTCCAAGCGAGCTTGAAATTCAGCCATCCGCTTTTCAAACTTACTCACACGCTCGTTTACTGCCTTTAGGGTCATACTTTTATATTAATCACTCAACAAAAGCTTGTTCAAATAAATAAGCACACTGAGGACACTGATAAATGATACTTAACTGGCTGTTTTGGCTGGTGACTTGCGCAGCACTTTTACACTCGGTATGTAGTAGGCGCCATCTTGTATCATAATATTACTACTGAACCGTAAGTAATATTCTCAGTAAATGCTTGTATATTATAGTGAATATCAGAACTACTTCCCAAACTGATTGTATCCGGGTTGGTATATATATTTTTACCCTACACCCTGATATTATAGAGACCTCGTGTTTATCTTGTTTTGAATTAAAGTATATTACCCTAATACATTTGTATTTGAGTTGGCGCCCAACGGGATTTCCCTATTTTATATTCTGCTTGCCGGGGGGACTCTTCATGGTTGGTTACAGAGGAAGCTACATAGGAAAACATTACAATTGGCACCTTAACGTGGGACTCGAGAACCAGGATGCATCAGTGTGGGTGTAGGAGAGTGTGACTTGTGCAAGTGTTATCTGAGGGATAGGTTATGGTGTACATATTTACATGGATGATGAACGAATGAGAATGATGAATGGGAATGGAGTGAGTTGTAGCAGGATGGAGATGAATGGAGAAAATGTGGTGGTATACATGTTGGAGAGTGGTGGGAATGAGACTGGCAGTAGTGTGATGGAAGGAGAGATGACTGATGTACTAGTACAGGATGTTGTAAGGCCAGTACAGGATGTGTTAATGCCGGTGCAGGATATCCTAAATATGTTAAGGGAAATGAATGAAAAATTTGATAAGAATAATCAGGAGATGTTAAGGCAAATGAATGAAAAATATGATAAGAATAATCAGGAGACGTTAAGGCAAATGAATAAAAAATTTGATAATAATAATCAGGAGATGATAAAACAAATGAATGAAAAATTTGATAAGAATAATCAGGAGTTGAGTAAGAAATTGGATAAAGTAATGCATGTTAATGAGGAGTTAGATAGGAAGTATGGATTGTTACTGCATATTATTGAGGGGGTGAGAAAGGAAATTAGAGGTGAGGTAAGGAATATGGTGGAGGAAAAGGCGGAAGCAATTATAAAAGAAGTAGATCAGAAAATGATGAAAATGGAAACGAAAATACCGGAGAAATTAAATGATATGACTAGAGAAGCAGATCATAAATTGGAAAGGGTACAAGGACATATTCTAGAGAAAATTGAGAAGGTTGAAAAGGTGACTGGTGAGAGGATATTAGATATGGAATTGAGATTAAAGTCTCAAATAAGACATGAGAATTGTCAAGTTAAAGTTGGTTTATTAGGAGTGAATAATCTGAAAGAACTAGCGTTACCGAAATTTAATAATAAACAGGGTTGCCCTATGGAATTTATGGAAATTATAGAGAATAGATTTAAAGATAAACTTAATGAAGGAAGTATAGAGTGGAGTCAAGTTTTAGAACTATTAGATCAAGCTTTTGTAGGTGAAACTTGGAACTGGTTCCTAGTATATAGGAATTCATTGGGTAGTTATAGTAGTTTTAGGAAGAAATTTTGTGATAAATATTGGAACGAATCAATACAAGCACAATTAAGAGAAAGAGTGATATTTGGACAATACGATAGTAGAAATGGTATGAGTATGACTGAATATTTTCTGAGCCAAGTGTTAATATGTAAATACTTAGATGGGATGGCTAAGGATGATGATGTAGTAAGGTTGTTGCTTAGGCATTTTCCTTATAGAGTAAAGGAGGCGTCATGTATGCAAAAAGTTACTAATATATCGGAATTAGAGAACTTATTGGGGAGCTTTGATGCATTAGGAAGAAGAAATGATAATCAAGCAAGTGGTTATGGGAGCCGCATAAATCAGGACCAGAGAGGTCGAGATAATTACAATTATAGAGATAATAATCAACAACATAATTCTTCTAATAATCAAGCGAATCATAGACAAGGTAATCAGTATCAGAATCATAATAATATAAATAATAGATGGCGGAATGATGATAATAACTATCAAAGGGATAATCCTCGTAATAGACAAGAAAATGTAGAGGGTAGAAGAGAGGAGAGCAGAGAGTAACAATGATATGAGTCGGATTGTGGAAACAGTGGATGAGTCTAGGGGACATTTAAACTAGAATCAGACGGTAATGACAGGTCAGATTATCAGTCTGATATTATATCAGCTAATACCATATTGTCCGGAACTTATGACCTAAATATAAAGAGTGATCTTTTAGAAGATTTAGAAGAGGAAAAGGTACAATCCGTAAAGGTTAATGGGATTTTTATTGTGGAATTGAATGTGTTGGAGGCGCAGGTTGACGCTTTGTTAGATAGTGATGGTGAGAGTGGTAGAGCAAAGTGTACAAGGGTGGCTGTGGTAAACCCTGGTACAAGTGTTAAGGAGAAGTATAGTCTGGAAGGTATTCTAAGTTTACGTAGTCAATTTAGGGAGGAGATGAGGAGAGATCATCAGGAGAAGATGAGATTAATTGGCCAGTGGGGTAGAGGGATAAATAACGATAATCAGGATATAAGTAGGTAAGATTGCCAGAAATTAGATGAGAAGGAGCAACAGGTAGAGGTTATTGATAAAGCAGTAGAAGAGGAGGAGAAACCACAGTTAGAGGTGATGGTAGGTGAAATTAGAATAGAAGTTGAGGAAAGGCTGGAAATAGATGACGGTAAAATATATGTGCAGCAATTAGGGGAGACGGTGGGTGATAGTAGCTTAGATGAGAATGACCGGCAGTTAAAGGAGATGTTACGTGAATGTAGAGTAGAGGATGAGGAAAGGCTGGAAGTAGGAAATAGTAGATTTGATGTGTGTAACCAGATGTTTAGGGGTGAAAATCTGCAGGGAGATTCCGCTTGCTGGGGGGACTCTTCATGATTGGTTACAGAGGAAGCTACATAGGAAAACATTACACTATGACAAGTCATATTTTTTCCCTTAACATTATATCTTATAGGTTTGTATTTTCAACACGTTTCCAAGCATGATAATCAAAATTAAACAGATTTTATTGGGCATATAAATGCATATTTAGGCTTTCTTAAGTTTTATGGCATGTTATACTGTCTTCATACTCATCTTCTTCAATCAACTCGTTCTCGTTCATGGCCATTTCAACATCTGTCAGGTTTCGCTCATCTTTTTCTCCTTCATTAAACACGACGTTGTCTGAAATTACAACATCACGTTCTTCAGGCAGATAGACTCAGTAGGATGGAGAGTTGGTGTATTCTTTGGAATACGCGGTAACACAGAGTAAGCTTTTGCTTCTCTTTGCTTTAGTTCATCCCTTCCTTTTTTCGCAAACACCAACAGTGATCTCCTGATTTCTCTTTGTTGGTATATGTTTCTTACACTACCTGTAAGTCTGTTCTAGATATATATCTTCCATGACCCACCTAGCGTCATCTAGCAGCGAATCTCTGAAGTTCCTCAACTTTTCCCTGCACAAGAGGACTTCCTTACCAATCTAGCCACCAGATCTCGTCGCTATCGCCAGCTATCATCTCCGTGATCAAGAGAACTTAGTCTACTTTTTCACCCACCAGGCAGCGCTAGTGACGCCTGCCATCAACTCTTTGAAGACCATTTCATCAAGAGAAATTATTATTTCAAAGTTGGCTATTCTTATATGTATTCATTTTGTCTCCTACCCCCACTCTTTTCCCTTCCCTGGTCTCTCCGCGCTCCGTTGAGCGGGTATCACTTGTGCGTCTGATGTCAAACCAGTCAGTTGGAGCTTAACTAAAGCTCGCCTCCTCTACTCTAGAGGCAAACTTTTAAATTCGACGCCATGTTCGAGTTTTAGAATCAACCGTCAACAGCAACACCGCCTTCTTCTTGAAGCAAAGATAAGTACCGACTTCATGTTTTAACCACATTCTCATCGCTTTTAAAAAGCTCAATGCTTTTATTTGGATTTTATAGACAGTGAAAATTGCTATATGTGACAAAATAACTGCTTTCTAGAGATCTTCTTGATCAAACTCGAACTATCAAGTCTAACTTTCATAATGAAAGATTTTCTGAGATGCTATCTCACATCGAGGGATATTTCTAAAATACCCACTGTCTATATAATCTAGTTTTCCGCCGAGGGATTCTCTACCCAGTTTAAACAACTCATCATTGCTCTGGAACCTTCCAGAACCTACACTCTATCTACCAGTTATACTGTCATGTATTTTCCACTTGATATGGGAATACTTTCTTCGCTGAGAAACTTATGTGGGATAAACTTCTAATCCACATAAACTGTCTTCCTACGTGGGAAATTTTCTGCCGTATTTAACTGCCGCCCATAGAAACTACAACTCATAATTCTCTCAAGCCAAAACTCAACTTTTACATAACTGCAATAACTTTTCTTTCTATAAACAGTGCCTGTTCAACTTTTCATCCGCGTCGCGCTCGTCCGAGTTCAATAAATACGGCCATGAATACTCTTCCACAATCCCATTTGATCTTTCCCAAACCCTTTACTAACAAACTAGAATAATAACATTGTTACTTTAGGCCTTTTTTCAATGAGGTGTCACTCTCAATAAGTGCCCTCCCTTACTTGTTCCACGTACAACGAATTAATATCTGTATAACTTCGTGTCTAGTACACGCCTTAAATTATATTGTTTCTCCCTTCTAATGAGGGAATCCAATTCTTTTTACTCAAAAGTGAGTTATCTCTAGGTTTCACGAAAGAGAAATTTGCCCTATTTTTCTCGTGATCCCTACCCACATAGGAGTTCTAGAAACTTCTTTTCAATTTTTCTCTTCAGGTTTCACAATAAGTGACCTGCCCTATTTGTATAATCGCCAAATGTAGCTTTGTATTAATACAAGAAGTTATAGAAACTTCTATTTCATTTCTTCCTGTTTTTTGTTGTTACTTTCGAAGTTGTTATTTGTTCATATTTCTAACATACCTATCTAGAAATCCTTAAAGTACACATCTTGTACTTGATTTATTGTTTAACTTTAATTACGTCAATTATCTTTAAATTTCCCATTTGTTAATCTTAACAACATTTCAAAATCTTACGAATATTTTAAAGCATATAAAAGGTTTAAAACCAAAAGAATGGTCAATTGCCTGGCGCAAGCTTTGAATGATTTAGGAGGTCTGCGACCCCAATTGTTTACAAAATCAAAATTATATATTTGTTACATAAACTACTTCTTTTTACATTGTTAAATAAATTAAGATTTGTTCTTTTGATTCATAATTTCTCAAACATAACAGTTAGGCAAGATCCTGTCTTCCCTGACTCTTCCTAGGTTTATGCCCTCTTTAATAAAAATAAATCCATTGATAAGGTTTTCACCACTTGTTGCATTTGAGCAAGAACTCTTAGTTATTAACTTAGTAAAGTCTCTCTTAGCTTTAAGAGCTAATTCTAACTGGCCAGTAAGGCAAGCATAGCTCGCTACGCCAGCTTCCTGCTTGTGGAGATTCTCTCTACCACTTATGGCTGGTTTTTCAAAATTTAAGTGTTTCGCATTGTCTAAACTTTTAGTCGGCGCCTTGCTGGGTAAAAGCTTAGTCATTTCTAAATGCAACTATTGGTATTCTTACCAAAATTATTCCCAAGGGTATAATTGCTTTATCCCTATCCTTCTTGGAAGCATTCGGTCGCTCTTTAGAAATTCTACAATTTCAAGAACTAAAATATCAAGGCGGATTCAAATTATTTGTACTCTTCAAAATACTTGTTTAGAAACAAACTCCTTTGAACAGATACACAATAAATCTGTTACTCTTTGTCTTGCCAGACCACCACCCTTCCCCATAGTAGGTATATTTATGCTTGAGAGGGAATACGCTACAGCAACTTTCTTGCGAATAGCCCAAGTTCCAGCTGCGTTTCCTGTTAGCTTCGCCCAGGTCCCTACCAACTTTAGGTATCGGAAAGCGGATTTGCAGTGGCAGCTGCCTTTGAGTATACTTAAAGTTAAAATTATAACTTCTTTTGGACTCTCGTCCTATTTCTCCATCCTTTTTCTCCAGTCCGAAACCCACTTCTTTTTATTCATCATCTTCCCTTGGGGGTTAGGTTATTCCCAAGCTAATAATCTACCCAAGAGTCAATGTCGTATCCAACAAATATACCTTTCCTAGACTTCTTGTCAAGCTTGCTTCTCTTGTGGTTGGGAGTCAAAACCTAGCAGTCGCATCCGAAGGTTTTCAGTTTGTTCATGTTGACCTGTCGTCCAAACCATAGGTTGGCTGGACTCTTTCCTTTCACTGAACTTGTGCCAGTCTGGTTGATCGTGAACACAGAATAGTTCACTGCTTCTGTCCACAAATTGTCCTTCAGGTTTCGTGCATGAATTGCTGTCCTTGCTGACTCTACAATTGTTCTCAATTCACGTTCCACTCTTCCGTTCTGTTCTGGGGTGTATGCTGTTGAAAAAGTGTGAAAGACACCTAGCTCCTCCAGCAGCTTACGTGTGTTGGCATTCTTGATCTTGGTTCCATTATCTGATCTTAGAATTTTCACCTTTCTTCCGAATTGGTTTTCCACCAGCTTCATGAAAACACTCAGTTTGGCTGCGGCTTCGTCCTTTGTCTTCAAGAAGTAAACTGTTCGGAAATGTGAAAAATCATCCTTGAAAAGCAAGAAATATTTTGCTCCTCCTAGCGATGGTGTCGCCATCTCTCCAATATCTACATGGAGCAGATCCAATGGTTGGGTAGCAACCTTCTCGTTCATTGGGTGAGATACCCGATGTTGTTTACCGTAGGTGCATCCTTCGCAGACTCTCTCGTTCCAATCATCAACATATGGAATGCCATTCCTGTCCAAAGCATCCTTCACATACTTCAGGTTTTGGTGTGCGAGCCTCTCGTGCCAGGTTGCGATCGAGGTGGCTACCATACAGGCTTCCGACTTCTCCTGGCGTAGCATCATTCTGTACAGGTTACCTTCTCTGACTGCCATGGCCACAATTTCACGATGATCAGACGTTTCAAATATTGACTTATCTTTGTTTGCAGTTTGGACATAACATCTGTCGAGTATCTGACTGACAGATATCAAATTGTAGTTGAGCTTAGGCACATAAAGCACATCCTCCAGGATGACCTTGTACCAATCTGTTCCGTTGAACGGCTCAAGTTGAACGTTGCCGATGCCAACACCCTCTAGTACAGTCGCATCTCCGATGACAATAGGAGATGGAGTTTCCAATTCAATCAATTTGACGAACCAGTTCCTGTGTGATGTCATATGTTGTATAGTTCCACAGTCCTGGTACCAGTGGTTTCGTGTGTTACATTTCGAATTTAGACTGTTCAGCTCTGCAGTTGACAGTCCCACTGACGCTAGAGCGCGGTATGGGCGATTCGTGCTCTTCTGTTCACTCCGTTCTGACCTTTCATTTCCATTTTTGTAGTCATCCTTCTTAGTACAGTCTCTTGCGAAGTGACCTTTCTGTCCACACACATGGCAAGAGTAGTTTTCTTTACAATAGGCAAGATATTTGGCACAGGGTTTGTTTCTGCAGTGTTTCTTCGCATGTCCTTTCTGTCCACACTTAAAGCAGCTGACTGGCGCGCTTCCACCTTGTCTGTTGCTATTGTTGTGAGTAGACTGATTTCCAGTTTTCTTCTCCTTTGCGATGAGTGCGTTGACTGCAGTTACTCCACTTTCCTTTTTACCTTCATTGAGTCGATCCTCTTCCAGCCTCAATCTTTCGATGAGTGTTTCAATAGTTTTGTCGGCTCCTGTCACATTGTCCCAGGCTGTTCTGAAATGGTGCAGCTTAGGTGGTAGCATACTCAGCATTCGTGTCATGATCCAACTGTCTTTCACCCTGTCGTCATCTGATGACAGGTCTTCGGCTATCTGTTGAATCTCCAAGGCAATTGAAATGGAACACACGTTTAATATACTTGACATTTACTACAACAGAACTGAACGAACAAGGTGATACAACATTCTTTTTATACACACCATTACCATAAACAAAAGAGAAACATATCTCTATGGACCAGGTTTATAATTAACAGTGTGAATAACACAAACCATGGCCACATATTTCAACACACCTCCTTAAACCTGTGGGAGTAGAGGACATGATTTAAGACCCAAGCCTTTACAAAAATAAATATGCTTAGGCTTAGGAAGAGGCTTTGTTAGGATGTCTGCACACATTTTTGAAGTCTCCTCATATTTGATGCATATGGCTTTAGAATCCAAAGCATCTCTAACATAGTGATATTTAGTGTCAATATGTTTGGTCCTATTATGGTGGACTGGATTTTTTGCCAGTTTTTGAGCTGATTGACTATCACTCAATAATATGATGGGTGACTTGAGATCTATAAAGTTAGACAAAACACGTTTCAACCAAACAGCTTCTCTTACACCTTCACTCAGTGCAACATATTCTGCTTCAGTAGATGATAAGGAAATGCATTTTTGCTTTTGAGCCCCCCATGATACAGCACCACCTGCCATTTTGAACACAAAACCACTGTATGATTTTCGGTCATTGCTATCATTAGCCCAGTCAGCATCAACAAATCCCATGAATTGACCTCCATTCCTGACATACTTAAGTGACAAGTCTTTTGTGCAATTTAAATAACGCAGCACTCGCTTTGCAGCAGACCAGTGAGATTCATTGTAACAATGATTAAATTGACTGAGATATGATATCGCATAGCTTATATCTGGACGCGTGCAAACACTTAAATACATGAGCGAACCTATGAGTTCTCTATAAGGAAGATCACTAGTTTCTGTATCAGAAACACCAAGATTTGGTTTGGTTTCCAAGGGAGTACCAATGGGACGTGCATCGTGCATACCATATTTCTTTGCAATCTCACTGATGTACTGCTCTTGGCTAAGATACATTGTACCATTCTTCTTATCTTGCCTTACTTTAATACCTAAAATATAAGAAATTGGCCCAAGATCTCGTACCTTAAATTCTTTATCAATACAGGTCTTCAATGACTTGATCTCAGACTCATCATTATAAGCCACAATGAAATCATCCACATATAATGCAATAATTACCATACCTTGGGCTTGTTTCTTAAAGTACACACAGGGTTCATCAGCACAATTTTTGTAACCCAATTTGACAAGAAGAGAGTGAGCTCGCTCATTCCACAAACGAGAAGATTGTTTTAAGCCATAAATAGATTTTTTTAACTTGCAAACTTTATGCTCTGAACCTCTCTTGACAAAACTTTCTGGCTGATACATGTAGATCTCTTCATCTAACTTTCCAGTGAGAAAAGCAGATTCAGCATCCCAATGTACCACCTTCAGATCTGTTTGGACAGCCAAGGCAAGCAGCATCCTTAACGTGCTGTGTCGAACAACAGGAGAGAAAGTTTCTGTAAAATCTACTCCGTACCTTTGGGTGAAGCCCCTGGCCACAAGTCTGGCTTTATACCTTTGAATGTTACCATTAGAGTCTCTTTTTACTTTGATAACCCACTTACTACTGACAACATTCTTGCCCTGGGGTTTATCAACTAGATCCCATGTGTCATTTAACTGAAGTATCTCCATTTCTCTTTTCATAGCCTGCTCCCACTTAACCCTATCAGGCATGGACAGTGCCTCCTTAACTGTACTAGGTTCAGAGTCATCAGTGAGAGTCAAGTATGTCACATAGTCTGACATGTCTACAGGCTTTTGTTGGCGCCTAGGATACCTTTGATTACCTTCGGCATCCCCCTCCATTGGCTCATTGACGATGGTGGCAGAGCCCACAGAATCACTGCAGTCTGAATCTGTTCCACTAGGGACATAGCTTAAATCAGCTGAGTCAACAGTCTCAGCCACACCAGCACTGCTAATGGGCGATACGCTTTCAAGTTCCGAAATGCACTCTGCCCCATCCCCTGAGTTGTCGGGTTCTGCCTCACTGTCAGTGGGAACTGAGATCTGCAACATTGCAGGTTCATTAATCTGCAAGGATGGACCAACATTACCTGGAGACACATCAGACACCTCCTGGAACACATCTTCAAAGAACTGTGCATCCCTGGACTTAACAAGTTGATGAGTAACAGGATGCATGAATCTATAGGCTTTACTGTCCTCACAATAACCACAGAAAATGTGTTTTTCACTTTTAGGATCCAACTTGTTTCTCCTTTGATCAGGGACATGAACTTGTGCTACACAACCAAAAATTCTTAGATGCTCCATATTGACCTTGTTACCAGTCCAGATCTCCTCTGGAACTTTACCTGGATTTTTTCTGGTTGGGGACCTGTTTACAAGATAGGCTGCTGTATTTATTGCTTCAGCCCACATGCGTTTATCTACTTTAGACTCGCTCATCATGGCTCTACATTTATCAAGCAATGTTCTATTCATGCGTTCAGCTACACCATTCTGCTGTGGAGAATAGCTAGTTGTAGTTTGATGCTAAATACCTTCTGATTTAAGTAGCCTCTCAAAAGCTTTGCTACAAAATTCACCACCATTATCAATGCGTAGGACCTTAATAGATCTTTCAAACTGATTCTCCACCTGTGCCTTGAAATCAATAAAGCAATCCAAAACATCACTTTTCTTAGCAAGGAAATACACAAAAACCTTTCTAGAATGATCATCAATGAAGGTCAAGAAATAGCGAGCATTGCTCCTAGACGGAACTGGCATAGGCCCACATAAGTCTGAATGAATAAGATCTAGCTTATTTTTACATACAGTTTTACTCTTACTTGACTTAAATGGTTGTCTAGCTTGTTTACCTTCAGCACATGAAAAACAGTTTTTAAAACCATTATCTGAGAAATTGATTCCATGAGTGAGACTATCTCTTCACAACTTCATACTGTGGTTGTTAAGATGGCCTAGTCGTTTATGCCATAAATATTCTGAGTCCTCTGAACAAATATTAGCTTGACCACTGAGAGCATTGACTTGGTAAACACCCCCCACATTACTCGCAGTCAGTGCTACATTACCTGTAGCAACAAAGTTTTCACTATCATAAACTTCACAAGTATTGTCGGTGAATACCACAGCATAACCCTTTTGAGTAGCAGCAGACACAGATAAAAGATTAGCAGTGAGACCAGGAACATATTCTACATTGGACAAGGTTTGTGAAATACCATTTTCTAATTGAACAGTTACATTACCAGATCCTTGGCCATACAATTTTTGATTGTTTGCTGTACTGATCTCCAGATTAGGACCAGCAGTGAAGTTCACCATCGCAGTCTTGCTTGAACTCATATGCTTAGTAGCACCAGAGTCAACGAACCAGGCCCCTGTAGAGGCCCTTGCACTTAATGCCTGTCCATCGGTCGCCAGCATCATCTTGTCTTTCTTCGACTTCTGTTGAGTTGAGCTCTGCATCTCCTCTTTCCTGCAATCCCGCTTCCAGTGTCCTGGCTTCTTGCATTTCCAGCAGAAGGGCTTCTTCTTCGTCTTGTCTTATCGTGAAAACAGAACAGAATCCTTGGATGGCTTGGAAGTACTTTTCCCACTCCAAGTAGTATCTTGTAGCAACTTGGTTCGAACTGTGTCTGCAGTAAGGTCTGTTCCGGAACTTTCCAGAGCCATAATCATAGGCTGAAACTCATCTGGTAGACCTTTCAGCATAAGAGCTGCCACAAACTCGTCGTCCAGTGCCTTATTCATAGACGCAAGTTGCTGAGCAAGTCCCATAACCTCACTAACATACTCTTCCATCGTCTTGTAGTGCTTTAATTTAACTTTGCACAATTTCTTCAAGATGACGATCCGCTGCTTCACTCCTTTATCTGAGTAGGCCTTTTCAAGAGCTTCCCAGACTTCCTTCGCGGTCTTACAAGGCATGACGATTGGGAAAATTGATTTATCCACCATGAGGTTAAGTCTGGCCCTAGCCCGACTTTCGTCTTTTGCTTTCTTCGCAGATGTTGTAGTATCTCCATCCGGGTAGCCAACTATACAGCTCCACAGATCTTCGAGTCTTAGGACGTTTTCCATCTCGAATCGCCAATCCACGTAATTCAGACTACCTCGCAGCTTATCTATAGCCGGTAACGAGGTGCTGGTTGCAGACATGTTGAATTTCGCTACGTAGCCGAATTCACAGTTCATAAAACAATCAGCCTATCATACGCACTTTATATTCGCACGGTGGATTCGTGGCTGGGCCCATAACCTATAGGATTACGAGGCACACAGGCAATTGAAATGGAACACACGTTTAATGTACTTGACATTTACTACAACAGAACTGAACGAACAAGGTGATACAACATTCTTTTTATACACACCATTACCATAAACAAAAGAGAAACATATCTCTATGGACCAGGTTTATAATTAACAGTGTGACCAACACAAACCATGGCCACATATTTCAACAATTCTCAACAGCTGATTTTTGGCTGTCAGAAACATAACCAAAAATTTCCTTTGCAAACCCTCAACAGTAATATCAGACTTTTTACCATAAAAATTTTCTAGCTTATCTAACATTTGTTTTGGAGTTTGGCATTTGACTAGCTTTTTCGCTATATTACTACTGACATTTAAACCTATAAGCGCTTGAGCTTCTACATCTTTCTTTATCCAATTACGTACAGGATCGGAGTTTGTACCTGATGGTTTGACAGTCAAACCAGTTGCAATATCAAAACATTATTTTGTTCTCATAGCTAAATTAATTTTGAAACGCCAAGAATCATAATTGATATTTCCATGCAAATCTTCTGTCAAAGTTTCTAAATGAACCTTTACTGTATCCATGACTTGACTTAAAAAGCAAAATTACGTTTCAAAAATATGACAAATTTACAAACGTTTGATTTCACAAGATTTTACTATCTATTTTCAAATAGTTTTATCAATTTACTCTGACTCATGTATAGGCTACTTGACTGACATTTTGAGGTTAGATTGACTTAACTGACGTTTCTTGGGCCAACGATGTGGTTGACGTCCTCTTCGACGGGCAAAATCGGCCTCACTTTCGTTACACGTAGTGTGACAGACAGTAATGGTGGAGAGCAATAATACGCACACTCTCTGTGTAGTTCTGTAATGATTGGAGCTATTTAGATGAGCCCGTGATGACGTAGAGCTTGGGGACGAAAGCCGCGCACGTGGAGAATTCCAGTGCCATCTGGATCGAAGCAAAGAATAAGCGCACAAGAATAAGCCCACTTTTCTTTGGGATATCGACATATTGGTACCACCGGATTAGTTATGAGTAGGGGGCGGATTGCTATGACCTAAAAATGTATGAAATATGTATGCATTTATGACCTAAAACATAAAAATATGACCTATAAAATTCAAAATATGACTTTTTATGAATAGCATCTACGTTACATAGAAACACTTTTATTACGATTGCTACAGGCTGCAATTAATTAAGAGTTAAAATAGTTTTAATTCTTCGAAATCTTTAATCCAAAATCAACTAAAATGATGAATATTTCATGAACTCGTTAAGGTTACACTGCATACTCCAAGGCAGGGACGGACTCTGTGGAAGACATAAAAACTACAGTTACTTTCAATGTTCAATATTCAATCAGTTTTAATTTATAAACAAAACATATGTTATTTGAATGAAACTTACATACCTGATCTAGTCTCCATTATTTTGATTGTTGCAATTTATGACCACATGCATCTTAAGATTGTTGAATGAGATCCCCTCCTGTTGTCACTGAATATCGTCTTGTAACGAGAAAATCTTTTTTCGACATCACACGATGTGACGGGAGCGTACTTGAATAGAGTTAAATCACTTGGAGAAAATTCCAGAAAATCTGCAGATGAAGGGGTTTCACAAAGAATTTCACTTATTCCACGCAGGTACACAAGCCCGCTATTTTTTCAGTACATTTTCTAATTTTCTACACACCCTAGATGCTATTGTTCCTTTCGCATGCTTTAATTCCTGTTCAATGCACTTTACAACATCCAGTGCATCGCTTAGTTCTGCACCTGAAACTTCCAGTTGCGTGATTGCTCCAGATAAAGAATTAAAATTGGGCTTTATGTAAGCCAGGTGTTGAAATTTAATTATGTTTACAACTGACTATAACCTCTACTGTAAATCTAAGTTGGCAACAATGTGATCAAAAATGTATTTTACTTTTATAAGTTGGCAATTGTTTAAAACCAGAAGAAGATGTACATCTAATGGCGGAATGTATGTGTAAGATATTGTCTGTGAAATCTGAAGCCATCAGCCATCAAAATTGTATCGATATTGAATGTAGGGAAGTTTTTGATAACTCATACACATGTGTTATGCTGTAGAGTCAAAAGGTATGATATTGTCGACTTATCTAATATGTATTTTTTTGTATTTGAATGAGGTTATATGTTGTATGTAAGCACACCTTAAGTTTACAAAATGTTCATAATAATAGAAGAAGTTTGTAACTGAGAGTGTAAACAATTATTGCATTATTTCTTTGTTTGCCAGGCGCCTTTTTGATTGCTGTTTAATTTTTGATAAATAAAAGGACGTCATACATATTGACAATGACTTGATCATTCATCCCTGCTCGGAGCATAAGAATAACAACAGGTTATGGGCCAAGATACTGCTCATACGTCAGACACGCCGAGCATTACGGGATACAATATGGACGTCGAGAAAAAGTCAGCCGAGTCAGTCGTCGTCGTCCGAGTCAGAAGTCGTCAGGCCAGTCCAGTCAGCCGAGAAAGTCCACGTCAGTCATCGCAGTGTTGTCAACTCTCCTACGTAGCCACTGAGAGCAAGCAGCGAGACTGGACAGAGCTGCGTGCAACTTTGAAACACTTGGCACCTGACACCTGTTCGACACGAGAGCAGGCCGCCAGGACCGGACTTTGGAGTCCACTTGGAGAGAATGTTGACATTCGTGTTGACCGACTGAAAAGCACTAAACTCTTGTTTACTAAGGCAACACTGAAAATATGGCTTCAAACACCACAATTATTTATGTTACTTGTTTCAGCATCAACACCACGCTCATCTTTGCCTCCCAGATCAGCTCCAACGCCTGTATGTCGCCCATAAGTACATATTCATGTAAACTGCACTGATGTAATTATATCTTGATCTATTTATATTTTACAGTGTTGACGACAGGAGTGAGATTTCAAGATACGATAGGCTCCAAATCCTACGCCGTGGAGATGGAGTCCGTAGTTCGTAATCAGAAGTATCTCCAGATACGTCAGGATACCAGGACATTGAGAGAGAAATGAGGTGTGTTGACAGGTTCCGGCAAGGAAACCTGACGGTGTGCATTATTTTATCTATTACTAGCAGGTACCCGCGGCTTCGCCCGCGATCAAGATAATGGGGACGATGCATTATTGCTGATAATTCGTCTATTCTATTACAGCAATCGCAGCTACAGGTGGGTCCATTTTAATTCTGAATAATCTGATACATACAGTATATTGATATGAGCAGCAAAGTGGGAATTTTATAGAGTTGTGAAAGTCTGCAGGGTTCGATGTTACATTATGCTAACACATTTTAAAATTACGTCTTCCGCTGAGACATAACGATTTTGTTGTCCAGATGCTCGCGAGCACGCCACTTACAGTTGCCCAGGGAAAAAATGGTTTTGTCTAAATGTACACGTGCTACTGTTAAGTGTTTTGTCATTGCGCTATGTTAATGAAATTGCGAATATTGTTTGAAGAGGGAACTGCACTCTTGCACACTGGAATGGCAAATCTATCAGAATATGGGGAATAAAAATTATTCTTCCTTTAACTATTCTGGATGTAATTTTGCCATACTTATTGATGGTTTGAACGTCAACATATCGCTATTAATAGACATATAGTTAAATATCTCTCACCTTGGCCGCTGATGTACAGTACATTATGCAGTCTCTTCCAGTGTTACATCCCAGGGATTGAAATTCTCCAACAACGCCTTTTCCTCACAAGCCTCTCTAATTAATTAAAATTGCCGATTGTTGTTGTTTCAGTCTTCAGTTTCTAACAGGTTTGATGCAGCCCTCCATGTCTCCCTCTCCTGATCTAATCGTTTCATCTCTACGTAGCTACCACACCCTACATACGAGGCAATCTGTTTAACACTGGTTTACCCCTACAGTTCTTGTCCTCGACCCTCCCATCCATAACTAAGCTTGCTATTCCTGGGTGTCTTAATATGTGTCCTACCCTCCTATCTCTTCTCTTCATTAGCAGTCGCCAGAAACATCTCTCCTCTCCCACTCGTCTTAATATCTCTACATTTGTTACCCTATCAACCCATCTGATCATCATACTCCTGTATCACCACATTTCAAACGCTTCAATTCTCCTCTTTTCTGCTGCACCATTAGTCCATTAGTCCAACTCAGCAACTTTTCTAGGTTTAGGCCGTGCCTAGTGCGGGGATAATATGGCCGTGAAAGACAAAATACCAACTTTATTGAAATAAGTTAGCCCAATTCCTCAGTAAGAATAATTAAGAAAAAATAATAATTTAATGTGACAGCCAGTAGAATACGACACATCCGTCTGGGATTATGGGTTGCTGATCATGGTTAAAAAACTAAAAAGAGCAGATCAATATTGGCAAACAGAAATAAACAGTTAAAAAAAAACTTTATAAAGAAAATTAAAGCATACTGTGCAAAATACGAAGCATCTTGACATTGTAAATTAGCGTAAAGATCTGAAAGCTCGCTTACAATAACCAGCTCAAAGAGTATAAAATTAGACTCAAAATCACGCTCGTATCCGACCCCTAAAACCACCTCTATAAATAAAATATATCTCATTTTACGCGTATCAATGCGAGGAGAAAAGTTCGTTGCCAGAAAACTATCCCCGGCCTGCGAAATTTCAGCGGTTGCCATAGTAACGTTGATCTGTTTCTTCGAGGGAACACAGTTATTTGGGAATATCTCCGAAACCGTTCATTTTAGGAACTTAAAAAGTGTGTTTTGGGGTCCCTACAGGACCTCCGAGTATTGTTTCTCGTATCTGGCGGCTTAAAATGAGCTAAATCCGATATTTGTACCTACTGTCCTTGCTCAGTGCCAAAGGGATGAAAAAGGTCACTTACAAATTGAATTTTCAAAAACCGTTTCTTAGTGAGCCTCTACATACTCTGATCAACCAACATGCAAAATTTCAGCTTTCTAGGTCTAATGGTTTGAACCCTGCGTTGATCAGTCAATTTTGGATTATATATAATAGATTAGTAGTAGAACCCGGTTTCGCCCGGTCGACTGATCATGAAGTCTCAAAGTCTCCTTAAGTTCTATGGTCTGATAACACTCTTGAGTGATGAATGATATTTATTTCTTAATATTAATTTATTTGTTTAATTATTTATTTAATTTAATTATTCATTATCAACCCCAGTAACAATGTTCATAGTCTACTAAAATTCCTTATGGCATAATGAATGTGACAAGAAAAAATTAGCAACACAGAGAATCATTAAGGAAATTAACCAACTCGATTGCTACAAAGGAAAGTCTGTTCAAAGCGAAATGTCACACTTCCCAAGTATGTGTCATGAAAGAGCATTTTGCTCTCTCCAAATACTCATTCACTCAGTGGCGGCTGGCGGATAATTGTTCCGGGTGTTGCACTATTTTCATTTAGGGGGGCGGGGATAGGGTAAAAGACAATGTATCTCATTCATCACGAATGCCGCAGTTCAGAGAACATCACATTGTCATCGGATTAATGGATTAAATGTTAGTCTACGTGAAAACCTTCTCGAGAACAAAACAATGTAAGTTATAATAATAATATCGTAAGGCCTCGGGTGCCAGGTGCAAGCTTTGTTAATTGACACCCAGAGGGCAGCTTGCGTGTCGATTTTAATGCTCCTTGGAGCGCTATGAATGTCAAGGAGGTTAGATATCTAAGCTCCTTGACGCTATACCGCATTCCAGCAGAGAAATGAGAAGTTTTGTGTTGGCGGAAAATCCCGAGATTAATTTTGCCATTATGAACACGGCCTGCTGAATTCAAATGGGTTCTTTAACATGCCAACAACTTATGACATGAGTATCGTGATTTTTGTCGCCTTTCAAAAATCACTTACCATGGCCAGGAGCGAACCTGAAAGCTTGGGGGTTGGTAGTCCGACACTATAACCACTCACCCACCGTGGCAAGCTAACGTAAGTTATATACGAGGGTGAGAAAGAACTGCGTGTGTCACAAGTACGAGCAAATTACATGGCAACTCATACAGTAGTATCGGCAGTTGACGGAGCATGACGGATGTCTCCGTCCACGCCTCGGCTCCCTTGTTGCAATCAGCGGGCAACGACCTGCCGAGTTACTGTTGGGATAGGGCTTACTCGGACTAGCATCTCTGTCATACCCTTCACTATTGAGATCTGGTCGGTGCTTGGGCCTGGCAACGAACAAACCGACAAGCGCTTCTCGTTGGTTGGCACTCTTCGTTTTCTCAGACAGTTCACAAGAAACTTACTATAAGATTTTCTAAATTGCTAAAGAACAAAATTATGAATTCTTATACATATAAAAGGAAACGTACAGCTTCTACGGTATTAGGGCCCACTTGTTTTTCTTGGATTAATCTGGTCGTTGTGCAACACTGCGACCTTATTACCGGCCGCCACTTCTCACCACCAAAAACCTTTCCAACAGCTTATTAATATGGACCTAGCACCCTTCCCATTTATATCTCGCTTGCAATAAGTGCACGTGACTCACAGTTACGATATCAGAAATTGTATCATGACTACATATCTAGAAAATCTGCAGCTATCCTGATGGAGAAGTAGCGGAGATCGTAGGCCTACTCACTTCCTCCTGATACTGGGTGTGAATGTCTCATCCCTCGAGCCACGCTACTTGTGTAAAGTCCAAGGAAAGAGATGGCATAATTATCCCAATGGCAGTCGGCCTGACTTTGGCAAAAATCTACACCTTTTCACCGATCTGAACCAAAATGTGTATACTTAGCCTTTGGAACCCTGCGAGTAACACTGTTTACATGAAACTTGTGACAGACCAGTCCATTCCCTGCATTTAGGCCCTTTGACAAAATCTACACCTTTTCACCGATCTGAACCAAAACGTTTATACCGGTAATTAGCTTTTGGAACCCTGCGAGTAACACAGTTTACATGAAATTTCGGACATACCACTCCATTCCCTGCATTTATGCCCTTTGGCACAAATCTACACCGTTTCACCGATCTGAACCAAAATTTGTATACTTACCCTTTGGAACCCTGTGAGTAACACAGTTTACATGAAATTTCGGACATACCACTCCACTCCCTGCATTTATGCCCTTTGGCACAAATCTACACCGTTTCACCGATCTGAACCAAAATTTGTATACCTACCCTTTGGAACCCTGCGAGTAACACAGTCTGCATGAAATTTCGGACAGACCACTCCATTGCCTGCATTTAGACCCTTTGGCACAAATCTACACCGTTTCAACGATCTGAACCAAAATTTGTAAACACACCCTTTGGAACACTGCGGGTAACACTGTCCACTTTAAATTTCGGACAGACCACTCGATTCCCTGCATTTATTCCCTTTGACACAAATCTACACCGTTTCACCGATCTGAACCAAAATGTGTAAACTTACCCTTTGGAACCCTGCGAGTGACACTGTTTACATGAAATTTCGGACAGACCACTCCATTTCCTGCATTTATGCCCTTTGGCACAAATACCCTAAAAAGATACAGTTCAAAAATTTGGTAAAGGCAGGCCTGATGGGATGGAGGGGCAAACGGAGCTGGACCATTGGGGCCCGGAGAGGTAGAAGAGCCCAGAGTAGACAAATTAATTCAACGTAGTTTCTAAATATGCTCACCACAAAATTAATTAAAATGGATTTCAGAGGCGGCTTCGGTAGCGTAGTTGGTAGCGTGCTGAGCTTCTATGCCCAAGATCGCGGGTTCAAACCTGGCTAAAGTCGTCGGATTTTTTAAGAACGTTAAAAATCCCTCAGTATGCCTTCCTTTGGGGGAAAATAAAGCCGGCGGGCCCATGTCATAGATTTATGGCACAAACTACAATTGTGTGAAACTAAATTTGTAGGTTAGTTGATCCGTCTATTAGTTCCAACTTTCACCACCAGGTGCTGGTCGTGGTGGCATCTAGTAGCCAAGTTTGCAGCTAGGTGTCGTTGACGGTAGCATTTCGTAGCAAAATTAGGAACTTCTTGAAATTGATCGTCTGCAGTCCTTACCTGAATTAGGCCTACAGATAACACACACTAATACAGCTATCACAATTAACATCCTACACACACCCAAGTACACGGAGCTACATGACCGCGTTGTCGCAGCCCCTAAACTGAGGAAACAACCAACCATGAATTTCAGAATCATACTAAGTAAATCGATTTTTCACGATTGATTTTTTTTTCTGATTATATAGAGAACTTAACAAATATTGGCCACATTTCTATACCCCTGGAATTCAAGCGCGTTAAATCACGTGCTTTGTCTTTCAGAAATGTGTTAACATAATATCCTCTTTTCATTAATGTTGGAATTGCGACGATGTCTTGGTTTTTGAGAAACCGCTTTCTTACTGGGGGTATTAAGTTATTGGTTGGGTGGTAATTTCAATATGCGTATGACACATAAGGCAAACTTATGTTTTTTAAATATTATATTTTCAAGAGTAGGACAACAGACAGACTTTCGTTATGTTTTTTAAATATTATATTTTCAAGACTAGGACAACAGACAGACTTTCGTGATTTGTTCAACTGTATGTGCTAAAATTGGCCACAATCTTTGGAATATGTGGTAACAAAGGGAGAAAAATAAATTCGTAAAACTTGACCAGGACAGCTTCCAGACTAGAAGGTAAGAGTTGTATACAATTATTGCATGAAAAGTTTTAAGTTATAATACAGTAAGTAGCCTACAGTTTTGTTGGATTATTATTAGCAAGTAGCAGATATGGCCTATTATGCCGATACGGATCCTTTACGTTCTACCATATTTTTAGCTGTGTGTCCATATCCATGTATAAATATTTCACTCTTCTTTTTCAGTAGCCGTGGGAGTCTTAAACCAATGGGATATATTACGTCGATGTTCCACCCGTTAAAACAATTGCTACCACCACTAGTCGTGGACCAAGAAGTGAGCTTAGCATTGATTCTTGGAAGATACCGCTCCTCTGACAGAATCTCTTTCTACTTTAGTAGGGGCTGAACATACCTTTACGAAACAAGAAGTGGAATGACCTACTTGAAAATATGTGTAGGCCTACCGTAGTGAATGAGTTTCATTACGTCCTTGGAAATGGAAAGCTATAAAGTCTATGATCTTTCTTTGGCAGATCACAATGACTACTCCTAGGTTAGTATCTACTGAAATATAATTTACAATGTATTTGCCATAATGATTTTCAGAAAAGAATAAGGTGTTGCTGAAAGTTAGCGTTTAGTTTTGACAGGTTAGGTTATCTGACAAGTGTTGGCGACACTAGGAGATCACACTCTCATATTTTGAAAGGGAGAGGTAGGAAAATAAGAAAGTACGGTAGCATGCCGTGCTAGAAATGTAAAAATAGCTCAGTCCAAGTACAGCAAGAAATCAACTGTCTATCTAGTGCAACCCTGGTTGTAGCGGATATATAGGAAAACTGCAATACAAGTGAAAGAGAGTATTCGTGGCTGCAATATTTTGCGATTTTATTTATATTGTGTGTGTATAACCTAGATTCTGGATCAAGTGGGCCATGTACAGACTTTGTTTATGTGTATCGGTATGTATCAAATTTTTATCGTTGGCCTTTGACGGTTAGGTTCTGGTTAGCGGCAAATTATTGTATTGCATCAATTTTGAAAAATTAACCAAGACGCTGGCGTGTATGTGCTAAAAGTCCCCTGTAAGTTTTAGTTTTTGACAGGTTAGGTTGCGATTTACCAAGTGTTGGTGGCATTTTTAGTTTACTCGCTCATAGTTTGAAAGAAAAAGGTGAAAAACAAAAGCAAGTAGCATGCCGTGCTATAAGTGTGAAAAGAACCATCTACTGTCTAGTAGAAATCAATAACCTAGTGTAACCTTGGCTGTCCTCCACGAGGTGTACCATACTGCGTCCGTTGACGCATGTTCGCATTGGTATAATCGATCACAAGACCCTTGGAGAAATTGCTACTAGGCTGAAGAGCAGTCGAACACACCCTACAGGAAGCGGGTAGAATATTGAACAAGAAATGAAAATCCACAGCCTGCTTCCAGTCTCCGACCGGGTCAGGAATGGAATGAATGAAGCCCCCATCTAACGGCGAGGATAGGAACTGTGCCAGCTGCCGAGGCCTGACACACTCCTCTGGGGCAATGATTAAATGAATGACAGATGAAATGAAATGATAGTGGAGAGTGTTGCTGGAATGAAATTTTGACAGGGAAAACTGGAGTACCCGGAGAAAAACCTGCCTGCCTCCGTTTTGTCCAGCACAGATCTCACATGGAGTGACCGGGATTTGAACCACGGACCCAGCGGTGAGAGGCCGGCGTGCTGCCGCCTAAGCCACGGAGGCCCTAATATTGAACAAGATTGATTATAATTAAATTTTTATACACTTTGGATACCCCATAAATTGTTTGCGATTTATCTAATGTCATTCAGCATATTTAAGTTACGGTCCACATCGCAGAAACGCGAAAACGTAAATTTGCGCGGCTATCTCATGCATAGTGTTGACGCCATGATGAGGAGACAGTACTACTAGTCGTACGTCGGAGAAGGATAGACGTGTCAGTGACGCATAAGGATCAAACATGTGTTACTTGTGTTCCGAGTATAGAAAGTCTCTTGTGTAATGGAGAAATCCGTCAATATTATAGACACGAACAACCATCATTGCTAAATATGCAGTAGGAGTAATAGTGAAAGATAATTTATAGCCAACGAGTGTAATATTTTCACCAGATTTAACGAACAGTGGCAGCAGCATGGCGAGCGCATTATTAGGCCGCATGCTTATATGCACGAGTGTATCCTAAAAACTGTGAATTTTCTAAAACTGTGTTATTTATAAACTATCTCATGTTTTGTCGAAGTGATGAATTATTATTTTTGATTTACTGTAAATAATTATTTCCAACCACGTGCAAAGTTTGCGAGTGAGCGTTGCAAAAGCAATGATAACGCAAGTGGCGGTGTGTATGGGCAATTTCATTTTGCCGCACCAATAGCGCAGTAATATCAGTATATTTAATACGAGTGAAAAGCTTACAGCCTACAATATGGAACCAATCAACCGTCTACATCTAATGGATCATAACGACTACGAAGATGGAGCACTAAATCACATACGTGGGGAACTAGCAACGGACGATGGCTGAAACAAAGGCAAGATTATCTAAAACCATTACGGAGACCGCTATAACATCTCACGGCGGGTCTCGAAGTCATGACGCAGGACTCTGTAAGTCAGAATATGTGTCACTAGGTATATTTAATGGGTTGGAACAGTAGATTAGTCATAAATGGTTTCACTAAGTGCACAACACAGGCAGTGTTAATATAAGCTCACGTATGGAAAGATTTAGTTTTGTTAAATGTATTTAACGCCAGGAAGGCAAAGTTATAATGTCCATTTCGTATCATTTCCAATACAGTAACTGACTACTTTTATTTGTCAGGCTGATGACATAAGAAACAAGTTCTTAACAGGTGGTAAATGAAGGCCAAGGTCGCTTGTATGCGAGTGCGCTATTCATAGCACGATTCAAAGAATCTCAGGCAGTGCATTAAATAATCGAGAAGGCTGTGACATTCCTAACATTATATAATCTGAATGCAAGACCCGTTATTTATGTGTTTGACAATAATGTGCATCTGGAATCAAGCTTTATTTTGTTACGAGAAACTAGAAGGACACTGGAAATGAACAGTCTTTTGAAACCAGAGATCTTAGGTTCGACATTATTCTGGGAAGAGGCTACATGATAAATACACAATCTCACACACTATTTTGTATCAGAATCCTTTACGCTATCGAAGAGCATTCTTAACATAGGTTTTCTACACACTTTATCTTTGTAATTGACGTTTATGTATAATTCAGGGATCCACACTAATTGTTAACTATTGTTATTATTGAAGTCTGTCGTAGAAGGTGGATGAATACCTCCAACGTGTTATTGTGATTATTTTATGGTAATTTATGCCGGCGGTAACGAGCTATTGAAGTCGTACCAGACCGATGAAGTATGGATTGACGAATCCATGGTTTAAGAGAGACTCAGGGTGTCTAATAATAATAATAAGGGTATGTGGAGACACAGGGTGCCTATTAATAAAGTTATTCCTGAGTGGAATGTTATGAAGTTATTGAACATTAGTTGGATATACACATCATACCTGATTACACTAAACGCAATTAAAGGTCCATAAAACTGAACAAATACATTGTGAGGGATAAATAATTGTGTGTGAACTTTAATAATCAACAAGTAGTTCCGTAAAGAACTATACAGCCTATTTTCATATATCCTGCTCATGTTAATTTCTTCTAACAACATACAAAATGTCAGTTTAATTGCTGTAACAGATCGTAGATATTGAGAAACGTCTAAATATTTCAGATTGTCGCCAGGTTGGATTTTTATTTTTGTACTATTACATTAAGATTATTGTGTACGTGTGGTTTTCAAACTTCAATCGCATGATTAGAACACAAGAAGTAAAAACGAGATTTTAAAATTAGGCACAGCAGCCATCTTGTGATTATGCAAACAATTGAAATAAATTAGATGCCAGTGGATCAACATTTGTATAAGCATTTAACGTGCAACGTTTCACAGCACTCGGATAGTTAATTCGCGAGAATCGTCCATTTAAATATTTATACTTCGCGTCGCCACCATGTTGGATTTGTGCTCACCAGGTTAATGAAAGTCCTATAGGTGAACATATGTTCATAGTCTCTATGAACATAAAAAATTCAGTTTGGTTGCTGTAAAAGATTCATAGATATTGAGAACCGTCTAATTATTTCGGAAGCTCGCCATTTAGGATTGTTATATGTATAGGCCATATAATTATGTACCATTCAAGGACAATTATTGCCTAGGTTCATTATTCAAACTTTCACTTCGATCGCATGATAACGACACAAGAAATAAAAACTTAATTTAAAAATTTCGCACAGCCGCCATATTGAGGTTATGTAAACAATTGATTTAAATTAGATGGCAGTGCATTACAATCTGCAAAATCATTTACTGTACCACATTTCACTGCGCTCAGAGAGTTAAATCACGAGAAAAGCCTATTAAAATATTTCAAATTCGCTTGGTCGCCATGTTCGTTTTTTACTTTACAAGTTTATGAAGTATACATAGATTAACGTCTACCAGTACCCTTTATCACCGTACAAAATTGCAGGGTAATTTCTGTAATAGTTTCGGAGATATCGAATGTCAGTGAAATATTTCGCACAGCCGCCATTTTTAGGTTATGTAAACAATTGAACTAAATTAGACTCCAGTGCATTACTATGTGTATAAACACTTGCTGTACCTAGTTTCATTACGTTGGGATGGTTAAATCGTGAGAAAAGACTATTTAAAAGTCTCAACTTCGCTTGGTCGCCATGTTCGTTTTCTACTTTACAAGTTTATGAAATATACATAGGTAAACTTGTATCAGTACCCTTTATCACCGTACTAAATTGCAGGGTGATATCTGTAATAGTTTCGGAGATATAGAATGTCAGTGAAATATTTCGCACAGCCGCCATTTTGAAGTTATGTAAACAATTGAACTAAATTAGACTCCAGTGCATTACAATGTGTATAAACATTTGCTGTACCAAGTTTCATTACGTGTGGATAGTTAAATCGCGAGAAAAGTCTATTTAAAAGTCTCAACTTCGCTTGACCGCCATGTTGGTTTTGTAGTCACCAGGTTTTTTAAAGTCTCATAGGTGAACTTCTAGTAGTACCCTTTATCACCGTACACAATTTCAGGGCGATATCGGTAATAGTTTCGGAGATATTGAATGCTAGTCAAATATTTCGCACAGACGCCATATTGCATTGGTGAGACGTAACAAAATTTGAAGGGCACGGTCGAGGTCGCCGGGAATAGTGCTATGATCATACCGAGTTTCATTGAAATCGCTCCAGCCGTTTAGATTTTATTAGGGGGGGACACACACACGAATCACACACACACACACACACGCACACACACACACACGGACAAAAGGTGATCTCATAAGCCTATTTTTTTCAAAATTGAAAATAGGCTAAAAAGGTGATCTCATAAGCCTATTTTTTCAAAATTGAAAATATTCTAAAAATAGGATTTGGTGAAACTAAACAAATCTTATAATCCCCCCCCACCCCTTGAACCTAAATCTAAATACATGCTAAAAATAAAATATTTGCAGGACCAAAATACGACATTTAGTTGTTGATTTATTTAGGATACATTTCGATACATTTTGACACCATTAGTCAACAATCAATTGATGATGTGAAAACTGAGCACACACATCAGATTGGCAGCAATGTGAGTCGATGTAATTGTTTAATTACCATCGCGTTTGCAGGCTTTCCTGTTTTCCTTATTTTCTGTACACATCATGACACTATGACCGTTTCTTATAAACAGTAACAGATCGAGTACGCAGGCAGTGCCAATTACACAACAATAGGAATGCTTGGATTATTGTACATATTTGTGTTGTACTAGCATAATTCTTTTTTTATTCAGCAAAGTTGTGCACATATCTGGAATATTTTCTTTGTAATAAATGCGTCTCGTTTATTAAGTAATGTTAGTTAGGACTATATAAACACGTAAATTTAAAGATAAATGTTGGAGATGGCACCATCCTAGCTTAGAACAAATTTCCCTTTGTTATTAAATGTAAATATTCCTAGTATTTGTAAACAAGTAAATGTCTTGCTTTGCAGTAAATTCTTTTGATGTTGATCCTCCCGTAGTCATTTTCGATGTAATTGCCTAGGGTCGTTCTTACGTGCCATACTCTTAGCTTGTTTATTTTCATTTAAATTTTGTATTAGGACCATGAGAGTAACTTAGATTTGGATAGGACTTTTTATATTTTCTTTCAGGGCAGAATAGTATCGGACTAGTCGTTTGCAACTCTCATGCTAGGCTAGGGATCTATTCTGAATAAAATTTATCCATGATTTTAACATAAGACTGACCTCTATTTTCTTGCTTAGTTTTGGCATCGATGCATTCCTCTGAGCTGGTTAAGAATCGAACCTCACCAATTCCCGATACCCCCGAGTGCAGACTTATGTGCGAAACCAGCCTATGAATGTGTCGTCCCCGACACTTGTGTGTTAACTGGAAGAGGGTCTCGGAAGGGTCATTTGAAACCGATGGCTCCCCGAAACCTTCGGCCAGCGGGCACAATACCAACTGACGAGTCCAATTGTACACTGGTGCGAATAGCTAGCAAAATGGTTTGAGCTGACTGGATAATTTTTAATTTTAAAGAAATTTGATGCAGTGTCATTATTCTCATTTAGAGGATAAAATATACTGAATCAATCGGGAAACAGTTGATTTCAAGGTAAATTATTGGTTATGACATTACCGTTGACCTGGTTAGTGGCAGACCATGGTTAGATGTTGGTTCCTCAGTTTAGGGGCTGCGACAACGCGGTCATGTAGTCCCGTGAACTCTGGGTGTTTGTAGAATCTGTCTGATAACCGGTGTTAATATTGATGGCTGTATTAGTATGTGTATCTGCTTTTTCAATCAAGTAAGGACTGCAAATTTGAATTTTTCAAATAGTTCCTACTTTTGCCGCCAAACGCCACCGTCAACGACTACTAGGCCTAGTTCAGAACTTAGCTACTAGACGTCACCACAGTCGGCTCTTGGCAACGAACGTAGGAACCTAAGCGTTGTTTACATTCCTAACCTATACAATTTAGCTTCACACAGGTGTAATTAATGGAAGGTTCTTTATCATGCCACAAATCTATGACATGTGACCGCCGGCTTTACTTCCCCTCCGAAGGAAGTCATACTGAGGGATTTTTAACGCTCTTAAACGCTTCGGCCGGGTTTGAACCCAATATCTTGGGAATAGAAGCTCAGCATGCTACCAACTACGCCTCCGAAGCCGCCACCATGGTTAGAGTCCACGATTCAACTGTAATTTACGACACCTACCGTGGGTATAAGATGCAATTATTGTTGAAGCGATGGGCGGGCTTGATTACAATACCGATAAAAATCATGTTTTTCCTTTGGTACTGCGCCCGAATTTATTTAAGGCTAAGACCATGATTCAGCCAAGATACGAACTGGGACCCATGAATTTTATAAGGGAGACATTAAAATCTCAAAAGTAAAATAAAACTGAAGATCAAAGTATTAAAGTCGCGAGAGGAATAAAACCTTCAAAGATTTTATTAAAGAATAAATTTGTGCAGACCACAAATTTTGTACATCTGTAAATAAATTAAACATTTAATATTTTTTTTATTATGCTAATTTAGATTTGGAACTACGGTTCATACATGAAATGCATTGTATAGATTAGAGAAATGTCTGAAACTAACGTCGTTTCATATTTC